>OY283143.1:1241725-2483451 GCA_958299785.1 Medicago lupulina | reverse complement strand
AATACAATTCAAGGCAACTCTAGCAATATGATACACCAACCTTGAGTACAAAACACTGTCTCAGTATATGTGTTTCTAAAACAGACAAACTCCTCCCAAATGAGGGGTGTATCTCAATGAACTGTAGTTTCATCATATTGTTCATCCCTTCCCAAAAGAGGGATGTATATGAATAGCCTTCCAAATTAAAATCTCTTATTGCTCCATCTGCAAATAAGATTCGAACACAATCATTTCAATTCCTTACAACATGGCTTTAGAGGACGAAAATTTTCAACAGGTGCACATCCCTTAATTTTCTTAACAAATGTGGATCCTAAATCAAAAACTCAAAATTGGAAACCAATTTTTTCTTCATGGAACCCAATTGATTGTGATAAAAAAATGGAGAATACAGTTTAGATTACTCTCTACAAAGACATTGAAGGCCATAAAAGCTTACAGCAAAGCAGGGAAAATCATAAAGGTTTTTGTCCATGGACAAATATGAAGAAGCCATGGAGATATTGGAGCTCGTAGAGAGCAACAACGATGTTGCAGTTATTTCCTTTTTCAATTTTTAAAGTTGGTTTTTCTATACAAAAATTGTTGTTTCTCAACTTTTTTTTACGTTGTAGTTTCCCAACCGGTGCAACCTGTTATTAGGTAATGTAATGAAACCAGTGGATGAAGTGTCTAATTATGACTGATGATATGTGTTATAGAAGTGTGTTAGAGACAGTGACCATAACATTTCTTGAAACAAAAAGAGGGAATTAATATTATCATTTTGAGAGAGAAATAATATTGTTGATAATGCACAATGATATCATGTGGGATATTATTTGATCTAACAATTTATAATGCGGTGCAAGCTAAGACCTACTAAGTTCTCTCGCTAAACGTCGTCCATTTATTGTTGGATATGGATCTTCTACTTTAGTTTTCTCCCCTTCTTCTTATCCTTCATCTCTCTTATATTCATACATGTGTAGCCCCGATACTTCAAAATGGATGACGTATCGTATTTCCTACGTATCCTGCACCGATACATGTCTGATACTTCCTGATACGTATTAAGAGAGTATCCAAATATTAAATTTTATTTATTTTTTAAAATAATTATCCGATACTTTCCGATACGTCCTGATACGCACTGATACTTATGTTTTTTTATATTATTTTGATTTCTGTTTTTGTTTTTTTTTTAAAAATAAGAAAAAAAACATAAGAATACAAACATTATATTACTATAATATATATACATTTCTGTTTTTGGAAGCTGATTTGTATCTTGATGATGGGAATGGAGGAGAGGAGATGTAAAAGTTAGTTGCGTTCTTTTTTTGACTATAATGCTTCTTTTTTTTTTTATCAATATAATATAACACTAACAATGTTCCTTTTGGATATAGTATAACATTGATGTATAGCACTTATGGTGCTCTTTTTGGTATATATTGCACATGTAATTGACTAATCATCATACTCTTAATCATTAATATTATTTATATTTATGTTAATGTGCTACGAGCCTGGTTTCTTGTGTTGTTAATATATTTGCATATTAAAAAAATGGTTATAATTATATTGTACATTTAATTATATAATTTTTTTATTAACGTATCTCAGCCGTATCGTATCTTAATTTTTGAAATTTTCCCGTATCGACATATCGGTGCAGTATCGTATCCGTATCGTATCTCGTATATGGGCTTCACATATACTTTCTCTTCATTGATAAGCAGAGTAAAGACATGCATCTAGAGAAAACACTGACATCCCAACTAAGTTGACATCTCGAAAAACCTCTCTCCTATGCTAAATATAAATATAGTTATGAGAGAGTGTGTGTGTTAGTTGGTTAGTTAATGAGAGAAGAATATAAAAGTGAATGTGGCGATCTAATTTGCTTTATGTTGTGTATGAATATGAACTTAATTCTTCGACCTTGATAATTACTAATTAGTACAAGTTATGAGATTTAATTATTACTATATTATGATTTAAAATATAAAAAAAACTCCTCGTTTGACTGTATGAATGTGAACCTTGGGTATTGTGTAGCAAAAAAAAGGTAAAGAATATATTCAAACCTTAACATAAATGTAGTTTGATCCGTGCATTTTTCTATTTGCTTTCCTGTTTTGCCATCGGTTATGGAGACTTCAGTACCAAGAACTCCATTGGATCGAATATCCGTATGGATTCGTATCAAATCATTGTAAGAAGTGTTTTTTTCTCTTTTTATGACTCAACCTATTTAAAGCTCGATTCGACCTAACTCGTTTAGTAAATAGGTTAGTTTCAAGCTTTTCAAAAAACCTAATTCTTATAGGGTCCATATATGTGTAATTACATATACTCCATTATATTGATAAATTTTGGTTTATTCAAATTTTCGATACCATAATTTATTTAACTTTTTTGCAATTTTGGTTTGACGTTTGAGATTTCCAATGAGTTACAAAACTCTTGGTATTACTCTATTATTACAATTCCAAAAGGTACAAAAAAAAAAAAGGCAAAATGTCAAATGTATGCAATCGAGAGTTACAAAAGTCTTTGGTATTACCCTCTTATTCTAGTTTCAACGAGTGCAAAAGAAAAAAAAAGGCAATGGGTCAAATATAAGCAATATATGCATATTTTTTTTGGTTACAAAGCTAAGAAAAGAAAACAACAACAGAAACAAAAAGGAAAGGAGAGAAGGCTAGCGCCTTGAGAAAAGCGTTCTTAATTCATCCGACTGCAGAAGCGGAAGAAGGCCCTCTGGAGGAGACGAGTGAAATTCCAAATCAATATCCTTTGAAGCTCCAAGCTTAGCCATGAAATCGGCACAGCAATATATGCATATGAGTCTCTTCAAAATGATCATACATGCTCTACAAAATTTTACTGGCCCATTAACATTTTAAAAAAGAAAAAAAATGATATTTGAACATCTATTTTATGATAATTTTTGTGACAAATTTTTCTCACATACTCATATTTTTTTATTTTATCTCTCTATTGCTTTGGTCTTTGTATAAATACCTAATTTTTCTTTGTAAATTATGGTTATCTCATAATTTGTCAACCATATAGTTTACATGTTTATTAAACTTTTTATAAATAGGTCAAATGTTATATTTTAAATCCTTAACACAACCGAAACTTTTAAAAAAGGTCAGACTAAACTTTAAAATAAAGCCTTTAGTTTAGTATTTTAAACTAGGTCTCATCTATTTAAGCAAAGTCTGATTCGGTCTGACCTATTCCCACCTTAATCAGAGTAGTCATTCGATATATTGAAATTTCAAAATATTCATTGATAATGCACTCTATTCATCAAAATATCTCTGACATTAAAATAATCCTCAATGTTGACAATAATTTTTTTCTTATACGTGATAATATGACTTTAAATAGGCTTAAGTGCAGTTTTGCCCCCCTATTTTGACTAAAACTGAATTTTACCTTCCTATTTTAAAACTCGGAATTTCACCCCCCCTAATTTAATGTTTTTCGGAGTTTTCCCCCCTATTTTAAAAATCGGAATTGTACCCTCCAAGTTCAATATTTTTCAGGATTTGGCTGATGTGCGGTGTTGTCGTGGCTTAAATAATATTAAAAAAAGCACCCACCTATTTATATTAAATATTCTGAATTAAAAAAATCAAGAAATAAAAAATGTAACAATTAAAATAATAATAATAATAATAATTTTACGCATATACCAAAATCCAAAAAATCATTCTTCATCTCATTTACACATACACCAAAATCATTTTGCTTACATTTCCTTCCATGCATTTTTAATGGGAATTTTTTTCTTACCTTTTATCTCCAATTTCTAGTATTTTTACTGCTTTTTTCTCCTTCTAGTTTCATAATTTTTTGTTTTATAATTTTCTCTTTCTTTTTTTTTTTCAAAATTTTTTATGCATTTTATGTTTTTTTGGATTTTGGTGTGTGCGTATAAGCAAATTGATTTTTTTAATGAAATATAAGCAAAATTATTATTATTATTATTATTATTTTAAGTTACATTTTTATTTATTGATTTATGTCTTTTTTATAATTCAGAATATTTAATATAAATAATTTAAATAGGTGGATGTTTTTTTAATATTATTTAAGCCAGCACAGACACATCAGCCAAATCCTGAAAAATATTGAACAAGGAGGTAAAATTCCGATTTTTAAAATAGGGGGGTAAAACTCCAAAAAACATAAAATTGAGGGGGTGAATTCCGAGTTTTAAAATAGGGGGTAAAATTCAGTTTGAGTCAAAATAGGGGAGAAAATTGCATTTAAGCCCTTTAAATAAATACTTAAAAAATTGATACAATAATAAGTAAGTAAACTGACTGATATGATAGTAAGTAAATTTACTAACGTATTACACTATCAAAGATTATTTTAAAATTTTGATATATTAAAATACTATTATGATTATTTATTATATATTCAAGGACAAAAATGACTATTTACACATGTATAATAGAGCCCTCGCTCTCCAAAACATCAAACCGCCATTTCACCGCGCAATTCTTCGCGCTCTGCACCGAACTCTTCGTTCTCGCGCGATCTTTCTCGTTTTCGAATCTACAGTTACATTTCACACACGCAACAGTTAGGTATTATCTTCCACCGAAATCTTTGTTTATATTATCTATCTTTCATGTTTTTACTTCTTCTTGACTTTCTTTTAGGGATTTAGGGTTTGTATTGCATTGATGCTTTAGTTTAGGGGTTCTTAGTCTCTTTTTCTTTCAGTTTAGAGTTTCGTTTGTTGCTTCTTTAGTTTAGTGTTTCTGGTTCAGGAATTTTAGGTTTTTTGGTTCATCTATTTAGAAATTGTTTCTTGTTTTTTTTACACATTCACATGCTACTTGATTTTTTGTTTTGTTGATTTAATTTATCAATTTAGAAATATGTTACTCTTAGTTGAGTAATTTTGTGCCTTGATTTAATTTGTTGTCGTTGTTTGTTTCTTCAATTTAGAATTGTTTTTTTGCCTTTTTAGTTTACTGATTTTGGTTCATCAATTTAGGAATTGTTTGTTTCTTTTTCGTACATTCACATGCTACTGTATTGTTTGTTGGTTTATCGATCTAGGAGTATGTTTCTCTTTGTTGAATAATTTTATACTCAAGTTTTTTTTACATTCAAAACGACACTGCAAGCCATTTTCAAAACCCTTTGCACTGAACTCTGAATGTAATTGATAATTCTACAGCTACAATGGCCCCAAAAATTGCTGATTTCAATGAAGGTTGGGGCGAAATGGAGAGAGCATTTGCAAAGTTGCAGATGATTTTAGAAGGATCCACTGAAACTAAATTCAGTGGAGAGGAATACATGAATTTGCACACGTATCCTTAATATGGGATTCATTTACCGTTTTTGTTGTCTTTTACTCTGTTGCATTGTCTATTAATGATTAGTTGGATTTTGTTGTTCGTTTTTCCTTAATTAACCGTAACAGAACCATATACGATATGTGCACTCAGAAGCCTCCATTCGATTTTTCAATGAGGCTTTATCACAAATACAAGGAAGCAATGGATGGCTACAACAGTTCTGTTGTAAGGACCACTGTTTATGCTTTTCTTGAATTCCTTTTTTCATATATGTCTAACTGAGTTTGACTCTTTATTTTTCAATTTATTTTATTTTTAGGTTCTGCCTTCTGTAAGAGGAAAGCATAGTGTATTCATGCTGAGAGAGCTTGTCCAGAGATGGTTAAATCATAAGGTCTTGGTTAGGTGGCTTTCACACTTCTTACACCATCTTGATCGCTTCTTACCAGCACGCCGCCTGCCTACACTCAAAGTAGTTGGGCTTACTTCATTTTGTGAGATGGTCAGTTATTGATTTCTCTTAATCAATGTTTTTTAGAGCTTAGTCTTGGTATAATCTTATCGATACTCTCTGCCTCAATCATTACTTAATTTATTCTAATACATCAAATTTCGTTATAGGTTTATATGGAAGCAAGGGATGATGTTACTGAAACAATGCTTGCTCTCGTAAGTTTGTCATTAATCAGTGCGATGATAGGCTGTGCTTCTGATGATCCGTGTAATAATCATGTTTCTTGTTGCAGATTCACCATGATCGCGAGAATCAACAAGTAGATAGGCTGTTGTTAAAAAATATTGTTGATATTTTTGTCGAGATTGATAGGGGAAAGATGGAATGCTATAAAAATGATTTCGAAATGCACATGTTGGACTCCACTGAAGATTACTACAGATTTAATTCTGCAATCTGGATTCAGGCCAACACGCCGTCAGATTACATGCAAAATGTATGTCTGTTTGTATTAGTCTAACCTAAGGTTTCACCACATCTTAGTTTCAAATAAGTTATTTTTAAAAACAACATAATGATGTGGCCAAACTGTCAAATTTGATTGGATGGCAGTGTAAAAGTGGTATACATTGTCGTGTATATCCATCTATGAATCACAGATGTGTAGACACCGGTGGCTTTTTTGGAAAATACAAGTAATTGAATGTAACCGCATGTTTAGATGTCTGACACGAATACATGTCATGCACACACCAAAAATGCCTTCAATTTGATGTGTTGGTGCATCAGAGATAGACAGTATCTATTTGTCTCAATTTCAAAACTCTCCACATCTATATAATTTTAAATGTACATTTATGTATATCACCTTCTTAGTTTTAAATACTCTCTTATTTTTTAATTTATATGTTTAAATATGAATATTGTGCAATTCAAGGGATACTTGCCACACTGTTACCAATTTTTATCCCCATACTTGCAGGCTGAGATTTGCCTTTGAAGAGAGAAGAAAAGACTATCTCAATACTTGCACTCTAGCACTGAGCAGAAACTCATAGAGGTAAGTGTAAATATGACTTTTTTTTATCTTGTTTTCATTTTAAAATTTTTGTTAAATGAAGGATGATAAGCTCTCAGATTTTAAACATCATGTATGTGCTTACCTACTACTCATTTATTAGTTTCTTGTTATTAGAGAGTGCAGAATGAATTGCTGGTAAACCATGCAAATCATTTACTTGAGATTGAATACTGCTCTGCCTTGCTTAGAAATGAGGAGGTATTTGCTTTGTTCTACTTTTTCGTTTGATGTATAGATTTTCCATTGCTTAAAAGTTAAAATCCCTCTGTTTCACTATCTTAGATGGACGATCTCTCTAGGATTGTTAGAATTTACGAGAAAATACCTGGAGTATTGGATGAAGTTCTGATTCATGTTGTTGATGTATTCAAGCAGGTAGGTTTTTTTATGTCATTGCCTAATGCTATCTGTTTTTGGTTAACCTTTATTTAATCTTTCTGTAATGTTGTATTATGATTATCTTATTTCAGACTATTACAGATCAGGGTACAATTTTCATTACATTAGCTGAAGAAGATGCTACCAATCAGGTTTAGTACATGCTTTCGATAATCTTACTGTTTTAGTATTTTATCTTCTGCTTCACACTACCTGAAACTCGGTGTTTACTAATTAGTCGACTAAATGCCATGGTGTTATCCGATAGACCCAATTAATATTTTATAGGACACACTGTGGCAGTAATACTAATACGACATAGCATACATTGGTATACAACTTTTTATATAAACAAATAATCTTAAAACAAGAGAGAATCATTATTTTAAAAGTTGGTATTCCCTTCTACATCGGTGTAGAAGAGTCGTGCAATTTAACATATTATTTCTACTTACACTGGTGCATCTAATTTGCTCCAATTTGGTGTTTGTTTCTAATTGCTGACAAGTTTTCATTTTTATTCTCTACAGAAGACCACAGCAGGTGGTTCTGGCTTTCAGGATCAGAATCAAGATCAAGCATGTCCCTGTGCCCGTTTTAAGATAATCATAATACAACATTTCAGAAAGATTAAATAAAGGTTAACCAAAAACAGATAACATTAGACAATGACATAAAAAAACCTACCTGCTTGAATACATCAACAACATGAATCAGAACTTCATCCAATACTCCAGGTATTTTCTCGTAAATTCTAACAATCCTAGAGAGATCGTCCATCTAAGATAGTGAAACAGAGGGATTTTAACTTTTAAGCAATGGAAAATCTATACATCAAACGAAAAAGTAGAACAAAGCAAATACCTCCTCATTTGTAAGCAAGGCAGAGCAGTATTCAATCTCAAGTAAATGATTTGCATGGTTTACCAGCAATTCATTTTGCACTCTCTAATAACAAGAAACTAATAAATGAGTAGTAGGTAAGCACATACATGATGTTTAAAATCTGAGAGCTTACGTGCAGAATGAATTACTGGTAAACCATGCAAATCATTTACTTGAGATTGATTACTGCTCTGCCTTGCTTAGAAATGAGGAGGTATTTGCTTTGTTCTACTTTTTTCGTTTGATGTATAGATTTTCCATTGCTTAAAAGTTAAAATCCCTCTGTTTCACTATCTTAGATGGACGATCTCTCTAGGATTGTTAGAATTTACGAGAAAATACCTGGAGTATTGGATGAAGTTCTGATTCATGTTGTTGATGTATTCAAGCAGGTAGGTTTTTTTATGTCATTGCCTAATGCTATCTGTTTTTGGTTAACCTTTATTTAATCTTTCTGTAATGTTGTATTATGATTATCTTGTTTCAGACTATTACAGATCAGGGTACAATTTTCATTACATTAGCTGAAGAAGATGCTACCAATCAGGTTTAGTACATGCTTTCGATAATCTTACTGTTTTAGTATTTTATCTTCTGCTTCACACTACCTGAAACTCGGTGTTTACTAATTAGTCGACTGAATGCCATGGTGTTATCCGATAGACCCAATTAATATTTTATAGGACACACTGTGGCAGTAATACTAATACGACATAGCATACATTGGTATACAACTTTTTATATAAACAAATAATCTTAAAACAAGAGAGAATCATTATTTTAAAAGTTGGTATTCCCTTCTACATCGGTGTAGAAGAGTCGTGCAATTTAACATATTATTTCTACTTACACTGGTGCATCTAATTTGCTCCAATTTGGTGTTTGTTTCTAATTGCTGACAAGTTTTCATTTTTATTCTCTACAGAAGACCACAGCAGGTGGTTCTGGCTTTCAGGATCAGAATCAAGATCAAGCATGTCCCTGTGCCCGTTTTAAGATAATCATAATACAACATTTCAGAAAGATTAAATAAAGGTTAACCAAAAACAGATAACATTAGGCAATGACATAAAAAAACCTACCTGCTTGAATACATCAACAACATGAATCAGAACTTCATCCAATACTCCAGGTATTTTCTCGTAAATTCTAACAATCCTAGAGAGATCGTCCATCTAAGATAGTGAAACAGAGGGATTTTAACTTTTAAGCAATGGAAAATCTATACATCAAACGAAAAAGTAGAACAAAGCAAATACCTCCTCATTTGTAAGCAAGGCAGAGCAGTATTCAATCTCAAGTAAATGATTTGCATGGTTTACCAGCAATTCATTTTGCACTCTCTAATAACAAGAAACTAATAAATGAGTAGTAGGTAAGCACATACATGATGTTTAAAATCTGAGAGCTTACGTGCAGAATGAATTACTGGTAAACCATGCAAATCATTTACTTGAGATTGATTACTGCTCTGCCTTGCTTAGAAATGAGGAGGTATTTGCTTTGTTCTACTTTTTTCGTTTGATGTATAGATTTTCCATTGCTTAAAAGTTAAAATCCCTCTGTTTCACTATCTTAGATGGACGATCTCTCTAGGATTGTCAGAATTTACGAGAAAATACCTGGAGTATTGGATGAAGTTCTGATTCATGTTGTTGATGTATTCAAGCAGGTAGGTTTTTTTATGTCATTGCCTAATGCTATCTGTTTTTGGTTAACCTTTATTTAATCTTTCTGAAATGTTGTATTATGATTATCTTGTTTCAGACTATTACAGATCAGGGTACAATTTTCATTACATTAGCTGAAGAAGATGCTACCAATCAGGTTTAGTACATGCTTTCGATAATCTTACTGTTTTAGTATTTTATCTTCTGCTTCACACTACCTGAAACTCGGTGTTTACTAATTAGTCGACTGAATGCCATGGTGTTATCTGATAGACCCAATTAATATTTTATAGGACACAGTGTGGCAGTAATACTAATACGACATAGCATAAATTGGTATACAACTTTTTATATAAACAAATAATCTTAAAACAAGAGAGAATCATTATTTTAAAAGTTGGTATTCCCTTCTACATCGGTATAGAAGAGTCGTGCAATTTAACATATTATTTCTACTTACACTGGTGCATCTAATTTGCTCCAATTGGGTGTTTGTTTCTAATTGCTGACAAGTTTTCATTTTTATTCTCTACAGAAGACCACAGCAGGTGGTTCTGGCTTTCAGGATCAGAATCAAGATCAAGCATGTCCCTGTGCCCGTTTTAAGATAATCATAATACAACATTTCAGAAAGATTAAATAAAGGTTAACCAAAAACAGATAACATTAGGCAATGACATAAAAAAACCTACCTGCTTGAATACATCAACAACATGAATCAGAACTTCATCCAATACTCCAGGTATTTTCTCGTAAATTCTAACAATCCTAGAGAGATCGTCCATCTAAGATAGTGAAACAGAGGGATTTTAACTTTTAAGCAATGGAAAATCTATACATCAAACAAAAAAGTAGAACAAAGCAAATACCTCCTCATTTGTAAGCAAGGCAGAGCAGTATTCAATCTCAAGTAAATGATTTGCATGGTTTACCAGCAATTCATTCTGCACTCTCTAATAACAAGAAACTAATAAATGAGTAGTAGGTAAGCACATACATGATGTTTAAAATCTGAGAGCTTACGTGCAGAATGAATTACTGGTAAACCATGCAAATCATTTACTTGAGATTGAATACTGCTCTGCCTTGCTTAGAAATGAGGAGGTATTTGCTTTGTTCTACTTTTTTCGTTTGATGTATAGATTTTCCATTGCTTAAAAGTTAAAATCCCTCTGTTTCACTATCTTAGATGGACGATCTCTCTAGGATTGTCAGAATTTACGAGAAAATACCTGGAGTATTGGATGAAGTTCTGATTCATGTTGTTGATGTATTCAAGCAGGTAGGTTTTTTTATGTCATTGCCTAATGCTATCTGTTTTTGGTTAACCTTTATTTAATCTTTCTGAAATGTTGTATTATGATTATCTTGTTTCAAACTATTACAGATCAGGGTACAATTTTCATTACATTAGCTGAAGAAGATGCTACCAATCAGGTTTAGTACATGCTTTCGATAATCTTACTGTTTTAGTATTTTATCTTCTGCTTCACACTACTTGAAACTCGGTGTTTACTAATTAGTCGACTGAATGCCATGGTGTTATCCGATAGACCCAATTAATATTTTATAGGACACAGTGTGGCAGTAATACTAATACGACATAGCATAAATTGGTATACAACTTTTTATATAAACAAATAATCTTAAAACAAGAGAGAATCATTATTTTAAAAGTTGGTATTCCCTTCTACATCGGTATAGAAGAGTCGTGCAATTTAACATATTATTTCTACTTACACTGGTGCATCTAATTTGCTCCAATTTGGTGTTTGTTTCTGACAAGTTTTCATTTTTATTCTCTACAGAAGACCACAGCAGGTGGTTCTGGCTTTCAGGATCAGAATCAAGATCAAGCATGTCCCTGTGCCCGTTTTTAGTTAGTTTTTATTTTGTTAGAATAGCTAGAAAAGGTCTGAAGGTTAATAATGTGAATATGCAGGGCCTTGTCACAAAATTCATAGATCTCCATGACAAGTATATGGGAGTCATTCATAATTGCTTGTAATTAAGCCAACAAAAAATCAAAATCCAATGTAAACTCGATGATCACAATTATAAGGAAAAATTCTCCTTTCAAATTCATTGGGCAGCGTATCTGATCTTCATTATAAATCAAATTCATTAGTTACTTAATAAATTTGAAAATAAAACTTTGACTGGGGGTGTAATATTTCTCGATCTATCCTGCAATTTTTTTGTGATTCCAAATTCCATTGCATATTTTAAAATCAATTTTAATGTTCAAATAATAAAATGTTAACAGGTCACGATTCAAAAAGATCAGAGCCATTCATCAGATTTAGATTACTGCTCTCTGCCTAACACATTTCGCTCCCACCCAACTGAACTTCCAAAAATACCCCTGCGTTAACGCATGTGTAAATTAAACATACTTAATTTTACACATACGTGACTTAGGTCACGCCGCATGAGTTAACTCACGCAGGTGTTACACCCGCGTGAGTTAACTCAACACTAGTTTATTTGTTTCCAAAGTCAAGTGCCCTATTAAAAACATAACTTTCAAGACATATTTTATCAATGGGTTTCAAAGACAAGCTAAGCTTATTGAACAAATACGTGGTATGCAACCAGCAGGCAAGGCTGACAACTGGCACAAGGTTTCTTCTCCCGAGATAACATAGCTCTGAAGTGCATGCTCATCAAACTCATGAATATACTTGATGGATTCAACTAATTCCCTTGAGATGCCATCCACGTCAAAGTTATTATGATTTGATATACTAGAAAGTGCTTCTTCGAGTCCTGAAGTCAACCATAGGCTATTACACTCGTTCAAAAAGGCAAATAAACTTGTACAATCTATGGAACCTGACAAATAAACTAGCGTGAGTTAACTCACGCGGAGTGTAACACCTGCGTGAGTTAACTCATGCGGCGTGACTTAAGTCACGCATGTGTAAAATTAAGTCACATTTGATTTACACATGCGTTGGTTAACTAACGCAAGGGTATTTTCGGAAGTTCAGCTGGGTGGGAGCGAAATGTGCTGGGCAGAGAGCAGTAATCTCAGATTTAAAGTTAATCCAATGGGCCCAAATCATTTTGCAACAAAAACAAATTAAAAATTGATGTCTCTCACGGTGCTTGACCTATGCAGCACGCACAACGCCTAATATAATGTTATGTAAGGTTATGTTTTTTTCGTAAGGTTATGTTAATTAACTGGAACCATCAGTGTATGCATTAAATAAATACTGTACAGTGATACTTCATCCTCGACTCATCCACAAAACTTGCGCATTCTTCCTTGCAGAAAACAGAGTCACTCCAACTACCGCCACCGCTCCAGCTGCAATATAAACATCAAAACAAAGATTATAAAGACATAAAATAACATGTCAAATTGTTTGCCTGACCTAAATAAGTCAATTATACTTCTCTTTCATGCAGTTATGATGAAGATAAAAAAAAAAAAAAAAAACCCGATAGATACTTCAAATATGAATAAATACCAATGATTAATCCATGGTATTTGGGAGACCCCATTTTCTAGACTCACTTTCTGGAGGAACCAGAAAGATGGCACCCAAAAAGCCCCCTCTAATGCACGGACTTGGTAACTTTCAATTATATATTCTTTTGCTACCATTTGATTATGTTGAAAATTCATTGGCAAATATTAGTAAAAACTAGTTATTAGTAATGTGTTCAAATAATGGAAAGAAAAAAATAGTAATTAATAGTGTTTCTCCCCCAAACCATCTATCCAACCTTGTCACTCCAATTAGAAGGGCATGAAACAAAAAATGGGTGAATAATGGAAATGAAAGACTTGGTAAAGTCTAACAACAACAAAACAGAAACAAGCTAAAGCAAAACACAAATATGGACTAGTCACACACCACTTCAAGATTACAAGAGAACACTTTGGAATATCAAAACAATCAATGCAACCAAAAGATACATAACACATGAACCAAGATACAAGTCACATCAAATGGAAATCAAACAAGTTAACAAGTGATAGAAACCTAAGCATGAAGGATAAGGGAACAAGAGGCTATTACGTAATAAAGAGTATGGTGATGTTATATGGTAAATAAAGAGTGGGTTAGAATGCTTAGTTAGCCAGTTTGTTATGCCTAGTAGTATAAATAGTGAGGTGGGTGAATTGTAATGGGTATGCAAGATTATTGCAAGGGCCACTATGGTTAGGCAAAGAAAGAGTGCTAGCTCCGGGGTAGTTGGGAATCATCTTCTTTCTACAATTTATGTTTCATTTTCACATTGAGGGGTAACCTTGGCGCAACTGGTACAGTCGTTGTCATGTGACTGTAAGGTCACGGGTTCAAGTCCTGGAAACAGCCTCTTGCGTAAAAACAGGGTAAGGCTGCGTACAATACACCAAATGGTGGGACCCCTTCCCGGACCCTGCGTATGCAGGAGCTTCAGTGCATCAGGTTGCCCTTTTTTTATCTTTCATTTTCATATTGTAAGAGCGTTTGCTCAAATTTCCAGTTAATATACGACATTATTCATATATCTATATTTTCGGGTTACCAACGACAAGCTTATTCTAGTTAGCATACGAGATCTGGCAGCTTTAAGATGCTAACTCAACGGGAACTTGATGAAAAAAACTAACAAATCAACCTTAAAACCAATATACCTGAAACAAACAGAAGAGGATTGTTTATGAGCCTGTTGTACAGATTGCGGCTATTTCCAACTTCAGTTTCGGGAATGCTTAAACGAGGGTGCTGCTCAGTTTCTGGAATACTTGAATGAGGGAACTGCTCAGTTTCAGGAATGATTAAATGATGATACTGCCTGTGGCTTTTTCTGACTTCAGTTTCAGGAATGCTTAGATGAGGGTGCTCAGCAGCAGTTACAATTCGACGGAATAGACCGTTGAGATTCCCTAACATCACACTGATTGGTATAGGTGCCTCTACTCCCAAGTCCTGACTAACCTACAAAATGAATTGGAACGTCATACCTATATGCTAAATGTTTCTATTCATACTTTTTTTGGATGAAATCATAATAACAAGATGTGTCATTCACCATAATAAATAGTTATTAATCTAACCATCCAACAATTATCTACAGCAATATGCAAACTCAATCATGTATATATTTTCATCCAAATGATTAAGTTCATGAATTTTGCTCATCTTTAGCTGAAACAATTATCTACATCAATATGCAAACTCAATCATGTATATACCCCAGTTAACTCTTGTGTAGCCGTTGGAAATGAATTTTGCTCATCTTTAGCTGAAACTATAAGGCAAGGCACCTCAAAGCCATTATCTTCTCCATGACGAGCAATTTCTACGAGGAGTTCAGATGATGACCTCCACGAGGACTCATCAGACCTACATTTTCTCATGTACTTAGAATGAGTTGTCCACAATTGACACCAAAACAACATGAAATTATGTCCAACATTGGTGAACAGTAAACCATTTATAACATAACCAAATATATGACCCAAGTACTCTACATAATACCTACGTACCAAATGTAATCCATAATTTCTATGGTATATTGATATAATGAACACTTAAATATCATTGTTCACCTGTCATGAACGAAAACTGCAATGTCACAAGAGGCCAAAGACTTATTATTCGCCAACAGCTCTCCAACTCCATCTTCAGGAATTTCTCTCAGCACCAGATATTTCTTGTTTCCCTGCAAACAAAATGATAAAACATGAACATAAAGAAAGAAATGAAAGATATTAAAAAATGAATATATCAAATGAAGACAACGGTCATATGCCGGCCATGTATCATTTACCATAGAATTATCAACAACATTTACAACATAATGATCCCCATTAGTTGGATTATAAACTTCAAGATATGGCCTGCATTATGAATTCAACAACAATAAGGTATGATACTCAATAATTAAAGTTATGGTACCGATGTACCATAAAGCATATAGGTAACATAATGAAAATACCATCGAATAAAAGATTTCAACAGTGCAGATTTTCCAGCCCCCCTAGGCCCAAAAACAAAGCACTGGAGTACATTTCGATCTGAGTGTTGCATTTTGCGATCTAAGCTTCGCCTCCTAGTCACACGGACAGCAGTTGATGGATCACTAGGGAAACCAATATAAATCAGATTCTCCACACTAAAAGTTGGCTCTAGAAGTGTCATCAGTGCCCACTGTACAGAAAACATATAGTGTGTTAAAAAATCAACGATAGTTCATGGCAATATTGCAGATAAAATGTTAGGTGCACTGGAAAGATACACAGACCAGACATATGGCAATACATGCTATAAAACTGAAGCAAATTTGATTCTTAAATCACTTATCAAGTTAATTGAATGATAACTCTGAAGAGAAGTCCAGTGTTCATACACACACGTTAAACAAAATGCGAGGAAGAGGGAATAGAGACTTAAATTTAAAAAAAAAAAAAAAAAACTTGAGCACCTTTGACAAAAATGCATCAATTGACAGTCCTCTAAATGCACTCTCATCTGCAGCATCCTTGTAGGGAGCTCCGATCCAGGGACTGAAATTAAAAATCAATAAAATACTAAACAACATCGGTAGAAGTCAACATTGTCATCCCAATTTGGGAAAGGCATACATATAAAAAAATGGGTCATGCTGGGCACAAGTTAAGAAAGGACACAAGTTAAGAAGCTAAAAAGGGAATTGAAATAACTTTTGTATTGAAAAGATAAAATTTTAAACTTTTAATATATTGAATGCACAATTTCCAAGAAAAAGTTTCTCTATTTAGTTTCTAAACTTATGACCCATGGGCGCAAACTAGCATTTCCCTAAAAAAAATTACACAACATAGTAAACATTCCACATCAAACTGCCTCATTATCAATTTAAGAAGAAACCAATGCAAATTAAGCAGGCATGAAATGGAGGAAAATAAAATTTAAATAAGTGTAGCAAAAAATGCCAGAAAGCAATTCACCTTTCCGGGGCAGTAGAAAACAATTCTTCAAGTTCTTCGGGTTGCAAATACCCATCCTGAACCAATGAAAAAATGCGATTAAGTTCCAATTTGTATATCACCATAAGCCGGTCGAGAAAATATCTGAAAATCGCTAACAAAAAGCATTAAAAAAGATAAAATATTAAAGATCGTGTGAGCGGGTGACGTACACAGTTAATATCAAACTCAACAAATATTTTCTTCAAGAAGTCAAGAGCTTCAATTGTCAACTCGACGCTCTGTAGACATTAAATCAAATCTTGATTAGAATAAAATAAAAGTTTCATGTTGTGAAAGAATTGATCTCAAAATGGTCTAATATGTAAATGTAAATAAAGAGCACAATACACAATTTGTAATAGAAGACGCACCTGATCGGGAGCACGTTTCAAATCCGGAATTAGATGATCAGCAAGTTTGACATCATCATTATATCCAAACTTTCTAAGCATAGTCCACGGTATCTCACGGAACAGAATATTCATGAAATCAATGTGGAGAGATTGAAATCCTGCAAAAGTAAGTCCATGTTCATTCACACCTTCTGGGTATCTGTCCCGCAAAAACCTCATCAGATTCGCAATTCTAGATAGCGGCACCGGATCTTTGACATATTTAACCTGTAGATGGTCTGGTTAGATGTTTCACAAATCATATACAAGTTAACCTACAATGAAATAAGCTAATAATCATGCGACAGGGAGCTACACTATAATATTCAGATAATAAATGAGCTACGACTTTGATGTTTAATATGGGAAGGAAAAGGTAAAACCTGAAAATCATTTAGTTCAGCAGCATTAAGGGAGCCATCTCTGTCACGGTCGCAGTGGATAAAAATGCGCTTTAAAGCCCGGACAAATCGAGGTGTTAGAGTCTTGGAATTTCGACAATATAACGGACCCGAAGGGGAAATAACAGACTTTTGTGCAAAGCTGAAAACATCAGCGACCTTCAAATAAGAAAATTAAAGTGAAACACTTTTTTAATACATATAATATTTGAAAACAGGGAAGATCTTGATTGTAATAATACAAAGGATATGTACCCCTTTAGGCCTATATGCTGAACATCCAATATTAATTTCAACGTCTGGGAATTTTTGGATTACTGGTTGCATCACTTTTTCTAAGCTCTGCTCTTGATTATCATGTAGTAAGTCAAGCTTGCAAGCAGCAACTATAATGGGAACGTTTACCTGTTCATAAAGTTCATATAACTATGTCATGTATGCATTATCTGAAAATGGAAATACATGTATATTATGTGAATGTGAATAATCTGGTTAAGCTCTACGATAAATAAAACGTATACAAGGATGTATGAACAATTAGTAATTATCTAAATCCCCTCCCATTTGCAGAATACTAATTATCTCCCTTTTATATAATTTTCTCTTATTACACTCATAAAGGATGGCGCGAGAGAAGCTGAAATTAAATATACCACTATGAATACAAATGCAATGTATATAATACCACTAACAAAGAGTAGAGAACAGAACCCACCCCCAAATCTCGAAGACGTGGGAGCCAAAATGCACTCAGACTTTCAAGTGTCTCTTGCCGATCGCATGCATAAGTCAGGACAATTGCATCAGCCCGCCGTATTTGATCAGCAACTTTATCTCTGTCCTCGGGACTACAGGCAACAGCAACAGCAATGTCATAGACACATCAATAGAAATAGATAACTCAAGCATCACACTTAATGCAATTTTGGTTTAAACTCGTAATTTTTGCCCCAACAATGGTGGCAATTGTTTACATCCCATTAAACATGCTGACATGGCAAAAATAAATTACAAAATCATGAAGTTATGAACCCTAAATCGATTTTTATTTTGATTTTTCGAAACAGAAACTGACAAAGTGGAAATTTGAGAGACAAAAAAATATAGATAGATCACCACTTTTGGTACAGTTAAACTCAGATAAAAATATAATAATTAATAAACATTACCGGGAAGAGGTGTCGATGATTGTAATCGGTATGCCATCGGGAGACAGATGTTTAGGCATCCTAGTGGGTAACAGTACAGACGGCACGTCCTTCACAGGGTTTCCGTCGGCGAAAGTAGCAATTAGACTGGACTTGCCGGTTCCTTCGTCGCCGGTGACGACAATACGAAGTCCAGTTAGGGCACGTGAGGAATCTTTTGCCATTGATACAGCAAGGAGTTGATTGCGTTGGAGCGAATTTACCCTGGCGTGGTGTGCTTTCGACCCTCTTTATTAACTTGGTGGTTTTTGACGATTATTTCTGAAATTTCATCGTTATCCAGGCCTTGTTACTTAAAAAAAAATAGATTAGTAATCTTGGCCAAAGTTAATTTTGAAAGAGTACTGACATTATAAATAAAATTAAACTTAGTACGAGAACATTGAAGTTGCTTTATCAGATAATAGAAAAACCGAAGTCTCACTAGATAAACACATTAATGTATCAGGCAGTGTTAATTTCAGAGCAGAAGAGAAGACATTGCACTTATTGTAATTGGTCAATAATATTTCAACGCCATAGAAATTCCATTAACGCCAACCTGTGTACATCTGAATAATATCACGTCACCTGAAGCACAAAACCAGCACTTGAAGGTACATGAGACCAAAAATATTGTCAAAAAGGGATAAAAATATTACTCCATATAACATATTAGTCCCTATAACAAAACGATCACTCAACTTGTTCTTTGCACAACAATAAATGTCATTGAACTTTATACAATGAAATAAAAAGTGTGATCTCAATTGTTAGTTGCATAATTGTAGTTTATCTACATGACCAATACATTACTCTTTCTTTATGTGATTATAGAATGGTTGCAAGTAGCAACAACCAATTTATATCCAAATAAAAAATATATATTGCAACGAAGTTTAAAAGAGAAAAAAAAACTCATACTCACCTGCGTCATCAAGAACGACCAGTTATACGTTTCGAAAAACGTGATAATACACAACAGTAATGGTCTAAGTACACACGTGATTCTCTTCATCCAGTATAAACATTTTCAATCCCTTTTCGGAAGTGACTCTCGACGTAGCGATGTACAACTTTCCATGAGTAAAAACCGGTTTGGAAAGATAGATTCAAACATGAGACAACGATTGAACCTGACTTTCATTTATTGGCGTTGCAAAAAACAAAGCCAACAGGAACTGTCTCGTAGTAAATTTGAAAGGCAGTTATAGATCACTCGGAACTAAGTTCATTCTTGGAATAATTACTTTTGCACCAGCATTTTTTTTCGGTAATAATAGTTGCACCGATAATGTTCTTTCCAAGATTGCCTACAATCAACCT
Source organism: Medicago lupulina (assembly GCA_958299785.1). NCBI lineage: Eukaryota > Viridiplantae > Streptophyta > Magnoliopsida > Fabales > Fabaceae > Medicago > Medicago lupulina. The sequence goes on along the minus strand of OY283143.1, from coordinate 2,463,395 downwards.
AATCTCATTGCACAATCCAGTTGCTTAGTCAATGTTCCTCATCAACATAACTGGACGTCCAACTTTGAATCTCAACTTATGGTTTGGAATACCGGAAAACTTGATGTTGTTTAAGAATTCGGTGGTAAACCATTCGCTTTGTACCTCACTATTCTCGTCTCCTGGAACCAATGATAGAAGGAATTTGTTTACGTGCTCAATTGCGTCCAATGTGGGAGCAAGTATCCCCCGCTCTTGGAAAAATCTGAGATCTTCATGTTTTGCAAAAAAAATCTGGATATACAGAATCAACCAGAGAACACAACAGATAAAAGGAATCTTTTATCAACAATTCATCAAAAATGCGTACGTTAATTTCTCCACTCTCGTTGGAGGATCATATTCCATCTCCAATTGAAAGCATCCAATCGACAAACTTTCTTATCTCATCTTGCTCGGCACGAACGGTTGAAGCACGTAAACACATATTTGTTGGAAGTGTGAGAACCTTACAGTGACTCCACAACTTTGATGAGTTGATGAATGAAGCAAGTATGTATGCATCCTTTTCTTATCACTGGCAAAATTTGTATGAAATCACCGCCCAAAACCACATAAACACCCCCAAATGGTTTGTCTATATTATCGACACCAACATAAGACAATATATCGCGGATGGTTCGGTCAAACGCCTCAAAACAATAACAATGCATTATCGGTGCCTCATCCCCTATTATTAATTTTACTTTTTTAAACGTAGCAGCTTTGTCGCTCTCTTTATCAAATCCACAACTTGACTATTTGTACCTCACTATTCTTGTCTGATTTGCAAACCGAATCAGAACTGATATGTTCCTTTTCGTCTCCTAGAACCAATGATAGAAGGAATTCATTTACGTGCTCAACTGCGTTTAGTGTGGGAGAAAGTATCCCCCGATTTTGGAAAAAATCCAAGATCTTCATGTTTTGCAAAAAATCCGGATATACAATTTTTTTTTCAAGGGACTGAAAAAAAAATCTCAATATTTATAGAGAACATTTACTTAATTAACCATTTTTTACCGTAAAACTTCGTTTTTGGATGTCATTCCCTCTCATTCTATTTTTGTATTCAAACTCCTTCGCATATGATTTATGATGGTGCGTGACAATAGAAAATGTGCATGTGTTATGATGAATTTACAAAATACATGTTTATTAGACATTTTAAAATGATACAACGTTTTTTTAATTAAGTCTATTTTTTTTGGTAATAATTATCCAAAATCTTCAACTCCTTCAACAAAACCACATAATTACTGATAATTCAATCTATATTTTATACCGGACAAAACACACACCACATATTTTTCACCTTAATGTTCCTCCCATGTTCAATTTTTTTCTTCTTCATATTTTTTTTACTTTTCTATCTAGTTTGCTTTTTTTTTTTTCCTTTTCTTTTTTTCTTTGGTACAATCTAGTTTCTTTTCTCTATTCTCATGGATGAAAGGAATATAAACCTACCTTCATGAAATCACCACTAATCAACCTTTTGAACATATTGTACCTAATTTTGACTACATTACATAAATATGGACGCAGATAGTTACACAATTGATAGATTAAGATATGTTAATGTGTCAAATGTGAGTTAAAGTTATACATTGGATGAATAAGTAGATTTTGAACAACATATAAGTGAGAAGACCGAAATGTAGAATGTCTTAAGATTTTATGTGAAGATGTGGTGTCAATCTCACTTGCATGGTTGTTACTAACGTAATACGATCATCCAACCCGATGAAGGACCTGAAAATCTCAACATTATGATAATTTATTTTGTTAGTTTTCAGTTGTCAATTGTTTACTTTTTTTATCTTAAACTTTAGTTATTGAATGTCATTCTCTTTCATGCTATATTTTTTTTATTAAACCTCAACTACTTCAAACTCCTTCACTTTTATTCTTTGATGAAATTTGACAACGAAAAAAAACATATGTGAATTGTTGATTTGACAAAATAAATACTTATTAGAAATTTTGAAATAACGTGGCGTTTTTTTAGTTAGTCTAATATTTTGGTTAAATATTAACTAAAAAATGTCCAACTCCTTAATCGAACCAGTAAAATTATCGAAAATTTACTATTCCTTATACGCTCCCATAAAAGCGCACACTCCTTTTTTTTCCCTTATCATTTCTCTCATGTTCAATTTTTTTTATTCTCTTTCCTTTTCTAATTTATTTCGTAACTTCTCATAAAAGAAAGGAACATAAACTTCCTTCCATTAAATACCCACTAACTCACCATTTTTACCATGATATGTCTTCGTCTAATTTTATTTGGCTTTGTTACCAAATCACAAATGCGGAGAATCTCCCACTTAAAGGGAGAGATGTTAACATGTCTTATATGAGTTAAAGTTTTAGATTGGATGCAAGGGAATATAATGACAAACGTATAAGTGAGATGACCCATAAATTCAATGCCTTTAGGATTTGGATGAAGATGTGATGTTAATCTCACTTGAGTAGTTGCTTTTAGTCTATTGTTATTATCCAATCCAGTTTACGCTCACGCGAAAGTCCTTACATTTTGATGAACCGTTTTCTTCGATTTTGGATTTCATTTGCTTAATCCTGTATTTATCATGAAAGAAATGGATAAAAATTCTTTGTATAAAGCCACCATCAACCCACCTTTTTTAGCATGAACAATTAAACCAACAAACTCTTTTAGTAAAAAGTCAAGATGAGAGATGGTTTGGGTATAAGGGATATTTCATTTGTCATTATTAATTTGGAATAAAAATTCATTTTCTTGTTCACTGCGATTTTTCAACTTAAGGGTTTAATTTAGTAGTAGAAGGACAAACTTTGAATTTCGAGATTATGAGTTTCGAACTCAGCTAGTATTCTTGAAGATAAGTAAGGAGTGATTGCGTTGGAGAGAAATTACCTTGGCGTGGTGTGCTTTCGACCCTCTTTATTAACTTGGGTGGGTGGTTTTGACGATTATTTCTGAAATTTCATCGTTATCTAGGCCTGTTTGTTACTTAAAAAAATATATATTTTTGTATAGTGTAATATGTTTTTGTTAAAAAGAATTTAATATAAATTTTGAAAAAAAATTTAAATAAAAAATTTGTTTGAATAGTTTGTCTTAAAATGTCTTTTAAGTATTTCATTATTTTATCATAATTTTTTTGAGTACTAAAATTTTGAAAAATCTCTAAAAAAAAAACCTATTTCGAATAGTTTTTATAAAAATCATTTTTGAAATATATCCTTTAAAAAAGTGTGATTTTTACTATCACAAATCTCGATCAATGAATATTTAAGTTAGTGAATGTCAAATTCTCTTTTTTAACTTCTATCAAATAGGTTTGAAATAACTTCAAAATATTTAATTTTAAAAATACAAAGAAAAATCCTTTTTTTTTTCAAATCTAAAACAAACGACCCTATATAAAACTTTTTTTGACACACGACCTTATATAAAACATAATTACTACAAAAAAAAAAATACAAATTTGCTCCTTTTTTATTTTGTTGCACGTTATCTAAATAATATCATTTTGTTTATTTTGCTGCAATTTCCCCCTATTTTTTTCTCTTTAAAACAAAATTAAATCAAACTCGCTCAATTAAAACAAACTAACTTAATCTTAATTTCAATCAAAATAATTTTTTTTCTTCTTATAATTCCACTTCTAATCTTCAATAATAATTAAAACAAACTTACTCACTTATGAGTTCTATATACATAAAGACTCGAGTCTTTTATTTTCATTCATTTCTCTTCTACAACTCCCTTCTATCCCTTCATCGAAAAAAATCTCATCTTCAACTCTCCAAAAATGTCATTTTCGTCAAATCTCAACGCTACTCTAAAAAATCAACCACTCAGTCGGTGAAAAATCCATAACCAACACTTCAAATGCGGTGAACCCATCACCGCCGCTTCTATCCAAGTATTTACCCTTCTTTTTCTATACTAAAATAAGCATATAACTTTTCATTATTAATCAAAGAATCGATGCAAAATGGTATATTGTGATGAATATGGAGACTAGGATGACACGGAGATGCTCTCGCTAAACTATGGACAACACCGTTGACTTGTCTCATGATGAACTTTACATTAGAGTTCGCTAAATTGGTCATTAGTAGGTGTCTGCAATCTTTTTTATAGCTATGAAATCAGAGACACCATCACTATTGTTGTAAATACTATCTGCCACCAGTTTGGAATATGTTTCAAAATCCATGTTCACCAAATAACGATCTCTTACCCATTGCATGGCAAATAGGAGGCCCAAAGCTTCTCCCAAATCCACATCCAAAATAGGCTTCACCCATTCGACAATGACATAATTACTTGTTGCATCCCTAATACAAGCTCCAAACCCAACTTTATGAAGAGAATTAGAAAGGAAAAAAGCGTCTACATTACACTTAAACCTTCCTACACTTGGCTTAATTCATTTCACCAACTCATTTTGAATCCTACTGCTGGCAGCTTGTTGTCACATCTCTTTAGCATTCCACTAGCTATTTATGAATCCTACTGCTGTGATCATTGGACTGGGATGGATGGTTCTGGCTTTGGCAGCCAATCGCCCTTACGAGGTAAATTGATAATTGTTTCGGATCCTGGCTTTTGTTTTTTCTTGCTGTATGCTATGTTATAATATGATCTTTCGTTCTTTTTTGTAACATTTTCCCTTGAAATGATTACAACAGGACTACCAGATGAACGATGAATGAAGTGCAACATGATGACTGATCTTTTCCCATGAAAGATCATCTCAATCTCAAGGATCATTTCAACATTCTTTTACATTCTTGATTGACTGTCAAGCATATACTAGTATTGTGTAATAACTAATACAGTATTAGACTCTCTATAGTAGCTACTAATGTTTTGGATTCTAAATTCTTAAAATTACAGGAAGTGTATAAACAGAAAGTGGATTAGAAACTCAAATTTAATGCTGTGTATCTGTTAGAGAAGTTAATCTGGCATTTTCATAGTCCCGGTTTAAAAAAATGGGATTTAGAGTATTTAGGTATAATGCTTATTTTGATGTCCTGCTGAATTTCTCTACCTATTGTGTTTGAAATGATTGATTATATTTTGTTGCGATCCTTGTCCAAAGACAACTACTAGCTACGTTATTTATATGTTTCTTGTTTAAACTTAAATAGCCTCCTTCACTTTAGAATCTCTACTTGGGTTATAGTTAACTTTGTTTAGTGTATTTGAGAGTTTGGCTTGATGTTTGAATTCAAATTAGGTTACAATCATCTTTAAAGTTTTCAGGAGAAGTTCTTTAGTTCTTTAGTTGATACTCAAAGCAGAGCTTGAGTGTCCTAATTGGCCTTAAGAGTTGGGACAAAGCAAAGCTTGAGTGTTCTTTAGTTGTTTAATTCTTTTGTATAGGAAGATGGATACTAAAAGAGTTTTGGGACTGAAAAGAAACAAAGTGAGTTCTTTAAACGGAGGCGTCGGGTTATGGAGATAGGTATTCATAAGCTGAATTTGAAATCAGGTTGTGTTACTTCTTTGCTTAAATTCAATTACCTTAAGAATTCTTCTTGTCCTTCAAAGGAAGAGCTTCGAATTGCAACAGATCAAACTGTTTCAATGTTGCAGGACAATTGCCCTGAAATGGTGGCAAAAAATGTAAGTTATTTCCACACCATCATATTGCTTTTACTTGTTTTTTCTGTTTTCTTTTTTATTGTTTAGGTTTATAGTCATACATACACCCCGAACACGATACCGACACTTTCACGCAGATGCTGGTAATAGTTTATTGTTTAGGTTCTTAACTTTTTTTGGATGCTTTGGTGCTTCTAGGAAAGAAATTGTTTTCCACTTCCACTCCTTTTCCTCACTGTTTTAACTTAAATTATGCTCTTAAGCTCAATATTTCCTACAGAGCAGGGGCATATGTTGCACGCTGCACTGCTAATTTGCTACTGGCACAACTTGACGTGCAACTGATACCCTGATTTTTGGGCATCTTCTGTAAGTGTGGATTGAGGCTTATGTGACCTAGGATTTGTTGCCTTTTTGTTTTATTGCCTCATGTTGCAGCAGTTAGAAACCATGACCTATAGGTCCTTTTGTTCATTGGTAACTGCTGTTTACGGTCATTGCCGTCTCATTTTGTGCTACATGTTGTGGAACAGAATCAGTTATTAGTCTGCCGCATGAAACATTGGTGGCTCTTGCTGCTGGGTGCGTGCGTGTAGAGAGCCTGGTGTATGAACGCATAGGCTCCGCAGGATTTTTGCGAATAAGGATGTGGTCTGCCGGTGCAGTGCTGTGTTTTTTCTTTTCTTTTCAGTAGCATGTGATGGACCAGTTCTGGTTTTCTGCATAGTATGGCTCAGATTATGGAGGAACAAATAGAAATAGTTGTAGCTACATATAATGTAACTGATCTCAAATTTATCTATATGATGTGTCCCAGCCAGGAGTGGGCCCACATTTGGCCCACGGTGTGCATCTCCAATTAACCTTTTTTTCAAGTGATTTAAGCTCTTGCACACTTTCCTCAAGTGCTTCAAATCCTTGCACATTCTTATGAAGGACTTCAAGTGCTTCAAGTCCTTGCACATTCTTATGAAAGACTCCTTCCTTTGCATTTACTACAAAGAAGGCTTTGTCTAAGGATTCCAGCAACGTACACGATGATATTTCCTTGTCTCCCTGCGCCTGGATTTTGGCAATCATTTAGAGGGTTTGTTTCAACATCTGAATAGAATTGTTTCTTTGTTGCCTTCGTTTTTGGGTCCCGGTGAGAGGAGTTCTTGGAACTTTGCCTTTTGTCTTCTGATAGACCATCTGAATTGGTTGGTGGTTTCGCCATTCTTGTGTTGTTAGTTCACCATTATCTGTGACAATGTTGTTTGGATATGTCATGTCAGAGTTATAGCTGTTTAAAAGAACCGATTACTTAATTACTCAATGTGTAAATATCCGAGGTTCTTACAATATTTGAATGTCTCTGAATGTGATTCAATAAAATTGTTTGTCATTATTAGTTGCATTCTAATAATTAAAATCTAGCTTTGTTGGTGAAAGTAAAGGGTGTTACTATTATCTCTTCCTATGAAATCAATCCGTTCTCTGAACCAGCAAACTTGACACTTGTTATACTTTAATTATGATTGGATTGTAGTATGCCTTTTTTTCTTTGGAGCCTGTGTATTTTTTATTTATTTGCTGCAATGAACTGATATTATATAAGTTACAACTTTTTCTTGCTAAAGCCTTACTACTTTTGGATATTATACATATAACAGTGAAATGAGATAAATGTTATAAGATGTGTTGAGTTTATTATTTTATTTTTTTTAAGTTTTTCAACATTTTTGTCTCTTTAACTTTTCCAATCTTCCGATTTTGGTCCCTATTAAAAAAAATACCAATGTAATTCTCTATATTTAACCCCTTTTGCAAAAGTTGTCATTCTCTTTGATTTTAACCAAGTAAATACACATGTGGCAGCTAAAGTACACCAACTCCCAGATCTTTTAGATATCGAATGAGTCTAAGGAATGTCTGCAGATCAACTCCTTAGATAGTTATTGCATAAAATACCTTTGTTGATTCATAATACTAAGTGAAAACCAAAAACAGTCAACAAAATGAAAACCAAGTGATGTCAGAAACTTTGTTGCAGTGTCGGAAAACATGAATGCAAGCTTGAAAATGGCGCAGTTACTGGACTCGTCTTTCCACAGTTTCTGAGTGTCACAATAAGCCAAATCAATTATACTAGAACTTACTCCCTCCGTCCCAAAATATAAGCAAAAATTGGTCAACAAAAGTTAATGTATGTGATTCAAAATTTGTACTAAATACATTAACTTATGTTGACTCATTTTTGTTTATATTTTGGGACGGAGTAGTAATAACCACATGCCACTCTACATCACGTTCAATAACTTCCATTCGTCCATTTTTTTGTGCAATAGCTACATGGTAAGAGTTTCTTCTATACACTATCCTTTCTATAGTGATGACTCTGCTCTCCTTGTCAATGAACATAAGAGTAGTCTCACCTTCCAGCAACATTTCAATGTTTGGAAGCCTTTCAACTACCTCGTTTGAAATTATGAGAGCATCATGATCACCCAATCGAATCATCAGAAAGCTAAATGAAAGTTCATTTTGATTTTTGACCCACCTTAACACTGGCGGGGGTTTACTTACTACTACAAAATTGCGATTCTCTTTAACAACTACTAATTGAGGTTTTGAGAAATAATTAAATTCTGAACTTGAATAATAAGGAAGATTTCTCTGTATTTGTTTTAGGTAGTTAGTCAAACATTATTAGCTTTTTCCATCAATAACTAACCTCGTTTTATTAAATAGTGCACCTAATTAGTGTTACCACTTTCAATAATTCTAATTAGTATTAGTACTTTTAGATTATAAATATTATTTACTACAGCATTGATAGTATTAGTAACTAGTTAGTTTCTTAATTGTGTGCATAGCCTGAAATGACACTTAAAAGGAGAGATGAAGGAGTGGTGATTAAAATATAATTTGTATTTGTATATTTTACATTTGTTAGATCATTTTATACGTACTAGCATTATTTTAGGGAGCAAATATCTTTACCTCTACATTTCTAAAAAATTACACATGACTTTAGAAGGAGAACAACAAAATTTGTTTGGAAGTGTACTTTTAGATTAACACAAAAAATGAGTTTTTATTTACGAATCCTGCTCTTTACCAAGTGAAATGATCAAAATACTCTTTCACAAGTTAACTCACGCTAGTGTAAACTTAAACTGAGTTAACTCGCGCTAGTGTTGGCCGATGTTCAGAACTGAAGAACACACATTTTTTCACTTTGGCCAGGTTTTCAACATTCAATTAACACGTTTTCTACCACTTTTACACGTTTTTTTTTTTACCATATTTATGTTTTTTATAACTTATACTACCATTCCCACCTATAAATACCCCTACGTACTTCCCTATTTCCTCACATCATATCTCTTTCTCTCCCTCATCACTCTCTCCCCCTATAAATCTTCTTTGTTTAGTTTTTGTGTTTATACATTTTGGGGGTAAAAGAGGCCGATCTTGTGGTTCCAAGAGATCAATCAACTTCAGGCACAACGTCGTCAACCTTTGGGGTAAAACTAAATCCGTTTCTTTTTACCCCAAAAACTTTTTACCGTGGATAAAAAGAATCTTCTTGGGGTATAAAAAGAACCTGATTTAGATTTACCCCAAGGGTTGATGTCTTTGTGCCCGATGATGATTGGTCTCTTGGAATCCCAAATTTGGTCTCTTTTTAGCCCAACGTTGGACTCTTTTTACCTCATAGAAGTAGATTTAGAAAATTCGAATAAATAAAATGTATCAATTAGCGTATAATGATATTCATTGAATAAAATGATAAGTTATTTGTTTCATTTATGTTCCTTTCTTGCTTTCTTTTTATTTATTTCGCTACCTTTATGATTTTGTCATTTATTTTTATTCATTCCTTTTTATTTCAATTCGTTAAAATTTGTGTAATTAATAAACTCAAAAAAAAAGTAGCGTAATGAATAAACTCGAAAAAAAAAAGTAGCGTAATGAATAAACTCGAAAAAAAAAAGTAGCGTAATAAATAAACTTGAAAAAAAATAAGTGAACAATAAACTCAGCGTAATTTCGAATAAATAAATCCTAATTAAACTCAGCGTGAATTTGAATAAAAATTGCGTATTAATAAATTCGAATGAAGGTTACATTAAATTACATTCAGGAATGTACCAAACAACAGGACTCCAACATTCACCCGACATTCATGTTTTCCTTTGAAAGAATAATTTTTTGTTAGCCTTCGTTTGGATGACGGTATCCAAGTGCCACCGAAATGAGGTACATACCTTGACACTTCAATACCTGCATCCAAACCAGCCTAACAAGAATTTAATCTTTCAAAGGAAAAACATGAATGCCGAGTGAATGCTGAGGACTTGTCGTTTGGTACATTAAATTCGGGAATGCACCTTCCAACTACAATAATAATCTTACCTATGAATGGGGCAAATTCAAAATTGCCAAACAGCAATTGTCAAGCATTCGACCCGGAAGTTCTGTTATTTCATTCCAAATGTTAAATTCTTGTTGGTCTTGGTTTTAAATGATAGTATCCAAGTGCCACCGAAATGAGGTACATTCCTTGACACTTCAATACCATCATTTAAAAGAAGCCAACAAGAAATTAACGTTTGGAATGAAACAACAAAACTCCAAGGTGAATGCTTGAGAGCTGCCGTTTGGCAAGTTTGAATTACCACATCCATAGGAAGATTATTGTTGTAGTTGGAATGTGCATTCCCTACCTAATGACGATCTTCTGGCGGAATCAAACTTTTGATAATATCTTCAATTGATCTCAGCAACGTTACACGCATATCGATCCACTAGAACATGTTGTGCTCCCAAAACATACTCTTCATGTTTTCGTCGTTCTTTAATTCCACCCAAGTGAATGATACTCTCCCCTCGTCGAGCGTTGAACGTTTATACCGAACTAATTTCACCCTCCTTGTGTCTTTGGGGTTGACTCCTTGGTTGAATTCATTCAGTTGATCCTTGAGACCTCTTAACGTTACACCAAGGCACCGAACCTTCAACCTCTGAGGTTCTCCGCCGTTGAATTTTGCATGAACATCGATCCACCCGGCCATTGTTTCAAATCTACACGATTAGAAATTAAAAACAATCAATGAAAAACTCATTCAAACATTTCATCAAACACTTTGAGTGCAAATTATACATGCAAATCCTAACATAAATCTAACAATAATTGTATCTTATTCTTTGCATGTAACATTGTATCATATTTTTTTTAAAAATTGTTAAACAAACCCTAACATAATCTAATAAAAACATATCATATCTTAAACAAACCCTAACTAAATCTAAAAAAAAAAAACAATCTAAGTGTAAAAAATCTAACATAATCATGCAAACATCGAAACATCATAACAATTAAGCACTATAATTCATTTGCATGTAAAATTCTATCATTTCTTGCAAAAAAAGTTAAAATTTTAACAAAACACTAAAACTAAAAAAATTATAGATTAAGTGAAAAAATCTATCATACAAGTGAAAGCTTACTTGTTCTTGTTGTTGGAGTGTTGTTTGATTTGAAGTTGGAAAGGAATTTTTGAGAGAGATTTGAGAAAAAACGGAGGAATGAGGCAGAATGAGCCTCTACCTGGCTTATAACAGATCGTAGCGTGACTTAACTCACGCTGCGTGACTTAAGTCACGCTACGTGAGTTAAGTTGCGCTACTTTTATAACTAGAGTAAGTTAACTCACGCTGTGTGAGTTAACTTACGCAAGGGCATTTTGGTCATTTAACTTGGGAATGAGCAAAACGGTTTGGGTTAAGAGCAGGATTCCTTATGTAGAGCTAAGCCCAGTTAAATTGTTAGGTAGCTAAAATAAAAAATGAATGGTTATTACTCTTCTCACCCTACTATTTTATTTTTATTATTTTTTATAAAAATGCTCATGGGATTTCAGATTATATAATTCGAAATATGCTTATATATAAGAAGCAATCAACATCACTCCCATTTCAATAGTTTTGTGAGAATATGAAAAATAAAAATTAAAAATGGGTCTAAACGATGAAATTTTAGATTTTGAGGAGCGGAGCCTCGTAAGAAGTCTCTTCTACTATGGGAGTCTTGCTCCTCGATTTTTTTCTTCTGATTTTCTGACTAAGTTTCAGAGCAATCCAACCAAATAGCTCGAAAACCATATTTTAGACTAGAAACAACTAACAATGACCTATAATAGAATGATAAGAGTTAGGAAGATTAATATGGTCCTTAAAATGATTATCCATGTTACAAACATGTTCAGAATTTGTGTTGATACAGTTCCGTTTATATAATTCGAATTGTTTTTCATTGAATAAAAGTGTTTATAGGGTGTTTAGATTCTATAATCTAAAAAAAGCAAGGAACGCACCCTACTTTTTGGGGTATTCGGATTATAAAATCTAAATTGGTGAAAAACTCTTTTTTCCATCCCAAAATATGGGAAAAACTCAATTTGGATTATAGAATCCGAAAATTTCATTGGCATTGAAAAAAAATAGGACACGGAAGAAAGTGATATGGTGGGAAAAGTAATCCCAAAATTAAAAAAGGGATAGATGCCTGGTCCAGAAACAAATACAAGCTTGGCCCATGATAAACAAACACACGTCTGCCCATCATGAACAATATTGGAAAATTGCTCATTTCACTTCTAAATTTGCTCTTTAACACAATCTTAGAAAAGCAATTAACCGTCAACCAAGGTATTTTGGTATTCATTTAAGGTGTGAAAGAGTAAAATTTTCTAGTTAGAATAGCAATTTTCACAATATTAAGATCTCATTTTACGCCTTTTGTGACGGGGTATCCAAATTTGATGAGAATTTGGTATCCAAAAAAAAAAATTACAAGAGTTTGATGAGAATTCAAAGAAAAAATAATTAAAATCAGATTTTATATTTTGTTATTTTCATAAAAAAGGACTTATCACATATGCAATGTTCGCATCACCAAACTTTCTGCAAAGTGAAACAAGTAAATTTAGAGTGGTCCTTTTATTGTTGCCATGAAATCTTATCTTCAACAAATGTTACTTTCACCGCCTAATATAGTTTCCAATTCAATTAATGCTTTAGAAATGAAATGGATAATAGCCCCCACAATCTTAAAAATGTACATTGTATCAAATCAAATAAATTTAATTTTATCTTCTTATACTGTATTCAGGATTGGAGGGAGCATTAGGCTAAGATTTTGATTGAAATGGACAATTTCAAACATGTGTATGTATGTATAACATAATAACTAGATGGAGAAAGCTTTAATGGTTCGGACCACCATTGTAAATAAATGTAATTGATTCTTGATGTTATGAAGTAGCATTCTTGTGACTCAAGCAAACTGAAATTCTAGTTATTTTTTCAGCTAGAGGACCGCTTTGAGTCAGCATTTCATTACTTTTTGCCTTGGATTTAATCCTTTCCAGTATCTTAATTTATCAGAAAAAAGTGGTTGAGTAAGCATTAGTTACCACTTGATTTAATTCCGTATCTAGCTTTAAAAAACGTGCGGTACTATATTAGGAAACTTGCATGGATAGAAACATGTAAGAAAACGTGGATAAAAGTTGTTCACTTATCCAATTCCAATTATCGTGTAATTATTAAGTTTGTCTTAAATGAATGAGTTGGATCTTTGGCTTTTGGCAAGTTAACAATATTGAGTTGGATTGGTGATCACTCTTTGCCCTGCATTATATCTCCTTATTTATTAAGCTATAACTTTGGTTATAGACTTCTAGGTCTAATAGACAATAACCTTTTCACGTTATGTACATAGCTAGAAAAAAAATACGTTACAGACTTATAAACAATTTGATCATTTTACACAAATTAAGAAGTGTAATTAATGTATATGAGATCAGTATTTATAAAATTATCATTCATTATTGATATATGAATGATAAATTAAAGAATTGAAATAAAAAAAGAGTAACAAATAATTGAAGGTATAATAGAAAAAATTACATTTAATGTTTCATTGATATTGTAAAACGACTTATAATTTAGTACAAATTTTTTCTTTAAAACAACTTATAATGTAGAATGGATGGTGTTGTAATTTTTTTTTTAACAAATACACCATTTTCACACTCCAGTGCCTCTTTGTTTGCTTATTGGTAGTTGCACTGTCAAGAAATTTGATTCTCCATAGAAATATCAATTTCATAATTGAGTTTTGTGAATCAACTTGACTCAACTTGATAATGACAGCCTATAAATGGATTTCTAATTAAACATTTGCTAGTTGAAGTAATATTCCATGCTGATTTAAATTCAAACAGATCATCTTATAAGGAAATTAAATGATGGTTGACAGAGGCTGCAAGTTATAGATTATTGTATTAGACTTAAGTAATATTCCCAAAATTGCTTCCCATTAACGGTTGATATACATATGTCAATGTATGAACCAATCCTATGCTGGGCACGTTGGCAACATTGAATTTTGCCATATGTTGCATTGACATATGGACTGTACCTTTACAATTGATTGCGTTTGAAATTAAGTGATGTAATAACTAGTTTCTCGTGTTCCTTCACTCAATTGTCTTTATTTATGGTAAATGATTTTGAATTTCACTCTCAAAAATTAGTTTTAGGATAAGGTGTGCTCAAGCCTAAACATACATTGCACAACTCAGAAGGCTTTACAAGGTGGGATACAAATACAAATTGCTAAGAAAATTAGGGATTAACAATTTTGAAAATATTTTCACGATATGAATAACCACCTTTGGATCTAGTATGGACAATTTGAGTTCGTTGAACATGGTATCAAAACAATTTTCTTAAGGCATGTGATAATTGGCTCACGCCCTCACTCTAGACTTGATATATTGTGGATATTGAAGTTGTATTTGAGTCTCGCATTGTTAAGATTTTTGAACTATGTAAACTATTCTTTGAACATCCAGATTTTATGAGTTAACATTTGATAGTGATATCCAAGTTAATAATTTAAAATGGTAACATGTTATTGTTTTGTGGACATGTGAAAATTGGACTCAAATTCACATCAGTCGTTCTAGTGAATATTGAAATTGTATTTTAGTCTAAATAAGTTTAGACACTCTGGCTAACCTTTGAGAGTGACTTCCAAAATCAATTAACAATGTTTTATATATGTTTTTCTATTATCTTAGTTGATTTTTTTACGAGAATCAAGTTAACTCATTTCATTCATAATATCAAATTAAATATAAGATGGTATATGATCATGATATTGAGAATTAACAAATAACAATGATGCCTTCGCTGACAAATGGACCATATTGTTTGCTTCTCGCCTAATAAAACTTATCTTAAAGTTTTGCAATCTAAAAAGTAAAACTTTACAATAATTTAGAATAGCACCTAATTCGAGATTGGTACCGATTTTGTTGGAGATGCCGCCAACCACTTGTTTACAATCAAGTTCTATGGTCACCGCAGCTAAACCTCAACTTCTAAGCCAAATTATCGCTTCTTTTATATTGAACACTTCCGCTTTCTTAGCTGTGTGATTCTTTGAAACCAAGATGTTTGTTTACTCTCCTCAAACACATTCCTACATTGTAACACCTTTAATATGTATTAACTATTACTTTATCAATAATATTTTTATTTATTTATTACAAATATAAATCATGCCAAAAGAAATATTACAAATATAAAAATATGTACATTAAGATAATAAACAAACAAAAGTACAGCAAAAAAAAAAGTTATTAGTGGTGTTGGTTTAGGATCTTAAAATGTGCTTCGTTCAATGCCTTACTTTCGATTTTTCCTTGTGCCAATTTGCAATGGGTTTGTCCATACATAACTTTCCTCTTGTTAAAATGAACTCCCACAAGTGGACGGATGATTGGATCCATCATATTAGTGTTTAACTTTTAAAAAGTTAAATTTATCATTTTTCATCATTTTTCAGTACAATATTTCCATTTCAATCCTCTTAACCTATGATCTAAGGACACTCTTAACATTTTTCTTTATTATATCACACTCTTGTATTTGTAAGATATTTTCCCTCTATGCCTATCTAACTATCTTAACTCCATTTTCTAGGAAGAAATGTTGTCACACACGTTCCATAAACTTGACCACATTTTTGTATCAATTATCAAGTAATATTGGTATATCCAATGAAGGGGAAAATAATAGAATACACCACGATTATATATATGTGGCTCATGAAACTATCCAATAACAATTCATTAAGATATCACCAAAAATAAAAAAACAATTAAATTCAATAAGATATTTGCAGACCAGTCGATTATTTCAACAGTTTAAGGAAGCTTATTGTCATTGTCCATCAATGTACACTCAGCTTCCCATAAAGAAACAAGAGATCCCAACCCAAGCATGCTTCACAAGGATAAGACCAGTCCAAGTCATCCACTGCCATGTGTCAACAAAATCGAAGCTGATTAAGATATGTTCCAACCTTTTACATGATATACATTGGTACAAAATTGAATTCCATCTAAGCCTTTTTCTTCATGCATAAAAAAATCTTAGTTTACTTGGACAAATGCTATTGGACACTTTAAACTGATTACTGAGCTTCTAAGTCGTTCAACAAAAATATGCTTTAGGTAGGATCAACCACTCCAATACATTAAAAATTTTGTATTGTATAATTTGAGCCAGCCATTTGGAAAAAATTGAGAAAGTAGTTGGGAAGCAGCATTGGAAGTTTCTACCGACACAACGTGTAATCAATAGAACATGACCTGAATATCCAGCTAATGATTTCTGGTTCTAGTTGAAACTTGTTCTTAAAACACTTACAAACCCGTGTGAGAATGTTGATGATTAACTGTTCAACAACACAAAAATCTGTGACTTAAGTTATTAAATTTTCTAACTTACTTGCATTGGAACATAAATTTGCCAGCCTGTTATGTTTTAGAAATACCAACTTTTTCTGAACTTCAACGTGCTCTGAACCACATCATATGATACTTGTTTGTGTCTTTCATTTATTTATTTACAACCCAAAATGCACGTTTTTTCTCTATATAATTTAAAGTCGTATACGTTCTATTATGCGGTGATAAGAATTGGTTTTGGACAAATTGATTATATAAAATTGATTTTGATTACAAATGAATTAAAAGTAAAATAATCTGGATTTTCGTGCATTCATGTAAAAGTGGGTTAAACTATAAATTTTTATGTAAAATCAATTTTAAAATCAAAAGCAACAAATTCAAACTTCAAGTAATAACATATGTTCCGGATACAAAATCGAATATACTCTAAAACAACAAAAAATGTCAGAATCAATTTTACATTTTCCAAATCAATTTTAACTACTCAATATGTGGAACCAAACATACACTACATCATAGCACAGCCATCAAGAATTAAATGTTTTTTATTTCTAAAAAATTAAGTTTTCACCCTGATCAAGAGAGCTTCTCCAAGCAGTCAACAAAAATAAATTTTAAATTTATTATTCTTAAATTAAAAATGATACCAAGGGTCAAGACATCATCCACCCACCCAATTTGATTAAGATCACTATCAATAAACTTTGTTTGTTACTGAAAACTCATACTCATGAAATATTGCTGTTAGGTAATTCATTTCACAAAAGCATAAACCTGTATTCATTCCTTGTCATACAAAACAAGAAATTTTGCTGCTAGTTACATGAATAAGTTAACTAGCTAATTTGTAAAATTCTAAAAGTATTGATTGACCTTTTTTCCTTCCCAAATGAAACAACCTATGAAAAAGGCATCTATCATTCTGTACAACAACATTGTTTTTCGGTATAGATATTTCTTTCTATATTATTCTTAAATTTTCTGCTGATGCAGCAGCAAGTCCTTCAAGCAGTCTGATAACATGACCAGTATCATCCAAATAGTATTTAGCCCTACTTGGTTTATAACCAATAGTGCATGCAAACACTTGTGATGTGGTTGGTAAGGCTAAATTTGCAATGCTTTCAAACATATCTTCATCTGAACGATCATCTCCAAGACATAGAAGAAAATCCGGTGACTTTTCCTCGTTCCGCATGGTTGATATAAGCTCTTCCACCACTTTACCTTTGCTCACACCCTGCATTCCACAAAAAATACAAGAAACCATTACAAAAGAAAAAAGTTTAATTTTCATACACCGTCAATAAATCATAATCAATCGTATGTTAAACTTTAGATATGGTTATGATTAAAATCAAATGTTTTTTAATAATCTGACTATTGCAATGTATATGAATTAAATCCTTAAAAAAACTCAAAGAAAGGAATCATCATTACAAAATTCAACTTCATAGACAACCTTCATTGTAATTCTAATTAACTAATGAAATCTTAAAACGAATAATCTTTCATTTGGTCTCTTCAAAACTAAGAAATGTCAAAAGATAATATACATAAAAGAGTAGTGTTTATTTATGATACCTGAGGCTTTACTTCAACAATATGTTGTCCCCTTTTAACTACTACAGGATCATTGGCCAGCATACTCTCAAGGTGAACAAGAAGCTCCTTAGCTTGCCACAGTCCAAAATCAGGATCTGCTTCTTGATGTTGCCAAACCATTGCACTTTCTTTTTCTTCAATGAAGGAACCATCAGTTGCTTCTGTGTAAAGTGCCATCACCTTTTCTACATTAATTTTCCAATCAAAATCTGATGCCAATCCGAGAGTCGTCCAAGGAGAATCCTTACTCCACCTGCCATCAGTCAAAATGGAATCCGTAAAATGAATCAACAAGTAAAAAAACACACCAAGATCATGCAACATTGATGAATGAATGATGAACTTCAATTTCAATAACACTACATTGAAAAGTTCAATTGAATAATTACCTTGTGAAGTACCCATGTTCTGCAGAGAGACCCAATTTGTCACATGGAGAAAACCAGTCGCTAAGGCAAAGTCTACCCCTGCCACTAACAATGAACACTGTATTTTTGGGATCACTGCATAATGAATTCAAGAGAGAGATAACATCCAAACTAGGAGCTTTGTTAATTGATCCCTGAGGCATCATGGTGCCATCATAGTCCAAAAGGATCAACCTGCTTTTGGTATCTTTGTAAGCAGGGGCAATGTCATCAAGACAAAGCTTCTTAAAACTAGGATCCAAAGCAATGATTCTAAAATTATCAAGTCCTAATCCCACGTATATCTTGAGATAATGCTCCCTACAAGCTCTCTCTAAATCCTGATCAAAACTCTTAGCCCAATACGCTACATCATGAGAGCTTATGTACTTGTAATTCTTCTTGTGCCGCAATTGCTTCTCGGAATCCTTCATTTTGATTGCTGAGTTCATTTTCTCTGAAACATCATCAATGTTCCACGGATTCACCCGAACTGCCCCGCTGAGTGAAGGCGAACAACCAATGAACTCGGAAACAATGATAACACTATTCTTAGCCTCATCATTTTCCACTCCAAGTGCTTTGTCCAATTCAACACCTCCTTGTCTGCAAACAGTATACTCGTAAGGAATCAAATTCATCCCATCCCTCACAGCATTCACAATACAACATTCCGATATAGCATAGTATGCAGCTTTCTCCTGAGTCGAAACCGGACCGTTTATACAAACAATTGGCCTATACCCAGATTGTTCATCACCATATTTGTCATTAACTTCTTTAGCGATAGCTTCAATCTCAAACTTTACATCCTGGATATCTTTTCCGCTACTCCTTGCTTGATTCAGAATCTGAACCAACACAACTTCACCCCTTAATTTTTCATTCCCCTCCAAAAGATTCCTCAATGCCAAAAACTTCAACCCAATACCTTTGAACAAATCCAAGTCATCAACCCCCAAAATCAGAACCTTCCCTTCAAATTCCTTCTTCAACTCTTTTACCCTCTTAGCTGTTTCAGAGGACGACAAAACCGATTCGAGAAGACCCATGTGGATCCCCACCGGAAGAATCTTGATGGTAACATTTCTTCCAAAGTAATCAACGCCAATGTAACCTCTTTTAGACTCATAATCCAAACCCAACATCCTACTACAACAAGACAGAAAATGTCTGGCATAATCAAAAGTATGAAATCCAATCAAATCACAGTTCAACAAACCCCTAAGTATTTCTTCACGAACAGGTATTGTTCTGTAGATTTCTGAAGTAGGAAACGTGTTGTGAAGGAAAAAACCCAATTTCACTTTAGGAAAACGTTTCCTCAAGTAAGTTGGTAAAACCATTAGATGATAATCATGAACCCAGACATAATCTTCATCAGGATTCAAAACCTCGCGAACCTTGTCAGCGAAGATTCTGTTGGCCTTTTTGTATGCAAGCCAATGAGAAGAATTGAAACGCACACCTTGACTCTTCGACAAAGGGAGCATGTAGTGAAACAAAGGCCAAAGATAATGCTTACAAAAACCATGATAGAAATCATTGTGGGTTTCTGAAGGTAAAAAAGTTGGAACACAACGAAACTTTTCTAACAAAACTTTTGCAACTTCTTCTTGTTGTGATGGTTCAATTTCAATCTGTGATTTTAACGAACCAACGTAAAAGAGTTCAGAATCAGACAAGATACCGTCTTTGAGCTGAAAATATATGCTATCAACGTCCCATTCGAATTTCAAGTCGCAAGAAGAAGAAGAAGATGAAACTGCGCGTATTGGTAACTGATTTGATACTATTATCATTCTTCGTTTACGAGAAATTGGTGATGAAGGAACTGAAACGTCGTTGATGTTGGAATATTGTTGTTGAAACTTCTGGAAAGGTGTCATCAGTTCTGGAACTATGTTTAGGTCTTGTTCTTGTTCTTGTTCTTCGTAATTGTTCATTGTTGTTATTTGATGATTTAATAATCCTAAACAAGATCTTGAAAGCATTGTTTGAAAAAAGGTGGAGTGTTTGTGTTTGTGTTTATGTTTATGTGAGTGGTGAAATGAAAAGATTATTATAGATGAGTGTTGCAAAGGAAGATGAAGCGTTGAGTAATGGAAATTACTGATTCAAATTCCATATGATATGATAATATAAGAAGAAGAAGAAGATTATGACTTATGAGAGGAGCGTGTGTGATTTTGAGAAAAGAAAAAGAAAAAAATATATACGAGACTGCTTGCTTTTTTATTATGTGTCTACTATACTATGGATAAGAACGAAATTGAACTGCTTTTCTATATGTGACGGTTTAGATTTGTTCTTATCTCATCACTACCGACTGATAAACAGGACAGTAACTATGCTTATTCTTTGCTTCTGGATTTATAAATGTTACCGGGTATAACCGGTGAAAATGGATAAGGATATAGACGAAAGTATAAAATTTGCATTCAATGCTAATTCTTTGGATCACGTGCTCTTTACGGCAACATCATAAAAATAGAATAATCCATCAATTTTTTTTTTAATTAGTACCTCTAAGCTTTTTTTTTTAGATTCGATCTCTCAACCTTATACTCCCTCTATTTCAAAATGAGTGTCGCTTTAACCAATTGCACACAAATTAAGAAATTGAATAAAATAATCATTAGACATAACATTTTTACTAAAATGCCCAAGAAAAAGACAAAATTAAAGTTGCATTGAAAATTGGCCGAAAGAAAAGTTTGAGTATTTATTGAGGGTAAAGTTGGGAGAAAAAAATTAAAGTTGTATTGAAAATGTAAAGCGACACTCATTTTGAAACAAACTTTTTTGGCTAAAGCGACACTCATTTCAAAACGGAGGGAGTATATATTTGGTTTAATTGCACTTTTGGACTCCTATCTTTTTAAAAGTTGCGGTTATTGACCCCTAACTAATATAAATACAAAACAGACCCTTATGTTTTGATTCTTTGGCAGTTTTGGACCCCACCCTATTGTTGACTTGGTCGTTGCTGACGTGGCACCCACATCCCATTAGTGAGGTGCCACGTGTATTTTTTTTTTTTTACTTTTTTTAATTCATCCTGTTATTTTTAAAAGAAATTAGAAAGGAAAAAATTAAAAAGAAAAAGAAAAAAGAATGGGTTGGAAGATGGAGTAGTGGTGTTGAAGTAGGCAGTGACCGGCTACTGCCACCACCACCAACACCAGAAGCAGACACAACACAACAAATGTTGTAATCTCCCCTATTTTTTTGATAGATCCCAAACCCAACACACACTCTCTCCCTCGTAATTATATATTTATAGCAACACCATGTCTGCCACTCTGATGAGATAGATCCCATCGTCGTCATCAGAAATCAAAAACCCTAATTCAAACCAAATCGGAGAAAACACAACAGAAGAAATTAGGGTTTTGATTCAGAACTAGTAATGGATCAATGGTTCCTCGTTATGCTCTCAAATCTCCTTCACCTCCACAACTCCCTCGACCCAACCACCGACACTCTCTCCTCCACTTCCTCCCTTCTCCAATCCTCCTCCATCGCCCCTCTCCTTCTCTTCACAATGGCCTCCGTTCTCTCTCACGTCGCTTCCACCTGCACTCCATCTTCCCCTTCCAACCACCGTAACAAACGCCGCCGTCGTAATCGCAACCCCAACGCCTCCGACTACTCCGTCGCAGCCTTCCGTGCACTCTCAACTGAACACATATGGTCCCTCGAACCTTCTCTCCGTGACGCACAGTGGCGTTCTCTCTACAGCCTCTCCTACCCTGTTTTCACCACTGTTGTTGATAAACTCAAACCCCATATCGCCGTTTCTAATTTCTTTTTTCTTTTTCTTTTTAATTTTTTCCTTTCTAATTTCTTTTAAAAATAACAGGATGAATTAAAAAAAGTAAAAAAAAATAATAATACACGTGACACCTCACTAATGGGATGTGGGTGCCACGTCAGCAACGACCAAGTCAACAATGGGGTGGGGGTCCAAAACTGCCAAAGAATCAAAACATAAGGGTCTGTTTTGTATTTATATTAGTTAGGGGTCCATAACCGCAACTTTTGGAAAGATAGGGGTCTAAAAGTGCAATTAAGCCTATATATTTTACATTGTCGTTACATTTGCATTATCCTTACCAACTGAACTAAATTGACAAGGACGAATACATCTAAGCATCTACAATAAAGACATCTACCTTTTAAGTACTTGGATAGATCTTACATCTGCACATGATTTATTTATAATTTTTAATACCCATAATAGTATTAATAAATATTTAATTTCTCAAGCGTAGCATCTTATACTAATTTTTTAGATGTGACCTACTAATAATCTATAAATAATTTTATCATTATATTTAAATTTTTAGTATTAAAAAGGTGTAGAGCTTACAAATAAGAAGAGTGTTTATTTGAGACTCTCAACTCATTAAGCATTTTTTTTTTTAAAAAAAAATCCACAATGATGATATCTAATAAGTATCAATACTTATGGTGATAAGTAGTACAATTGAGGATGATTTAAGGACAAGTTGTTAACATTTTTTTTTTTTTTTATGTTTTAAAATTAAGTGTAGTTTTTGTCGTTTGGTTTTCCTAAAACCTAATTTTGGGTTTTCTACTTCTTATTGTGCATTTTTTGTCATCCAATTTAGAAAATTGACATTCAACCATTCAATTTGAGAATTTGATAATATATTAGGTGAACTGAAATGATAGTAAAGGGTCTAATTACCAAGAGTTTTTCAAATTAGGATGTTAAATTAAGTCGTGATCAAACATGAGGCTTAGGAAAATCATTAAAATGATACAAAAATAGAAAAAGAATTTAAAGCTCAAACATCCTTAGACCGAAACTGATAACCTCTTTATTCAAGATTTGTTAGACCAAATAACGAAAATTTAAATTAGAATCTGTAATATATATATATATATATATATATATATATATATATATAATAGTCATGTTAACTTATGTCGTAAAGAACATATAAAAGTGTTTAGATCAAATGACATAATACTTAAGGGACGTTTATGCACGCGAAGGATATTCTGTTTTTTTATCAAGCAGTTTAATAGTTAACTCACACATTTTAAATGTAAAAATACTGAAAGTCTAACATTCAAACCATGATTCCTGCATAATATTGTCCTTATAGTTACTAACTGAGTTGTACTTACGTGAATGTTTTCATATATTTTATATTATAAGATGATTTTTAATATTTTAATTATATATATATATATATATATATATATATATAAGGTTTTGCTAGAAGCCATCTATGAAGATGTCTTTTAGCAACTCACACCTTAAGATGTGATTATCCACTTTTTAGTTATAAACTTGCTAAAAAACACCTTCATAAAAGGTGTCTTCTTACAAAGCCTATATATATATATATCCAAAATAATAGTACATTTTAACTCAATTGATTGTGTCTATCTATATATTTATTTTGGAATGCATACAATACCTTCTTTCACATACGGTTGAAAAGGTCAAAAGTATATGGATATGGATCACAGTTGATTATATAGGTAATTGATTAAAAAATCGAAGTGTTTTAAAGGTAAAATGAGGATCACACGCCAACAAGACGAGATCCCTCTCCGCGTTCACACAGATGGCGCAAGTTTCCTCGGATGACTTTTGTTTCCCCTAGTCCCTCCTACCTACGGTTCTGCGTTATCTACAACAACTAGGAAGATTTGATTGTGGATGTGTGTCGAGACGAAAATGAATCCTTTTCGATTGGATATAGGAGTGTTAGCAATGCTCTCTTTTAAATACTATTTATAATATTAATTTTTTTATTGGTTTAAGGCATTGTCGATCTATACTTTGAAAACAAAACACATACGAAGTAATAAGGTATATAATAATTTCATCTAATAAAAGAGAGTATTAAAGAGAGTGTTTAAAAGTGAGTGTTGTTACTAAAAAAAGTGAGTGTTGTTAGTGATTTTTTTTATATTTTTTATATTAGTAGCAATAAATTATCTCACATTATTTTATTTAACCATAAGATTGATAACATATGAAAGGAAACTAACAAGAGGATCCATTTTAGTTGGACACGCTCACATTGTTTCTTATAAGATTTTTAGATACCATATTCTATTAAATGTAGACATCGGTTCAGAGATGAGAGAACAAACACATGAGAAGAGAAAAATATAATCAAAACCTTTAAATTTTATAATTATATAGTGTATGTGTTGAAAAACATTTCAACTTATTTATAGAACTATTTTTTTTAGAAATTGTTTAGGTGATTTGTACTCTGAAGTGATTTGAAGTGATAAGGCAGGTGTAACATGTTTAAGAAGATTTATTATATCTTTCAGGCAGGTGTAACATGTTTAAAGGGCTTGAAACAAATGTACAAATAACAACATTTTTTAAAATAAAAATAAGACACCATTTATAAAAGTAAAACAAAATAAAATTTTGCTAAGTGTAAATAATAAGTCGCGGTTTTAACAATCTAAATATGGGAAATATTTATTTAAAATCATATGATTTTTTTGGGTATGTTTTGTTCAAAATTTGAAGTCTAAAGTCCTATCTTGAACCGACTTTGTATATTTATAATTTTATTGATGTTGGAAAAAACTCAAAAGATTAAAATAAACAGAAGACCAAATTTATTTTATTTTATTTTTTTGAAGTAAGAAGACCAATTAAATATTAGGCAGTAAGATATGTACCAAAAATGATATTGAGTAATAGATAAATATAAAATTTAAATTCTAATTAAATGAACGTATGTTCTTTAAAATAAAATAAAAAACAAATGAACTTAGGTTAGAAATAGTTGGTTAAAGTTCCGTCTGCTTAGTTCAGTTGGTGGGGACATTGTATAATTTATGCGAGACCGAGGTTCGAATCTCAAATACTTCACTTCTGTACATTTAATTGTGTGAGGTCTAGCCACGGTAAAAAAAATAATAGTTGGTTAAAAGGTAAATTCCTTGCAACTTTTATCTTTTATTTGAGTAATAGTGGGATTATGATGATGATGTATGAATACGAATGAGTATGACAACGTGATATAAGACATGGTGTTGAAGTGGTATTAGGAGTAGCCACATGGATCTCTTGTTAAGGAACGTGGCGTGTGGATGTCGTCTTATCCTCAAATACTGCTTTGACTGCCAGCTTGGCATCCACCCTTCATGTACTAATCAAATCACTTTATGCCACATATATTTCTACTATGCTCTTCTTTGTTTACACGCAGCTTTCATCTAAAAATGAAGTATAATAACATAAATTAACAACGACACAATTTTTTACCAAATCAATAGCTTTTTCTTTGTCGATGTATAATTGTAGTAATAGAAGTGTAATAAGAATAATTGTCATAAATATAAATTTGAAATAAAAGGCTTCTTTAATCATCATTTTTAGTGCCTAATAATAGGATAAACTTAAACAAATGGCTAAATAAGTAGTACTTTTTTTTGAAATAAGGTAACGACTAACGACCTTTTAAAAAAAAGTACTAAGGTAACAAAAAAATATATAGATAAACAAACGTATCAAATACGGCGGACGTCGGTATTTAGATGTAAAAAAACGTTTGTGAATTTAGATTTCAGAAAGGGTGGGTGGGGTCAACTGAAAGATCACATGGTGTAGATGGGTCCCACTTTATCCACAAAAATATTGCTATAAAAGGTAACTATTCACGTGGCTGGCATATGCTGTTCTATTCCATTCTATCTAATTTAAGGCTTCGGCTGGCATATGATGTTCTACCTACTCTATTTTCTTGGCTAATTTACTTCTCACTTTTTAATGAAATCTTTTTTTCTTTTTTTTTTTTATAATAAAAAAAAATCATATTGCTTCTACATATTTCAAATTTAATAGACTATTTTTACAGAGATAGCAATAGGATTTTTTTTTTCTAGTTATATCCCAAAATTATCAAGTTACACCCAACATTCTATTAATAATTTATGATAATACTTAAACAACCGTTAACCTCTCAAGTAGAATCAATTTGCCTATTAATACTTTTGCAGGTTGCAAGTGATTTTGATTCACGTACGTAAACATAAAATCAATTTGCGTATGTACATTGTAAATTGAATTAATGTAGGTTATTTCAAGGCAAAATTAAACCTAAATTCAATTTTAGAGCAGCTTGTAAGTTTATAGGGAAACTTTTAAAAAGAAGAAATGTATGTCAGTTAAGGAGAAGCTTTCATAAAATGACCAGAATCATTTAAACCGGTTCTTGTCTACTTGACAATCACAATTATCCTCCTTTCTTTTCTATTATTCAATTTGTGATGTTCTACGATTTTGGGATGGAAAAAAATCTGCAACCCTAAACTAATTTCTTTTTCTTCATTATTTTAAAAATCACATAAATTAACATCTCTATGGGAAAAATATGTAGCAAATGATTGTGAAAGAACATGAAATTGGGAAATTGGATAGAAGAGATTGTATTTTGAATTAAATGAGAGGAATGAGACCGAGGAAGAGGAACACAAAACTCAATGAATGAAAATTAGTAAAAAAATAAGGTAGGTGTACTTTTGTCAATTTAGGGTGTAACAAAAAATAATTGGGGTGTGATTAGAAAAAAATCTAATAATAGTCTTGCTTCATTCATAAGTTAATTTTATAATGTTAATTTTTATGCTAAATTGCATTTTTGACCGCCAACTTTTACAAACTAACGATTATATCCTCCCAACTTTAAAAATATCACTCTTGACCTCCAAACTTTAACCCCATTGTTAGGGATTAAAACCACTAAAATCGCGAGTTTGACTTATTTTTGGGGGCCAAAAATGAAATTTTTGACCAAATAATAAAATACACATGTGAAAGTTGTGTTGGAGGGGGGCGGGGTGCAAAAGTTCTATTTTAAAGCTTGTTGACCAAAATCGTTGGTTTATGAAAGTTGAGGAGCCAAAAGTGTAATTTAACATAATTTTTTATCAAACTTGTTACTTTACTGTTCTTTTTATAATATTATTAGAATTTTTTACAATTATAATTTAAAAATCCAAAAATTTATTCAAATTAGATAGGATTGGAAAATATTTTTATATAAGTTATCCAAACAGAACCGTGTAAAAAAAATAATAAAACCTAGTTCAAAATAAATATTATGACACCCAATGTGGTCTCTATAAATAATTTGGGGCCCAATTTTATCTCAGGCACCTTTCTTGATTCGACAATGAAATGTGTTTGCTTTAAAAGTATGAACATCAATTCTTAGAGAAGTGTATCAACAAACAAATTATCTAAAAATAGAAGGACTCAAATAATTTTGTGTGTGTTTGCAAGGTAAAGTATAGTTTAGTTTAGTCATACATTTTACAATTAAAGGCAATATCATTTTCCAAAGTAGCATCATTGATGGAAGAGAACTCTTGCTCCAACTCACATTTTGCTTGAAAGTGATCGACGATGTAGAATCGCTCTTCATCATTCATTAAGTAGGCTAAATTATCTTTTTGGTTCCTTAACTATTTAATTAGTATCGGTTTGGTCCCTTAACTAAAATTTGATTTATTTTGGTCATTTAACTTCTCTCTATTATATATTTTGGTTTTTTCCGTTAGTTTTAATTCAAAAACATTAGGTTTTCTTCGGAATTTTTCTGGGATTGTTGTTGTTGAATGTTGATGGAGATGATATGAAGATGAAAAAGAGGAGAAGAAGATGAAGAAAATCTAACGTTTTTGAATTAAAACTAACGAAAAGGACCAAAATGTGCAACAAAGAGAAGTTAAAGGACCAAAATAAATCAAATTTTAGTTAGGGAACTAAACCGCTACTACCTAAATAGTTAAGGGACCAAAAATGCAATTTAGCCTATCGAGTATTAACACAATAAATAATGAGTTTGTTCCTTGTATATTAGTTTAAATATTTAAATTTTTATTTGAAGACCACTGAGATCAAACTGAGTTTCATGGCTTTCTTATAAACAAAAATAAGTCTCTATTCAAATAATAAATAACATTAAATTAAAATAGTGTTAATAAAACATGTATGTGAAATAAATCTATGCACAATTGAATTGATCGTGTGTGGTGCTATATACTCTAAGCATCAGTTGGTCAGAAAGTCATGCATGATGCACCACTGAGATCTTAGTTATTTTCTTTTCTGTTGTAACATGATTTTGTTCTCGGTGGTTACTGGTTACCCTTTGATCGACCATTTTGTGCTGTGAATTCAAATGTTGACTGCTACTTCAACTCATACATATTAATATGTATCACAACTTATTTGTTCTTTTAAGTTATGCAAAGTCACAATCACTCATATGTGGAATTTTAGAATAGTTAGGGTTAAAGTCATATTTTTCAGGAATAGATAATTATGACTAACTCGAGTTTAAAAAAACATTTACACTATTGTTCAAAAAAACATTTACATATCCATGTATATAAATTT
Organism: Medicago lupulina; assembly: GCA_958299785.1. NCBI lineage: Eukaryota > Viridiplantae > Streptophyta > Magnoliopsida > Fabales > Fabaceae > Medicago > Medicago lupulina. The sequence continues at coordinate 2,434,514 of OY283143.1, read as the reverse complement.
AATTTGAATTAAACCAAGAGTTGTCAGTATACGATCATTTTGCACGTACATTCAGTGATATATTGTCGCGTCGACTAATAAATATAACAGTTCATATGTTTTCATATTTATTAGTTGACATGATAACACATTATTAGATACGTATATAAAATAACTATTACACACTACATCAATTAAATTCTTAAATCAATTAGTCAATATGAGCATATACAATGTAGCTAACCAATGCTATTTGTCAATGTTTACTATGTACTACAGTATTAGTTTTTTCCCAATTTCTATACAGCCCACCAAACAAAATGTTTTCAAACATGATAGCCTGCCAACCTTTTCCTATATGGCAATAGAAAATTGCAATTTGAGTTGGCCAGCCAATCACGCTCTATTTCCAACTTAAGCTGAAAAGTTCACGATCCTGCATCCTACTACCAAATTCCAGGTTTAATTAATTAATTAATTATTGCAGGCATAAATAATTGAAACAAACTTTTTAAGATTAAGAAGGTTGGAATATTCAAAAGTATAAAGCATTTCCCCCATTTTTTCTTGATAATAATATTAATAACCTAACCTATCTTTCTCTCTTTCCTCACGATTTTATACCAAAGAATATTATTCCTAACTAATCTCGGGCTTTTTGAACATAATATAGATTAGTCTTCTTTGTCTTTTTGGTCTTCTTGTTCCCTTTGGACCGGCTTGTTTTCTAGCGTTTTGTCTTTTGAGCAGAAAAAAATACAGCATGCGTTATTGGAATTTGGTAGATAAGGCAGCTGACAAAGACTTTATAGTATGTCCAAATTTTTGTTTATAACCTTATCCTTGAGAAGCAATATATTTCAAAAGCACAACACACATATTGACAACATTCATCATTTGTAGTTATCACTAAGTTGACAAATAATTAGAATAAGCAGCCTGAAGTGTGCAACATGATCTTCATTATTGTATTATACTCCTATTTCAAATTGGTTGCATCAATAAATAACTAATTAATTTTCTCATCCTTCTTTGTACTGCACACATTAAAAAATGACCATAAACTCTATCTCAAATATTTTTAAAAGTGGATTCCAGTTGTGAAGAAAAGCATCAATAATCTTTTTGGATATGTGTCCAATTAACAGCTAGGTTGCTTTTCCCCCTCATTATGAATTTTCTAGAGTTGTAAACATTATCCTCTTCTTCAAACCCAACTACCTGATCTGTAATAAATTACTGCCTTCATAAAAAAACTATAGATACATTTTTGTTTCCCTATTTCCATTTTTATTTGATATATTAATATTTTTTTCCAAAAAACATATTAATGTAGTCATTTTCGTTGAAATTAGGTTAGAAATGATTTATAAAATGAAATAGATTATTTTAGTTAGAATATTTTATCATTTTTTAGATGGAGCGATTAACACAATTCGATAAACACAATTCGAAAGTCACACATAACTTGAGGTTTCAAGTTCAAACCTAAATTAATGTGTTCAATATAACAATATTGACATTATCACGTGAGCTAAACTTTATAGACAAATTTTTTATAATTTTAATTTATGTCAACTTATTAAAATGATTTATAATTTGCATGTTACCTATTCCTCCCTTAACTTGATAAGCCAGTTTAGTACTATAATACCTTTCTACCTTGGATAAGAATGTGAATCAGGGAGAGATTGGAAACTTAGGTTAGTTGGATACACTTTTTCTGCTAACGATAATTTAACAAAATGCAACATAAAGAAAAGAGGGGAAAAATCCAAAAGAAAAGAAAAGAAAAAGACGAAATACGTCATCACTGTGTGAAAATGTTAGAACTCTATAGGACTTGAACGCAAGGGAAGCATATATTCGAGATTGGTTCAGACTCAGACAAGAGGAATACTATAAGTTTCTTCTTCTAATTCTTTCCACATCTTTTCATGCCAATTTCCATGTCACTTTGCTAGTTATTGACCGTTGCGTTGCTTTTCATGGATGCTGACATTATTTAAATTTATTTATAAAGTTTGGACCTCATCATATCAATACTTTACATTTTATATATCTGTTAGAAATATATTTTTTAAATAATCTAACATTAATTTATCTATTTTTTTTATAATACCTTGATTATATTTTAATACTTTTTTGATATTATTACCTCAACTATATTTATGTATCTTTTTTTTACTTAAATTATATTTATCTATCTAAATGAATATTTTTTACTTAAAACAATATATGTATTTCTCTTTATAAATTTCGACAGTTGGGGTTATTTATTTAGTGTTTTTTTTAGAAGATTATTTTTATCCCTGCGTGTGATTGTAAAAATAATTTAAGAATCAAACTGTCGATAACAACCAGAAATACATATATACAAACTGTTTTTTAGAAGATTTATTTATTCTTAAATTACTTTTTAACATAATTCAAAATATTATTTAACAACAAAACTGTTTTTGAGTCATTTTAGCTTGCCCTTGAATTATTTGGTCCGATCGTAACAACGAGTTATTTGGTTGCAAGGAAATGTCTTCATCTCAAACCATTGATTGTGTGAAAATTCATGTTTGTTGGTGGATTAAGACAAAGATCAAAATGTTTTCTTATGATCTTAATCTTTGGTGGAATAATCCTCTTGATTGTTTAGGTTTTAAATCTTCTTGACGTTTCTTTGGATTGGTTGCACCTTTCTTGAAACTCTTTTGTATTTTCTCTTTTCTATTTTTTGCACACCTGCCTTGTGCTAAATAGTCTTCTAATATATTCCTTTGCCTTTTAAAAAAAAAATAAAAAAAAATTAAAAGAATCAAATTGGTTTAGATATGTTCTCTCTCTCAAGGATTGATGTGGACCTTTGGTTTGACCAAATATTGATGCTTGTTTTCCTTGTATTATTTCGTTTATTGCAGTTGATTTAGCTCGTTAATGAAGTTTGTTTTTGTAAAAAAATGCAGTCCTTAATTGGTTTATAAATAAATGAAAGTTTATTTTTCTTTCTATAATAGTACTCCCTAAATAAATACGAAAGTCGAACTATATGAAGAGTTGAGTACATTTGTACTCCTAATAAAAATAAAGATGCTCCTTTCTAACAAAAAAGAATCAAAATGTTCCATGGAACAATTCATTTCCGTTATTCCATACTAGCCGGCACCACCAAAATAATGATAATGTTAGTTAGCAGGTTACATCACCTCTCTAACATTAAACTTCATCTTTAATTGTTCCCAAAAGGTTTAAAGAGATTACTTCATTTCATGTCGGTTCTACAGAAGCATCTTTGAGGGCTTTGCATTGCATCTATAGACATATATTAGACATATGCATGTGTTTAAGTTCATGAATTGTCTATCTGTTATAATTTGTCCTATAATGCCCGAAACATCTAGTTAAACTGATTATGTTGATATTGTTAGGCTGAATATTTTTGTCAAATATGAATCCAAGACTTAACGGTTATGTGTGAGTTTCATGTCGTGTTTGGTTGAATTTGTCTAAAAAAAGTTGTTGCAACATATACAGTTACATATTTAAAGTATTTGGTTATTTGTATGGGGTTGGAGGTGGCTATGGCCAGCTATATAGTGGTGGATCCCTCTCTCCCCACCACAATTAAACGGTTCATTTGAACTATCCACTTCACTTTCTTATTATCCAATCCAAAGCAAATGGGGTGGTACCTAAAAAAAAACCTAATTGTTGGCTAGCTTATACTCTTGTTCACTCAAATGGAACCAAATCACACACACGCAGACAGTTGACACAAAGATTGTTTACAATTTCACCTAAGTTTGGTTGATGTATACATCCATACTATTTTCTTTCGTTCCACGATAATTGTTCTATTTACAAACAAAATGTCTTAAAATAACACTCACTTTCAATTTTCAACTCGTATATTTTTATGTTTTTTCAATTATACCTTAAGTGACATTGTAGACACCATAATTCAAACTTTATATTTATGATACTGATAAATGTTGTGGAATGGACCAACACTCAATCTTATCACTAATTACACCCAACAAAAGGACATTCGTGTAAGAGATCACTCAAGCCTACACCACCAAGAGAAGTAGTGGAAAACACCTCCATGGCTAAATCAATACCATTTGTCCTAATCACACGATGATTCCGGATATGCGTCACAATTATAACACTCATCTAACTGTTTTGGGGCCTATGTTCTATCCATAACGCTTGTATAACAAATGAGTCATTAGGTAAAGAAACATGATTTCTTTTAGTTGAGCCTCTTAACTGTCATAAACTTTTATTGACTTGAACATTGAAATTCTTTCAAACAACCACCTCTTTCGATCAATCGACACACACAGACAATTCCAGACGTTGTCTATAAATTCTTTCAAGAACAATGATACACTAATTATTGATTCAAGTAATGTAGTAGTTTTTTTTTTAATTTTTTATTTACTATGCATTTTTTAGGGTTCCGCCATATCTATCTACTACAACATTAATAGTTAGAAGTGAGATCACGTGACAGGGTGACTTGGATTCATAACATTGGTCCATACATGCTGTCAATTTCAACAAATTAGATTGAATCCACATATGAAAAATTTATTATATGGTCCAAAGGGTATGTGGAACCCACTAAGATTTAATACGAGATTGGATAAAGAAAGAAGCATTGGCCCACAATTTTCTTGATAGAATTCAGGAATTATAAAAGCTTGATAAAAGGTTGAAATTTGGAAGAAGAGCAAATTGGTTGGAAACGCAATTAGCCACGTTTTAGGGAGGTAGGTCCTACACGTAGAAGGGGTTGAAGATATTAAAAAGAACACGTTTTGCTTTGTTGCTGTGATTGGGAGGATTGAAGAACTAGGAACGAGTCTTTTTCTTGCAACCACTTTTCATGTTTTGGTGTTCATAATCTCTATCCTTATCCTTGTTGGTTTTAATTAAACAATGCCTCTTTCCTAGGATGCTACTTCTTTTGTTGACCCACGCTTTTAACCACCAACTTTGTAATTTTCTTTTATTGTAATGAATCTATCAACCTAGAGAAACTCTTTTATTAATTTATTTCTATTATACAAAAATTAAATCTAAACTCTATTTTTTTGTAGAGTTAGATATCTCTAGTAAAAGGTCAATTTTATAAAGATGGATTAGATTGGGTGTTTTTTTTAAGAGTAAATTACACTCCCCTCCCCTCAAAGATGCTTGAATTACACTCCCCTCCCCTCTTATGTTAAAATATACATTCCCCTCCCCTCTTATTCAAAACATATTAGAGAAAAATACATTTCCCTCCCCTAAGAAAAGCTTGAATTACATTCCCCTCCCCTCTTATGTTAAAATCTACACTTTACTCCCTCAATATATATTTTTTTATTTTTAATAATCTAGCAAAAAAATAATAATCTATTACACTTCGAAAATAACAGTATTGCAGGTTTATTTTAACATAATAAAAAATTGAATACATATTTTTTTGCTATTTTTTATTCACAATTTCATTAACATGTAGTTTTAAACCCTATTATAAAATATGAAACAAGTCAAAATAAAATTAAAATATGTGAAAAATTACTAACGACAATAAACCATGGTTATTTAAAAGTTAATTTTAAACTCTAAATTATAAAATCAATAGCAAAATATTTAAATTTAATTATCATTAAAATTTAAATTATAAAAAAATGAATTAATTTTTCTTAAAGGGTGGTTTAAAATTAATATATATCATAAAAATATTTATTTATGTTAAAATAGATTAAAGTGTAATGTATATTTAATTATCAAGGGAGAGGGTTGTAATTCAAGCATCTTATAAGGGAGGGGAGTGTAAATTTTATTTTTCAAGGGAGGAAATTGTATATTTTAACATAAGAGGGGAGGGGAGTGTATTTCAAGCATCTTTGAGGGGAGGGGGGTGTAATTTACTCTTTTTTTAAAAATAGATTGTGTGTGTTTGATTTTATGGTAAGAAAAGTCAAAAGTGATTGCGCATGCATACAATTGATTTTGATATGTTCTAATAACATTATTAAAATCGATTTTGCTTCTATAGTTCGTAACTAGTCATTGTCTTTTTTTAATTTTAAGATCGATTTTATCTTTAAATGTACCGTTCAAATCACTCTAAACAAAAATCATTTCTACATAATCAATTTATTTAAAATTAATTTTTATCACCGCAAAACTAAACTTGCACAAACAAGTATAGAGTTTCATGCTATCTCATTCATGTCTTGTTAGTTGTTACAATAACTATCTTTTTTATTTTTTTATAGGCAAAACGTTAGCATGCCAATGGTTATATTTTACAGGATTTAAACTTTGGACCATTTTGTCTATAACTATTTGGACGTTCCTTAACTCACCAACTAAATTACCAATATTTCTAATTTAGTAACTACCTACTTTGAATAAGCTCAATCAAAGCCAAAATAAATTTGCTCAGTTTGGGCTGAATCCACTATGGATAAGTTTGGTTCTCACTTACCATTTTAGACTACTAATAGAAGGCATTGTTGATTGATAAATTAATAGAACCTCAAATATCGTTGTTTTTGGTGAAACTTTCTAGAGCAACAACTTTCCATGGCCTTGGGGGCACTTTTCCTCGTCATTTTCAAGAAGTTTAATAATCCTAGAACTTATAGTTCATGGCTTAGATTATTATTTGGATAATGTTACATCCTAATCCAATACGCATATTTTTAATTTTAATTTTTGACGGAAGACACATAATTATTTTTTGGTTACACACATAATTTTATTTGAAAGAGACCAAACTTTGTTTGTTTAAAATAAGAAGTGGATCTTACTGAAGGAAATCTTATTACAAGGATTGGGATATATACGAAGGAATAAACTCTTGAATACGCCGCGCTTTCTTCTTCTTTACCAGCAATATATTATTGTACAGTTTTTGACAATTTCATTGACTAAAAACATAGTTTATATTTATTGTTTTTTTAGTGCTTTAAGAGGATAATCTTCTAATATTCCACCAAAAAAAGAAGCAGATAATCTTCTAGTTCTAGTAAAAAAAGAAGATAATCTTAAATCCAGTAATAGCTAAATATTGTCGGTCATGTATAATGAATGTGAATATGATATGCGGTGGTTCGGATTTAGAATTTAGAAATGACAATTTCTTTTTTCACCCTCTACACTTGGTTTAGATTATGAAATCCAAAAAAGTGTTGGATGTTGAAGGGTGTTTTTAACGTATTTTTACACTTCACATAATCTGAAAGTTGTAGGGTGCACAAGAAGCTAATATGGTGGGATAAGAAGTTGTCTTTTGAAATACGTCTATATTGAGTACCGAAAAAAAAGCCCATCTAGGTCCAATGTTAAAGATTTGGGCCAAATGCCCAAGATAATTGCTCTTTTCCCATATATTTTTGCTCATTCCCGTCCGACGTGAGTTAATTCACGCTGAAAAATATGTCTACGTGGGTTAACTCACGTTGAAAATGCACCTGCGTAAGTTAACTCACGCTCGGCTATTTTGAAGATCGAAGATTTCAGTAAATCCAATCCAATAATCACTTTTGTAAATGAAAACTCTTTTTTTGTGTTATCCAAAGGTACACTTCCAAACAAATTATGTTGTTCTACTTCTAAAGTCATGTGCAATTTTTTAGAAATGTAGATGTAAAGAAAGTTGCTCCCTAAAATAATGCTAGTACGTAGAAAATGTTGTCCTACTAATTGTGGCATGCGGTTATTAAGTTCTATTACTGGCTTGGATTATATCGTGACACTCGAACCCGTGGAAAGATGAGTCCAGCAACTGCGGCATTTTCAAGCTTGCGTTCATGTTTTCAGAACACTACAACAAAGTTTATGACATTGCTTGGTTTTCACCATGTTAACTCGTTTTTGGGTCCTTGAAGGAGAATCTAATTTTCTTTCAACTATTATGGAATCAACAAAGGTGCTTTATGCAGGAACAACAATCTTAGAAATTGATTTGCAGACATTCCTTGAACTCATTTGATATCTTAAAGACCTGGGTGTTGGTGTACTTGAGTATAACTTGTTTGAAGAGACTCGTAACTCTTTTTATGCAACATGTTTTTCATATGAAGATCTTAACAACAAAGGATGTGGCAAATGGTTTTGTCATGTTTCTAGGAATTGAGGAAGGAACAAGACACAATAAATTTGAGTCTTCAAACAAGCTCTCTCTTTTTTTAGCTCGGGTTGTGTTTGCTGAAGCAATATCTTCTCTAAATTTGGATGAATTTAACAGCAAGCAGCCACCCAAATATAGTGGGATGGAGACCCTGATGGTTGTTCAATCATTTGCAGCTGGCTCGACAAGCTTCTATCAATGAATGAACGTGTTGAGCATCTGTGATTCTGTTAGGGAATATAAGCATAAAGGGGGAGTAGTGGTGAGTGTGTGGGGCATTCACGTGTGTTCTGGTTTGTTGGTTATAAGAGTTTCTCTCTAGTAGGAGCCATAGGCTCTAGTATCTGGTTTATTTTATTTTATTTTGCTGTAAGAGCACATCTTGCTTGATTTCTATTCAATAGACATTGTTTCTTTGATGTAGAATTTGTGGGTTCTATCAAGGTGTATGTGTCATTTAGACATATCAGACATGAAGTGAATGCAATTTTCCCGAATAAAATCTCTATTCAATGGGCTTCTGTGCAATAAGAAGGGAGATCTTAATATCTCGGTTACAGCCACAGTTTCTTGTGTAAGCCGAAAAGCTCGTTCTGGTAACAATCAAGCTCCCAATCGATATAATCAAAACTGGAAAAATCTGAGTTTTGTTTTATTTTAATTAGTTGAGACCAGAGAGTTTAACCATGGTATCCCTAAGACTAGCTGGCAACCATCTAATCAACTCAGTCTTCACGGTAAGGGGAAAACACTTGTTAAGAATTCAACAATAAATGGCAGCACCAGGGAAAAACAATGAGTGGTTAAACACCCATACCAAGTAACAATAATAGGCTAGCAACAAAGTTCTTTTGTTAAATCATGTACCATATGTAGCATTAACATTTAACAAGGAAAATTGAGTAGTGAGAATTGTATGGTTTGGTTTGTGAAGAAATTACATTATAGGTAAACCTTTAACAGATATATTCACAAAGAATGTAAGAAAGAATCTGCGTTTCTTAGTATGTATCCATGAACCTTTTGGGCTGTCTACTTCACAAAAAGTGAACAATTGCTCCAAAGTGGTCTTGCAGCTGAGAGAATGAAGTAGACGTTTGCATATCAAAACATTAAACAAGCATTGTTCAACCAAATGAAAGTAATCAATGCATCAGATATTTCTCGCTAAATATGTTCAGAGTTTGGTGTAATGTGTCTGTATGAGTTTACCTGAGTACATGTAATGTATATGACCCAAAGATATGTAAGTGTTTAAAATAGGTATTTTCAAAGCTCACCTGAGTCACAATACTTTTTCCAGTTTGACCTTCTATAATTAGGCCCACCGTGAGGCCAATCATTGCCCAAGCACCATTAATTGCCTCAGTTTAGCGTCTTTTCTACAGTCACAACATAAAGTTGGTAACATTGGAATGAGCTTTGAAGTGTCTGATTTATGCATACATTGGAATTAGCTAGGACTCGAAATGCTTGACTCCGGGTTCAATTGGAAGCCATGCTTTCATCTTGCTCTCTTCTCCATCCCCAACTAAAACCAGAAGGTAATCTCATTAATTAGCAATAACAAAACAACGCCCTTACCCTGCAGGTTTACCATCTGAAAATCCAACAATTATCTGTTAGGTTCCTCTTAAGGACAATTTTTTCTTCCTATGTATGTTTTGGTATCTATATCTAGTCAAAGCAATATTGTTTGGATAAACAGTTTAATTAAGCGCATATAGCATAGACATTTATCATATAAATGGTTGTATATAAGTTTTGTTTTAATGGAAAATAGTATATTAGAACCAAAGAGCAAAAGTACAAAGAGTATAAGAAATACTCACAACAAGAATACAAAAAAATAAAACATGAGAAAAAAAACAAAAGCAAGGAACTTCCTAGCCCACAAAACAAGGCTATATCCTACAGCACCACCTGTAGCCAGATAGAGTCCAAGACCAACCAAAACCTAAGGAACCGGCAACTCAAACCTGCAAGAGGGAGGTACACAGAAAAACAAACAACCACCCAGCACCCACCACAAGAAAGAACTCTGTCCTTACTAACCACACAGGCCTTTACCGGCCCCAGTAGAGAGGACGGGATCCACTAGCCACTTGTAATGGGAACAGAGATTATCAGAGTGCTTACCTAGGAATCACTTCCAAGAGGAGAGGGTGACCCTATCAACCAGATGCTAAATCTCCGTTGTCTTACTGGAAAAGATCATGTCATTACAAGATTTCCAAATAGACAACACAACCAATTGCCAAACTGAGATCAGACCTAGCCTGACCCTAGCTGTATCCCCTAGAGCCCCAAAAACGTTTAAGAGACTAATCAGGTTCAGGGGTAGAACAAGCTCCCAACCTAACCACCTACAAACACTATACCACGCCCTGGAAGCAAAGACACAAGTTACAAACAGATGGCTACCAGTCTCGACCGGATCCCCACGAAACACACAGGACAACCAAGTAGGATCCACAATGACTCTACGTCGCAAGAGATTCTGATGAGTGGGAACCCTATTCTAGAGTAACTTTAGAGAGTGGCCAACTATTTCAATTCTTAGCCAGACATTGAACTTTCAACTCAGGGGGAACCTGTCAAGTCAGAGACAGCCGAAATGGCCCTATACACCAAACTAATTGAGAAATCCCCCTTGAAGTTAAACTTCGAAGACCAAAAATCTCTCCTTCAGAGCGGTTAGAGCCTCCCAGAACTAACCTCAATCTTGCCAACAAATCCTTCTCCCAAACAAACAACTCTCTCCTCCACTATCACAGTGAGCTTATGGAAATAAGCTGAAAACCCTAATGGAAGTGTCATAAATTGTTTCCATAAACTCTCCCAGAACAATCCCACAAGTGCTTATGCTGGTAGCTAAACTCAAATAAGCGAATCCAGACATGTTTATGATATCAAAAAGAAATTGACGTTGTAATTCCTAAAGCTAAAGCAAGTCACAATTTTAAGCTGCTAAAATTTTCCAAATACTTCACAAAAAAAGTTTGTATGAAAACAAAGATAAAGGAATTAGCTTATACCCGGATTATTGTTATGAAACCTGTGTAAATCAATTTATGTTACATTCCAAAATAGGTAAATCCTAATTCCAAAAACATAAAATTCTTTTCATTTTCTGATCGCCTTCAAAATTAGATAAACAAAGACAATGGTCCTAATTTGCAAAATAATCATAATTTTCTACTTCCAAGAAGCTTCTATTCCCCAATATCAAGTTCCAAAGCTTCAATATCAATATCAATTTCAGGAGAAAGAAGTGAAAAGGAAGGGTGAACTTACTTGGCAATGAAAGGAAGAGAATTGAGCATTGGTTTAGGGGAAGAATGGTTGAAGAAGCCATTGCTCGCTCACACCCTGAGATCTTTGCTTTATCCTTTCTCAATTTCTTTACCATGTTTTTTACTCATTTTCCAACTAAATTATCATTACTGGTTTTAAACCTGTGTCACTTTAATCCATAAATTATATAAATAATTCTTAAATCATATGAAATTTGTAAAATTTTTTAAATATATAAAATCTGTTAATTTAGTATCTACCAAGCTAGTATCATTTTAATAAGAGACATTAAATTAACGAATTTCATATGCTTTGGGACAACCAATGTTTTTTACATAACCTAAAACAGAAGCAATTTCTTATTCCCCTTTAAAAAAACAATTTCTTCGAGATTAGGCCCTCTTTTATACCAAAAAAAAAATCTTATTCATAAAGATAGAAAAACTATTTAACACTTTCTTTTTTTTGAAGGAAAAAATATTCAAACACTAAAATTCCTTAAAAAAAATACACTTTGGTTAAAAGAGGGAAACATAAACACCACGCTAGGGTAATTTCACTCCAACACAATCACTTTTTCTTATTGAATTTTAGATTTCTGCTAGCGCTTGCTGTATCCATGGCAACAGCTCTTTCTGCAATTCGTATTGTTGTCGCCGGCGACCAAGGAACGGGCAAGTCTAGTCTAATCACTACTTTTGCCACTGGAAACCCTGTCAAGGATGTGCCGTCGGTACTCTTATCCACCAGACTGCCTAAACATCTGTCTCCGGATGGCATATGAATCACAATCATCGACACCTCTTCCCGGTATCAAAACATCTGTGTTTTATGTTTACATTTTTTATCAAAATAGGAGTAACTTGAGAATCAAGAAACCTTTTATGATCTATTTGTATTGATATTTCACTTTATTTTGTTGCTGTTGCTGTAGTCCTGAGGACAGTTTTAAAGTTGGTGAACAACTAAGACAAGCTGACGCAATTGTTCTCATGTATGCATGTGATCGGCGAGAGACACTTGAAAGACTGAGTTCATTTTGGCTCCCGCGTCTTCGCAATTTAGGGGTTCTGTTCTCTCCTCTTTTTTCCATCTACACTGCATTTGTATTGAGAAAATGTTTGCATGACATAGTTATCTGAACTTAATGAACAGGTAAACGTTCCAGTTATAGTTGCTGCTTGCAAGCATGACTTACAACATGATAATCAAGAGGAGAGCTTAGAAGACGTTGAAATCACTATCCGTTGTTCAGCATATACAACTATAGGGGTATATATCCTTCATATTATTACAATCAACAACTTCATTGTTTTCAAATATTATTATTTAAAAAGTGTTTCACTTTACTTTTCTTATTGAAGGTCGCTGATGTTTTCACCTTTGCACAATATTCTGTTATTTATCCTTTGGGTCCGTTATATTGTCGAAATTCCAAGACTCTCAAACCTCGATTTGTCCGGGCTTTAAAGTGGATTTTTATCCACTGCGACCATGACAGAGATGGCACACTTAGTGATACTGAACTTAATGATTTTCAGGTTTTACTTTTTCCTTCTCATTTAAACATCAAAATCGTGGCTCATTTATCATCTGAATATTATAGTCTGGCACCTTGTAGGTTAGCTTGTAAATGATTTTGAAACATCTAACAAAACTATTTACAGGTTAAATATGTCAAAGGTCCAGTGCCACAAACTGGAATTGCAAAGCTAATGAGATTTTTGCGAAACAGATACCCGGAAGGTGTGAATGAACGTGGACTTACTTTTACAGGATTTCAATCTCTCCACGTTGATTTCATGAACATTTTGTTTCGTGAGATACCATGGACTATGCTTAGAAGGTTCGGATATAATGATGATATCAAACTTGTTGATCATCTAATTCCGGATTTGAAACATGCTCCTGATCAGGTGTGTCTTTTGATATGAAATGTGGGCTTGTGTATATTCTGTTCTTTATTTCTATATTAGACCAGTATGAGATCAATTTTTTGACAACACGAAACTTTTAATTTATTCTAATCAAGATTTGATTTAACGTCTACAGAGCGTCGAGTTGACAAATGAAGCTCTTGACTTCTTGAAGAAAATATTTGTTGCGTTTGATATTAATTGTGTATGTCAGCCGCTTACACGTTCTTTAATATTTTCTCTTTTTAATGCTTCTCATTAGTGATTTTCAGACATTATCTCAACCGGCTTTATTGTGATATACAAATTGAAATTTAATCGCATTTTTTCACTCCTTCAGGATGGGTATTTGCAACCTGAAGAACTTAAAGAATTGTTTTCTACTGCCCCGGAAAGGTAGATTGCTTTCTCACATTTTTTGCTATACTTATTTTTACTTTATTATCCACCATTTCATGGTTGAATAATTTGCATTGGTTTCTTCTTAAATTGATAATGGGGCAGTTTGATCTGGAATGGTTCCTATGTCCTTTGTTGTGTACTTTTTCAAACGTGCACATTCTATAAGGATCTGGTTTATACTTTGAACTATGAATTTTTTTTATATGTATGCCTTTCCCAAGTAGGGATGTCAATGTTGACTTGCCGATGTTATTTAATATTTTATGACTGTTAATTTCAGTCCTTGGATCGGAGCTCCCTACGAGGATGCTGCAGATGAGAGCGCATTTAGAGGACTATCACTTGATGCATTTTTGTCTAAGGTGCTCGAGTTTTTTTCCTTAGTCTCTATTCCCTCTTCCTCGCATTTTGTTGAACAATGTGTGTACGGTTGCTAGACTTCTCTTCAGAGTTTTATCAATCAATTAATTTGTTAAGTGATTTAAATTTACCTCAGTTTTATATCATGTATTGCCATATGTCTGGTTTGTGTATCTTTTAAGTGCACTTAACATTTTATATGCAATATTGCCATGAACTATCATTGATATTTTGACACATACTATACGTTTTCTGTACAGCGGGCCCTGATGACACTTCTAGAGCCAACTTTTAGTGTAAAGAATCTGATTTATATTGGTTTCGCTGGTGATCCATCAACTGCTACCTGTGTGACTAGGAGCCGAAGTTTAGATCGCAAAATGCAACACTCGGAACGAAATGTATACCAGTGCTTTGTTTTTGGGCCTAGGGAAGCTGGAAAATCTGCACTGTTGAAATCTTTTATTCGATGGTATTTTCATTATGTTACCTCAAAGCTTTCTGCTTCATCAAGTACTATACTTTAATTATTGAGTATCATAATGCAGGCCATATCTTGAAATTTACAATCCAACTAACGAGGATCGTTATGTTGTAAATGTTGTTGATAATTCTATGGTAAATGATACATGATGGACATATGACCTGTGTCTTCATTTGATATATTCATTTTTCATATCTTGCATTTCTTTCTTCATGCTCGTGTTTTATCATTTTGTTTGCAGGGAAACAAGAAATATCTTGTGCTGAGAGAAATTTCTGAAGATGGAGTTAGAGAGCTGCTGGCGAATAATAAGTCTTTGGCCTCTTGTGACATTGCAGTTTTCGTTCATGACAGGTGAAAAATGATATTTAAGTGTTCATTATGCCAATATACCATAGAAATTATGGATTACCTTTGTTACATAGGTATTTTGTAGAGTACTTAGGTCTTATATTTGGTCATGTTATAAATGGTTTACTGTTCTCCCAAATGACCCAAAATGAGATAAGAAGCATAAACCAAACTATTTTCTTCAAGAGAACACCCAACATCCATATTTCTTTTTGTTACTATTCTAATATTTTCACCATTAAATTACTTGATGGTGTTTATAGGACTTGGAGAAATTACAACTCTATCATTGAATCCAAGTATTGATTAGTTGTGTTCTGTTTGGCTATTTTAGCTGACAGGCAATATTTTAAATTTTTAATCTTCATTCTAAAGCACTTAAAAAAATCTGTTGTGCATGTAATAATATATACAAGTCACTATGAGTTTGTGTGGTATTCATTAAAAAACACTTCAAATTTACAACGCTTCCGACGCATCTATGAATTTCCAAGTTATACGAAATTTCATGTTCTTTTGGTGTCTATTGTGGACAACTCATATTAAGTGCATAAGATAATGTCGGTTGTATATATCTAACTAAATATTCATTGTAGTTCCGATGAGTCCTCATGGAGGTCATCATCTGAACTCCTTGTAGAAATTGCTCGCCACGGAGAAGATAATGGCTTTGAGGTGCCTTGCCTTATAGTTGCAGCTAAAAATGAACAGGATGCATTTCCAATGGCTACACAAGAGTTAACTAGGGTATTTTTCATGAACTTATTCATTTGAATAATAATATATACACAATTGAGCTTGCATATTGCTGTAGATACTAGATAATGGTTCGATGGTTAAACAAATAGCTATTTAATGTGGTGAATGACTCGTCTCTTGTTATTATGATTTCATACTAAAACTTTATGAATACCAATATTTAGCATATAGTAGTTTGTATACATGTTTACTTGATCTTCAAGTTGAAATTTGATTAAGGGGATTGAATGTCAGTTTGATTGTCATTGTTTCACTTTTTTATATATTGTGATGTTTTGGACTAGCGTCCTTTTCTTGCACATTTACCTTTTACACGATTTTTATATATTGTCTCTTTCCCTTTGGAATTTTTGGATTTCCATTTCTAATTTTCTTTTTATTAAAAATGATTTAAGAAGAAACTTAAGGTATCAATTTAATTTCCCACACTAGTGAATCAATAGCCTGGTAGTACAAGTTGATTTACCCATCAATATCTAGCTTCCATGCTTCAAATTTTGGAAAATGAAAAACTGATAAAGCTACTTTGCAATAGGATACCCATAAGTTTAACTGTGATTGATCTGTTAAGCTTTTATAATAGGGTTAAATATGTTTTTGGTCCCTACATTTTGCGTGATTTTGAGAATAGTCCTTACATTTCAATTAATGTTTTTAAAATCCCTACATTTTTCCTCCGTTAGCGTAAATAGTCACTGCTGTCAAATTTCCAACGTGATGCTGACGTTGGCGGTTCAATCTCGCCGAAAAACGGCGTAGAACTTCCCTATGAGCTTCACCACAATCTTTCTCCGCAGCGTTGTAGACGCGGATCGCCGGTTATCGTCACTCTTCCGGTGAAATATGTTGGTTTAAAGGGGAAGAATTGGAGGCCAAAGCGATGATGTTGTCGTTGAAAGCGCTTGCTGTTGCGGGTGTGGAAGGTGTTGTGGTGGAGATTTGGTGGGGTGTGGGGTTGAACTTGTTATGATGGCTTGCGTTTCATCAACATGGCACTGATGGCAGGGACCAATTGCACTAACGGAGGAAAAATGTAGAGATTTTAAAAACATTTATTGAAATGTAGGGACTATTCTCAAAATCGCGCAAAATGTAGGGACCAAAAACATATTTAACCCTTTATAAACTCTTATCACAACATTTTCACTTTCAAGTATTATAACAGATTGTTAGGAATTTGTGGCTTTGTGGCATATATAATCATATAACATATGTGCTTGATGCTTAGAATTTTCTAGCAACTACAGTATTGCTTCTGACGTACCAATGCATATTGTAGGTTAGTCAGGACTTGGGAGTAGAGGCTCCTATACCAATCAGTGTGATGTTAGGGAATCTCAACGGTCTATTCCGCCAAATTGTAACTGCTGCTGAGCACCCTAATTTAAGCATTCCTGAAACTGAAATCGGAAAAAGCCGCAGGCAGGACCATCATTTAATCATTCCTGAAACTGAGCAGTACCCTCATTTAAGCATTCCTGTTACTGAAGCTGGAAATAGCTCAAGCTGTATGACAGGCTAGTAAACGATCCTCTTCTGTTTGTTTCAGGTATATTGGTTGTAAGGTTGATTTGTTAGTTTTTCATCAAGTTCCCTTTGACTTATGTTAACTTGTTTGATTTTTGGTTGGTGTGACTTGTATCTTGGTTAATGTATGATGTATCTTTTGGTTGCATTAATTGTTGATATTCCTAAGCGTTCTCTATTAATCTAGAAGTGGTGCGTGACTGTGGTCCATATTTGTGTTTTGTTTTAGGTTGTTTCTGTTAGACACTTTAGACTTTACCAAGTCTTCTGTTTCCAACCTTCACCCATTTTTTGTTTCATGCCGTTGTAATTTGTGGAGTGACAAGGTGGATATATGGTTTGGGGGAGAAAAATTATTAATTACTTTTTTTTTCTTTTCCATTTTTTGAACACATTACTAATAACTGGTTATTACTAACATTTGCAATGAAAGAAAAGTATAATTAAGTTTTGGTCGACGATTTTGTGAACAATTTGACATGCTGTTTTATGCCTTTATAATTTTTGTTTCGATGTTTATATTTGCAGCTGGAGCAGCAGCGGTGGTGGTCGTCGGAGTGACTCTATTTTCTGCAAGGAACAATGCGCAGGTTTCGTGAATGAGTGGAGGGTGCAGTATTATTGTACAGAATTTAATTAACGCATAGATGTACGTTCCAGTTAATTAATATAACCGTAAAACATAACCTTATTATGACGAATGAACGAACTTGGTAATTGTTCAATTAACGCATACATGTTTGGGGTCGAATATGTTGGAAATTGTTGTATGTTGTTGCTGCTTGATGTCGATATGGTTCTCAAGTCTTTGGTGTAGTGAGTGTCAAGCAATTCTTTGGCTTTTGATTTTTTGTTCTGATTATATCAGTTATTTTCTCATCTGTGAACTTGTATTATTTAGACAATTTGACATTCCTTGTGCCATTGTTTTTTTTATTACTGAAATGTTTATTTGCTTTTTCAAAATATCACCAATCGCCACTCGCACCGTCTCATTTCAAATGTTAGGCCATACCATACCGTACACACTTAAGAAAATGATCACTCAGTAGTTATGATAAAAAAATTAGAAAAATAATTTGTAGAATCTAAAATACTCATCAATTTATAGTGAAATAGTTATGTAGACAATTTAATCAAATCAATGTTTTGTTGAAAAATGCTAATAAATGTTGTCTTGTATTCTAATAAGAGTATTTATGTAGTGCATTCTCTATCTCGTCTTGTGTTAGAAGGTCTGTGCCAAACATTTCCCTTAAAAAAAATGCCTAAACTAGTATTTCTTTTTTGTATCTAGCAAAATATTGTTCTGCCAGGATTTTATTTAGCAAAATCATTGGTCGAAATTGATGAAAAAACCAGATCAGAAACTGATGGTGTGTCCATTCTCAAGCCCCATAAACGGACAAATGTATAATGAGTAAGTCATCTTTATGGTCTTTGGTTGAGCAATTTAATCCCTTAAACTTATAAAATGACAAATTAGTCTTTTAAATTAAGGAACAACAATCAATTTTGTCTCAATCAAAATATTTCTTTGGTTAACATCCATCAAAATCAATGAAAGGCTTTATCTATACACATATTCACCGGAATAATCTCTTGTTGGATCAAGATAAGCATATAACCTTTAAAATTGATGTGTAAAATTTAGAAGGAAAAAATGACTAAATTAACACTCATTATTCAATTTAAGGGATTAAATTACTATTTTGTATATTTGAACGACTAATATGACCAACCCACCCTTAATAGGAAGTAGGAACTCATCCATACCAAACCTACAAACGAATAATATCGACCTTCCCTTATTTAAACAAAAACCAGACCCTTGTTTGTTGGAGAAATTGTACTCAACTCTCAACTCTCCTGGTGTATGCTAAAATGATACACGCTCTTCTATGTTATAAAAATATAGGAGAGGTAAGTGTAATTCTATGAAGCACATACACATACATTGGACACGACGCAGACACGTCGACACCGATAATAATTTGAGAAAATTACATAATTCAATGTAATCATATGTGTCAGTATCATGTCGGTGTCAGACACGATAGGCATCTGACAGCGGGACACGCCTAATCCAAGTAGTATTTGTGCTTCATAGGTGTTATTGAAAGAAGGTCAGTGTCTTCTAAAAAATAGAGGTGTTATTGATATATCAGATTCTCTATTCTATGGGATTATGTGAAATAAGAAGGGGGTTGATCCTAATATCTCGGTTACAGCCACAGTTTCTTTTGGTAAATTGATTGATATAAAGAAAACTGGAAATACCTGAGTTTTGTTTTATTTTAATTAGTTCAGACCAGACAAGAGAGTTTAACCACGGCATCACTAAGACTAGGTTGCAGCCATCTAATCAACTTAATCCGTCTTCACAGTAAGGGGAAAGCATGCGTTAATAATTCAACAATAAATGCCACCACCTCGGAAAAACAGTAAGTGGGTAAAGATCCATATCAAGCAACAACAATTGGCTACCAGCACAATTCTTTTGTAAAATCATGTTACATATGTAGCATTAATAGGTAACAAGGAAAAAAATATGTAGTGAAAATTGTATGGTTTGGTGTTAAGAAAAAACCTTATCAGTAAACCTTTAACAGATATATATATTCACAAAGAATGTGAGAAAGAATCTGCATTTCTTAGTATGTGTCCATGCTCCTTTTCGGCTGTCTACTTCACAAAAAAGTGAACAATTGCTTCAAAGTAGTCTTGCAGCTGAGACAATGAAGTAGATGTTTGCACATCAAAACATTATAGAGGAATTGTTCAGCCAAATAATGGAAGCAATGAAAGTGATCAATGCATCAGATATTTCTCATTAAATAAGTTTAGTGTTTGGTGTGTGCTGTGTGCATGCAATAATGCCAACATATGTCGGACCAGGATTGACTGCAGTCACGCAATCTTTTATCTCAGGTCATGTAATGTGTGGTCCTAAGTACATGTAAACAAAAGCATTTCCAATGTTCACCTGGGTAATGATATTTTTTCCAGTTTGACCTTCAATAACTAGACCCGCTGTTAGACCAATCATTGCCCAAGCTCCGTTAATTGCCTCAATCTGGCGTCTTTTCTACAATCATAACATAAAGTTGGTAAGTTTATAGTATACTGAGGAGCATGGTTTTATTAGTGTTATACTACTCAGTTTCCTATTGTCTTTCACCTTGAGTTTTTCTTTTGCTTTAATTTTTTCCATTTGTTTGGCAGCCAATCGCTTGGCTTCCACAGGATCAACCATGATTACATCCTTTTTTGAACCATCCTTTCCTGAAGATACCTGTATAATTATCAATATAAAGATGTAGATCTCATTAAACATACATGAAAAGAAAACGGCAAAAGGGAAGGGGAATGAAAGAACAGTTTACAGTTTACTCACGAAAACTTGTATTAATTTATTAACATACGTACAATATCCAAAAGAAGTAAAGTTTCAGCAAGAAAAAGTTGTAACTTATATAATAACTACCAGTTCATTGCATTAAAATATATAAATAAAAAACAAATAGGCTAAAAACAAGGCATACTGGAATACAATCGTAATTAATGTATAGCAAGTTTGCTAGTTCAGACAATGGATTGATTTCAAGAATGAACAGTTGAGGCTAAAGTTTAAAAATATTATTTCATAGGAAGATAACACCCTTTATTTTCTCATAGAAAGGCAGAATGAAGCACCAAAGCTGGGTTCTAATTATTAGATTCAACGAATAATGATAAATTGATAATTAAATTTATTGAATTACATTGATATAGACACAAATTTTACAACAAAGTCATTCTCACATTAAGAAATTAAGTAATAAGTATTTTAATTCCCACTGATTTTCCAACTTTGTCAGTGCTTACTATGTTATGATTTTCCCCCTTTTCCATATCCTGCTATCCTCTTAAATTTTGAACCTACCACTTCTCTACTGTACATTTGTATTTGTGTGCCAGTAAATATGTTGACTATAGCATAGAATCAAAGGACGAAGAAACTAGAACATATACGAAGTATTGAAATGTATAAAAGCAACACAAGTAAAGAACCATTTGAGATCATACCTATATAGTTTTCAACATGAAAAATAAAAAATTCAAAGACACAAGCAATCTCAAATAAAAGATCAATTCTTTTCAACCAACAATACACAAACACACATATACTATGAAGTGTTCAACTTATGCATACATTGGGATTAGCTAGGACTCGAAATGCTTGGCTCTGGGTTCTATTGGAAGCCATGCTTGCGTCTTGCTCTCTTCTCCATCCCCACCTAAAACAATAAGGTTAATCTCATTAGTTAGCAATAACAAAACAACGTCCTTACCCTAAAGGCGTGCTATGCCGATTCTTATTCAACAATTATCTGGTAGATTCTTCCTAAGGATAAATTTTTATTATCAGGGTGGTTTGTTATTTATTTTTGTTGAGTCAAAGCAATGCCATTTACTACTATAATGTTTGTTATTTATTTCAATCAAGTTCGACGGTTACATTATTCAGGCCAAAATTGTGTAAATTCTAATTCCTAAAACTTGCAAATCCTTTCATTTTGAGCTTGCCTTAAAAACTAGATAGACAAGGACAATGAACCATATCAATAATAAGAATAACACTAGATACTATACTACACCCCAGAAGCTTATTCTATTCACAAATTTTGATTTCTAAGCTTCAATTTAACATTCATTTCAGGTGCTTTCACAAAAACAAACAGAAAAACTTTAATAAAAAAAACATGAATTTCAGAAGAAAGAAGTGAAAGGGAAGAGTAAAATTACTTGGCGGTGGTCGGAAAAGAGTGGTGGGGATGATGAAAGGAAGGGAATTGGGCGTTGGATAGAGGAAGAATGGTAGAAGAAGCCATTGTTCACACCTTCGCTTTATCCTCTCCCAATTTCTCTTCTCACTTTGCAACTAGTTTTTATTTTATTTTCAAATTTTGTTTTTTTCTCATATTTGAAGTCATAGTGTCAACTTTTTAACAATGAGCAATATATTATAATTTCAAAAGTAAAATATATTACTTCAAATTTTGTTTAACAACTGTATTTTTATGATTAATAATATTTATACAATTATTTTGGGACAACTTTCTTTTTCTAGAGAGAATAAAAACATAACATAAATATGAGAAAAAGTTGTTCAAAAAATGATTGTACAAATATAATTTCTCATATATTATTTCATAAGTAATTTAATTGCAATTTTAACACCTCTTACAATTCCTTTTTAACTCAAAATGAGTTAAGCATGAGTTAAACAAACCAATTTAAATCGTGTATAACTAGATTATATTGGATTAAATTTGTTATTAAGTCATCCAAAATTTAACCAAATCGTACATTTTTTTTCTTCTTTCAATCATACATTACTTCTAACTTTGGATCAAACGATTTTTTGTGCCTGAAAACTGTTTTAAATTGCACCAGAGACACTCTACTCATTAACCAAGGTTAAGTAAAGTAGAATGAACTAATTTTATAAATAGACTTTTAATTATCGCATTGTAATGTAAGGTTACGAATCAATGTTCAAATCTCAATCGGATGCGGTGTCACGTTTGTTGCTTGTTTGTGAATGGTTATAAATAGACTTTAAATTATCACATCCTAATGCAAGTTTATGTGAGAAACTCATATTCATAGTGGTGTATTTAAGGTGAAAACAGTAAATAGTTTTTTTTTTACAAATAATAATAAAAAAAATCCTTTAAAAAAGAAAACACTAGTAACCCCACAAATAAACTCGAAAGAACAAACCCTGAGTCCCTGCCTGATAGAAGCTTAACTTAGTTCAGCTCAAACACTTTCAACAACTTAAACTATGTTCGCCAAAAATTTCACTTCTCAACTTCCCCTTTACGATATCTAAAGTACAAAAGTATTTTTTGTCTTCTTTGCGTGACATAAAAGTCTAAATTAACACAAACAAAACTAAATAAATGTACAAAAGTATAATTTCATTTAAGATCTCTCCATACATACCTAACTTTTACACAATTTAATTTAATCCCACATGAAAAAAATACAGCAAAAGATATGTTTGTTATCCCACATTCTCATTGTTAGCGTGAACAAAAAAGCAACTAGCTAGGAAGGTGCTTAATTTACTTTTCACTTAAAATTAAATCTACAAAACTTAAACAAAACAAAAAAAAGAAACAAAGCAACACAAAAAATAAATAAATTACATTATTACAATACAGAGAGTTGGGTTTCTTGATCTTCATCATTAACTTGATGAAATTCCTTAATTGGATGCCGTTTTCTACATTCACTGTAATAAACCGTCATTATGACGTAACTGAAAAGAACCACAAATCCATAACAAACTATCACATACACTTTCTCTTCAAAACTCATCAACGAATCCTCACCGTCCATCGATTTCTCTATCTTCCACCTGATCAAACTCGAAACCCAAACAAATAAACCCGAAAGAACAAACCCGCAAACCCGGTTTCCCTCCATTAAACCGGACCCGGTTTTTATTGCTTCCCAGCCGAATCTCTCTTCCGCGACGGAAACCACCAATCCAACGCTTAACACCGCCATCAAGTAAACTTCGAGACCCGACCTGAATATGAGAACAACGAGATGCGATCCGGTGAGTGCGTTGAGGAAGAACGGCAACGATGAAAAAACGAAGAGAGTGAAGTAAACGAAGATCGACGTTACGAAAACACGCATGATGTTGGGTTTAAGTGATGCGACGGCGGAGTTGACGGTGGGGGTAGGGATGAGAGAGGAGTGAACGGCGGTGATGGTGGCGATGAGGGAGAAAAGATAAGCTGGGAAAGAGAAAAGGGCTTTGATTCGAATAAGGAAAACAGCGTTGTCACGAGATTCATGCCAAACGTGACGGGCTTCGAAATGGGTGGAAGCGAAGTGAGCGAGGGCTTCAAGGTGGCGAATTTGGGAGGTGAGTTGATGGGTGAAGATGGATTGGTAGATTGAGAGGATGGAGAGAGGGAGGGTTGTGAGGAGGAAGATGGTTGTGAAAAGGAGTTTGCTTGTGATTAGGATTTTGAGAGAGTGGAAGAGGATTTTGAATGGGGTGAAGCAACGCCACACAGCGCCGGCATCGCACATTCTCTCTCTCTTACTGGCTACTGTCGGCGGATCATGGAGGAGGAAGATGATGATGGTTTTAGGTTTCCTTCTTGGTTAGGACTGGGGAAGGTCACGACCAAGTGGGGGTGGGGAAAATGATAATTAAATAATAATTATAATACTATAATAATAAAATAAACTAAAAGATGATTTTAGGTTTCACTCTTTTAATTTTTTGGCATCGGTTAATTATAATCTCCTTAAAAAAAAGCAATTAATTATAATTAGTTGAAGTTAACTAATTATATTTTCCATTCCAAAATATATATATTTAAAATAAAGAATTTTTTTTTAGAAATAAAAATGAAAATAATTTTTTTTTTATATTTACAAAATTTGTATCAAATGTTAAGTTAATACTATGAAAAAAAATTGGAACTAAAGTGGGTAAAGGGCCAAAAACTATTGGGTCGAAAACTCCTTCAAGTTTTGACATTATGGGTCTTCTTTTGATTTTATATGCTCTTTATTTTGAAAGACAACATTTGAGGTTATCTTTTGAAATCTTTAAAAACACAAAAAAAAAAAAAAATTGTTTAGGAGTTATGTCTCGGATAATTTATGCATTTGCAGAGGACCAACAGATCAACCATCTTATGATAATGCAAACCAAAAACAAAAGGAAGTTATTATGGAGCATGTTCGACTTCTCCAAAGACAAGAGGTTGGAAATAAAAGATTGTTTACTCTGAAACTACTTAGTCCTTAGAATTCCATTTGTTTTTAGAAGGACATGGATACATGCATTACTAAAGATGTCGGTCATCAACAGGGTAATTTGGGGCATGAGGTACCCAAAACAAACAAGATTTCTCTATGAATTATCTTGTGTTGAATTGTTGAGGGGCTAATGTTTTTAATTTCCATTCTCTTATCTACGACAGCACGATAATTTGTCGTGCTGATTTTTAGCACATCTTGGATGTTGTTGGCATTTATGCTCGGATTTGGTGCCTTTGGAGATCAAATAAGTTTTGAGATAAACAACAAAGAAATAGGACATAACATAAACTGTACTTAGGAAAAAAGAAGTCGCCAAAAAGAACAAATAAAAGTCCAACCCTGAGAAAAACACAGGACAAAACAAGTAGCTACTAAAAGGAGAAAAATACAAAATCAACATGAGATAAAATCGTTAACACCCAAAAACATCAATTGCGGTCTACTGGATCCTGATTGAACCACCATGTCTCAGGGCCATGTTTCAAGTGACAAACATATGAATAGCCGATTCCTCGAACAATTCACAAAAGGAGGACGACAAAGCATTCAAATCCATGATCACCCTTCTTTTAAAAAAATTATCACAGGTAAGGATCCTATCACGGATAAGCTTCTAAGAGAATCTGATCATGTTGACATCTTCCTACATATGGTATTTTGTGTTGTCAAATACTAACATGGTAACTTGTATTATGCATATATATAAAAGAGTGTAAAAGAAAATATCTTCTTGAATGCAATTGAACGTGTTAGGAGGGAACAAAAACAAGGATCACACATCCTATCTGCAAACGTTATGTTTACCACGCTCCTCGAAGATTATCACTACAATTTATAAAAAATAAATAATAAATTATTCGACTGAAATGATTTCATAACAAGATAATTTACAGAATGACAAGGTAGTATGGAGATGATCAATTGGGAGACCAACATAAGATTTGAAATAATAAGAAATTCATGAATCCAACTATTCACAACTAACTTTTGTTATTTTTGAAAAACACATTAATGATTATATTTTATCCAAAAGGTGACAGAAAATATCTTTATTCATACAACTTTTAAAATGGATATAAAATTAAAACAGAAGTGTAGAGACATTGTTCAATCTAATTGTAACACATACACCAAATTAATTATTTTCTTTTTCTCTCTTTCACATATTTTTATGAATTTATATTATGTGTCACACTTGAATTAACCAATGTCATGTGACATTATATCACACAAATGACATCTTATAATACTCCAAAAATTTCATTTTCAACCGCAACAATAATAATATTAAGAGAAATGTTAAAGAGTGTCATTGAAGCATTGGTTAAGAGAATTTAAATAGAAATAATTTGTTGAAAGTGGTGAAAAGTTTTGAATTCAAATTTCTAATAGTCAAAAAATTGTAATTCCCAATACAAAATTACTATTTTAAGGCATTTGTTAACAAAACCTTAATATTAATAATCTTTTAGGTGTTTTCCCTTTAAATAAACACTAATATTGTGTAGACACAATGGAACCAAAAGATATAAAAATAAATACGGAGTAACCACTTTCCTTTTTTGTTGTTTTGTCTTTCATAGTTGCCACACAATGTTTACCACCAGGCAATAACAACATTATCTATTGCGGTGGTCTCCCCAGAGATAAGGTTGTCATAATCATGAGTCTATCACCTGTCGCAGTTCTCATCCAACTTCAATTAAAAATAAAAATGCTGTAAGCATGCACAAGATCAGGCATTGTCTCTAGCTAGTTGTAGAGGCCGTTCCATCGTGCAAGAGGCAGTAGATCGTTTAAATCTCCATAACAGCATACAAATAATTTCTACTGACGACTTATGGGCATAAAACTACTTTAGAAATAGAAAATAAGGTTGCAACAGCCACTACTTGCATAATCTTTGGCACAGGTCGATTAACAGATATCTCCCTGTAACTATTATGAGCAGATGATATTTAGATTACAAGCAACCAAAAATCTCCCGAAAAAATTTACCAAAATATGTTTCCAGTACAATGCAACCATAAATCGTCCGCATAAACAAAAAATACAACTATCAACTGATTAAGAATATATATATATATATATATATCTCAACACTTGTGTTCTCCAATGCAAAGTCAATTTGGGGAAATGCTACATGCCTACACTTATCAATTTGCCATGCATCTAACAATGACAGAATGTATTATTGTTCAATATATATAATGCTACTCATTGTTTTTGTCTCTATCTCCTTCAAACATAATATCTGTTAAAGATCTTAGTGTTAAACAGGACGGAAGAGTGAAAGGATGCTTGATAACAACAATAAAGTAATTAATTTTAAAGATCAATACTCCCATGCCCAATCAGAAAATAATCAATCTTCTTTAACATGTCCTTTGCATAAAAGAAAGGAAGGACTTCATGTCAAAATTCCACAGGATGCATTCTTCAAGAACACAAGTTAAAACACCATAAACACAACATTCATGACCTTTTATGGCATTCATTGACTTTTTGGATTGGCATATCTGAACTTATCTACTACCATAAACACTTATGAGATAATTTAAGATGGAAATATCTTACATGTTCTCCGCTTATTTTCATAATCTATGCAGGATAGATAAAAACAAACGTATATCAAAATCCAAACAAATTCGAGTCTTGGTCCAGAAATTGAAGCAGAGTAATCACCAAGGCCCAAGCAATTGAGAGCAAGCAATAAAACTAGCAAATTCTATCTAAGGATCAAGGACTATGCAACAATGATGAAATGAAACTCAGGGTTGAAGACTTCCATTAAAAACTAAGGTGAGAATCATCATAAGATTACAAAAGCGAGAATCATCATAAATTAGTTTCTCCAAATGGGAAACCATGTACAAAAAAAAACCTTCGTGCAATTCAAACACAAAGGGTACTGATCCTATTCTACTATACATTCATAGATTAGATTCATTCAACATAAATGCTACATAGCTTGAGAAAAAGCTAAAAAAACTCACAAGCTATTATAAAAGGGTGAAACCAACGAATTGTTGTTATTAGAGCAATTCCAAAATCGTGAAGAACCTTCATCTTGTTCTACAACCGAACCATGAGAAGTTTCAGGGTTGGACCGAACCGGTGTACGACAAGTAGGACACGTGGCAACCTTAAGAAGCCACGTATCAATACATCTCCGATGAAAAACATGACGACACGCAGCGAGATTTCGACACCACTGACCATTACGAAAACCGTCTAAACAAACAGCACAACGAGAATCGGGTTCGGAAACGGATCCTTTTGTGATGCGGAAGTTGGGGAGGTTGTTGATTTCGTGAGGGAGGAAAGCATCGGTGAGAGATTGAAGACGGCGAGTTGGAGTAGGACGGAAACGGAGGCGATGGAGAGCGCCGGCTAAGAGGAAGAGGTTGAGAAGGAGAAAGGCGGCGAAACCGAGGAAAAGGAAGAAGATGGAGGTGAGGAGAAGCATGATGATGGGTTTGAGGAAGAGAGAGAGGAGATTAGGGTTTGGTTTTGGTTGTTGTTCGGGTTCGCCATGGTGATGAGGAGGCATGGTCGTGGTTGAAATTGAAATTGAAGGTTTGAAAAATGGTGGCAATAATAACAAAAGCTTGGAATAGGAATGGAGAAGGAAGGAAGGGATACGCGTAAAGTATTTGTTGTATTGTAGTTACAAATCTAGCGGCGTCCACGGGTTTATATTGGGGTTGAGGGTATTGTTTATATTTATCGTCGTTGTCTTTCTTTTTATCTTTTAACAAAATTATATATAATTCACGGATCCATTTCATTCCAATGAGGCATATGCTATAGATTCCCCTCCGTTAGAGAGTAATTGATGCCTGATAGGAAATGAATGGGTGGGATCAAATCTGTGTGAAGTTGATTAAACTGCACTGCATCAATTGGGGATGTTGGATCGCTGTCGATTGATTCGAGATCGGGAGTCCGTTCTTTAGTTCAAGATTGGTTTTGGCTTTTTTTAGGTGTTCTTTCGGTGGACCGGAGGTTGTGCGGTGGTGGAGGCTGATTGATTTTAGAAAAGGGGAATGTGGCTCGGTTTGGGTGATGAGGACTGGGTTTTCTCTTACAAGGGAGTTCTTTTGGAGGTGAGTAGTGACGATTGGTGTTATGGATGTCGTTTTTCAATGGTCAGTTGTATAGGAGTCTTTTTTAGGCGGGGTTGTTTATTTTGGTGGGTGATGTACTTTTGGGTGTTGATCGCGGGGTTATTTTTGTTGGTGTTTTGTTTTCAGGTGTTCCACATATATACGGTGTCTTTTGTTTGTACTTCACCGGTCTCTGTTCGTCTTGTGCAGAGATCGAGTTTTTAATAAACTTTTGCTGATTCAAAAAAAAAGAAAGGATAAAATGCTTATTTGGTACTATCATCGAAAAGTAAGGTCTTTCATGCAATCTTGCGTGCGTTAGTGGCCATTCGATCAAGAACGGAATAATTTGAATTTGTTTATTTTTCTAAACAAAGGCTTGCATAAGCATCTTGATGGACCAAAACATCTCAATTAGTTTGGTACCTCTTCACCGTCACTAACATTTGGATCACTCCGAACATTATTAAATGAAAAGAAAATAAAAATACACACATTTAAACTCAATATTTTTAAAAATTATAAATAAAAAAATTATGCGTTATTTATAGACCGTCTTGCCAAGATCGAACAGTCGCTAATATGGTGACTATGTGTGCTAGAAATAAAGGATGTATAACCATCATTGTTGTTTACTTAAAATGGCCTTACAATCATATATGTTACATTTGTGATAAAGGATGTCTAATTAATAGACACCAGTGTGATATAGATGTTATGTTAGTTGTAAGAAAATCAACTTTAAGGGTTTGTTTGGTAAGACTAAAAAATGAGCTTATAGTGAATAGTTTATAAACTCGTTTGACAAAAAAAAAAAAGCTATGTTTAGTAATGGTTTTTCACCACGAGCTTATAGCTTATTTCATGAGTTTATAAGCTATTTTTTCAGACGCTATTCCAAATAACGTTTGAGCTTATAACTTATAACTTCTCATTTTTTCTTTCATTTTTACCCTTATTATTCAAAGCAAAGTTCAACTTTATCCTTTATAATTAATATTTTGATAATTGCATTGAACCATTGTATTAAATTACTCGATAATTCTCCAATGTTTATTTTTTTACGATAACCTAATAATACTGTGTATATAGATTTTTTTGTATTTTTTCTGTCTTACTATAACCATTTTCTTCACGATAATGGTAAGCTACATATATAGCTTGTTATAACCTTTATAACGTATAAACACTTAATAGAAAATAAATTTTAGCCAAGAAAAATTAATTTATATTATAAACTAAAATGTCCTTTTAAAATAAATTTATATTAATTGATATAGATTTAATTATGATTTTTTTAAAGGATAAATTTTATTATGAATTGAAAACAAATATATTTTTTTACAAATATATAATAAATTTTAATGAGTAAAAAATAATTAAAATATAATATAAAAGATAAGTTAAATTAATAAATTTAAATTACTAAATTCTAAATACTTGTGTATTAACTTATAAATTTTATCATGAACTAAGAATGTTCTTTTATATAATTTTATATTTATCATTTAGTTGGACCACTAATTTTACCAAACACTCCAACTAGCTTATCAGCTATTAGTCATTAGCTATAAGCTATCAACTATCCGCTATAAGGTATCAGTCACTAGCTATCAGTTATAAGCTATCAACTAGCTTATAAGATATCTGCTATTTTTATCAAATATAACTTAATTCAGGTTGTTTTATTAATATATGAAGGATGTCTAATATGTATTATATTTGTTATATTTGTAATAAGACACTGATGTCTAATTAATAGAAACCGGTGTGTAGAAAAATAAATGATGTCTAATTATCATTCTTGTTTAGTTAAAATGGCCTCACAATCATCGATAAGATTGCACCTAACTCCATGACATAAGTCTTAGAAATGTCGATAAGGTTGACCACAACTCAATCTATTTCAATTATTATCAAATCCAAGTTCAAAGAAGGGGGCCACTTAAACGGAAAGAGAAACTTGAATATCATCTACGTTACGTTGATCATGATCTAGTCAAACTTGTTCTTAGGTGCAGTTCATCACTTAGGTTTTGATGATATTCATTCAGTGATGAACATGGAACATTACATAATTGAGAGAGCTCATATACCTATATTGTTTTAAGATTTGAGTAAAGATATAGTGTCTAAATTCATGTATGCGATTTTTCTCGGTTCAATTGTGAAGAACCATCAATCTCACCTCATGACCCAATGCCTTTTTAAAGGCTTTTTTTTCCTTCTTCTTCTTCTTTTTGGATCGTATTCATTCTCCTTTCTAACAAAGAAATGTACAACTTCTTTAATGGGAGATACATATTTTAATAGATTGATGCGAAGAATCTGTCCCTCTCAATAATAAATTTATCCCAATGAAATTTCGGCTACTTTTTATAATCTTCTTTGCACTTTCACTTTTAAAAGCTAGTAGTGTTCAAATACATTGAATCCTATAAATTTGGTTATCTATAAGCATAAGTCAGCAAAACTAAGTGACAAAAAGGCAGAGCCATATACATGAAGCAAAACTGAAAAAAAACCAAACTAAAGCGTGCATTCTAGAAGAGTGAAGAGGACATGCAGATTATTCAAAGTACAACTACAACTCCCAAAGTACACATAATTCACTACTACGAAATACCCCTTTAATAGCGTTCATTCGGGCTATGTTACCTTATCTTAACTAAGTTTTCTATTTTTATGTTAGAACTATGTTAATCACTTGTATATTTAACATAAAGCCAAGCTTAAAGCTAAAACCACGAGTACAGCAAATGTAAAAGCTTATGCACCATATGGGGGAGAACACTAACTTCACACTTAGATGTCAGCACTACAATTTTAACTACTGTAATCGTAACAAAATGATTGCATAATATGAAAAAAATACCGGGTTGTCTAAAATAATATTTGATAAAAAAAACTTTTAAATTTGTTATATTTGTTAAATCCTATGTCCGAATATTCAAAATAGAAATAGAAATCTTGAAGAGCGAAAATAATTCAGTAAACTCTAATTGTTCACATGAGTTTTTGGCTTGATAAGCCTAAACATGCATGAGAATTAAAAGGATATGCAAAGACCCTGTTATACCAATATTTGGAAGTTTAAGCGTGTGATTTTGTCTCTCACACACCTTTGGTGATATTATTGGAAGTTAAAGTTCACCCTCAAAAGATAATTTTAGTTACGAGGGTGTCAAAAGACATAGCTCAACTCCAGAACCTTAACAATCTGTGACACACGTGCAATTTCATTAAGCACTCTCATGTGAAGTGCGGGTCAGGATCCAATTCCAAATTAATTGTAAATTTTAGTTTTGATATTATCTTAAATGAATTTGAATCTCGCTTCAAAAAATTTGCTCAAATTAATGATAAGAGTGTCATAACTCATATAAACACTACACATCCTTAGAGTAGTTGCCATGGTTGTCCTTTGGCATGTCCTTAAATCCATAAGGACGAGAGCAATAGAGCATGCTCAGGCAACTGTTCTTAAGGGTTGCCCTCCATAGTTTTAAGACAATTTTTGTGGACATAAGAATTATACTTTTTGAGGAAAAAAATGAATGAATTGTTTCAAAGTGATAGGACATTGATGAATTTAGTGTGACATAGAGGCATATCAAGTTAAAGTAACTAAACTCTAAACGAGTTGCATAATTTATCTCATATATGATCAAAATGGTTCTCACAATTTATTACACATATTTAAATTTCAAGTTGACGAATTGGTGGCGGTAAAGAAATCGTTTTTACTGTTAGTAAAGAATTGACAATTTGATGTATGTTTGATTTCACTTTTGAATGAAGTAAAATTTATTCTTTTGTGTTTGGTTTCTCGTTTATAATAGAGACGCTCGTTGACACACATTTGAATGTGTTTATGCCATGATTTCCATAAGCTACAAATATTATTTTCAACATTAACGTATTTTTTACCACACTTTTGATCAAACTCACGTTTTACAAACGTAGTATCGAACAAAAACCTAAAAGAGTGAAGTTGATTTTAACATATTTAAATGTGTTCTAATAAAATTGAATTTGCTTCCGGAATAAATTATACTTCGAAGCTAGAATCTGAAATATTTGTCTCTAAAATCAAGTTTTAATCTCAAATAAATCAAATCATTTCCCTAAAAAAATCAAATCAAATAATTCAAAATCAATTTTTATGGATGCAAAAACAAACCCATACTTGGAAGCTTAACAATGTGACACAAGTACATGTTCAATAATAACGTGAAGTAAAGGGTTAGGTGCAGAAATTACAGCAGACAGCTGCATCCAACCGTTCTCGTGACCTTAATTAAAAACAGCCATCAATATGTTACTATTGAGTCATGTCACCTACCTGGCTACCTCTTTTCCATGCTTCTCACAATATTGCTACAATTTAATGCATTCATATCCTTGCCTAGAAATTTCAGCTACTCTTTCCACATCAACACTGGTTAAAAGGGTAACAGTAGCAGCCTTGAAATGAATTGATGAAAGCCAATTCGATTTTAATTTCATTTCAAATTTGAATTTGAATTTTCATTTCAACCATTATAATGTGTGTGTTAATAAGGTCCCTGTATGTAGCATTTAATACTGGGACCAAATTCTGCTACGTTGTCACCTTTTCCATAAAGACATTATTCACTCATGGCTTTCTCAAAAAAACTACTTTTCCTCTGCGTCATTTTCTTCTGTAGAGTCAAGAGTTTCCTCTGCTGTAGGGTGACGCAGAGTTTCATAGTGAACTAACTTACAAATCCAGTATACTATAGTGTGTGAAAAAACATAAAATGTACTCTTGTTGTTGAGTGAGTAATTTTTGAGTCAACTCTGAGAGGTAGACCAAAGCCACATACCATTTGGTACATATTTGGATTGACTGAAAATTTGGACTAACAATCAACCAAACATGCATTCGGTCAATTTATAGTTACTTATGTTTTATGGTGAATCTCCACAATAACAAAAGTCGCAATGCAATTTAAAACGTTGGTATCGAATGAAAACTGAAATTGAAATGTATGTTTAGTATCGTTGATACCGTTTTTCTAGCGTTAAATTGAAGATTTCATTTAGCGATAACTCAATCCACAGCAAAAACAAACCTAGGCTAGGTGAAGAAAAGAATCTCTTAACATTGTTTTCACCTTCACTAAGGTGGACTCATACTCAATGGAACAGAAAAAATTCATGGAGAATTCTGATGATGTATTCAAATCCCACAAACTAATCATTTTTTTTTCCTCCTGCAACTTTCTACCACTAAAAATCTAGTTTAATAAATCTATATTCTACAATTGTAAGATAAAGGAAAAATAGAAAGATAAGAACTAGAGGGTTGAAGTAGTTGATGAATGAACAACCTTATTTTGTTTTCCAGTGAGCCAAAGCAAAGTCCTTCTAGCAAATGAAGGTGCTCTAGCTTGAGAATCCATACTATAGCAGCTTTGATTTTCTTCATCATATCCACTAAATTCACTTCCTCCTCCATTTTCCCATTTTCCAAAATCCATTTCAGAAACAGTACTCCTTGTATGAAACATGCCATTCTTACCCTTCAAATCATCATTACCACTACCAACATTGCTTTGTAATGGAAACCTAAATGAAACAGCCCTTCTAGATGAATCAGCCACATCACCATTTTTCTTATCTTTTTTCCCTCTAAGCCAAATCTTTGATATAGAAAAACTCTCCTTTCTACTCCTTCCAATACCAGCACCCTCACTAGTACTACCTTTAACAACATCCTCAGCTCTAGCTGAATCAAAGCTTGCAAATTTGAAATCTCTTCTAGATTCACAATCACATTCTGACATTGCAATCCTGTGACCTGGAATCAAAGGCAAAACGTTCTTCTTCTTCTTCTTACTCAATTGCTGCTTCATTGGAGTTCTGATTGGTACCTGCAATGATGAAGTTTCATCCATAATATAAGCAAATGATCCCATTGAAAAACACCTTCTGTTATCCACATTGTTGCTGCTACTTCCTTCCCCTCCACCGTCAACATTCCTATACTTTCCAAGCTTGACAGTAACAACTTTCTCCACACCATCTCCTCCAACTTCAACTTTTGGGTCAGGAATGTTGTCAACCGAAGCAAAATCACCTCCGAATTCACCGTCTACGCGACAACCAAGATGAGAATTTGTTGTCCTAACTGAACTAGTCCTACCAACAACACTGCCTGTAGAAATTGCAGCCTCTCTTTCTGGAACAATTTCCCTTGAAGTATCACTACCAGATTCTAGAACAAGAACCAAAGGAGAACCACAATTGTTTGTGTTGAAATCATGGAGCAAATTAGCTCTACAAAGAGGACAAGTAGAGTGAGATAAAAGCCATGTATCAATACACTCCATATGAAAAGCATGGCTACATTTTGGCAACAACCTAAGCTTATCTTCATGCTCAAATTCACACAAACAAACAGCACAATCAAAAGGGTTCACTTTCAATCCTATAATAGTTTTGTAAAGAAACACAGGAAGTGTATCAATGAAAGATTGGTCAACACCAGCATCATGAAGATGAAAAAGCTGTTGCAATTGCCCTTGAAGAGCAGTAACATCATCCAATTCATCAGGGTCTCTACTCTGAGGTCTCCATAGAAATCTAACTAAGAGATGAAGCAAACCAGAAATGAAGAAAACAATAGCTAAGATGGTAATGATTATAAGAATACTTGGACTAACCTTTAAGGTGCTATTGTTAAAATTGAAATTATTATTAGTATTATTAGATCTTAGAGTAGAAACTGTAATAGGTGGAAATGGTGGGTTTGGTTGAAAATAATATGGTGGTTGTTCTAATGGTGATGGAGTCGTAAAGGTGTTGTCACCTTGAAATGGCACAAAAGTTCTACCCATGTTGAAGGGTCAGAGAGAAACAGAAAAAAGATTGAAACTTTTTTATCAAATGCAACTAGATTTGATTGAAGACACGGAAAAAGGTTGAAACTTTTGTTGAATATTCTATCATCTAGTGCTAAAGTTTTGTTTTTTGTGTTGGATGAAAAAAGAGAGAGACAGTGGCAGAGAAAAGAGTCAAAAGACACAAAACGGTGTAAGGAACAAGAGTTTGGTTTTGGAGAAATTTGTGTACCTGGGTTGTATTTTGTTTTATTAGAACAGTTTGATTTGTACTAGATTTGATTTGAGCCTGTAAGGTGGGAAGAGTGAGTGAGTAATTTCTTTGAGCAAGGATTATAATATCAAAAAATAATTAATTTGGTTTAATTGATAATTTATGATGATTTGCAGGTCGTCATAAATAATTGAATGATAATGACTCATAGTATCTGTCATTGTGTAAAATCACCATCAATTAGGTAATTCCTTTTTATTTCCTTTTTCTTTTACATACCAGTTCTTTTTGACTTTTTTTGATACTGGTGGATTATTTTTTACTACCTTTGTCTTAGATAATTGACATATTTTCTAACAAAATTGTCTCAAAATAATTAATGTTTTCATTTTTTATAAGATATCAATTATGTTCTAAGTATTATATCATTCCTTAAAAAATAAATACTGTTATATCATTTAATTAATATTATATATATTATTCACAGTTTAATATCTTTCGATTCATATTTACTATAATGGTAAATACACACGAATTATATAATATATAATAAAGGTATTATGTTATCTTTTGATTTATTTTTTACAAGTTATGTTGTTGTCTTTTGATATACATTTAAATTAATCATGAGATTGAGGATAGACTCCCTTAAGGTGCTTCTTTAAATGGTCAATACTCAACTAGTTGATATTTTGTCAAAAAAAACTAGTTATTGATATATATATATATATGGTTAAATCGGAATCTACCTCAATAAGTAAAGTCAGTTAGATGAAATAGACGAAGAGAAGCTGATGGTAGGGTTTGATGAAATAGACGAAGAGAAGTTGGCGGTAGGGATCAACCCAAGACTGATGAGAGAGTGAGAGAGACAACACAATGACACCTAGATGTGTCAAATGGGATGGTCCGACCAAGCCCGGGCCGACAGATTAATGTGTATAACTAGGTTGGACTAGCCTAGCCTGATTGATGTATGGGCTATAAAATTTGAGCTCGGCTCGATCCTAACTTGGGTCAGTGGCTCAATGGCCTGGTCCGACCCGTATTTCAATAAAAAAATAATTTTTTTCAAGAGATGAAATGTACAACAAAAAACTACTCTTTTCATATACACACCAAAATGATCAGGAACACAAATAAACAACTCATAAAATAACTATCGCATCATCAAGTATTATCCACACAAAATAACAAGGGCATAAACAGTCACCCAACCTTACAAAGTGCAACCTTAAATAATAAAATATGAGTCTCACAATTCAAAATAAATTAACAAAAGAAATTATAATACATGAGGTGAGAACTTGGCTCAAAATGGCGATTCAAATTAGTGGGTTTTTCTTATAACAAGAAATAGAAGAAAAAAAACTCAGACCAAAATATTTTTTTAATTAAAATTTGTTTTTTTAATTTTAAATGGCCGGCTCGAAGCCCGATAGACCAGTCCACCTCCAACCTGTTTTTGAAATTGGGCTGAATAGGTTGGGCCAAAAAGCCCGAATGTTTTTTTGCCCTAAATTTTGAGGCTCGACGCGGCCCAAATAATGGGCTGGCCTGTTAGCCCGACCTATTTTTGACCGTTCTAATGACACCTAGAGAAAATCATTGAAATTGAAAGACTTAATTGACAGCGAGAGTGAGACGACAACATCAATAAAGCCAAGACAATCAAGGGTGAATTCTGCTCTTTACCCAACGTTTTTTCCTCGTTCCCAACTAAAATTTCCATAATACCCATGCGTGAGTTAACTCACGCAGAAACGAACACTAGCGTGAGTTAAGTCACGTAAAATTAACACTAATGCAAGAGCATTTTAGTCTTTTCAGTTGGAAGCGAGCAATTTCTGTTAGGTAAAGAGCAGAATTCGTCGAGGGTTGTCTCTCATCAAGTGTGAGAGAAAAGTCATTGAATCAATTTTTTTTTTTTTTGTTATAAGTGTTGTATGGTGGCGTTTTACAATTGTCTTAAACAATCCATATTTTATTTTATTTTTTATATTTCTATTCATAGTTATTACATCACATGATACCATGTACTATTATTTAAGATATTTCAGAAGAGAAAAAAAAAAAAAAAGATAATTCAGAAATTTCTATTCTACCTATTTTGCTACATCATGGTTCGTTCAATGCGCTGGAAAATTAAGTTCTATTCTACCTATTTTGCTACATCATGTTTCGTTCAATGCGCTGGAAAACTAAGATACATGCTCATCAATGTATGAAGTTATACGACAGCCTCATTAAAAATGCTCTTAGTTGCAATTTGGTCCGTTGTTTTTACTCACTTACTCACGAAATTAGTTTCTTTAATATAAAATCACTTAATTTTGGCATTCTCTCAAACTCAAATTTGGTACTAAAAGTGAAAATCAAAATTGGAGTTAAGTCTAAAGTAAATAACATTTTCGTGATGCTCTAAAACAAACAATATATTTTATTTTTTCAAAATTATGTGAAGATTGATACTGATGACTTCATCGTCCCATTATTCAACATCTTAAAGTTTGTTATCGCTCTAATCAAATTCTTTTCAATTCTTCTATTCGGCTTCCAATCTGACTTCTGGCCACAGATCTCAATTGAATAAAATAAATAAAACAGAAGTGTGTGTGTAAGTCACAGAGTCTACAGAAGGAGACACGAGACATCTGGAAACATAGGATACAGTAAATAAATTAAATAAATAAACAAAGGGTGAGAGAGCTCTCTGGAATCCATAGTCTGGGAAAATGCCCTCTCTTTATTTATGTTTTGTTGTTGTTGACAAATCTCTTCATTTATTTATGTCTTCATTTTGTCTTTACGGGGAAATTATGGTAAATGTTCCGTGTTGCATAAAATTGAGCCACTGGTTCAACTAAATTCCAATCTATACGTAGTATTCCAGTTTTACATTTCAATTGTTCTTTAGGTGTAGTTTGTAGTGAGTACGATACCTATGACTCTCTATGATGACGGCGAGATGAGCCACAGGTTAAGAAGACCTCGTTGACCTTAGACAATCAGAGCTACATAGTTTTATATTTAGCAAGGTGGAAGCGAATGAATTTTGAAGGCATGTAACCTTCTATCTATATAGTTCACCTTATAACCTCTTTTATATGCCAAATTTTATCTTTCTTTTTTTTTTGGAAAATTTTATCTGTTACTAACGAAAAGATGGGCACGGTGCCCGTCTTTCCGCTCTTTTTATTGCACTAACGTTTGAAAATTATGAACGGTATTTTTTTTTATGAAATTTTGATTTTGATTAAAAATAAAAATACAAATGTTTGTTGTTTTTTTTAATGACACGAACAATAATCTTTATTACAGAAAAAATTGTTTAAAAGTATAATTGGAATAGTGGAAAAGTAAGTATAAATTTACTCATCTAGTTTGTTATACTTTTTAAATAATAAATGAAAAAAAACAGATAAACATATATTCATATCGTGTTTTTTACAATTTGTTTTAATGTTTAAATTTATTCTTATCTATTTGTTACATGTGTTACTTGTATTTAAAATTAAAGGTATTTTTAGAAAGAAAATTATAACCCAAAAGTGTGCTGAAAGGGGTGGTTTCCTTTATATATAGTATAGATGATGTTATTTTGAAGCAAAGTAATATTTTTTTTAAGTTGCGTTGATTTTTGTAACACAAAAATAATAAGAGTAAATTACACCCCTCCCTATGTTAAAATATACACTCCCCTCCCCTCTTATTTAAAAAATATCAGAAAATATTTCACTCTCCTCCTCTAAGAGAAGCTTGAATTACATTCCTCTCCCCTTTTATGTTAAAATCTACACTTTACTCCCTCAATATATATATATATATATATATATATATATATATATATATATTAATTTTTAATAGTTTAGCAAAAAAATTATAATCTAACACACTTCGAAAAAATAGTATTGTTGTCTATTTTAATATATTCAAAATTTAAATACATATTTTTCACTATTTTTTATTCACAATATCATTTTTTTTGAAACAATTCACAATATCATTAACATATAGTTTTAAACCCTATTATAAAATAAGAAACAACCCAAAATAAAATTAAAATATGTGAAAAATCACTAAAGACAATTAAGTATGATTTTTTAAAATTTAGTTTTATACTCTAAATTATAAAATTAACAGAAAAATATTTAAATTTAATTATCATTGACATTTAAATTAAAAAGAAATAATTTTTTTTAAAATGGTGGTTCAAAATTAATATATATCATAAAATTATTTAATTATGCTAAATAGATTAAAGTGTAGTGCATATTTAGTTATTAAGGGAGAAAGCTGCAATTCATGCATCTTATAAGGGAATGTATATTTTAATTTTCAAGGGAGGAGAATGTATATTTTAACATAAAAGGAGAGAGTGTAATTCAAACATCTTTGAAGGGAGGGAAGTATAATTTACTCAAATAATAATTAGGTCTGAGTATTGAATTAATAAACGAGTAATGGTACATGGTACGACTAAATTCACATACGAAAACCGACATGGTTTTGGAATAGGTTGTCTTCTTCAATCTAAAGTCAAGGTA
Organism: Medicago lupulina; assembly: GCA_958299785.1. Taxonomy (NCBI): domain Eukaryota; kingdom Viridiplantae; phylum Streptophyta; class Magnoliopsida; order Fabales; family Fabaceae; genus Medicago; species Medicago lupulina. The sequence continues at coordinate 2,393,727 of OY283143.1, read as the reverse complement.
ATCACCACAACAGGTGATAAACTATAGTTTATTGTTCGTGGAAAATGTTAGAAACTATTGAAGAGGTAAGATAAGGAAGGAAGGTGAGAGAAAAACAAAAGAGATACATACAAGGTAAAAAGAAAGAGAGATGGAGGTGAAGGCAATTATGAAAGAAAATAAGTTAATTTTTTTTGGTAAGCTCAAAATAAGTTATTTAATTGCCAATCAACAATGAAGGTAGAATTGATTCGGAGTTTACTGTGTAGAATGTGGAGTTTTTATTAGAATTGATTTTGGAAACTTAGCTATGTTTGATTGTGCCGTGGAGAAAATTAATTTTGATATAATTGATTATGTATAATTAATTTTGGTTAAAAGTTATTCTAACTAAAGTTGTTTTGTGTTTAGATATATTTATGTAAAAGTGAGTTGAACTATAAACTTGTGTATAAAAATCAATTTTTGAATCACAAATTACAAATCTTATTTTTAAATAGAATCAGTTATGGAGACAAAATTAATTATATTCGATATCGACCAAACATGTCAAAATCAATTCAAACATCTTTTGAATCAATTTTGATCTCTAATCAAACATACACTCAATTGATATAAAAAAGAGAATTAAAGATTTTGTAAAATAGAAGACTCACGATTAAGACTGAAAAACGCACACATATGAACTATGGTTAACAAATGTGAAACCAAACATCACTTTAATATCGTTAACAAAATCTTCGAATAACATCATGACATTCTATCTCTCAAATTATCTCTAGTGGATCTTTCCATTGACTTTTTTTTCCCTCATGTTATCTTTCCACCAAACCAAACATAGGGCATGTGTGTCATATCATTCTTGTTTTACGAAAATGTCACATCAAGTTGGTATATCTAGTTGTTATTTTTCATGCATGTGATATGATGAATTACAATGTGACATATGTGATTCGTTAAATTGTTGAATAAGTTGCCATTGGAAGTTTTATTGCCCTCTGGTGTACATTAGAGAGGTTTAACATGTCCAATGAACACTTTTAGTTGTTTAATAAGGATTAGTTTTTAGTGGAATTAGACTATTTAAATTAATCCGTTGAACTGAATGTCGAGTTTTCAAAAAAAAAAAAAGGTTAGTTTTTGCCTCTTTGAACCCCTAAAAAAAAGATTAATCTCAAGACGAAAAAAATGACCTCTAAAAAAATGAAAAATAAGGAAATACAACAACCACTAAAAAAGAATGTAATATGTGAGTGTGGTGGACAACACAACAATACCAATATTTTCATTCCCCTAGGAAAAAAATACCAATATTTTCAATTGATAGCTGCAATGTGCCTCTCATGTCAAATTGTATGTTATATATATCCAAAAAAAATAATTTTAGGGAAATATATATATATATATATATATATATATATATATATATATATATATAAAGGTGTCTTTTAACAAGTTATTTTATGAGCATTTATTAAAAGACACTAACTAATTTTTATGAAAGCGTCTTTTAGAAAAGTTATAACTAAAAAGTGGAAATCACACCTTAAGGTGTAGGTTGCTAAAAGACCCATATATATATATATATATATATATATATATATATATATATATATATATATATCAATTGCTTAGCATTCTTTTACATTGCTTTAATAAAATATGTTCTTTTTGTGTAGGAGGGGAATTAAACGGAACGAATATGTTCAAGAAATTGAAAGAATTGACACCATCGTAGAGTTAAAGAATCTTTCTCATTTCACATTTTTTAAGAAAGAATTAGGTTGTTCATTAATGCATTATCTACATGTTGATGAAGAATTAGCCATTAGGAGAGATGAAAGTCAAATATTCTTTTTGCTGATTGTATTTTGAAATGAGAAATGACACGTATACGACGGCGAAACTAGCAAAATTTTATGAAGTGGCCACATATAAAACAAAATAAAATATTTTTAAAATGAATAGTAAATTTTACCAATAAACAAAAAAAGTCATTTTGTCAAAAAAAGAAAAGAAAATAAGTCACAACAACTATTTTTTTATATAAAATGTATTTCATAAAACACGCTTAAAACAACAAGAATGAATTATAATTTACTAATTACTTATTTTTTAGCTATCCAATAAAAAGTGTTCATAAAGGGTTAATAAAGTATCGTTTCCTTACTTTTTTTTCTTCCCAATTTACTAATAAATTAATAATACTAAAAAATGGGGTGGGGTGTGCCTATTTGAAATATGTTTGGATTAATTGTAATAGATTTTTGTTCTCGTATTTTCTTTGTTAAATTAAAGAATATTGTTATTCTTTTTTGGGTGTTAACCCTCTGATTTTTAGGAGACTGATCAAAATATCTAAAGTTCGATTGGAAAGTAAGTAAATTTAAATAAAAGTTATTCCATCTAAAATCAAACTTGGTGTAGCCAACTATATATTATTAGGGGTAACCAACTATATATACGTGCCTGCTTATTCAATAATTGTTTTTCTCTTTGGGTAGCCATATCTACCCCTTGGTATTGAAAGCATATGCCCCTGCATATATATAAACATTGTATTATATGACAACTTTTCAAACAACTTTTTCTTTCCGATATGGATCTACGCACATGAGATTGGGGTGATTGTCTCAACTAATGTTTGTGTTATATTTATACTATAAGATGAGTTTCTCTCATAAGTTTTACAAAATCAAATGTACAAATGAAATTTTATGATTTTTTTTCACATACATAGAGATAGATATTTCTTTTAGTGTTGAACATAGAGATAGATATTTCTTATAGTGTTGAAAAAGAACAAAATTTTACAACGCTTAATTAAATATAAAGACACATGAAGAACATTTTTAATTTGTAGATGTTAAAGAATCTTTAATTTTTCTAAATATGTAATAGTATATCGTTTATATTCTCAAGTATTTTTTTCAATGATAATGATGTTATTATTTTATCTCTTCCACGTTGTTAACATTTTGTATAAACATTTACTATACGTAATCTTGTTCTCACAAGTCAAAATTTCAAGATTCAAAATTTTAGGATTCGTCTCTGTTCTCTTTTACTCTCGTTATGTTCTTACTCTCTCTATTGTTTTGGATTTCATATAAATACATACATTTCTTTCTATGTTTTAGTTATCTCGTAAATTATTTTAAGAATGATCCTCAAAATCATGTACTTTTTTGGAATGTCAAAATAATCACTTTACTGGGTTTGGGTTCAGCGCAAGAAATAAGAATCAATGCTTATGAGAGTCAGGTCCTAATCTTTTTAGTTTGTTACAAGCTTTGTGTTACTCATATAAAGAAATTATAAGAGGGAGAAGGCATCTATCTACACGGTACAGATACATGTGTGTCTAAATGATATCACACTGTTGTTATAGGTTCAATATCTCATGATTATTGTGGACTTCAGTATATACTCAAAACTAGAACACAACGAAATTTCACAAACAATGTCTAGAATAACTAAGAGTAGAACAGGAAGCAGTGGACTTAATTTTTGACCACCTCTAGCTCGACAAAAACACACACATATATAATATATTATTATATTACACATGAGTGAAAGACAAGTATGCGATAAGGTGCGTTGCTAAACCATTTTAAAAGATAAATAATTAATCAAATCGGTAATAGTTTTTAGAAGATAAAGTAATTGATTGCCATTGTATCCTGAACAAGGAAAATGGATTGAGTTTTGGGCAAGAAAATTATTTTTATGTGTATGAGTTAATGTCCCAAGGAATTAACACGTAGTAAAGTGAGGTAACACTTTATATTTATAAAGTGATTTTCTCTTGAATTTAATAGGCTTATAATAAGACCTTCACACCATACATTTTTGCCTTTAAAATTGAGATAGTCCCGTGATAAATATTTCCACAATATTTAAGGTCATATTACCTACAATTGCTCATGATCGCTCTAGAAATTAAGATTGCCTTAGCCTTTCATAGAAGATGACATATGCTTTCACATTTCACACTCAACGTAAGTAGATAACAGTACATGTGTTAACCCACATCTAAGACAAAAGTTAAGGATGAACTATATGAGCATATAAATTCATTAACAACGCAATAACTCCAAAATTTAACTTGTTATACAACAACATCCAATTACTTCATATATTTATGCATGCAAACACAATCCAATTACTTCCATAGTCACGTTGATGATATAATTTTAGTTTTAAACCATCACCGTAAGTCTATAAAATTTAATGAATCATAAAAGTTCTTAAAACTATAGAAATGGATCAAAATTGCAAAGAAGGTTCCACAATCCAAATATTATAAGAAGTTTTTTACGAAGAAGGTGCATAATTTTAATGTTAATTTTTTATCGTAATGTGATGTCTATGAAAATAACACATGAAAGATTCCAATTGTCTATGTAGTATTGGTTAGACAACGCACTACAGCATGAGGTATCCATCATTCATAGCACAAAAATGGTTGCCTCTTCACCACTTCGTTGGGGACAGCCTTTTGCTTCGTGTGTTTTTGGAACTATAATTGTTGGCATGTCAATGATTATGATCATAAAAAGGGCTAAAACGATCTCAAGGACCAAAAGCAAATGACCAATGTTAAAGGGAAATGTTAGTAGTTTAAGATGATCAATGGTATGGAAGTAAAAGTAAATAAAAATTCCCAAAAAATAATAATAAAAAGTTATTGTTAACATAATAAGACTTGACTAATGCTAACAAATGTTTTTTTCCCTCACTAAATAAGGAATCAAAAATATAAAATATGGTTCACTCAAAAAAAAATAAAAATAAAACAGGATCATGCTAATTTGTATCTTATGAAACATGTTAAATAATTAAGTTTGAGGGAGTGTGTTGTTTTGGTAAATAACGTGATTTGAAGGATAATATTCATGACTCTTGGAGGTGGATGCTTGATCCCATTCATGGTTATTCGGTGCGCGGGACTTATCGATTTTTAACAACTCGAGCCGAACCGGCAACTAAAAACGTAATAAATAATGTTTGGCATAAATTGGTTCCTTCTAAAGTCTCTCTCTTTGCTTGGCGCCTTCTTCAAGATAGAATTCCGACAAAATCAAACTTAGTGAGAAGACACATCTTGCAACCTAATGATAATTTACGTGTTGGAGGATGTTGTGACACTGAGACATCATATCATCTTTTTATTGGTTGTGCTTTATTTGGGAATGTCTGGAATTTAGTTTGTCAATGGCTTGGTATCTATTTAGTTTTTCCCGAAAGTATTAAGGAGCATTATTTGCAGTTTACTCAGATTGCGACGCTGCCGAGAGCTACGCATGCATTCCTACCTTAAATTTATTTGGCTTGCGTGTGTTTGGACAATTTAGAAAGATAGAAACAACTGTGTCTTCAAAAATGCGGTAACTAATATTCACAGTATTCTTGAAAAGGTGAAGATGAACTCATTTTTATGGTTGTCTTCGCAATTTTTTACCTATTGCTTTTGGTTATCATGATTGGTGGAGACACCCACTTTGTTGTATGGGTGTGGTGTAATTTTATTTTTGTTTTTTTTGGTGGCAACCTTTTCATAGGTGCTCTGGTTTGTATCGGATTTGGATGATTCATCATTTTAGCACACCTTGTGCGAGCTGGATCATTCTTTTGTTTGAGCAATATATTTCATTTTGATTTGTTAAAAAAAAAAATTCATTATTGTTTATTCAAAAAAAAAAATCCGTTATATGTTTTATTTACATTTTTTGCGTTAACTCGGCATGAATGTAGGTAAATTTTATGGTTACACCAAGAATCTATATTTGACAAATCATATTGAAACTATGCACATTATCTATATTTGAAAAATATTTGGTAAATCATAAATATATTTTTTTTTTGACAAAGTAAATCATAAATATTTGGTAAATCATAAATATATAGTCACTTGCTAAAAAAAAAAATATATAGTCACTTCGTTTGAGCACACATATTTGGAAAAAGACAGAAAGAAAAAATAATTAAATAATATGTATTTTTCAAATAATTAATTGATATGTATTTTTAATATGTGAATGTGCCTCTTTACATCTAAAAATAATTATTCACCTAGGTAAATAAACTATTAGACTAATTGATGAGAAAGTCTTTCAGTCCCCGTCGATCAAAAGTTAGGCAATGCTAAAATAGTCGAACGAAGGGAGCTGATTTTTTTTTCATGACCACTAACTTAATTTGTAGATTTTTGGAGCTCAAACTGACTCAAAGCATTGTTAGACCGGACAATGACGCAAGAAATTTATATTTCATGTAGAGTAAATTACACTCCCCTTCCCTCAAAGATGCTTGAAATACACTCCCCTCCCCTCTTATGTTAAAATATACAATTTCCTCCCTTGAAAAATAAAATTTACACTCCCCTCCCTTATAAGATACTTGAATTACAACCCCCTCCCTTGATAATTAAATATACATTACACTTTAATCTATTTTAACATAAATAAATATTTTTATGATATATATTAATTTTAAACCACCCTTTAAGAAAAATTAGTTCATTTCTTTATAATTTAAATGTTAATGATAATTAAATTTAAATATTTTGCTATTGATTTTATAATTTAGAGTTTAACATTAACTTTTAAATAACCATGGTTTATTGTCGTTAGTAATTTTTCACATATTTTAATTTTATTTTGGCTTGTTTCATATTTTATAATAGGGTTTAAAACTACATGTTAATGAAATTGTGAATAAAAAATAGCAAAAAAATATGTATTCAATTTTTTATTATGTTAAAATAGACCTGCAATACTGTTATTTTCGAAGTGTATTAGATTATTATTTTTTTGCTAGATTATTAAAAATAAAAAAATATATATTGAGGGAGTAAAGTGTAGATTTTAACATAAGAGGGGAGGGGAATGTAATTCAAGCGTTTCTTAGGGGAGGGAAATGTATTTTTCTCTAATATGTTTTGAATAAGAGGGGAGGGAAATGTATATTTTAACATAAAAGGGGAGGGGAGTGTAATTCAAGCATCTTTAAGGGGAGGGGAGTGTAATTTACTCTTTCATGTATATACCACCACTAACCGCTTTCAAAATTGAAGATACATTATCTCCATAAAGTTGTGCATTAAAGGCTCTATCAATGCACCACAGAGGGGACAACGAACGAGGAGAGGGAAGAGACTAGTTTGTCAACGGTTGACAATTTCAATTTCATATATCAAAATGAAAGTTTACTCTCATGGCTTGCATCTAACGTACATAGTAATTGATAGTGATGTGTAAATATAAGAGACTATTTTAAAATATGTTTACCATTTCAATGATTAATTTACCTATTCAATCAATAGGAAGATAGCAACATTAAAATGTTTAACAAATCATAACATTTATATTAAAGATTCAGTTTTATCTGTGGATAAGACTTGACTCGACTCTAAAGTCTTATGTTTAATTCTGATGTCAATTTCAACGGATTTAACTTAAAAAAGAAGAAAAGACTTGCTTAACTCCCAATACAAAGGCCATAGTTTGGATGTTCGATGGAGATATGATTTTTCATCTCGAGGCAAAAGTGAAAGTAATATTGTGAAGTTAATATTTGTGACTTCTTAATAAACAAACCTACATTCTCTCACCAATGCACAACAAACATGCCAAAAATTGTTATCATCCAAATTTAAATTTGGGATATTTCAATTGAAATTGTGTGTGAGTTTTTAAACGATAATTATTCATCCTCTAACAAAATCGATGAGTAAGCTATTAAACTAATCCATATATTTTTGTAAGACACTCTCGAATTAGTCTCAATAAGATAAGATTACTCTTGTTGAGTAGTAGGATTTTGACCCCTAAGCTAGGCCTAAGTCCATAGGTGAATCTAGTGTAAGCAAGTTTGAAGGCCTCGAGGTGTGTGTTCGGTGATTATAAATGGAATGAATTTCTCTTCCGTAAACAGAGGGGACACAGAAAGAAACAATACAACTACCATGTTGACTCTCTTTTAATAATATCCATTCCAATCAATCATGCTCACAACAAAATACTAACCTTTTGTTTCTCTCTCTCTCTCTCTTGTTGTTTTTGCCGCTAGTAGTACTTGTTTGTGATCAAACAAGAAGAACCTCACAACTCTCTCTCACCTTCCTCTTTTCCAATACAATCTGTCACCTTTTTCGGATATAAATTATTCATCTCCTTATTTTTAGCAATTTCCCTTTTTTTAGCAAAATTTCTTTCCTCGTTGTATTTTTTTTTTTTTTTGTATCCCTTCGGTTAATGGAGGAGAAGGTGGTGGTGATTTGAATTACATTTCATTTCATCAATCTTCTCCTACAAACCAGAAAATGGAAGAAAATCTTTGTTTATGAAGGGAAATTTTTGATTTCTTATTCATTTTTTGGTATGATTGTAAATGTTGTTGTCTTAGGAAATAGGAAAATTGGGTGCTTTTTAAATTTCTTAAAGTTTCATTCTTTAAAAGGAATATTAAGATTTTGATGTCAGGGACACGATATCCGATTCGTGAATTGTGGATTCTTCTTTAAGGTACAAAGATTTGCTTTGAAAATTGTGTCTTTTTTATTTGGTTACGTTTTTTGTTTTAAAAATGTTAATGATTGGTTTTTTAATATTTAATGAGCAGTTTGAGACACAGGAATTCAACTTTTGCCTAGGTTTAAGGTTTGTGGAGAAAACCTCAAGAATCCTGTGAGCGTGGTTTTGACAGTTGCAACCAATTTCTTTTGATTTTAGAGAAACCTTATTGAGTTGTTGTTGGTTTCGTGGATTGAATAAATGAGTGAATGATTGTATATATAAGCATTTTGAATTGATTAAGGTTTGAAGATTTCTTCACGTCAGAGAATTTTGTCAAAGAGTGAAATTTGGGATTTTTTATAAGGCTGTGTGTGAAGGAACCTTGGCCCTGATTCCAATTTCTTGGTTATAGTTAATTGTTGTGTTGATTAATAATTATTGAGGGAAATGAAATTTCTAAGCCTGGTTGGAAATTCTTTTGGATGTTCTGCATCTGGGGAGAGACTAGTTTCTGCAGCAAGAGATGGCGATGTTCAAGAGGCTAAGGCCTTGTTGGAATATAATCCACGTCTAGCAAGGTATTCGACTTTTGGAGTTCGTAATTCTCCTTTGCATTACTCTGCAGCTCATGGCCACCATGAGGTATATAATTTCAATTCAATGCACCTCATTTTCTTGTATCGAGTTTTCGCAATTGGTCTTTAACATATCTATTGTGTTTTGCATTGTAGATAGTGTATCTCTTGCTTGAGTCTGGTGTTGATATTAATCTCAGGAATTATCGTGGTCAGGTAATCCAATATTATTTTGCTTCAATGTTCTTTTCCATAATTTAGTACTATATCTATTGTGGAATAAATGCGAAGTTATAGCTCAATCTAGCATAATGATGTCAAATAGCAGGACAGATTGACGAAGTTTGGACAAATTGCTATTGTTTTGCGATATACAATTTAGTACAAATTGTGCCTACAGCGGCGCTGTAGCGTAGCAGAATTCAAACAAACCACTATTCTCCGTGATTTGCCTTTGAAAACATTGATCTAGCACACAGTCTTATGTTGATTTTCTAAAACTGTAAATTTTAATGTTAAATGCTTCAAACTTTTGTTGTTTTGGATATGAATAGCGCCATGTTTCTTTCATTTACGGAGGTAAACTTCTTTTACTTACTTTACAGTTTATATCATTAACAGACTGCATTGATGCAAGCCTGCCAACATGGTCATTGGGAGGTGGTTCAGACCCTGATTATTTTTAAAGCCAATGTAAGATCATTACTGCAAACCGATTTTGTGCTATTTTATTAACAATGTGATAAATTATTGGTAGAATGAGTTGCATAAAATATTGCTTGTTAAATTGGACTGCAGATTCATAAAACAGATTACCTGAATGGAGGTACTGCCCTCCATTTGGCTGCTTTAAATGGCCACACTCGGTGCATTCGGCTAATCCTTGCAGACTATATACCAAGCATCCCTAACTTTTGGGATATATTACAGACAGGTGATCAGACATCAATCTCAGAATTTGATCAAAGGTACTCTCACTCAGAAGTTCTATTGTAGTCATCCATTATAAAATGTTGCAGTAAGTTAATTCTGCCTTTGAATGGTTGCATACAAAGTGGTGTTTGCGAGGTAATTAACAAAACTTCTGATGGAGGCATCACTGCGTTGCATATGGCAGCATTGAATGGCCATGTTGAAAGTGTGCAGTTGCTCTTGGACTTGGGAGCTTCTGTGTCCGAGGTTACCGTAGAGGATGGAACTACTATTGATTTAATTGGTAATTATTTCTCATCTCCTAGTTCATGTGATTAAGTGATGTCAAATACTTGCTTTGGAAAGTCGGCATTTATATTCCTACTATCTGTCGATTGTTTCCATATCTATGTATGCTTCTTCATTTTTCTTTTGGAAACATGCATAATTGGTATTGTAACCAAACCTACAAACCCTGGCCATTTCTCATCAATATTGTTCAACATTTGATTTGTAGCGAAATTTTAGGAAGTGCATAGTTGAACTTGATAGCTAAACTTACTTTACAATGGCTTAGCACAACAAAATTTGCAGTGGTAGAAATTTGACTGCAACTATGTTTGGATTGGCGTTGGGTTTGACCAAATCACACTGGCACAGTGATTTTATTGAAGCTTCAAAGTGTACGTTTGTTAAAATCATGGTGTCCCTCCGTGATTCTGCCAATCTCACCCCCAATCTAAACATTTACTATATTCTAAACCACAACTGTTGATTTATCCTCATATAGCATGAGCTGGAAGAACAATGAACTAATACTAAAAACCTTTCCATCATATTCCAGTTTCTACATTCTACACACTGCACAGTTTTCCTCTTGTCTAATGTTTACTAAGCACAGCCTTGGTGTCTGAGTGGCTTTTTCTCCCTCTTTCATCTACTTCTAAATCTTAGCAATATAGCTCTCAGTAAACATTTATTGAATTCAATTAGGAGAGAGATTAGAACTAATTTATTTTCCCTTGTACTACATAAGTGAAAATGCTACATGTTTAAAGTGGACCCCTAATTTAATCAGTTTGATCTCCACTAACCGCTATCTATTTTTATTTACAGGTTCTGGGAGCACTCCACTCCATTATGCAGCATGTGGTGGAAATGCACAATGTTGTCAAGTGTGTTTCTATTTTCCTTTAGAAGACTGTTTCATTTTAGGATAAAAATATAATTTTGGAACTGAAAATATATTGCTGCTCTTCATATTGAATTTACATTTATTTTTTATTGTGTATCATCTGTTTCTTTCAGCTATTGATTGCCAAGGGTGCTAGTCTGACTGCTGAGAATGCAAATGGGTATGTATAAATACATAGTATTTGTTACGTTTGATGTGTGATAAACTTACCTTATTTACAGCTTGGCATGTTAAAGATATAAATATTATGATCTATTTAGATCACAGGAAATATAATAACCTTTACGTTTTTAACTTACTACTACGATACTCACTATCTATTGTATTGGAACTATGTACAATTTTATAAGTTTATGTATGGCACTTTGTTGTACTTGCATGAAGCAAACAAAGATTTTTATTGTCTCAAGCACTTTGTATCTTAGATGGATTTCAAACTGTTTTGTTTACTCTTATGATTTTGTTTTGAAGATGGACTCCCTTGATGGTCGCTCGTTCATGGCATAGAAGTTGGCTTGAGGACACCTTAGAAACACCTCCAGCCGAAAATTTACAAGTTCTTCCTTCGCCATATATATCTCTTCCACTTATGAGCATTGTCAAAATTGCTAGGTATGTTTTCTTTCAGAGCCATCCTCTCAAAATTCAACCAATTTCTTCCTAAAAATCAATAACCTTTCAAGAATGATATTGGTTGACAGCTGCTTTGCTCTTTATGGGAAAAACCAAGTGAAAAATTGTTTTCGTAGAAATTAGCATCATTGATTTTAATAATGACATTTATTTCCATGAATTTATTGACTCTGCTCTGATTTCAAGTCAACTAGCAGCCAGCAGGTGGATTTAACTGATTATACTTTGAATGCGGTGACAAACATGATTATCAAAGAGTTCCGAATAAAATTCTACGATACTAGGAAAAATTTACTCAAATTTATATTTATTTGGTTGTTGTTCGTGTTATGTGCATATTTGGTTGAGTTAGAGATCTTCAAAATAGTTCTTGCCAATACTATTTCAGAGGAGTTTAGTCTTTTTAAGGTTCATTAGTTACATATTTAATTTCAGAGTGTCAAGCTTCATTGAAAGTGCTTTGATATTTTCATTTCATTTATAGTTTAAACCAAATTAGGCTATATTTGTTCGAATCAACCTATTAGATTATCAAGTTTTTAAGTAAATAAAACCGGACACACTTCTAATATTTTAATGCACTTATGTTGACAATAATGAGTGAACTTAGTACATAATTTACTCTGCCTCAAATTTTATGTATTCCTAAGGTTACTATAATTGATCTTTCCCTCTTCTTGCTTATGTTGTTATCAATTCCTAACAGAGAATGTGGCTGGAGGACAAGTGAATTAGCACCTATATGCTTAGATCCATGTGCAGTTTGTTTGGAAAGGAAATGTATGGTCGCTGTAGAAGGTATAACACCCTTTTAATATACACTCAATGCTGATATAGATGCTTTTACATGGAAAAATGATCTGGACTTTTAAGATGCTTAAACTTTTTATGTGCAACAATTGCAACGTCAAGGAAGCTTGGTCTCATTACCAGAAAATACATTCATAGTAGATATTCTCAAAAATCTAAATGTTCTATTTACAATATCTAGTCATTTCATTTTGACTGATATATTTATTTACATATATTCAGTAATTGGTCAGGCTTGGATATGTTTTCTACAAATGGTATGATTCTGTCAAATAATAAGAGCAAATAATTAAAAAGTAATGGTGACAGCACATGTTCACACACCAAAAACAAATGGAAAAAACATAACTATGCTTCAATGTTGGTAATGACAACCTTTGAATCAATGGTAAAGGAATAGAGCCATAGAGAAACGTATTTTGCAAGTGTTTCTATAAGGAGTTATTGCACGGTCATATCCCTTTCTCACCACCAGACATTGCTCAGTTTTTATTTTCCATGAACGTGTTTGGTGTCAAATCCATGTGATCCTTTTCTCATTTTATATTTTGATGTCTTTTCTCTTCAACTTCTACTGGTTTATAATTTTACACCCATATTTTGTCATCTACCTCTTTGTATTTTATTGGCAAAATTATGCCACACATTAGAACCAAAAATACTCTAGTAGAAATACAAAATCAAAATCATTAATTCAATGCATGTTTGGATTGACACTGAGTTTGATGAATTCACCATGACAACGTGATTTTGTTTGAAACTAAGTGCGGCGTAGTCACGATTTTGTCATATACGTTGTCAATTCCAACACTAAACCAATATTGTTAATTTGACACCTCATAGACCTATGACATTGGAAATTATTGTTACTGGCTTAAAAAGTGTTGGTTCGTAGATTTCACTAATTACTATTTGTGTGGACTAATGCATATGATAAATTGATAATGCAGGTTGTGATCATGAATTCTGTACACAATGTGCCTTGTATCTTTGTTCCACAAACTCAACTTCAACAAGAACAAATGGTCCCCTAGGTTCAATAGCATGTCCTCTCTGTCGCCACAGCATAGTCTCATTTGTTAAGCTGCCAGACACAAGACCACTACCAAAAGTAATGCAAAGGACAACAACAAACTTGTCCTTAACATTTTGCACGTGTTCAAGTGAAGTTCTTGGTGATTCCACCGACATAACAACACCATTTTGCAAACCAATAACTTCACGTGGATCCAAATTTTCTTCCCCTTCAAGAAGATTTCGTTCCTTGAGTTGTCAATTCTCTTCATTTAGACTCAACTCTAGTCTTTGTTTGGGAGCTGATGTTACTCCTTCATTGGTTCCTTGCACAAGTGCTAGTAGAAGAAACTTGAGGAACCATTTGACAAGATGTTCTGGTTCTGGTTCTGGTTTTGGAAGATCAAGTTCTCAAACTGAGAGAAGGAAAGCATCTTGGTTTTGTTCTTTCAATCAATCCGTTTCTACAGGAAGTGGATGCTGATTAATTATTCCTTTTGTTCTTTTTATGCAATCCTTTTACCTTAACAACAATATTAAAGCAATACAAAAAATTCTAAGTTATATATACATGATTTTAAAATATCATGTTGACCCATTATTAGCTTGTGAATAACATCACAATTGTTGGGCAAGCATTCTTTTGTTTTGGCAACATTTATATCATTATAGTCTTTCTTATTTCATGTACATGTCCACATGTTTTTTGTTTCTCTTTTTGTTTTTATTAAACATTTTAATTTACTTTGTTGATTACATTATATTATCATGTGAATATACAATAATAAGCAACGTAATTGATCTGGAGTAGATAATTGAACTTGGATGATTATGCAGAAGCATTACATGAGATGAAACATAATAGAGGACAAGAGGTTCATAAAGAAAATATGTACACATACACTTAATCATACAAGTTCATGCAACAACCAACAACCATGCTTACATACAAACATCAACTTATAACTAGATGAAACCAAGCTCAGGAGGAATAGGTAAGTATAAAGAAAATGGGAGTAGTTGACAAGGTGAGAGGAGAAATTTTTTCTAAAACAACAAAAGTAAAAGATACTACTAAGACACTAAAACTAAAAAAGCCTTGCAAGGTCAAGAAAAATAAAATAAAAATAAAAACCTATAATAAAGCTCAGTGAGGATATCGCCATCAAAACCCTACCTCCATTTGCTATAGTGAAAACCAATGAATCTTATCACACAGAGGTCATACAATGGTTGGAGATGCTTGATGCCATTTGAAGGAGATTCTTGAGTTGTTGGTACCAAAAGCATATTGAGTTTTAGAAGTGACGAGTATGGTGGAATTCTAACTTATGGACAATGAACGATGTGTTGAGACTTGAGATGTTATAGCCAGGCAAATGCTATGATATGAATATGATATAAATAGGCAAGTGAAGTTGCATGATGAGTAGATGGATGTAGTTAATTTATTTATTATTATTTATTTTAGCATTATTTTTATTTTATATAGTAAAATGAAAAGAGTGTCTGAAATAAATGAAAATAAAGGGATTACTGACTTTCAAAAATTGTTGTTGTTTCAATGTAGTTTTAAAGAAAAAGGAAGTGGCTGATTAGGGGATAAAAAAAACAACATCTGTCTCGTAGACCTAATACTTCAATTTGAGCACATACTCACATAAAATTAATAAAAACAAATAAAAACTATTTAGTCACATCAATTAATATATTATAATTTTATTTTTCTTTAATTTTTTCTTGCTTTTGTGGGTGTGCCCAAATATTTTTATTTGGGTTTGTGCCCAAGCAAGTGTACCTCTCATCTCATATTAAGAGATATAATTTGAAGGATTACACTTATGTGATATAATGTCAAATGATATTCATCAATTCAATTCAAGTGTGATGTGTAACAATACAATTTTTTTAGACATAAAAAAATGTGAAAAAAAAAAGAAAATAGTTAAACTGACTTATATGTCATAATTAAATTAGCCAATATCATATGATATTTCCGATTTAATGGTGCACAAGTTGAGTCTATAATTTAACTGTATTATTTATATAACATCGTATCATATAAGATATTGAATTTTTCTCAATTAATATTTTTTAAAATATCAAATTTTTTATATAAAAGATCAAAATTATACATGTGACACAATCAAATATCTCACTTAATTAATATGAGAAGGAAGTAGCATGTTGGTTTTTTTTTTTTTTTTTTTTTGGTGTGAAGGAGTATGTTGATTGATTTAATTATTTTTTTTTTTGTTTATTTAAGAGAATTGAATTAATTATATTAAAAACAAAAACTGCTTGTGTTTATGTTTGGGGCAGGGAGAAGTCATGTTTGATTGAAAATCAGAGAAATGGCGACTGATTTGAGTGCAGAAAGGGATAAAGTACAGAAGCAGGAGTAGTGACAAGCAATGTGACTTAACAATTTTATCTGCCTTTTTTTCTCTACTGTTCTGTCCTTTTGAATGATCTTTTACCTCCTTACTCACGTAAACACAAAAGCATGCATATATTATAGTACGCGTCATGTTAAAGCGTGTCTTAAATATACATGTTAAAAATCTAAAAATAACAAATTTTCATTAAAAAATATAATATTTTAATGTTTAAAAAGTTTAATGTACAACTTTTCAAACATATATATTTCAAAAAAAAAAAAAACTTTTCAAACATATGTAATCTTATTAAATTTTTTAACACATCTTTAGAACAAGATATCTTCATTTGTATGGTATGAAAGAGAGCATGGGGAACTAGGACTCGAATTTCCAGGAGAAGGAAACAGAGTTAAAACACAGTATGGGACCTGCCTCTGCTTGCAACTGCATTGCAATCAATTCTTCTATCACAAGGTTCAAAAGTTGAATCTCAAACATACGTACAGACATTTTCTTCATTCTTCAGTTTTCATCCAATCACCTAATTTTCATCCATTAATTCTTATTTCTTTTCTTTCTCTTTTATTTATTTTTCTTTTCATGTTTTCCTTTGGCAAAGGGGCCTCATTATCTTATCAGGATCAGGAAAATGTCCCCTTTTATTGAGACCAGAGACATTTTTAAAAAAAGGTAAATGAAAAAAAAAATTGAACAAGAAGGTAAATGAAAAATTAATATTGATTATAGTAATTTCTTCAAAAAAAATAAAATATTGATTATAGTAATTTCCTCTTCAAGTGAATTTTAATTTTGAGGGAAAAGAAAGTTAAGGCGTGTCTCAAAATTTGATATAAGCCAATTTGTAACATAACTTTGTTGTTGTTTTTTGGAGAGCTTGTACTTGGGGGATAAATAACTAGCATAAAATATATCTATATGGGTAATCAAAAGGAAATCTTAACAAACTAAGGGCAAAGGCTACTGGAAGACCTCTTTAGGTCTCATACGGTGGAAGACTTGATTTTTTTTTGTTTTTTTTTAAAATTGATGTCAACCATTAGATGCACTAAAAATATTTTGAATGGCTGAGATTTGCAGGTTATTTGACCCACTAAAATTCTATTTTTTAAACATATATATTAATTTTAAAAAATCCAATTGATTTTGGAATTACATTTAATAAAGGGTGTTTTTGGTGATGTTGGAAAAATTGAAAAAAAATCCCAGCATGCTTATACGCTTTTGATTAATTAGCGGGACTGACAACATCTAACCGAATTGACGTAGAAACTTATGAAAAAAATGTTGATAAATTAATAGAATTTAGTATAAATTCATTTCAATATATTAAGACAAGTAGTGTGTAATTAAAATTTATGAAAATAAAACATTAATTTATGTTTGTATCATTATCATTTCAATATTATTTTGTTATTTTATGATCTCTAACAATTGGTAGATAATGTCTATATTAAATATTATTTTGCGCGTCCCCCACACACAAACAAATATATATATATATATATATATATATATATATATATATATATATATATATATATATATATTTCTTTTTATATTCTCAATTTAGATTCAGATTATGATCATTAAGAATTTTACTTAACCTATGTATTAAGAAACCAAGCCTATATAAAGGCATGTGATAGTCATTGTGTAATATCAAGTTTTAGTGAATGAAAATTAGTGTGTTCAAAATAAATTATCTTCTCTATTCTTTCATAGTTATTTTGTGAGTTTGTGTGTGTTATCTGTCCCACTGATATCAAGAAATATTAAGCTGAAAGATTTTGTGGTTATTATTTTATTTCTTCGTTAGTTCCTATTGTAAGGTTAGCCTCAACGCTAAAGAATTTTAAGTTGTTGATATAAAAAATATATAGCTTCTTACATTAGTCATAATTAAAATTTTCTTCAGTATCTATCTACCTTACATTAGAGATGAGATATAATAAATTATTTCCCTTATTATTTTGAATATAAGGTGTTTATATTAAAGTTTTAACAATACTTTCTAAACACTTGCCGTTCAAAAAAATAATAATACTTATACTTGAAAATAAACTTTTAGAAACAACATTTGTCTTTTATATGTGTATTAATTAATCAATGGTTTTAACCTTAAATCGATTCAAACTCATAGCTGGAATCAAATAAATAAAAACCAAACCAACCAAAAAATTAACTTTTTTTCTAACTCAAACTACTCGATTCAAAATTAAAACTCGGATCGACTCGATAGCTCATAATAAAATAAAAGAGAGAGAAAAAACTCAAATGAACAAAAACAAATATTCAAACGGTCTTAAGACCACTTAAATAAATGCAGACCTATGAACTAATCAATACACTATTGATTAATTCCCACACGTGTTAAACATTGTTTCTAGCTGCTCTTTTATAAGCCATCTTGCTCTCTGTTGTTCAAGAAATGGCCGATGTGGGACTAAATGTATGGTCACGCTAGAATTTTTCTTTGACAGCTTCGCTCACTCATGCAATTTTTTCTTTTTATTTTTGTGAATTCACTCGTGCAAATGTGGTATGGATAAATAGGATATATGAAAGGAACTCTTCTTTGATTCAATTATTATATATATCGAGTTGGTTCATGAATCAAACGAGTCGAGCTATATATAGTACAAGTTTAACTCATTTACTTAACGATCTTTATTTTCAACTCAAGTTCGACTCATTTGGTTCATGAACTAAGTTCAACGAGTTAACTATCGAATCGAGTCTCGAACTATTTTTGAGTTGGTTCGATTCATTGTCAGTCTTAATCGTAAATATTAGATTAAAACACTATTTTATTGGTTATGCGGAGTAGTTTATACATATTCCTGTCTAATGTTTAGTTTAATAGTTCGCTATTTATGTTTTCACGGTTTTGCACAAGGACTGCTATGATGTATTATTTACTTTGTATCATTTTTTTATTTTTTTTATTTTTTTTATTTTAACTACCTTGAACATGAGGTCCTATTTACGGGGGTGGTAATTGATGTAATTTTTTTTTTAATAAAATTGTTGTATTTGTTTTTGTTACAATAAAATTGATATATTTACTTTTTACTAACAAAGGCTACGGTGAGATCTCTTTAGGTCTCCTACAGTAGGAGATTTGATTTTTTTTAAGCATATAAATTGATTTTAAAAAATCCAATTGATTTACATTTAATAAAGGGTGTTTTTGGTAATGTTGGAAAAATTGAAAAAAAGGCCAGCATGCTTACACGCCTTTGATTAATTAGCGGGAGAAACAACGTCTAACCAAACTGATGTAGAAACTTATGAAAAGAATGTTGATAAATTAATAGAATTTAGTATAAATTCATTTCAATATATTAAGACAAGTAGTGTGTATTTAAAATTTGTAAAAGTAAAACAATAATTTATATTTGTATCATTTCAATATTATTTTGTTATATTATGATCTCTAACAATTGATAGATGATATCTATATTAAATATTATTTTCAACACGCACACGCGTGCATGTGTGCACGCACACATACATTCGTGTGTCTATATATATATATATATATATATATATATATAGAAAGTGCACACTTTTTTATGAGACCAAAATACCCCCTAACAGCTATTCAAACCATTTTTAAATATAAGACTAGTTTATCAAAATAACGCAAAACATGTTTTGATAGAGAGATAGAGAGAAAGGTATTTTGGTAAAAAAAAAAAATCATTGATATATGTATAATCATTGATGCAATTTTCCCTTTGATATTCATATTATATTTTTACTTTATCTCTCTCTAGTGCTTTGTATTATGTTTCAATACCTGATTTTCTTTGTAAATCTATAATTGTCTCTCATCTTATTATACAAATAGTTGTTTAAATAACACACATCATCTTAAAAAGAGTTTTGAATCATCTATATTCGAGTTTTTACACTTGGATACATGAATAAGTCTTGCATATATAAATTACTTGATTTATAATATTTTAATGTTTTTAATTTATTCATGTGAATATTTAATAAGCAACTAACTATTCTAACTCAGCAACTCAAAAAAAACTTATTAAATATATGTCATCAATAATTTGATATCATTGTACATCTCAACGTTCAGTAAAAAATATTTATTAAGGTCTAAAAAAAAAGTGATGAGAGATTTCTTCTATGCCCCATTGTCTATGAGCACTCCTGTGATGTGAGTGTTTATTTAACTATTGTATTAAATAGGCAAAATATTCACCATTGCATATACTCTTATATATTAACGGATAAGAAAATCTTAAAAAGTGATTTTTTTTAGAATAAAAGCGAATCTTATAATTAGGCGGAATGAATTATTTCATAAGCCAATGTTTAGACTTACCTTACATTAGTATTTTTTAGGTACATTTTCATTAGAAATATTTAAATATTTGATCAGTTGCATACTTGCATTTATTTATATGTACATTTAATAAACTCAACATGTAGTTACATGTAGTGTAACAATGTAACAATATTTGTCGAAAGGGTCAATCACTCCCGAGTGACACAGCATCAACATGTTCTATTTATGGGAAAACAATCCTTGAATTCTACCAACGGTCTACTATTGAAGAGAGTGATCCAATCTCTCACCTACCAAACCAACCCATGCATCTAGCCAAAATACTAGTAGTAATTCTCTTCATTATATTGTATACTATAGGGAGAGAGTGGAGGGTGTGAACTGAAACTATGAATCGAATGGGAAAAAGTTGGAGTGGGGCAAGAAGGGGAATATACACAGAGATCTTACAATGTTGAATCTTATTCGATAGGTATAGCAATTAGTGATGGGACAACACATTTTCAGAAGAAAAAAAAAATCAGATCTCTTTCAACTCTCTCTCTTTGAACTTTCTTTAATTTCCATAATGCTTGCGGCCTCCTACGTAAGACAAAGATATCAACATGCAACTAAAGATCGGTGCTATAGCTGCTAGCTGCATGCATGTGTGAACCAACCTTGATATCTTTGTCTTAAGTTTAGACACTTTACTCTTTCCATGTTACAATTAAACTATTGCTTTTTATTATATTGTGTGTAGCACTAGCAGTGTATAGGGGCTGAATCCAATTTAGGGTTTTGATTTATTGCTAAAAAAACTGGTGGGTTTTCGATAACGGAAAGAATCAATTCAGTTTTCAACTCACGAGCTGGCTAAGAAGTGACCCATTGATTGATGGTACAACAAAACTTTGCAATTGATATTGCCTTTTTAATTTCCTTTTTAGTTGTAGAATAGGGATAGTACTACGAGGATGAATCTATATCTGTAAATGTAAGTGTAAATGACGATGCTATGTGGCTATTGGCTATATATGCTAACACTTTGCCATATTCTCAAGGGACCTTCCCCTACTTGCTCATCAATATTGGAGTTCTAGTTCTTGAAAATATAATTGAAACATTTTTGTCGTATCCATTTTAACTTTATATATAGTTCTTGAAAAAAAGTTTTATTCAAGTTTAAACGTCAAACTTTTGTTTATATATTTGAATTTACTTTAGATGTGATTGGTTGAAGAGAAATAAAAAAGAAAGAGTATGGTGAAGGAAAAATCAAATAGACACAAGTTTTTTTACTAAGAAACGATTTGTTTTCACGTTTGTGTTCCGAGTTTAATTTGGTCAACTCTCCAATTTTTAGTTTTGCGAAAATCACGATTGAAGTATCTAAGGATCAGGGCCGTTCCTAGCATTTTCGAGGCCCCATACATAATACATCGTAAACTTTGTTAGTTTTTTGTTATGATTTTATTAGCGTTTTATTTCGTTTTTTTCTTCGCTTTTCACTATAGGATAAAATAAAAAATTTAGGCAACATCTTCAAATAAATCAAATACTCCATAGAAACCAAAACTAAACCAAATACTGTAGAATTAAAGAACAATTGCTCCTGCGAAGTAGACTGAAATTTCTCTAGTAGGCTCATTTTCAACTAAAATATAATTTGTTTAGTTGTGGAGATTATTCCAATTTTCTAGATAATAAATATCACAAATATTATTAATATTAGTGAGACACATTATTAAGAACAAAGGGCCCCAAAAGATATCACAAATTTCTTGGCACATTATTATGAACAACGGTTTTATTTGGCAGGGTGCAAATAGAAAGCTTTGTTTTATATAGGTATATATAACAAATTGCATCAAAAGGGCCAAAACAATACAGCTCAGTCTTCAATGTCAATGTTTTGGGTCTGTCTGTTGATATATTTTACTATATACACACCCCAAAATCCAGTTCTTGCTATATACACTCCCGCTAATAAAAATAATTCTAGGCCCCCTATAAGCATGGGCCCTAGGCCGTCGCACTCCCGGCCTATGCCTAGGGCCGACCCTGCTAAGGACTTGAGAATCATTAGGGCACCGCGTAGTAAAAAATATAGTAAGTTTTTATTCATAGACGTGTAATAAAACAATTCTTATGTTATCATATTCATAAGGTTGACAAAACTCCACTTTTAAACATGTCATAAGCTCGACAAAACTCAACTTTTAGACATGTCGAATAAACAATTACACATTATTTTAAATTAATTAAATAAAATAAAAAATTGATTTTTTTTTACTTTCTTTTACCAACTCTTAATATACAAACTCTATCTTTCTCAACAATTAAGATCACGTCTACCCTTTCAATGACTTGGTGTCTTTGACTATAATAAAAAGAGATAATTTGATTCTTTAATAAAAAAACTCTAAATAATTTATTCTTCGATAAATCATTTCATGTTCGCTCCTTTTAATTATTAGCAGTCAAACAAGACTTGAGTGAATGATGTCTTCTATGTATATTAGAAAAGTTTTGTGGTGCATGAATTTATCAATCCATTTGATTAAATATTTTCATAGGATGTTATGGACTTTCCATCTATCTCTCTGCTCATCTCATTCTCTAACCCTCTCTCAAATTCATTTGGCTTAGAAAAATTACCCCCCCTTGCCTTTTGTAGCTTGAAGATGAAGGAAGATAGACAATAGATCTACCGCATGACAACCCAATTGAGTTAGACACCGAGGTTCAAGGGAAAGAAAACACCCACCGAGGGTCACTCCACAACGATCCAAGTGAGCTCTAATATCCCAATACAATTAAGGTCATTCAAATTGTAATTTTGTAAAAAAAAATTATGTTTGCATAACCAATTTATGATAATTTTTTACAACTCTTTTTTCTTTCTCTTTCTCTTTATAGTTTTTTACCAATAAAAAAATAAAATAAGTTGTCATCAAAATTGTCTCAATTATTGATTGTTTAAACATCGCTGATCTTTTTTAAATTATCTTTAAACAAGTTGACGAGAGAATCTAAAACCAAATTGTCACATATTCATTCTTCTCTATTGAAGACCAAATTAAAATCTCTCCCAAGATCAACCATTTATTTATTAATTGAATAGGAATAACATTAAGATGATGGATTCTTGCAGCAAGATGATGGATTAATTCCAAGCCGGCAAAGCCCAGTGTTTGTTAACAGGTAATGGGAAGCCATACAAATCAATGCACCTCCATTCAATGTCCTAGCTAATAAGCTTAATTAACATGTCAATCAATAAGGTGGGCTCAGCCTCCTGTTTCACAGGCAAACCAAAACCTCCTCAACGCTCCCTTCCATCACCAGAACAACTGACATTAAAAAAATAATGAAAAAAATAAACCATTCCAATTTCCAAGAAATTCACGAATATATTACTAATGTTTAGGTATAAATTAAATTAACCAACTCCAAAGATTTGCTCTAATGATAAGAAGATATGCCTTGAATTTGAAGGTTTTCATTAGTGTTTTTAGAAGGATGTAAATGTTAGTTGGAGTTAAATGTCTTCTCTACCTTGAACTAGGACACTCCTTACCTTTTTTTTTGCAATAAAAAAATTGAATAAGAATATGTGTAAAAGGACCATATGCGATCAACTTTTTTGAGGAATCTCTTCAAACTAAATTCAAGTATAACTATTTTAACACCTGGATCACATGAGTTTTTATTTAAACTAGATCCAAACATTATAATTCAAACACCATACTCAACTTTATCAAGTTTCTCAATTTATTAATCATGATATTAGAATTTGGAGTGCATCATTGATAAATGTTACTTTCTTGCCTTTTGAAAATATCTATATAGTTCAACTCCCTTCACCAACATCAACACATGTGGATTCAAAATCTGAAGCTCTCGTTAAAAAGGCTTCAATAAGTTAAAAGTGCATATCATCCTTCCATTGGACGATGGAAAGAATGTGATATTTCATATGTTGCTCTTTGTAATGCTAATTCTGAGTGTTGGTCAAAGCTTTGGAACATTCATACCATCCTAAAATATATTCATCTTGTTTGGAGAATTTTTTATGATAGACTCTCCACTAAACATCAGTTGACCCATAAAGGAAGGATGATTTATTATTTTTGTCCCCGTTGTGGGAATGCTTGTGAAGATTTGGATCATCTTTTCAAAAATTGCACTTGGACGAAAAAATGTGTAGCTTCACTCTCCTTTGGGTATTCGGTTTGAGGATCCTTCCCTTCTTTTTAATCCTTGGCTTGAACATGTCATATCTTAATCATCCTTGGATATTATCTCATATATTCTTTCCTTATGCTATGACATTTAGTTTGTTAATAGCAAGTCTTGTTTTGATGGAAATACCTACGAAGGATATTGTTCGTGAGATTTGGACCGTAGTTGATGACTACAAATTAATGCTGAACACTTGTAATATATAATTTTTTTTTAAGAAGTCAAACTTACTCACTGAAATTGACAACATGAAGAATCGAACTTGAGACATTGTGAAAAACACACTCTAAACACATGTAATATATAATAATTGTGAGCCTGTCAATTTTTCCATTTCTTGAAACCCCCTCCTCCACATTGCTATAAAATTAATGATGTTGCTGACTTAATTAACAATATGTGGCATATAGATGCAGTTATTAAATATTAAAATGGATATGTTACAACAACTGCCACTTAGTGTGTCGAAGACTTTCTGAATAATGATATTGCTGAAACTTTGAATGTAAGGTTGACAATTATGTTTTCTATAGATATGAGGTTTTTGGAGGTGAAGTTTCAAGGCGACTCACTTAATGTGGTTCACAATTTTCACAACTTTTTAAACAATCAATCTTACTTTGATATGATGTTTGCGTCTTATAGTTGTCTTGATCCCATTTTCATTTTTTTCTTTGCTCCATGTGAAATGTAGTGCCAATGTAGATGCTCATGTTTTTTAGCTAAATTTTCTTTATCTTCTTTGGATACAATTTGGATTGAGGATTGTCCTCCTTATATTACTTCCTTTATTGCAGTTTTTTTTTAGGTACAATGATAAACAAAAAGAGAAAAAAAGAAGCTAACTACACCCGAAGGAAGAAAGTGCAAGGGACATCGCTTCTAAGAATGATGATGAGAGTAGGAGGGGGCGCCTCATGAAGAACGAGGTTAACATCAAAAGAAACTCCAAGTTTCACTATAAAATCTGCAGATTGGTTCCCCTATTTAAGCATATGAGAAACCGTAATATTATTTTAAAGGAGCAAATCTTTTGTCTTGAATAAGGATCGTATAGACATAGTAACTTTCAAAAGGACCATTAATCAAATTAATGCAAACAAGAGAACCAATATAGCAAACTAGATCCACATAACCCAAATCTTTAACCATGATTAAACCATGATAGACGACAGAAAACTCAACAAACAAGATATCATCTAAATCTAAAATATATCCTAAAAATCCGACAAAAAACGAACCAAAATTATTGCGCAAAACCCTGACAACTTCTATCTACTATGAACTTCAAACACACCCTACTAGAAACACAGTAAATACGAAGAAAGGGAGAATGGACAACAATTAATTTAGTGTCAATGATGAAGATACATCATTGAATAAGTCAAACTTGCACACTTAGAAATCATTCTCTACCATGAACCACTATTAAGGTGTCCCACAATAGAAACAACTTGTAAGAAATCTCGAACTGAAGAATTCTCATTGTAAAAAACCTTATTTTGTGTGTGTTTATAGTTTCACCAAATAAAATCATAAACAAAGACACTTATCGAAAACAAAAACAAGAAGCAGATGCAGCCACGAACACAACTACAAAAATGACACTCCTTTCTTCACTCTGTTCTTTTCCTCCAATTCATTCATCTTCTCCATTAACATATTCAACTTCTAACCTTAGAACTCAAATCCAATCCTATGCTTCTTCCACAAACATTTGCACCCAAAAAATCGACACCTCTTTGATTACAATCGCTGAATCTTTCTACGATGATGAATTCTGGGCTGCTTCCTCTCTTCGTGTTCGTTCCTTCAACCAATTTCGTCCAGACACTTTCGGAGTCCAAGTGAGTTTTTCCACTCCATTTTTTTTGTAAAAATATGAAATTTTAGCTACTAGTATTGTTTTTAGCTACTGAATTTCAAAAGGGTGTGTTTGGATTGTGATAAAAGATGGGTTTTTCGTGTTTGTCAAGTTTTGTTAGGATCTTGCCAAGTACTTGGCTGAACGTGAGTTTGAAGCACTTAAGGAGCGTGTTTCAGGGAAAAAGACGGGCTTTAGAAGAGTTTCTTGCATAAATGCTTCTCTTCCTATGTCACATTTATCTAGCCTCTATGATGATTTATGTTCTTCATGTAAGGTTTGTTTATTTCCTTGGAAATGTGTTGTGTAATGTATATTTGTTTATCGGTCTTTGGTTTATTGTTACTAAATTACAAAATTGATTATGTTTTTGTTGAAATGTTGTAGTTTTCTGCTAGTGGAGAAGACAGGGTTGTAGTTGGTTCTCTTGATCTTAATCAGTGCTTGAGTCTTCCTGATGAAATTGTAGGGATGAAGCCAGAGGTATTTTTCATACATTCTAGATTTCTAAGTCTATATGTTGTATGAGTGTTTATGTCCTGTCTGGATAAACGACAAATGCTTACTGTATAAGTGCTTATTTATAAGCTATTTTTATAACAAAGGATGAAATAAAATCAATTGTTTTCATATAAGCTATAAGTTGTTTACATAAGCTGTCATGGAGAGCTTATGGAAATAAGCTGAAATCAAGTCATGAATACTTCATAAATCATTTTCATAAGCTATCCCAAACAGTTTCGTAAGTGCTTATTGTACATAAGTTCAAATAATTCAATCCATACAGGCCCTTAAGCTTGCTTGTTTTGGATGATCAAGTTTTGACTTTTGATATGAAAATTGACAACTCTTCTATGGTGACTAATTTGTTCAATGCTTCCTCCATCAAATTGTATAATGTTTTACTGTCAGGTTAGTGGAGCTGATACTACAAGGGCGTACCTTAGTAATGTATGTGTTGCTAGAGAGTTGCACAGAAATGGGTTGGCATATGAACTTCTTGAAAAGTCAAAGTCAGTTGCTCGTAATTGGGGTAAGAAACAGTCAACTGCTAAATGGACGTTGCTATTGTTGTTTTCACTGCCTTGAAAATGGTCTATTTATGCACACTTTTTTCAAGTGCCACTGCCATTACCAATTAGATACTATCAGGGAATTCAATCGTACTTGTAAGTGTTGGTCTTGTGTCTTTAAAAGGATTTGGTACTTAGTTGTTGAACTTGATTAGATATCAGGGAGCTCTTAGTCCTTAATCCTAACTATTTGTATTGCTACGGAAAATGAACACATGTAAAGAAGGTCCACATAAGTTTTGATTTGGAGGATAGTTCATAGGTTAGAGGTAGAATAAGACTGAAGAAAATTATAAGTCAGACTATTAGACGAAATTTTGAGTCAAATAGTATATCTTTATACATGATCCATGCTAGGAGTTAAGGGTGTTGCTCAATCTATGTAGCAATTACCCAACTTTGTCTGGTTGGAGAAGACTTTAATTGTATTGAGTAGGGAAAATATTTTTTAATTTAGAATTTCTTTACCTACTCACCTAATTTTGGTCAATTTAATCATTATTGGATGTCCCATGATATGAAGTCTTAGAGATGATCTTTGATTGTAATAGTATCAGCATGTTATTTAGAGCTAAATAATTTTAATATTCAGAACTTTTATATTGGAGTAGTATACTTGCAACCCTGCAAAATGAGTCTTATTGATGACGATAGTAATGGTGTTGTTGTTCAATCCATGTAACCAACTTCGTCTAGTGGGAAAAGACTTTCATTGTTTTCATTAGGAAAATACTTTTTAATTTAGAATTTATTTACCTGCTCACCAAATTTGGGTCCTATTAATCAAAATATTGCATATCCAGTGATAATTAGGAAATCTTAGAGATGCTCCTTGAATATACTACTCTCGGCATGTATTTTAGAGCCAAATAATTTCAATATTCATAACTATTATATTGGAGAAGTATACTTGTAGCCCTACTAAACGAGTCTCGTTGATGATGAAACCTCTCCCAACCAAGCCTTCCAAGAGACTTGTCTGCTAGAAATTCAAACAGTTTTATTGACTGACTATGATTAAGTGTATTTTGCAACTTAGTTCTTTTGTAAATAGTAGGGTAACTATCATAATCATGGCAAGAAAGAAGCCAGTTATGTTTTTCATGTTGTGAATCCTAATAGACAATATTATGCCAGTTATATTTAAAGATAGCATGTCTTGATGTTTATATTTTCCTTAATGGGTTGAGGTCATCTACAGTCTATGAAAAAAATGGCATGCCTGTTTTTATTTGACTGCTTGTAAATTTATAACGTTCAACAACAACAACAACCAAGCCTTATCCCACTAAGTGGGGTCGGCTTGTAAATTTATAACGTTGATCAACCAAATTTCATACGATCTTGGTCTCGAACATAATGGATGGCTTCCAAATTGATAAACAATGGTATGACTCTGGCCATTGTCAACAGATTTCAAAGTTTCCATGAGATAGAAAACTCCAGTCCAGAATTGGCTTCGACCTAGGTTTGGTTATGTTCGGCTCGCAGTAGGGGGGATTTGGTTTCCATAAACTTGTTATTCAGAACTGTATTGAACTAAATTTGAGATCCAAATACCATCATCATCACACACCCCTAGTTGATTAGATTTTCTTTTTTGATTTATTAATTTTTTGTGCAATGAAGAACCAAACATCATAGAAAACAATTTTGGTTGCTGTCTTAATCTGTTTTAAGTGAATTGTTCATATATTTGTTGCGGTCCATGTAGACTCCAAGTTATAGGCACTCTATAATTTTCTGAATATTCTTGAGTATATGAACTAGGAAAGACCCTGGGATTTCTACATGACAGTAAATATTGGACATTTCTTAAACCAAAAAGTGGTTACATTGACTTCAATTTTGTGTGTCTTTCAGGCATAACAGATTTGTATGTCCATGTTGCCGTTGACAATGAACCAGCAAAGAAATTGTACACGAAGAGTGGGTTTGTTTATGAGAGTGATGAACCAGCATGGCAGGCAAGGTTTCTTGATCGACCGCGAAGACTTCTGCTATGGATGGGTCTTTCAATCACCTAATTTGATGGTGTCGGGTATCCTGTTTGACTGTGTTAATATGGCTCTGTCTATTCGTTTTAAGTTTTTTTCAAAACATTTCCATGTTGCCTCATTAGTTTTCCTTCATTTCATTCATAAGCCATAACTAAATCTGGCGGCTGACAATTAAAGATCCATTGTAAGAAATGAATTATGAAATACACAGTTGCTTATCCTTGATGATTATTTTTACAAAAAATAATAGTAATCATAAACAACTATGATCATGTCTTATCAATTGTACCATAAAAAGATGATGTATCATATATACAGACCTTGCACCCGTGGGGCATATTTTTAGAGAAAGTCTTGTATAATCACAAGCATTTAACATAACTGTTAGACACACATCATCCAATAAGACGATGGTAACTTGCAAAATCTTTGAGGAACGAGGCATGATAGATTTGAAGCATTACATTTGTCTTCAAAATTCTACTCGATATAAACCTGTATTTGGGAAAGGAATCTACAAAAAAAATTATTTGGTTGAATAGGGAAAATAGAGCAAGGGAAACGAGTTGGTAGTTGAAGTGAAGTAAATATTTTGTATGTTTCAACAAAAATAATGTTATGAGTTGTCATTTTATTATTGGTTTGTGACTAATAATTACGTGTTGTGCTTGCAATTACACAAGACTTTTCTCATCTTTCATTCTAATTAACTTCTTTTTAAAAAGGGTCTTGCAAATCAATGTCCTCATGTCATTGGTTAAGAAATCTACAAATAAATTTTTTGTCTTGAAAATATAAAATGTTACTTTTACTTAAGTAATGATTACACCTTTTTTACGAAAACTTAGTTGTTTTGGATGCTTAACCAATGTCATTAAGACACTGGTTAACATTCTCCTTTTAAAAATTAACGCATTGCTATCATGAATTATTGCTAACTTACCTAAAATTAAAGGGTGGGTTTGTTTAAGTGTGTCTATTCAAATTCGATTGATTGGCTCAACTAATGGTTTTGCCATTATATATTTGTTCCCTTAGACAGGAATTAACCCTAACCTACTGATGCCAATCAGAAAACGATCCTGAGAGATGTGGGTCATCTTTCTTGAAAAGAAAATGTCAACATCTAAAAATACATTAGAGAATCATTTACAATCTGTCTACAAAATTTTCTGGTAAGCAATACAAAATCAATCACCATAAAGTCATTTCAGAGACATCAAATTACAACAGATAACATTAGGAACAACCAAAAATGAACGGTCGCGATACTGCAATTTGCTGCACAGATCAGATGATGCTATCTTTTTGAACATATACGACAACTGAAGCTTGAAGATCACGGTCCACCTTGAAGTGAGCATTAAAAAACCTTTTTTCCTGTAGATGAAATTTCAAATCAGAAAACAAAACGTGTACAAATTGCCAGTATTTAGAGCAATGATTAACTTTGGACAATCATGTAAATTACCTCTCTATAATCAAATGAAATTAAAAAGCTTCTCAACTTTTGCTCTTCTGAATCAAACAAAACAATGTGGCTGGGAAGGGACCAATTTTGTGCATATTTTGACATAAAAGATGCAGGGTCCATCATGAAATGGTCAGACTCATCTAGGACTCCTTTCTCTTCACTGCTGAAAGTGATACATTAACATCGATTATGAACTTAATTTGTTTCGACTAAGATTAGAGGTCATTCCAGAATTATTAATTCCAAACCTTGGCGTGCAGTCAAGAAACTTCATTGGCACATTTTGATGCAACATAGAGTAGTATGGAGTAGCATGGCAAGGTGTTAAGAATAGGATATTTTTCACGTTCCCTTGAAAAGCTTCTCTAGCAAGGTGGTTCATGACATCCTCAGGTCCTCTCTGTTGAGAAAATAAATAATATATATAATTAACATTTATGTCTTCCTTCAAAAAAAAAAATTAACATTTATGTCTAGATTTTTACAGAAACAGGAAGAACAAACTGTAACAAGAAAAATCAATAATTTGAATACTTGGAGAAGAGAGAACAAGTTACCTGATGAACCAAACTCATATACAAAGCCATTGGTATATTGGTAGCAAGCAAAAATAAGATAGCAACTGTTATCTTGGGAGAACATTTGTTCTTCTTTTTTGAAAACCCTTTTCCTTTATACTCCAGGGAACCGGCACCGGGATCTTCAATCACAGCCAAAGAATAACCAGAGAACATCAGAGCTATGGGAAGAACTGGCAAGACGAACCTGTATCTCAGTAACTACTAATTATTATCATTAATCAAGTCAAACCAATAGGCCAGGTGCATGTAAACATGCATATGTAAACTTTTCAAATTGAAATACCTGAATTCCTTGTGGCCTAATATACTATAGAAACCCAATACCCATGCAAGGAGGCCAGAAAACTTCCACTGTTTGGAATAAATGATACCAGCTATACAAAATGGTAAATGAGAGAAAATCATGACTGTAAATCCCTGAGTGAAGTACCAGTGCCACTTGTGAGTTCCATAATAGTCTCCGCCCGAGGAAAGAAAATTGAATTTTAGAAAATTAAGTGGTACTAGAACCCATGTGCCATACATAAAACGATCTAATAAACAGGTAAGCCCAAGTACCAAGGTCCTGATAGAATGCAACAGAAATAGGAAAATTAGATATAATGATATAGAATTCTGTAAGATCCCAAGTAATAAATAAGATTTTTGCAAATTGGTAGTTCCTAAAATGGTTGAATTTCCATCCAATGGAGTTATTCAAAGTTCATTTGGAAGGAAAAGCAACACAGAATTAAGAAAGTAAATCTACTGGACACTTAGAATGTAGCCAAGAAGAGGGCTTCCGAATCTGATAGCAACAGAGTTCATTTTTCCATAATCACAATTTTTTTTGGCAAGTAATTATAACCCGCGATTTTGAAAACTTACAGAGATGCTCAAATCGAATACCATTTAAATTCACTGTAGTTTGAGTTTCAAGTGATATTTTCTGACATAAAATGTCTGCAAACTTTCAATAGAAATATCAAAGCTTTTCATGTCAAATTGATGTAATTTTAGTAAGTGCAATACAATAAATTTCAAGGCATATTTGTAGTTATAGTGAAACTCTTCAATTCAATGGCTAACCAAATCTTATTATTTGGATACAAAAGGATAATACAACAAAATAACAAAGTTCAGTCATCTTTACATGCTTCCGCTAGTGCCATGAAGCTTTCTGAACACATTAGGGAAAATTTCCCTAGGTCAAAATCAAATTAAAGCGTGTAATAAACACTACTATGCGACAATGCTGCTATAGATGTTGTTTGAAAACATTAGTACTAAATTATGTATTGTGAATTAATAACGGTTTTTTAAATTTGACAACGCTATAGCGCCGATATAGCTGTTATTTGACAACATTGTTAATAAATGGTTCGAAAACATACCCAATAGGAGCCACCTCCAAAAAAACAAACTTCAATCTATCGCGTGCATTAAAAAGCTCAAGGAAACCAACATACATCCATGTGACTGCACTTGTTGGCCTAATAGCACAAGCTAATGCTGCCACAAATAAACCCCACTTCCTAGAAACGCAGGAACTTTTCCCCACATAAGTTCTCATACAAGGCCAATAGTATAAAGACACCAGCGTAAAAACAGTTTCCAAGCTATTCGACAGTGTACGAGAAAAACAATAAAACATAAACCAATTCGACAGCTGGGAAAATATCTAAGAAACATAGTTAAGGTATCTGTAAAAAATGTTTCTTTCTATATGTAATAATGCAAGAAGAACTTCAAACATGAAACATTGTATCCAATAAAATAAAACAGTAGGATACTGCCCATTTTGCAACCGAGTGACCAAAGAGAACCGCAGAGAGTTTATACAAGTACAAATCCCCAACTGCAGAGAACACAGACTGCAGTAACCTTGGAGCCCTCATCTAAGAAAAACAATACATAGAATTAGTACATATTCGGATTTATTTGAGTTTATCAACTAACATAAACACTCGTAAGACTCTTTTGAAGAGCGAGCTTATAGAAACAAACAACTTATGATATGTTCACAAGATGATTATAGCTTATTTCTTATTTTTCTATAAGTTCCTGGTTTATGAAAAATAGTTTAGGTCATTTTTTTTTTAACTTTTCATTACATCAGAATCACGATATATCAAACTCGCCGCCTTCCTTTTTTTTTATAGCTTGCATATATTATACATTGTCCATACCTAATGAGCTAAGTTCACGAGGACACTCGCCGCCTATCTAAACATACATTATATGATAAGCATTTTGCTCTAAGAACTCAACTAAGTTGTTTATTCAAACACCAATTTACAAGAAACATAAGAAGCAAAACTAAACAAACAAACAAACATTAATTAATTAATTAACAAGATATAAAGTTAATTAATTACCATAAACCAAGGGGTATCAAGATGGATTAATGCGAGAAATTTGTAAAGAGGAACAAAGAGGAATGGATGAAGATAGCTTCGAATACCCTGTTTCCATTCCCATGTTAAGTGACCGTATCCGAATGCGATTCGATGTGCAACTTCGGGACCTTGCCAGTGTTCATCTGGATTGAAGTAACTTTGTACTAAAACTGAATTCAGAATTCGAAATGCTAAGCAGACAAGGAAGATTCGTTTATCTGAATCTGATTTCGGGAAATTTGGAGTTTGGAGTTTATTTGTTTGTGGTGCATCTTTGTAATTGTCGCGTCTTCGTCTCATTGTTACAATTTAGATGTTGAAATCATATGAGATTATGGCGGCGTACAGCGTCGGAAACTGCTGGTGGTGGGCTTTGGGTCGAAGAGGCAACGGAGATAGAAGGGGCCGTTTTGTTTTATGAATTAAACTGATTTTTTTTTCCTTTTAAGGAAATGTTAACAAGTAGCATGGGAAAATGATACAAGTCACTGCATCCCCAAGTATTTTCCATTTTCTTTCCTAAAATCAAATTATCGAGAATCAATAGTTCAACGCAAGAGAAGTGCTACGGACACTCTCTTAATAAAATTATGCTTTCTCTTTTTTAGGAAGAGTTATATTACCAACTCTCCAAACATAATATTGGACTTGTACGAAAATCGAATCATCTACAATAAAAAATTTAATGTAAGAGAAGTGTTACAAACACTCTCTTTTTAACATTCACTCTAACACACTTTTTTATTGGGTGAAACTCATGTGAATCTCGCATCTTAACAATGCAACAACTATAACAAGTGTGGAAGTTCTAAAAGAAAATTGGGGTATTTTAGCCTCTGATGAGCAATCTTTGACACATGTCTCTGGTAGTGCTATGCCTCATCCTATCACTACTTACCACACCTCTCTATATATCCGCATACAAGCTTCTTGTTTTGAAGCCTCCAATGCATACTGTAGTTGTTTGTTCTTCTGAAACTCAAAGAAGTGTGGACATTTTACAAAAGTTTTGGGGGGATTATACCAATGAGGAGCAAGAGTCTAGCCTTGTTTGTCCATCAGCAGCTAGAAACAAAAAACAAAAGAAGCAAATAGACGAATTTCATCAATAAGCACAAGTAGTGAGCACATACAAACTCGTTTTAAAAAAGGTGTTATCAAAAGCAATCCCAAATATTGTAATTAGAGGATTAGGAAGGTTACTCATATATTTTGCATAACAGATGCTATGTTTGATTAAAATTCTTTAGGGGTATGTGCAGCCCTTTGCTTTTCATGGCAGACTACTCTTTGTTTTTGTTGCTATAGGATAGCCTTGGTTTCCTTTCTCTTTTTTGTGTAAACAGGTTGAGACCTTAATCCTGATTTACATTTTATTTTCATTGCTTTGATAAAATAAAATAAAATCTCACATTTTAGAATAAATTTCACATAAAGTCGTTAGACGAAGAAAACAAATGTTCATAAAATTTCTTTTAATGCAATTAATAAATTCGTAGTTATTAGATATTGTGATCAAATGGTTCAAATTTTAATGCATATTTTAGTTTTCTTTTAAATGAAGATACCAACTTAAAGTATGAATGATTCGATCTCAGTCTATAATAACCACAAATATGTCAATTGTATGAATACGTCAAATTATTAACCGGATGATATTCATCGTATATGTATTTATTTAGTTAATAGATCTATCAAGTATTTTATGGTTAATAAAATCTTAGTACTATATTAAAGCCTATCATTTGTATATTTATATATAAATGCTCTTATATAAGCACGTTATTTCCGTTGGATGGTGGACAATGATGAAGATGGTGAGGTTTACCTTTTTGTCTACGAAGACAACGAAAGAAAGCTTATCTTATTTGTACATGTCTCAAATCATAGAGCTTGATCTAACTAAACGTGCATTTTGAAGTAAAAGAGAAGAGTCCACATAGAAAATACCAGTTGGTCGGTAGGTACATTCCCCGGGGGAAAGGTACCACAAGGACATGATTGTTTCACACAAAGTTAAGCATTTCATAATGTTAAATAATCAAAACTATAAAACTTACTATTTGAAGATTAACAACTTGATCTCTTGGACATTATCTTCTTGCTCATTATATACTGTTTACTAAACTTACTATTTGAAGATTAACAACTTGATTTCTTGGGCAATGGGCATTCCTTCGTGCTCATTATATATCATCGTTCAATAAGCAATTTTTTTAAGAGAAATACTTCAGAGTGTTCGGGGGCACTCTTCATTGAAAATGTGTATATTCAGTGTATTAGAAACCACAACTTGAATAAATTATTATTATTTTTTATTTGAAAGGTAGGTAGATCACTGATTGTTCAAATTTAACAATAGAAATAATACATCATTTAATAATAGTTTTTGCAAACATATAAGATTTAAAAATGCAAACGAATACTACATAAGGTAATTAAGTACTAGTGATCATAATAAACATGGTTATTTCAGTAAAATTGGAGCTCATATTTTGCAAAAGAAGTAGAAATCTTAAGCATATGATTGATAGTTGTGGCCCATGTCTTGTAACGACGAAGATCATCCACCATGTCTAGCTTGAAAGTGCCTTTTCTTGTTGCCAAAACAATCAGATAACATGTATCATCCTCGGTTTCCGAACCTTTATACAGCTCTGCATGCATATTCATCACAATACCTATAATAATAATAATAATAACCACTACCATAAGTTATTCGTGCATTCTAAGCTTTCATAATTAATTAAAAGAATAAGGAATAAAAAAAGCACATACTCTCCTTCTTGCTTTTTATCAGATTATGCTTCCTCATCATGAGTACAACCTGTAGTTTGAGTAAGGATCATTGCTCCAAAGGTTAGAAAAAAATAAAATTTAATTACACCTAAATCAAGATTTGATCACAGTATTAAGTTAAGCTTAATTTAACGGTGTCTTTAATTCTTTATTGTATTTCTGGATGTTTTTAGTTCATAATCCTATTCAGTATTCACCTAAATAAAAATAGACAGACACATAATAAACTATCCATAATCCTAACCTTGGCTTCACTGTTGAGGATTATAGACACTGATCTTGGCATGTACTTCCCTGTTAAGAGATAATTAAAGTAAACATAAATCAGAAAACATATAATACTTAGCATTTAACTCATATGCATGAACATTGTAAAGATGTTTTACATTGTCATTCAATCATTCCTAACTGTTCGATCATAACAAAGGTTTGACTTTCATCATATCTGACTTAAAAGTCATACAAATGGTCACTTGCGATTGATTTCTTTCGTAAAAAGTTTTACTATGATAGTGCATAAAATACTTCTCTAATACTTATTGCTTAATACTACTCAATAGTTCTCCTTCTTTAGGCTATATATGGTTATATAATTGGATGGTAGTGTAGTATTCTAATTTTATTTTATTTTTAATAAATATAAGTTAAAATTATGGCATTTGGAGCAGGGCTTGTTATAATTGCATTGAAAGTACCTTCTGGTGATTCCACATATAACTCAGCACCCTGTGCAAGAATCAATCTTCCTTTCTCAAAGTCAAAGTCCAAATCATAGTTGTCTTCAATTGGTAAGATGGGGGCTCCCCCATTCAATCTGTTCCTTGATCCTGATCTTACTTTAAGTGTGGCTGCTCCTTTTAATGCTACAGTTAGCCAACAATATTTGTTCAGTAACAGATTGTACATAAAGTATGGTGCATGTGTACTTCCATTCATTTCATCTATTATGGATCACCAATATTGAATTTTAAAAAATAATTGACATAAAAAGTTTATTTTCTAGCATATATATAATACCCTAAAACTATAACCATAGACACTCTTTGGATTAGACGTGTCCCGGTGTCGGACACGAGACGTGTTCCGGTGTCGGACACAAGACATGTCCCGGTGTCAGACACGAGACGTGTCCGACACCGACACATATAATTACACTGAATTGTGTGATTTTATCAAACTATTAACATTGTTCGATATGTTAGTGTCTGTGTCGTGTCTGGTGTTAGTTTCCGTGCTTGATAGTCCCAAAATAATTGTAATATTTTTTTTTAACAACGGGAAAAAAAATTGTATTAAATAAAAGTATGAGTTGAAATAATAAAAATTACTACATGTTGCAGCTGCAGCAGTGAGAGTTAGGATATCACTAGCACTTGTGCCATTCATGGCTGAGCCAATAACACTTCTAAGATCCTCTTTTTTAGCTCCCATTGATTCAGCTACTTTTGCACACTGAGCAGCTACCAAAGCAGCAGCAGAGGCTATTGCTTTCTCTCTATCTTCATTTGACTCTTTTTTTGAATTTTCAGAAGCAATTGCAGCAAGTGCTGCTGCAACCCCTGCAATGGACATTGCTGCATGCACCTCTGCTCTTTGCAATCTATGTTCTTCTTTCTTCTTCAGCTTTATTTCCTTAAACCATTTCTTTATTGACATACTTTTCAGTGGTAATATCTGCTTCCATGGCATCTACATGATATGATGGTAAATAGTTTATACTAATTTCATATGAAATAACTAGTAACGCTTGCATGTAACTCTCACCATGAAACTGAGTGAAAAATATTACGTACCCATTTTTTTCGTAAACTGCTATTGTAATTTAATTCAGGATGCATTGCTTGCTGCATCCATATCCATGACTGAAAAAACAGAACATGAAAATAAATTGTTATTCTTCAAATGTCTTTGAGCGTCTAAGAGTATGTTTGTGTGTCTGATAAGTGACGGTGTCAAATAATCGTGCGACACTCACACATGTGATTACATTCAATTCAATCATTTTTGTTTTCTCAAATTACTTTCATGTATCCGTGTTATATTTGGTGTCAGTGTTTTGTGTTTAGTATGTTATAGAACTGAATTAGATGATTCTATTGTGTACTTTTTTACCTTAAGATCATTAGACTTCAATGGAGGTACAGACCTGAAATCTGCATCATCCATTCTAGCACTCTTTTTCATATCAAACAAGTTTCACAAATATTGATCAAAAGTGAGTAGGTTGGTAAAAAAATAAAAATTATTGAACGTGACATGACATGAAATTAGAAATTTAGAGTATAGTTTAAACTTGGACTCACCGTAGGAAGAGCCATGGGGCTACTAGGCTCGAATTGTTTCATAGGGTTATCAAGTAGAACAAGTGATCCATGTTGTGGCTCAGGCTTCAGAGCCTGTACAGCAAAGTTACACCAAGCAAGTGAAAGGAAATCCATTGACTCGGGGTGTGCATCTGAAGGGGATAGATTAAACTCTGAAGCCATGTTGATTTTATGGTATCTCAAAAACACAGATTATTTTGGAAAGAAATGAGTTGAACAGGATGAAAATTCAACAAAGCATGCATGCATATTTATAGTTGCTAAATCATGAACCCATGTTACCTCCTCTGTATGTCGTCATGCAATTATTGAATCTCTACCATTGAATGGACATCAAACGAATCATATTTTTACCTTACAAAACTGATTTTAAGATATACTCCTTACATCATTGGATATATGTATAAAAAATATATATATATTCTCCTTTTGGAATTACTTATAAACAAATTTTACTTCATGTTCTTTTTAGGCTTAATTGCAGTTTTAACTCCCTAAGAAAAAAAACTACAAAACGGCCCCCTAAGTTTTACATTTGTGGCAATTTT
This sequence comes from Medicago lupulina, assembly GCA_958299785.1. NCBI lineage: Eukaryota > Viridiplantae > Streptophyta > Magnoliopsida > Fabales > Fabaceae > Medicago > Medicago lupulina. Next base: position 2,354,111 of record OY283143.1, on the reverse strand, counting down.
GGCCCTCAATGTCAATTTTGACTCGGTCTACACTGACGTGGCACCCTAAGTGAGATGCCACATGTTATTTTTTTTGGCCTTGGGGGCCAAAACTGCTACAGATGCAAAACTTAGGGCCCCATTTTGTAGTTTTTTTTAGGGGGCCAAAATCGCAACTTTATGAAAGTTAAAGGATTAAAACTACAATTAAGACTTTTTTAAAATGAAATATAAGTAAATTTACTTATTTATCCAATAGTTAATGATAATACTACTAAAATACCTCTCATTTAATTTAACTTCTTGAATTTTCGGTGAATCGGTTATTTTTTCCTTGGTTCTCTCTACTTGAGGTAATTTAAGGCAAACACTTATAGTCAGTGTTTGAGAGGGTTTTTTTTTACAAGGTAGATGAAGTCTATATTTTTAAAAGAATATTATGATTAATGATCATGTAATAGTTCAAATGCACTTAATTAATTTAATGCACTTAATTAATTTAATAAACATTGTATCCATCCAAACATTTTCTTTTTTGGAACTTGTATCCATTTAAACATATTCTTAATATTAGTATCTCTTTCAACCATAATTCAAACAATAGTTCGTCTCGATGTGGAAGACTAGACACTTCTACTAGACTCATGTTAATTTTTCAATAAACTACTTTATTAGCCATGGGAGATAATTTCAACAATTAAATTAGTTTTTTGTTAAAAATTGTATAATCAAATATCTTTCTTAGTATACATATACATAATATACATCTGGTCAAATTTTCCATATATTACAAATCCAAATCCCTAATCAGCCGCTATATATAATATCAATAAAGTGAGTTGCAAACCCCACAACTCTTGTCTACCTTAACCCAAAGCACAACAAGTAAAAGATTGTTTTTACTGTCCTCTGTTTGTCTGTCGACACTTGTCCCACTGAGACATTTTATATTTGACATATATTACGGTAATGTATAAATTAAGTTAGCTTTGCTCAAAAAAATTAAAAAAAATTAAGTTAGCTATTTAAAAAATAAAAAAAAATTAAGTTAGCTATTTTTTTAAAAAAATAAAATTAAGTTAGCTAAGAAGACAAAGCACAAGTGGACGGAACAAAAGTACCATCATTGTTGTTAATTGATATTGATCCATTGTATGAATTTTGAACCAGGCAAGTGACTACATACAGATATTACTAAAGTTCAACAAATTACTACAGTCCAATGACAAATACGAAAACTTTTTTCTGGTGAAAAGGAATATTGAGCAATATGAGATATTAATTGCTACGTTACAGATAGAAAATGGTCTTGCACTTTTTTCTTTTGACAGAATGGTATTACACTTATTGTAAATATCTATTTGGTTTAGTTGCTGATATGATATTGGAAACTAGGGGACCTACTTGATGTTGAAAGAGTTCATTAACAAATAGATTTTGATTTTAGAAAAATAACCTTCTGAGATTTGAATGAGAGATAACACATGGGTAGCCATAATAGAACACTTTAGGTAGGATTAGTATAAACTTATAAAGCTAACGAGGTCCCTTTCTTTTGGGCATCTTTAAATGAAAGCCATTCACTTCAAGCTCAATGTGTTTTTTTTTCTTTCTTTTCATATAAGCATTCAAGTGGGTTAGGGTAGTAAAAAAAATTTAACTATTGAAAGCCAGTTGCAAGAGGACCGGAGCTAGCTTTCATAAGAGCCACCGCATAAGAAACCATAACAAAAACAACTTAGAAAAAGTGGCTGGGGAGGAATTATAGCCCAACATGCTAGCGGGGCCAATGTTGATGAAAAGTAACTAGACATGTATGATTGACATGAATGAAAGGCAGCTAAGTATCATTATGATTAAGCATTTTTCATTAGAATAACAAGTGCTTGATTAGCATACTTTGTTAAATAATGACGATAAATATTAGCTTTTCATCATCTAGAAAAGAGCGTGTAAAGATAATTGAGTATTTCTATGACATAGTTAGGGATGGGAATAGGCTAGGCCGAACTAGGTTTTGCAAGGCCTAAGTTTGGCCTGTCATAATTTTTTAGGGCCTAAGTCTAGTCTGTCATAGACTTACTTTGTAGGCTTGAGTCTAACATTCTGAAAGTCTGATTAAGTCTCCTAGTCTGTTTAAAAACTTATTTCATATGAACATTTTTAAATAAGGAATGTGATCTAAGGTTAAATAGACTAATGAGCTAATAGATTAATGATATTAAACTCTCTTTCGATATTTAACATGAAATTTTAGAAAACTTTACTATATATATTATATCATATTTCGATTCTAATTTATAATAATACATTTAAATATGTGAAAAATTAATGTAAACTAATAAATTTAAATTACTTTAAAGGTTGACAAATTTATAATATAATTCAAAGTAGAGTGTATAATATAATAATCAATAATATTATTCATAATTACCTAAGTAGGCCGGCATAATAGGCCTAAAAGGCTTTTCTAATAGCCTATAGTCTAACCTTTTAAACTAAATAGGCTTTTAAAAAAGCCTAGGTCTGCCCTATTTAAAAAAAAAAAAAGCCTGACCTAACCTGTCGTAGGCTAGACAGTAGGTCGGCCTATTCCATCCCTAGGTATAGCACATAACTACATATTCTAAAATATAGATATTTGGATACAAGACTAGTGGGGCTTTTGCTTGAAGGCGTGCGTGCTCATTACGTACATGTACAAGCCAGCAACTGTTTATAATTTACAAGTTAATTTGATGCTTATGGGGTGCTTTGGTATTTATGATGGATATCACAAAGCAATTAGTTTTACCCAAACAAACAACGAATGGAATTATAATTTGTGTTTCTTTTCGGTTGTAGATTATATATTATAAAAATATGATTAGTACCTAAGAATGCTTAAATGAGATGGAACATATCTATTTTAGCTTAACCAACGTCTTGGGTTCGAATTCAGCCTTGAGCATGCAACATCGTTAAAACTCTTATGAAGAGTCTGCCGCTCATTTGGGTCCCACAATGCTAGAGAAATTAGTCTTTGCAGATGCTCGCGGACGATACCTGGTTTACATCCTTCAAAAATATGATTAGTTTAGTAGTGAAAGATATAATTAAGAATTAATTTTTGCCTTTGTCAAACCTATTTTTGGAAAACAATTGTGTATACTCTTTGACCAAATTGATTTTCACTATAAATCTCGATTTAAAAGGAATTAAAAGTGATGAAAAGTATTTTGAATTGAAAAGAAGCTAATTGTGTTATATCCACAAATAAATAAGTTTTTATATCAAATTTTATTTAGAGTGAAAAATAATTAAATTTATTTGATGAAATCGAAGCATTTAAAATTATATTCATCAATATTCATCTTAAACTAGGGATGTTAATGGATTGAGACAGAGGGTATTCCAATTTACTCTTCATAAGAATGAAGTCTTTGTGTTTTTTAGGGGAAAGAATGTAGTATTTGTGTAGCTAACTATGACTTTTATAACTACATTTAACTAGCTTAATATATTAGTTTTCACAAGTTTAGGGGAATACCATTTGCAAGTTTAAAGAAAGTTTATGAATTCATTCATTTGGTATGTTTTGAATGTTGGATTTGTTAAATAATTTAATTTGAATATTGTATTATATATGATTCAATTTTAAATATTGTTGAACTTTTTCCTTAATTTTTTTTTTTTGAATTTTCAAATTTAGTTACAATGATATTTTGTTATTTAGTGATTTATTATAGTAAAAATTTTCACACTTTGGAAGTGTTTCAGATAATATAATTCAAAACAATCAAGAATGTGGATAATGGCTTGGTCAACAAGATTGATTGGTTCCATGCACGTGTTCACGTGTCTTTTTTACGATATTAGACTCGTTGACCACTTGTTTCAACCTTTCATTGAGTATCTTACAATCTATGTTTGTATTTTTCCTATAAATACTTAATCATTCTTCATGATTTCTCATTCCAACTAACATTTTCTCTTTTTCTTTCTTACTTTTGTTTTAGAAGGTGGAGATTAGGATGTTATGATTTCAATGTTGTCATTTTATACACATGGTCAACAGAGACTTCCATAGAAGTAGTTATGGGTTAGTATTAACGGTCAAATGAAGTTCTCCTAAATCACCTTGTATTTCATACCGGTTTGGATATGAAATTGTTCAAAATGGTTCCCATATTCTTTTGCCCTATCATCTTGTGCTCCCAAATTTTCCTGAAAGCGCACGAGAGGGATGACAAACCTTCTCCCTCATTTCACCTTCATCTTCTTGTGCATCATATTAAGCTTAAGGTGTCAAACATTTTGTATTAATTAGCATTATATCAATGTAAATATATTATGAAATCATGTTCAATTACTAAAATGTGATGGATTAATAAATTTTGTTGACAATTTTAAATTATGTCATTTTAATTAATTGGGTTGAATCTGAAAAAAAAAAAATTGGGTAGAAATGGTTCTGATTTTATAATATGAAAACATCAAATACGTTTTGGATTATAAAATTAAAATAAAGGTAAAATGGTCAATACGGAGGACACGGGAGAAGTTAGTCGGAAAAAGAAAATCTCAAGATGAAAATTATCCTTTGGGCCATATAATTTGGGCAATTTAATAACCAATGTCAGACTTTTCAATTTACCAGAAAAAAATAGAGAATTTCTTTGTACCACCGCCACCCCCCCCCCCCCAGCTCTTAAACCCCCCAAAATTCCCTTTTTACCCATGTCATACATATTTGGTAGTTATCTCCCAAACCATCTGGTAGATGTTGGTTGTGCTTTCATTTCCTCTTTTGCACTCAACTTCAATCTTTTCTAAAATCTTGCGATTTTTGGGTAATTTTTGAGATTTTCATCACAATCATTACAATAAATATGGTCAATATCTACTCTACTGCGATCAATTAGAAAGTAAAGTTTACTACCATCGTTTACATTTTGTTTCTGCTAAAAAAATTCCTCTATCATTGTAACATATGGGAGTTAATTTTTGGAGACAAAAAAAAGTTTGTAATTTTATTTTTGGAGACATAAAAGCTCATGCCCATCAACTATCTTCTTAACATTTGAATTTAGTTGTATCAGGTCGTAACGTTAAACTCTTGCGTCATCAACTATAAAGAAAATTTGCTCAAAAAAAACTATAAAGAAAATAAAAAATACAGTATAAACTAAATTTAGTTATTAAAATAAATTTTAAATAATTTTTTAGTTTATATCTACAATATTATTACTTTTAATTTTTGCGGTAAATGCTCAATTTTATTTTGTTACTCCAAAAATTAAATCTCGGATTTTACAATGACAGAGGAAAAAATTAGCAGTAACAAACTGCAAACGAAGGTAGTGAGCTTTTACCTTCTCTATTCTCCATGATATTCATCAACTTAAATTAGTTCATAATCATCCAAAAAGACCCAAATGAATCTCTCCGTTCATAAATCTAATGATTCATTTTTCGCGTATGCTCTCCTAATCTACATTAAAAAAAACATAAATTTTCTTATATTGCCTCACTTTTTTTGACAGAATATATTACCTCACTTTATTTTTTCGTTTTTTGTTTATATTTAAAATATATCGTACTTTCTTTATTACAGTTCTTTTTTTTTTTGGGTAAAATAATATAGTTCTTTTTTCTTATATTATGTTTCAACTTCTAATTGATTTCTTACGAGTATCTGGAAAAATTCCATAAATTTTAAAAGTATCTTTAATTTTCTTATGGGTTTTCTATAAAAACTATATAACCTTAATTAATAAAGATTCTTATTATTATTATATGTATGCTCAAAACCTAACTAAACAAAGGTTTCGAGGATCAATTTATAATTTAGTAAAAGATGTATAGACATCCAAAATTTATTTACACCTTAACAAAGATAGAGAGATCGATGTGGTAGATGTCACATGTTGTTAATTTGATAGAAAATAAAAGATAAAAAGAAAATAAAATATCAAATAAATGTATAAAATATATAGATGTTTTTTGAATACAAAATATAGAGATGTATAAATACCTCTATATTTTCGTAATGTTTGACGTGTTTTTTGAATAAAAAATATAGAGGTGCTAAAAAATATAGAGTTATCACTTACGTGGGGCAATGGTCGTCCAATATTTTCAAGAGGGGGTGTCAAAATGACCTCAAGCATTTTTTGGAATAGTTGTTTGGTTGGGAGGCTAATGGAGGTGGACTATTCTTGATGAAACCGGCGTATAAAGTCCTATTAATTGCTCAAACATTTTCATCATGAGGAAAGGTCAAAAATATATTGGAGTCTTGTGTGATGCTTAATAAAGAGTAGCAGAGTCTACCACTTTCTAAGGTAATTGTATTTTTCTTGCCAACCCTTCTTTATAGGGTGTACTGACAAGCTTAATTTGAGTCGAAGAAAGATTGGTTAAGCATCGAACAGTTTGATGCTATGTTTGTTGTGTGTTATTTCTATTGAGATGTCTCTTCATATATTTCTTAAATTTTACTTTATTTACCAGGTATGGTAAAAATTATTCTATTGGTTGGGAATTGAACTGATTATCCCTCTTGGTTTGTTTTTCTTATTTTCTTGCTTCTATGGCGATCGGGGACATGAGCGAGCCTTATTCATACGGATGTGAAGAGGGAGGATGAATGCCTTTTCATGGTTAATTGCTCCTTTAATCTTTGGAGAAGCTATGATCTTTGGGAATTGAGAATAGAGACATAGGTGCTCTAAACATGTGGGAACTATGAAACACGAACAAGACACATATACGGACACAGATAATAATTTAAGAAAATGACATGATTCAGTGTAATCGTAGAAGTTGTCTGACACCAAGACACACCTAATTGGAGGAGTGTATATGCTTCATAGTGTGGGAAGCTATAAAAGATGATTAAATGTTTCTTAGCTACCATCAAAATCCCACAATGCATCCGGATGAAGATTCATAAAGAAAAATAAATCAAGAAGGCAAACAAGTAAAGATGTGGTTGTATGCAGGATTCTCATAACTGTCTTCACTCTTCACCATAATCATGACTCAAATCAACAAAAACAATTTGGGATTACCTAATGGAAGAATATGCAGGAGCTGAAAAGATTTGAATTATTAAAGTGTTGAATTTAATAAGAGAGTTCGAGTTACAAACGAAGGAGGATGAGACAATCATAGATTCCCAGATAAATTATTGGACATTACTAATTAGGTACGGATAACGATGACTAAATACTTAATTTTATGATTTTGGAACAATAAAAAAAACTTGTAACAATACATGAAAGATGTCACGCTTTTATAGCTGCTTTGGAGAACACAAAATATTCGAGTAGGATCATTTTGGTAGATTTTTACATGCATTGCAAGCACAAGACCAAAGAAGACTTATGATACAAGAAAGATAAAAACAATGGTGGAAAAATAAAAGCATTTAATCTTTTTCACCATTTTCTTATTGCGGTCAATTAGGACATATGGAGAAAGTATGCATTGTTGAAGAACAATAGGAAGAGGAAGGAACTACTACTTACAATGTCAGGTTTTATAAACAACAAACCCTCAAAAGCTTTGACTTATGAATAGTGGCTACACAAATCATATGACTTATGATCAAGATATCTTCAAAGAACTCAACAAACCCTCAAAAATGTCATTTCCAAAGTCGTAATTGAGAATGGAGCACACATTGCATTGCAATTAAAAGACACTCAAATTTTAAATTAGTTTCCAATGTTTTATATGTTCTTGAAATTGATCAAAATCGTTAAATGTTGGTGGAGAAAGGCTACACAGTGTTTTTTAAACATAAAGTTTATGTGATTAAAGATCAATAAAAAAAACATTAGGTGGTTCTTCTGGTCCTCTGGAGCTAAAAGATCATGTTTATATTTTGAATGATATTTTGGAGCCTTTTGAGTCATGTATTTCTAGTCGATGGTTGTTGATTGGCGTTGTAGCATTATGTACTTGCTTTTAATTAAGTTGATTGAGTTTGAGTACTCCATATACTTTTAATCAATTAATTAATTATGATTTGATGTTAAAGAAAAAAAAAACTCTCTTAAGCTCGCCATCGCAACGTGAAATTATTTATTTTTTTAACAGCATCGCCATAACATTGAAATGCAAAATCTGCACCATGCATGCTACTTCACTAAAATCATCTATAGAAAATACACTGTTTTCTTTCTTTCTTTCAATAGAATAGAATACATCACAATCTGGATAATCAATACTCAACAGTCCACATGTCATATGACTTTGATTCATACTAGCTAGAGTTACCAATATTTCTCTCTTCCACTGATGATTAACTACATGCATATGGGTATGAGTTGGTTTATTATAGTGCATGTATTAGCAACCTTATTGGATCTGAAGTTAATTTATGAAAATCATTGCTTGACATGTATATCTATTTTCAAATATTTCAATTTGTTTATATATTAATCAATATATACCCAATCATGAAATCCACGATGAAAGAATCAAACAAGCCGAAAAGTAATTAATCTTTAAAACATCCAAAACAGCAATATCATGAAAAAAAAACTTAATTAATTTGTGACTTACATATATGTTTTCCTCTGTACATTGCCTTAATGTATGTATAGAAATCACCTCTTTCCTCCATCACCTCTAGTTTGCAAAGATAAAGTGTAAATTGAGGGAAAAAAATTTATAAAAAAAAATACTATGAAAAAATATATTTATATTTAATATCAAATATCAATATAATATATATAATAAAAGCTAATACTATGGATTGATTATACTTATAATCTATACATAGACATAGACATATATAACTATATTAATTTACGGTGGATTAATGAAGAGCTCGGAGGCAGTAACAAGACATCTCATCACTTCAACTTGAGCTTTGAGAGATTCTATATAATCTAGGGTTTCATCAACCAAACAAGCATCATCCATGAATTTTCCACCTGGTAACAAACTCTTGAGCCTTCTTGTTCTTTTCTTAACCAACCGTTTCGCTATAAAACTCGCCTCAACTCTTTCCTTTGCACGATTTCTTCTCAACGTCTTTCTCCTTCCAATTATCCTTTTTCTATAAAGAGAATAGGACTTCGTCGAGTTTTTCCTTATTACCTTCTTATGTGAAGATGAGGTTGTTGATATGTCTTGTTCATCTATGCTTGTTGAAGTATTTGCAATTAGGGCTTTTCTCCAAAGGGTAGTATTGTCTTTAGACGTGGAAGCCATGGCTATATCTGCAGAAAGCTTTATGGCTTTCTTTCTCTCGAACAAGTTCATATTCTTCTTTTGAGAGTTATATTTTTTTAGACCCTTTATCCATTTCCTTAGGAATTCTTGCTTGAGCAAGCTCAAATTTCGCATTCTGCAAATTAAAATAATACGCAGGTTAAGTTTCAATATATATGATATAATATGCTAGGGCTTAATATAGTTATTCTTGGTTCTAGATTATATCAACAACAAAATTCTAGTTCTAGATAGCTAGACGAAATTAACTAATCTTGTAATTATAAAAATAAATAAATATATAAATTAAGACATACCTTGCTCGAATTCTTGAAGAAGATAAAGTAAAAGATGGAGATAAACAATGACGTTTTTTTTTATAGAGCAAATTATGACGAAATTTTGACGAGAGATCGAAGCAAAGTGGAAAATGAGAAGATGATGAATTAATGTGAGAGGAAGAATTTAAGTGCTTGAAAGATAAGAGTGGTGGGCCTTCGAGAGAGAGACACATGCACATGCTGGCACATGGAGATGCTGGCCCACACTACCCAAACTATATAGAGAATAATAATATTACATTATAATGTAGATTAGTGGGTAAAGAAGAAGAATAAAGGTGACCTTAATCTAATGCAAACCTAACATCAGTATCTTTGTTTTGAATACAAACAAAATTCACTAAATACGATTCACTTAGAAACAATGTGAATATGGCCCGCGAGTGGAATCCGTGAGAGAAAGATGAATTAATGTACCATGTTATTTTTGTGTCAATCATTACTGTTTGCGCAGAATTGCATATAGATCAATACCTCAAATCAAATTAAATTTTGAATGAGCGGCAAAAAAAATACTTGAAATGATTTAATATTATTGTATTTTTAAGATTGAATTAGAAATTCAGAATCTTCAATTAAGTTGAAAAATATTTTATTTATCCTGTCTAAATATACTCTTGACTGCATAGTATATTATCTAAAAGGTAACCAAAAAAATACTCCCTCCGTTCCTTTTTAAGTGTCACTTTTATAGAAAAGTTTTGTTTCTATTTAAGTGTCACTTTCAAAGTTCAATGTAATATTAAATGTTGTGTTACCAATATTACCCTTAATTATTTATTACAGAGAGAGAAATAATTGAAACAAGGTATTAAATGAATGAGGTTATTATTGGAAAAAGATAATTTATTGTATCAAAAGTAGTAATATTTATTGAGTTTATTGGTTTGTGTAAAATGTCAAAAAGTGACACTTAAAAAGGAACGGAGGTAGTATTATCTAAATGCTCTTGAACGTACGTAGTATACGATTAAACAACAATTTCCAAAAATAATTAATGTTTTAGGTAAAATTACAAAAGGGTCAAATGAGTGAAAATTAGGTTGACGCCAAATATATATATATATATATATATATATATATATATATATATATATATATATATATATTGGGTGCAAATTGGGTATCCTTCACGCGTAAATGCGAATATTAATCCCTCAAGCACTGTGTAACTCAAATGGCCGACAAGTTCTCCTCAAGAGTTTTAATGTTGCTGCCTTGCTCAAGGCTGAATTCGAACTTGGGACTTTGGTTAAGCTAGAGACTCATTTTTTTTTGTCAAACGAAGAGACTCATTATATATCACCTAAGTGTTCGTGGGTAGGTTAACGCCAAATATATGCGAAAATTACGATGTCACCTATATTTTTTAGAGTATTGCCTTCTTGACGAAATTCACGATACTTTATTGGTAAAAATTAAAATCAAGATTATCATGTGACTAATTAAGTGAATATAAGTGAGTCTTTATTATTAAATAAAATCAACAATTATGATTTCGTTTCAAAACTTTAATATTTTGATGTCATTTCATCATATTTCATATATATCACAAACAATGATTTATAAGGAATTTTCAAGCATGAAGAGATAGTTCTGAATCACCTTATTAAGAAAGTAAAGCTACCAATGCTCAGGTGGATGTGGACGAAATATCTTACTTTTACTTTTGATTATCATTATTGATGGCAATACCCTCTTTTATGTTTGGGATCAATCTCTTAACTCTTGATATTTCATTTTTTTCTTTTCTCTTGTTTGGCTTATTTTGTATCTGGATTTTTGAATCTAATTCCTTCTAACACACATTGTGTTAGGAGAGATTAAATTTGTGGTAATATATTTAATTTTAAGTTCTAAAAAAAGATCAAAAGTCAAAGAATAATCGTTCTATTCTATCTACAGAGAACAATTGTTTTTATATCTCTTTTTGTTTTTTGAATATTGTGAACCTTATATCTGAAAACTACAAACTTATGTACGTAACCTCATATGCAAGTGAGACCTAATACAATATCTTTGAGAGGTTGGGTCATTCTATATGCCAATCGCCATGTGCTGTTTTTTTTTTCTTCATAAATGCTTGCGATTATTTATGTTGGGCCTTTTTCCCTGATTTTTTTTTGTTTTTTAATATATAATGTGTTTCTTAAAAGCATATAAAATATTATTGTTTTTTTGACAAAAAAATATTATTTTGCTTGTGTGCCTACTTAGCGTTATAGTCTTGCCATTTGACCGGCATGATAATTTGATATGTAAAATTACCGTTTTATGCATTTTCTTATTTTTCTTAAGAAAATCTTTGGTGAATTCCATTTCGTGTCACACCACACTATTTTTCATTGAAAACAATTTGTTTCGAGTGTTTATGAATTAAATGTAATGATATATGGTAGTATTATTGCACCAAAATAAAACTTCATATGTATGATCAATAACTTTATTAGAAATTTAATATTATAGTTGCTCGTTTCATAAATAGCAAAGTCAAAGTGAAGCATTTGCTTAATTTCCTAATCATCGCATATGGATATATAGATATATATACAAGACTATCTTCATGTGTGGATTTTTGTATAGGATCAATTAATAGTAATTTTGAGAAATTATATTTATTATTTGTAATCACGTTGACAATTTCAAGACATACTAATTTCTTCAAAAAAATAAATTCAAGACATACTTTTTCCTTAAAAAAAAAGAAAATTCAAGACATACTTTTGTTTGATTGGCACGCCGGCAAATTATACGAAAATGAAAATTCGTTATTTCAATTCTTTTTTTTTTATTGTAAAGAGGGTCAACGACCAAAAGGAAACGAATTACAAATTGACCATACGAAGTTGTGGAACCTCCATTTGATTAGCTACTAACAAATGTCTTAATTGAGTCGGACAAGACTCGTAAATCAACAAAGTAGATCTCATACTACAACCGATATTAGTCAATGCATCTGTACAAGTGTTTGCTTCGCGGTAAGAGTGTTGAACTTTCACCTTCCACCCCATTTGAAATAATCTCCTTATCTTTTAAACAAGACTACGACTAATAGGACTAATATCTTCTTCATCCAATAAAGTATTTGCCACAACCAAATAATCAACATTTAATTCTACCAATATGAACCTCAATTTTTTGCATACCAAAGACCTTCGTAAACTTTCCACAATTCTGCGACATACGCACTACACATCCCACATAAGCAGTCAATTCTTTGATTTGATGGATAGCTATAAAGAACAAGAGCACAGCCTTCGGAGCATATGATGAAATTAAACATTTTTTATTCGGCTATCTTTCTCATGCAAACTATTGTTTGGCTACCTTACAATTTTTATGCATGTGGCATGTTCTCAAATCAAAAATTAAAATATGATAATGGTGACTAGTGTCTATGTGACATTAGTTAAAGAAAAAAAAAACTAGACCAAAAAAAAAATTACATTAAAAACATTATTTTTTATATTTTTAAAACTTTGGTTAAACAAGTATTAAGATATTTATTTATATATTTGTTCAAAAAGATATTTATTTATATTTTTTTTTAACTAATGTCCAAAAAACACTTATTAGAATTTTACTTAAAAGATATCTCATCATTTACCGTTATTTTTATTAATTATTGTGTTATAAAACCAGCAAAAGGTAGTCAATTAAGCTTTCTCCCACAGTAATTTGATTTGATATGTTTCTTGAATGTTGGAGTTAGAATCTGAAAAATATGATTTTATAGAAAAAGTTAGAAAAAAAATAAGATCATATCAATTCAACTATTCAAGTCAAGGTCCCCAACTTTCTATTTTTGAGTAAACCTACAAAACTGTACACCAATTAACGGTATGATCTACTTAAAGTAAGTTAAAAATAGAGCTAAGTGATACTAATAGATTGGAGTATAAGTGTGTATATGTATAAAAGTAATAATAATATAATATTAATTTTGTTGAATTAACTAGTGTGATAACCCGTGCAATACACGGGTGATAGGCTATTATTTTTCAATCTCAAATTGTTTTATTTATGGATAAATTATCTTTTTGGTTTCTTAACTATTTAATTAGTATCGGTTTGGTCCTCTAATTAAAATTTGATTTATTTTGGTCCTTTAACTTCTTTACATTATATATTTTGGTCCTTTCCGTTAATTTTAATTCAAAAACGTTAGATTTTCTTCATTTTCTTCTGAAATTTTTATGGGATTCTTGTTGTTGAATGTTGATGGAGATGATATGAAGATGAAAAACAGGACAAGAAGATGAAGAAAACCTAAAGTTTTTTAATTAAAAATAACGAAAATGACCAAAATGTGTAACAGAAAGAAGTTAAGGGACCAAAATACATCAAATTTTAGTTAGGGGACCAAACCGATACTACCTAAATAGTTAAGGGACCAAAAATGCAATTTAGCCTTTATTTATCGATGAAAATTATTTATTCCGTAAATTTTAAATATGTCTGTATTTTTATTTCCGTCATGATGACAAATATGTGTCCCTAATTTTTTTCTGGTTTATTAGTGATAAATATATGTCATGTGTTATTATGCATAAATGAAAAATATATTTATGGGTTTCAAATCGTCGTCGGTGAAGTGTTGCTGCAACTGTCCTCTCATATTCTCGGTGTGAGTTGATTTTGTTGTGGTCACTGGTTTCGTTCAACGTCGTTGTGAGTTTCTCGATCTGGTTTTTGTTATATTTTTTTTCGTTTTTGTTTATTGTCGTTTGTTTTCGTTTTGTTACGTGGAGATGAAGATCAGTGTGGCTTTATATTGCCTATGTGATTTGGTTTGAAAATATTAAATATGTTTTTCTGCATTGAAGATCTGGGTTTTTAGTTCTCGTATTGTTCTATTGGATGCATATCTCGATTCAACTTGACCGATTTTATCTTGATGTTGCTCGAAAGGGCAAGGTGCATATATGCTCCGTGTTGATGGTAGTAATCATTCATCATACCTCAAAGATTTTATCTGTTGTGGTTCCTTCTTGCGTTGTTGGAGAACTGTGATAGATTTATGTCGTTTATTCATCCCTCGATATATCTTGACTGCGACTGAAGTTTGAAAACCACTGCAACTATGTAGATTCGGTTCTTAATTGGTTGTTTATGGCTTGCTCATACTTTGAAAGGAGATGTTAAAACTTGGATCATTTATGTGTTGGCTGACGTTACATACGCCTATTTAAATGCTCATAATATTCACTTTGCGTTTTTTGCAGTTCGGTTTTGCGCCCCTACGTGAGTTCGCTGGATTATCTGCGGTAGTGGTTGTTTAGGATTGTTTAGGATTGTTCAATTTTATTACCACTTTTGTACTGAATTGTTGGCTTTGCGTTTGTGGTTTACTGGGTTAGGTCCTTGTCAGTCTTGTACTTCCTTCTCTTTTTAACTTAATTTTTACTTTGATCAAACAAAATGAAAATTTTATTTATATTTTTGTGTGTATTAATGATTAATATTTTAACAGTGTTTATTTATATTAATTTTCCTTTGTTATGTATCAATCACAAATTTGTCCCTTTTTTTAGATTCACCAATGACAAATATTTCTCTCATATTTTTTTTTATGTATTAATAACTAATATTTTAACGGTGAAAAATATTTGACTCATAATTTTTTATGTATCTATAATAAATATTTGTTGTATGTTTTTTCTTTTATATCAATATTTACAAATATATGTTATGTGTGTATTTTTTTTTTTTGGGAATGTTATGTGTTTATTATTGACAAATATATGTCCCATTTTTTTTTTATATATATTTATCGATCAATGACAAAAACTTCATACAAAATTGTTATAGATACTTGACACACACACACACACACACACACACACACACACACACACACACATATATATGTGAGTTATAAATATTTCTCCGTTTTATTTTTAGTATTTGTCTAGTGTTTTGTTAATATTTATCAATTAATTCATAAAGAAAGAAACTCACGCGCATATATGGTAGATAATACTGATTTAACCCTTTTATTTTATTTTTGCTCCCTTCTCTTTTTTTTTTGAAGAAAAAAAAAGTTAGATTTGCATAAGTTTAGATTTATATCTTCTTCTTTTTTTTTTAAGGAAAATTTATATCTTTTTGAAAATGTCTTGTTCCAGTTTTCCTTTTCTTTCTTCGAATTCCTGTTTTTTTTTCTTTAATGAATTAAGTAATGCATCTAGCATCATTTTTTTTAAAAAAAAAATAATATTTACCAATAACAAATATTTTTCCCGTGATTTTTTAGGATTCAGTGATTAACAACCATATTTCTTTTTAACATTTATCACTGATAAATATTTATCCCGTATTTTTTATGTATTAATGAAAAATAATATAGTCTTACGTTTTTTTGGTGATATATATTGCTCCGCATTTTTGTGTGTATTACGGGAAAATATTATACATATTTGCATAAGTTTTGATTTATATCTTTTTGAAAATGTCTTGTTCTAGTTTTCTTTTTTCTTTCTTTGTATTCCTGTTTTTTTTCTTAATGAATTAAGTAATGCATCTAGCATCATTTCTGTTTAAAAATTAATAATATTTACCAATAACAAATAGGATTCAATGATTAACAACCATATTTCTTTTTAGTATTTATCACTGATAAATATTTGTCCCGTATTTTTTATGTATTAATGAAAAATAATAGTCTCTTTTTTTTTTTTTAATGATATATATTGTTTCAAATTTTTGTGTGTATTAGGGGAAATACTACACATGTGTTTGTTTATTTATATATAACGAATTACATGTTTCATGTTTTTTATACATAAGAGAAGATATATATTTTTTTTTAATATTTATCAGTGATGAATATTTTTTTGTGTATTTTTTAAAGTAATTGCAATGAATATTTTGGCTTGTATTATATATATATATTAGAGATAAATATTTATCTCCTGTTTTTTTTTTTATGTATCAACAATAAATATTTGTTCACTATTTTTTTTTATATTTATTAGTGACAAATATTTATCTCGTATTTTTGTATTTTTCAGTGATAAATATTTGTCATGAATTCTTGTATTTCATCGATAATGACTCGAAAGTTATACATGATATAGACGGCCTCTTGTTTTAAACAAAGTACGGACTTTTTAAAAAGTTCTCATCCAACCATTGCATAAATTTTGTGACCTTGCATGTTAAAATAATTAAAAGATATTCATATAACATACATACATTTTAGAAACGACGACACCTTAATAATATCATAATATAAAATCTAAAAAAACTCACATAACTATAAATCAAATAGATGGTCAATGATTTCTCATAGTTCTTGAAATCAGTTAGTTGATTTCCACAGTCTGATAATTCTAGCAAAAAACGCCGTTTACTTTTATTGTCGTTAATGTCAATGAGAGAATCATAGTTGGTAACCATTTATTAAAAAAAAAAAAAAAAATTAGACCAGAATAATTCAGTGAATGATACAAATTGGTAGAGTATGAAAACTACTTATAGGGTAACCGATATGCAATTTGTAGATGACATTGCAAATTTGTATTGTGATTTAAATTTAAATGCCAATTGATACAAATTTAATGTGAATTTATCAAGAATAAGTCAATGCATTTGGAATGGTTTAATTTATATAAAAAAAAAAACAAAAAAAAACTTGTGATTTAAATTTAAATGCCAATTGATACAAATTTAATGTGAATTTATCAAGAATAAGTCAATGCATTTGGAATGGTTTAATTTATATCACCAAAAAAAAAAGAATGGTTTAATTTATAAAAAAAAAAAAAAACATTTGATTGTTTTCCTTTATGAAAAAAATATGTATAAGAGTTTAGCGTATTCTGTTTTTCACTTTTGGTATGCCATAAATGATAATTAATTTTGAGCATATGTCATAAATAAAATTGTTTATGTTTATATTCCTTGTGCTGCCACATGTATATTTTCTTTATGTATTTGTGCTTAGTATGCCATGCGTAATTCTCATTTTAACCATTCTAAAATGTATGTTAGAGAGATATGTATTCTGAGATTCTCGGCATAAAAATTATTCTACATACCTCAACAAAAGTCTTGAACAACTCTATTTTGTCACTTTGTTATACTAATTTATAACATTTTGATCACCATAATCATTTATTGGTATAAGATTTTTTTTTGAGAGGATTTATTGGTATAAGATGTGATTGAACAAATACATATATTTTTATCAATGATGTATAATAACATAAATTAAACTCATAATATTTTTTATTAAACACACACATCAGGTGTAAGTCAAAAAACTTACACCAAATCTCAACCGTTAAATATAATTGATCGCACGGCTCAAATCATATCAACATAATAACAAATAAAACACAATACACTGGATCTCGCTTCTTCTTTCTAATTGCTTTTATCTTCCACGGAACGAAATTCCAATCGATGCCATGATTATAAATCAGGATTTAGGATTATTTATTTAGGTAAAAAAAAAAACTACTACAACAATTTTGTTAAAGAAAAGAAAACTACTGCAACAGTTGGAAACATCAATTATTTTAGGTTTGACACCTCAGTTAAATGTGTGTTGGTCTAAATCTCAAAGAACAATGAAGTGGCACTCTATTATAGAAAATCAAAATTTGACGATGATTGTTTGATTATCGGTGCTGGTTAGGCTTCTTCCATATTTACTCTAACACAGATGATGATAGAGAAAAAGGAGTTTTCAAAGGAGATTGTCCGTGTTGTGTTTTATTTGATATTATGTTGATATGATTTGAGCCGTGCGATCAATTAAATTTAACGGTTGAGATTTGGTGTTTTGACTTACACCTGGTGTCAATAGATCCTGACTCATATATATATAAAATAAAAATTGATCATAAATTTTTAAGAGAACCGATCAATATAGTCTCTGATTTTTACACTATGACAAAAATATATACAATATTTTAAAATGTCACTCAAAATTTTAATAAATAGAGATTATGACCTAACCAAAAAATAAATAAAAAAAATAGAGATTATGACCTAACCATTTAAATTGAACATGTGCCCCTCTACATTGATCTCACATCAAGTCACACAAATGATTAATTTGTCTTTTTTTTTTTGAAAGAAATAAATTAATGTGTCTATAAAATTTAGATATCTTGTTTAATAATTTGATAGCAATTAATCAATTCACAATTGCAATTAGTGACAAATTAGTTATTAGTGAGTGCCTTAATTTCATATGCAAACTAATTATTTCTCTAGTAAACTGACATTAATGTGGGATTAAGGTACAATGTGCAAGTCCAATTAACATGACAAATATAATATCAGAAATGTTTGAAGCATATATAGAATAGGTAGGTTCCTTTTTGTGTCAACAGAGTTAATTGAGATGAAAGAAACTGGTTTGATGGTCTTTGCATATCAATTTTGCATTAAAAAAAGGTAACATGAGACACCATAAACTATAGCAATAAAAATTAACAGATGAGTCGTTTTGAGTATGAAAGTGAAAGATAAATGGCCGCACGTGGTGTAGGCATAGTTAGGATATATGGAAGATAGAGAAACGAAAAAGAGAATTGACATGATCCGGAAAACATGCCTGTATGAGTCTGTCAGGTCCTACAAGAATTCGAATTCCCGGGCACTTGGGGATTTGGCATTGCCTTACATAAAGAGCACAATGAAATCCCCACATGTGCCTTTCAAAAGTGAGCTTCCACCTCTTATCTTCTTTTTATTCTCTCTCCCTCTCTCTCCTTGCCTTGTTATTTGTCTATCTTTTTTTCCCACTTGTTTCCCACGATAATCTTCAATTAAGAACAACATAAGCAAAATTGTGATATATTATTACAGCTTAATTTCTCTTTTTGTCCATCTACACCCGTTCTATCAAGAAATTCACGTCTTTTAGAAGAATATGTCACATGCCTATTTATTTTATAAAAAAATTAGAAGGAAGAAAAAAGTTAGGGACAAAAGAAATGATAGAATATCTAAACGAGTCTTGTTAACCGGTGTCCTCACGACATTAGTTAACAAACTAAAAAGTATGAAGAAAAGTCAAATTTTGCATTAAAAAGAACAATTTTTTAACATTTAAAAAATAAAATACATAATTTTTACAATATTTCTTTTTATAATTCCTTAACAAGTATCACAAGAACACTTGTTAATATTTCCCTATCTAAATTAATTGATTTAATTCATGGTCATTGATTTATATGAGGATCAATAAATAAACAAATATAAATAAATGTTGACAAAGTCCAAGAAAGAAATAGATTGAAGGTAAGTGAAGGAGGACATCCATAAAGAAACGAGTATTGTTTTGTGGGCAGGTGTGGTGGAATGGGACCATGAAGACACAAAATTCATTTTCATGTTGTTTTAGGAAAATCAAGGGAAGCAACAAGATTCATACATCCCAAATTTGTCGCCATTTCATATCATTTCTTTTACATGGCTCAACGCTTTCTTCAGACTTTTTTTTTTCTTTCTATTTTTAATTTGTTGGCTAGCTCTTAATTGTTTTATTGATGATTAAGGGAAAAATTGTGTATATATGGGTTGATAACTTAGACTAACTTGAAAATATTAATGTTTAAGTTAGTAAATATGCGCCTTTTCAATTGAACAAACATTAAAAAACATTAAAGAGTATGTTAACAACCTATACTCACTTACTTTTGATCAAAAACCTCATTTACCATTATTCAAACCAATTTTAGACTGCACGCCCTTTCGATCGGACAGTCGTCCAAATCCTTCTCTGGCTCTTTTACTCTTGATCACCAACCCTAGCATGAACAACTTCATTGCCGCCTGCCTTCACCATTGGTGCTTTTTTACAAGAACTAGGGTATATATTGCGGTAAAGATCATGTGATGTTTCAATAAGGATTTTTTAGTATGAGCCATTTAATATATCCAATAATTATTATTAATAGTTTTCATTTTTCACAATAAACATTATAGTTCCCTGTAGGATAGAATCCAAGGCAAATATCACAATCAAATTTTGCATTTAAATAATGTCCAATAGTGTTTCTATTAAATTCAGATTTAATAATTTCAATAATATAAGAGATAAAGTTGTTAATACAATAGTTTGTTAATAGTTAGTTTAGGTTTAGTTATGTTAGTTATCATTGTCAGCTGTTATTTTCTTCTCGTTTTCATATGGACTTGTATGTATAATTATAGGGTCTATTGTATTTAGTGTTTTTTTTATCCTTCAAAAACTCAAATTAAAAAAGTAATGAGATAACCAGGAAAAAAGCCTATTAAAATGCATTCAATTAAGCAAATCATCAATAATATTTGTTGATCAGTTTTCTATGCATTTCTATGAGATAACAACCGCAACTTTCTTTCAGAGTATTTTCTTTTGAAACTTCATTCATTTATTTTTACTTCTTTCTATTTGATTCTTGAAGTTTTTTTTTATTATCAAGATTCTAAATTATCAGATTCGCCTTTTGTGTTATGGTTGATTTTTATCTCCAAAACACTCAAAGTGTAGTCTACCGAAACTTCAAATCATAACCATCTATCGTGGCATCATGTTCGATTATGAGGCAATTAAACTTGGGAAAATATTTCTTATTCTTCTACTTCTTGGTATTTTCGGTTATATTGTTTAACTCTACGTTGTTGGTTCACAAATGCTTTCTTGAACATGGGGAAATTCCTTTGAATCCGTTGTAATTGGAGTTAAAAATAGTTTTAAAAAATGTAGATTACCGAGTTGAATCGCATACTAGATTGTTCTCTTAAAGCGTTCTGACGCACTGTTTAAAATTGTATAAGTAGACTATCAAACACGACTTCCCTAACAAGAGATAAAACCACCCTTAAACTTATTAGGTCCTAAGGTATTGCGATCATTCTAACATGGTACGTTCATATTCCTTTAGTGAATTTTGATTGTAATAATGTTTAGTTTAAAATTTAGATTGCTTTATTTTAGAGTTGTACTAGTTTAGAGACCCGGCGTTGCCCGGGTTAGATATTAAATAAGTTTTATAAGTTTGTGTGCACGAATACACGTGTAAGTATATTAGATTGAATTTATTTAAATTTGCAATTATAATAATATCTTAAAAATAAATATAAATGATGAGATGAATGTCCAATGTAAGAATAAAAAGTGCAACAAAATCAATAATGAATTAGTCCAAGTGGTAAGAGTTTTGGGTCCCTTTAAACATGTGGTCATGGGTTTGTTTCGTGACCCATGCGTATGAGAGAAAAAACCATATATATATATATATATATATATATATATATATATATATATATATATATGAGAAATAATAAAATTGGTGTTTGGCAAACCTAAAGAAGGAAAAATGTTACATGAAAAGAAGGTTTGAGGTTTCGGCTTGTGCTCAAAATATGTAAATATGTGATTCACGAAAATTTATTTATTTATTTATAGTTAACATAATAACTAATCGAACCCTCTTTTTCCTCAAACATAAAAACTAATTGATTGATACAGTGCTAAAAGATTAGTAATAACTAATTGAAGCTTCTATTCCTAAAAACAGATAAACAAATTGGAGTTATGTGTAGTTTGTTGAGGGTTTAATTGCATGTTTGATCCCTTATGTTTATTTTAGTTTTTAAGTTGGTCCCTTATGTTTTAAAAGTTTCAAGTTGGTCCTATACGTTTTAAAAGTTTCAAGTTGGTCCAAAATGTTGCTCACGTTGAAATAAGTTAGTCATTTCAATCACTTAAAGTTTAAAGATTCGGATTGACGATATGGGTGATGGAACTTAACTTATTTAGAAAATCAGTTTTAAAACATTTTTTTAATTTTTTTTGTCTTATCAAACTCAATATAATGTCGTGGAATGAACTAACTTATTCCCGTCTTAAAAATTTCATTAAATAAATCACGTAAAATCAGAGTACGTCTCAAAAGGAGTGCCACATTTCATCTTAAAAACAACTTAGATAATAATTTATCATTTACAAAAATACTCAATTAAGCAGCGGAATGTAAAAGTCTCATCTCATAATAGTCTTGGCTTAAAAGCCAGCAAAAACGTCTCAAAATATTAATGGTTCAACATCACTAAAAGTCAACTTATTCTAACAAGATACATAATGGAATAGACTCTACAAAAGACCCCATCCCGTTACGTATCAGAGCAACCCTACTTCACACAGACTCCTCGCATCAACGCATCTAAGACAGGGTACTTGCACTTGCCCACGAGGCGGCAATTCCAGCAGAAGGGGTGAGATTCACAACAATAATATTAATATATAAATCAAACGTCAAGATTAACAATCATAAATCCAACTCATAACATATACATTGTAGCACATCATAACATCATCATAAGCATCATCATAAACAACATCACATCAAACGTCAACGTCTCAAACATCATCTCATATATGTCACAATTGACTCGACTAAATGCAACACCTAACGTCTCAACATCATGCATGTGGTACCATATGATTATAGCATTAATATGCTTCACCCTCACTTTGAGCAAATGCTTCACCGTCGCTTTGAGCATAAAGCTCCACCGTCGCTTTGAGCATAAAGCTCCACCGTCTCATAAATATGCAAATGCATGGACTCGTCGTTTAACAACTTAATACACCGTCTCAAACATCACTACATTTTCAAGACTGACACAAGCAGTTATAATAATTACATGGCAGAACATCATCTTGTTATTCATACATATTGCAACACTTAGCATCATTCACATATCATCATACTCATACATCACTTATATTCAACAATATATCATTTATCAACAGCTCAAGTAAATCATCAGCAATCATCTTTACAGAATACATTAAAGGGGATAAAACCTCACTAACATTACCCAAAGGGCTCCTCTCAAAGTCCCATGCGAAACAGATCGCAAAACAACAAACAGTTCAGGGAGGCACTAACTCGCCACGGCGAGTGCATCTGCTCGCCACAGGCGAGTACTCACATCAGCTCACTCGCCAAAGGCGAGTTGGGGGCGAGCTGGAGGCGAGAAATCCTGGGTGCTCTCGGCCTTTTGACATTTTTCACCAAAAATCTTCACTTTAAAGTTACTTAAATCCATTTTGGCTAAACCAACTTCATAGGTCATCTCTATAAATATTAAGGCACTCGAAACCATCTTCAATTGGGCCAAAGTCCTAAAATTTAAGGAACAAGCTCGCCACGGCGAGCTACGCTGCTCGCCTCGCGAGCGATCAAGGCTTACTCGCCACGGCGAGTAGTCACTCGCCACAGGCGAGCGATCTCAGAACCACTACGGGTTCAGTCCAAAACTCACCAAAACCTGCCAATTCTCTCCAATTAAGCTTCTAATTCATCTGCAATGTCGTCCTAGGGGATAATCTAGGTTATGTATCCAGTTCTACAACCTTACAACTCAATCTATCATCAATCCATCACAATTTCATCATAAACCCTAATTCTCAAACCCATCCCAATCCTCACCAAACTCTATGCCAATCAAGAACAGATGATTTACAATTAAAATTACTGAAGTTAGGCTCACCCTTACCTAGAAAAATTGCAGAATTGCAGCCTAGCCTCTCTTCTCCCTTCAACCGTGCTTTCTCTCTTTTCCCAATTGTCTGTAACGCGTTTCTATTTCTCTTAACCTACTTCTCTTATATACTCCCTCTCAACTTAATTAATTCTATCTCAACCCTCACAACTCTTCTTAATTATAAATATAACCCCACTTCTCAAAATAATATATTTTTCCAACAAATCTCTATATTTATCAAATAAATATCCATATAAACATCACTTATATTATTTTATTAAACAATAAAATAATAACACGTCACACGTCACAAATACGTCACAAAATCATCAAAATCCATATAATATATAAACATATACCATATCATCTAATTAAATAATTAGAGAGGGCGTTACATAAGTGACACATGGCATAAAAGATCTTATTTTATATATACTATTGATTGATTAATTTCTGCTACATAAAGTATTAGAAATTCAATAAAAATTTAAAGAAAATAATGAGTGCATAATATCAAAAGTTTGTTGAGATGTTTATGTTAAATAAAATATTTGTTTTTAATAATAAAAATAAAAATAAAAATATTGAGAATGAATGTGGAAGTGACGCCTGACATAAAAAACCTTACTTTATATATCCTTATTTTTAGTTCCTTTTTGGGCCTTGTTATTTCATCATTGGGCCATATATGTTATGGGTCAAGGCGTAGGTAAAACAACAAGAAATTGTTTTTTTGACTTGAATAATTTTCTAATAACATAAGTTAGGAATTTACAAACTATTGTTGGCAAATCCAGCAACAGTTAATTACCATTGGTTCTCAGTTGTAGTTAACTACCGTTGGCTAGCTCTCAGCTGCAGTTAACTACCGCTGACTCATCTGCACTTAAGTTTGGTTCATCAATTATGATTTTGCGCGTTTCAGTCAAAAAAAAAAAAAAATCGAGACTTATTCGGACTGGTACAGAACTTCGTACATCATATATATATATATATATATATATATATATAAATTTATAGAGGTTTTTGGAAAGTTTCGTAGCATTCAAACTGAGTCTCGATTTATTTGGATTTTTCGACCAAACCGTGCAAAATCGTAATTATTTTTGAAGCGTGAGTACGGAAATGTGACCTAGAGGTTGAATTTTTTCACGATTTTTTGCACTCATGTTTAGGAGGAAAAAATAACATCTTCAACAAAAAAATTGAATTTTTTGATAAGGGACAAATTAAATATGAATTTTTAACGCGCCTAAAACTCAAGACACCAAAACATCAACCTAAAAATTGAATTTTGAGCTGTTTTTTTGCAGACACCTCTATAAAAATACATATTCTATAAAAATACATATAGAAGATCTGAAAATTTACGTAGTATTTTGATTAATCCTCAATTAATTTTGAATTTTTTACCGAAACGCGTAAAATCGTAATATTTTTCCAACTGTGCGTCCAGAAAAGTTATATAGAGGTTGAATTTTTTCATTATTTTTTGAACACATGTTAAGGACATAAAAAATATATTTCCCACAAAAAATTAGAATTTTCCGACAAAGGATGGATTAAATATGAATTTTCCTTGCGCCGATAACTCAAGAATCCAAAACATCAAAACGTTGACCTAGAAATTGAATTTAAAGCTGGTTTTTTGCATACAACTTTATAAAAATACATATAGAGGTTATGTAAAGTTTCGTAGAATTTTGAATAAGTTTCGATTTATTTTAATTTTTCGACTGAAACGCGTAAAATCACAATTGATTCTCTTTCAAGTACCGTACTTAAGTGCAGCAAAGCCAAATGTAATTAAATGCAGCCGGGTTCAATTTCGTAACTTCCATGTATTATTAGGAAGTATTTGATGTTAGAAAAGCAATTTCCAAACAACAATATAGTTATCATTTGATTAATATATGCGTTTTTTTATATCCATTCATTGATTGAAGTAAGAGCTAGTTTTGCTCCGGTATATTTTTGGATGAACTAAATATAGATCTTTATGAAGAACATCTAATTCTTATGACGAATTTGCGATTAATTTTATTATTCATCCTGAATGTGGCATTTTTTTTATCCCACTTCTCATCTAAAATTCCATTTTGTATGTTATCTTTCTTTTAGCTTGTTGAATTTTCTTCTATTTCCCTTCATTTTTTTACCTCATTCAATAAGTAGTATCATTAGCCTTTAATAGTGAAATCTAAATACACCCCCAATTTTCTTGCATTTACCTTCTTGAAATTTGTGTCTTTAATCAAATTCTTGTTAGAAATCCTTCGATTTGTGTTGTTAGACTTGATTAAACATCTTCTCTTGCTGAAATTTTGTAGAATTTGGACTTGGTATTCAAATCGAATTTTTTGAATGTGTTTTTGAGAATTGTTTTTACAAATTTATCATTTATTTTGATATGCTACTATTGCTGTTATTTTTGTGAATTCTAATAAATTTAGTGATTAGAAGAAGATTGGAAAACAAAGACAAAAACAAATGATGAAAGAAGCCTTAGAAAAATAGAAGAAGATTGGGAAAACAAAGACGAGGCTGAAAGAAGCCTTAGGAAAATAGAAAGAAGATTGGGAAAATATTCTATATGGTTTAATAATTATAAGTATTGTATTACTAATCCAATCTTTTATTAAAAGATATGTTATTGTACCTTCATTGACAATAACTAAAAATATCATTTGCATCCTATTATTTCAAAATTCTGTATTTAATCTGTTTTACATACTAAATACATTAATTATTGAATAAATATAAAATGTGAATTTTTGCATATAATTAACAAAAAATGAAGTATAGTTTAATGATAGTCGTAAAACACTCGCAAAAATGGGAATTTAAGGGTGATTTAAGCCAACCATTGCTAATCAAACACCACTTAACAACAATTTCTTGTAGTGTCGTTTAAACCATTTTTGTCTTTCGGGATTAGGCACTCATTGTTATATATAAAAATAAACAATCACTTGTCTTGATCTCTGGCTTTTCTTTGAATGAATTTGTTTCTTTGTAGAAACCAAAACTCCAACAACTCCCGCAAAGAAAGATAAGACATAAAGCAGGAGGAGGCTTGCATAATGACAAACCTTGATCATCCCTTGCACCAAATTTTGCTAAATAATTTTATACATCTAACCTTCAAAAATAGAATTTTTTTCTTTGGAAGTCCCCCACACTCCTTCTAAGTTGAGATCTTTTTCATTTCTTAAAAGTAATGAAAGACTCTATTTCAAAAGAGATAAACACATCATCAAACAATTTTTTTTCCTTCTTTTTTCAAACTTTTTTTTTATCTATCTCTATTTAAATGGAGTCCTAACAACATGCACCCCCAACCCTCTCCAAAATGTTCAAGTTCTAGTGGATCCTATGCATCTTTTGTTGTGAAATTGGTTGTTTGATTTTTTTTTGATTTAATTAGATTGAAATAATCCTTGTAGTGCCTTATTTAGTAAACTTTAATAAATATCATATTTATTAGCTATTTTTTTTTATTAAAAACAGCGAAACCATCTTTAGATTATTTTTTAGAGGTTCATATTAGATACATCCGATTATCATAATTTTGAGAACTAATTTGCATTTTCACTTGGAATAGTGGCCATGAGAAGAATGGCAAAAAGAAATAAAAAAGGGAACAAATTAATTATGATATATGATGAGAGTAATAGGAGACGTGAGTGAAAATCATGATTTAAAAAGTAAGAAAAAAAAATCAAAACAAATTACAAACATAATATTATTCCCTCCACACCCGGAAGGAAAGAAACCCTGCAAGTTCACCACTTTTGTGGGACGATTTCTTTCTCTAGCCTAAACATAAAATATCGATTATTTTTTGGTGCTTAGAGAAATTCCTTTTAAGATTCATTCAACCCCTTTTTAGTCTAGTGGCAGTGCCAATAATTAAATCCTACTATACCCCATACAAGTTGGACAAGCACCTTAAGATCGTGACTTTAGCTTCAAGTAGATGTATGTATTTTTCAATACTGTGGAACAAATTGTTTGTGTCCAATCCCTGTAAGCTCCCTGGTACAGTCCCTTGAAGTTCTCTAAGTTTCTTTTGCAAGGAAGTTTTTCCAACATTGCCATTCTTTGTCAAACATACTTTGGCCCTCTTCTTCCTTCCCTTTACATTCAAGCCTCCTTTTGGCCATTGCCTTATTCCCATTTTATCCCTGTGATTGTTACAAATAAGTACGAGAAGAAAATATTAGAAAGAAAAAAAAAGATAGAAGTAAATTAAGTAAATTAGATAGTTGATGATTCAAGGGCTTGGATAGATAACTACATATATAGGCAAATAAATTGATGAACCTATTCTCTCAATAATTGAATTCAGTGGCAGAAATTTTTAGAGGTCGATCGGTCAATAGTGGCAACAGTATAGTTTGTGACTGACAGTGACAGTAGTATCATCCCCAATGACTGGAGCTTATATCCTGTACGTGGTCATTGTAATTCTCTCATATTCATATATAACTATATATGATTGATTGAAACTTCAATGATTTTCTTTTTTATGAAAACTATCCAACTGTTTGATCGTGTGTTCAATATGTGATTACATATATTATTACTTGAAACACTACACATGCATGCAACATTTTTCCAGCGATTAACCGGTATTTTAGGAACTTTTTGCTACTACTGTTAATTTAGGTCGGAATATCAAGTATGAGTAGGAATATAATCTCACATCAAATGATAAAAATGGATGTTTCAATACTATTTAAGTGAAATGACTTATAAACTTATTGTCTCAAGTTTTTGGTTAAGATGTAATGTCCAATTATATTTGTTTGATTGTTCAAAGTATACAATGTGTTGATCCATTGTTTCAAAAAAAGAAAAAGTGTTGATCCATACACCCGTGAGTCATGACCCAATAATTTAAGAGTCCAACATTAAATGAAATATGACTTTATAAGTGGGAGAATTCGTATCTTATACACTCCTGAGTCACGACCCAATAATTTAAGAGTTTAACATTAAATGAAATATGACTTTACAAGTGGAAGACATTCGTATCTTATACACCCCCAAGTCACGACCCAACAATTTAAGAGTCCAACATTAAATGAAATATGATTTTATAAGTGAAAGACATTCATATCTTATACACCCCCGAGACACGACCCAACAATTTAAGAGTGCAACATTAAACGAAATATGACTTTATAATTGGGAGACGTTGGTATCTTACAAACTAGTTTAGTAGAGCTAACATTATAATTACTCCACATGGCAAAATAAAATGATTTTAAAAAAAAAATTCTGAATTAAAATAAAAAATATTTTAATTTGTAGGAGTAAATCATATTTAAATGTTGTTTTTTTTTGAAGGAATATTTAAATGTTGTTGTTATTAGGGTTTATGTTACATATATTTTTACCTTAAAAAAATGGTTAAACAATTTTTTTGTTAATTTAAATTTGAAACTCCTATAAAAAAAAGTTGTACCAGCTAGCTATAAAATGTTTGCAATTAACAAGTGTAATCTATAATGAAATTTAAATGGTAAATATGAAGTCTGATAGGACAAAATGGAAGTCTCTGTTTGTTATAGGAAAGAGGGCAATTTAATGATATTCCAGACACAGGCAGTCCTTTTCACAACTGTGCTCGTGCGTCGCTTCGTGTACATTTTAAGGGATTGTGGTGGAAATTAGAGAAATAGGTAGAAACCATGTTACCCTGTCTGGTTTTGTCAGCAACTACAATTTGAATAGGGTTAGAAATTATTTGTGGTTTTGTCTGGAATTACAGTATGATAAGAAAATTATATAATTTATGTACGTACATGTGTGTTTATTCTTATCGTGGATTCAATAAAATTAGAGTAACCACAACGTGCCATTAAAAAAAAAAAAAAAAAACTAAATTGTATTTTTGGCCCCTTAACTATTTAGGTAGTATCGGTTTAGTCTTTTAATTAACATTTGATTTATTTTGGTCCCTTAACTTCTTCCATTATACATTTTGGTCATTTCCGTTAGTTTTAATTAAAAAACGTTAGGTTTTCTTCATCTTCTCCTCTTTTTCATCTTCATATCATCTTCATCAACATTCAACAACAAGAATCTCAGAAAAATTCCAGAAGAAAATGAAGAAAACCTAACGTTTTTGAATTAAAACTAACGGAAGTGACTAAAATATATAATAGAAAGAAGTTAAGGAACCAAAATAAATCAAATTTTAGTTAAAAGACTAAACTGATACTAATTAAATAATTAAGAGACCAAAAAGATAATTTAGAAAAAAAAATAGAGTAACCACAAGGTGAAATAGAGATAGAAACCATGCGTGGTCTTGTCTACAATTGCAACTTGATAAGAAAATCATGTCCCGTACATGTATGATATTAGAGTGAGTTTGAAAAAAGTCATGCATTATTGCCTCTACAACTATGATTTTGTGGTATAGTCAATGTAATTCCAAACATGTACTTACATAAGAAGGTACTTGCTTGCTTAAAAAATAAAATAAGAAGGTACTTGCTAGCGCCTAGAGGTCCATCCATGAAAGAGGAATTTTGTTTTTTAAATGATAATAAATATTGTAAATTACACTTTACTCCTCTATGAAAAACTTGAATTACACTTCCCTATCTTAGAAAATACACTTCTCTCATTTGAAAATAGGGGTGGAAACGGGCTAGGCTGAGCCGGGCTTTGTAAGGCCTAAGCCTAGCCTACTTTAAAAATTATAGGTCTGAGCCTGACCTATTATTCGTCATAGGCTTATTTTCAAGGTCTGGTCTGACCTTTTTAAAGGCATGATGAAATCTGAAAACCTATTTAAAAGCTTATTTTACACTAAGGCCTGGGAACATCTATAAGCTTACTACTAAATTGGCCAAAATTTATGAAGGCCTAAAGCACACAAATACTTACGAAGGGCTAACCACACCAATATACCTGCTACAAAATAGCCAAAAAGCCTGAGTTTATAAAAATAAAGCATCAACATTATCAATAATGAAATGTATATTATATATAAAAAGCTTAATAGGCCGGCCTGACGGGCTTAATAGGTTTTTTGTAAGTCTTAGCCTAACCTATCTAAGTAAATAGATTTTATAAAAAGCTTGAGCCTGACCTTTTTATTAAAAGAGTTGTGCCGAACTAGACTTTAAGTAGGCTAGACTATATGCCCCTGTCGGACAACCTCACCTATTCCCACCTTTATTTAAAAAGTAAAGTTTATACACCCTTATCCTAGGAGATCCTTCAATTACAACTCTCCTTTTAAGTTTATACACTTCTGTTGTGAAAGTAGAAACCATGCGTGGTCTTGTCTACATTCGCAACATGATAAGAAAATCATGTCCCATACATGTATGGTATTATAGCCTAGAAGGTACCTGCTTGAGGTCCATCCATAAAAGAGTATGATTTTTTTTATAAAATAAAAAATATTAAAATAAAGTAAATTACACTTTACTCCTGTTTGTAAAACTTGAATTACACTTTCATGTCTTAAAATATACCCTTTTCTAATTTGAAAAGTAAAGTTTATACTCACTTGCCCAAAGAGATGCTTGGATAACAATAGCCATGTGAGTATAAACTTTATTAGTTTCATAAATATTGACATAGCCATGTGAAATTTACTCCTCTCCTTCCCAAATTATAAGTTGTTTTGAAAAAATATTTGTCCCAAATTATGAATCGTTATATATTACCAATAAAACATTAATGTTATTTTTTCTATTATACTTTTACCTATTTATTATTCTATCTTTTTTTAATTTTTTAATTTATCTTTCTCATACCATTTATTAAAGACAATTTTGTAAAACAACTCATAATATCTCTTTTTCATACAAAATTAATTACATTTATTAATATGTGAAATGTTGAAAACATCGTATAATTTAAGACCGAGGGAGAATAATATAAAACTCACTTTTACATAATCATATTTTATCGACTTTAGTTATTTTTCATATATTTTAGTTTTATTATGTGTTGTTTTATCTTTTATAATAGAGTTTAAAATACCTATTTGAATTTTTATTACATTAAAATGGAACGACAATATTATTTTTCTTTGAGTGTGTTAGATTTTTTTCTGCTAAATTATTAGAAATAAAAAAAAGGTAGTAAAATGTAGATTATAACACAAAAGGGAATAATACCATTTAAGCTTCTTTTAAAGGAGTAGAGTGAAATTAAGAAGAGAGAGGACTCTAATTCAAACATGTTTCAAATGAAGAGGGTGAAATATTCTCTAATAAATACTGGTTGTTATTTGTATAAAAATACTAATGGATAAGAAGTGAAGCCTACGTTCTCTTTATTTCTTGAACACTTATGTCAATAACCACAAGTCACTTGTCACTTCCAAAAACACTTCTCAAATTGAAATTTTCTATGTTAGGTGATTCTTTCCTCTCTCAATTATAGGAACAGTATCTCTAAAATTCAGAATAATTAATTTTGAAAAGAAATGAAAAGCGACATACATTTCACATGCATGGCTATGTCAATATGAAATTTTAACATACGACAACCCATTCTCAAGTAATTAAAACTGTCCCGTAATTAGAATTCAAATGATACGTGCATGAACATTGAATATATTGTGCATCAGATTTGTGGATCAGATTCGTGGCTAATATTCTTTCAAAAAGAAAACTCATTCCCAATAGCAAGAGACTTGGTGACAAGGACGATATTATTATTTCTTTGGATAAGCAGAACGACTAGGACACGATGCTTTTCTTTTTGGTGAATCTAGGACATGATGTTTTCACCTTAGGAAAAGTTGGATTCGATATATAATTCAAGAAATTGTTAGGGGACAATTAATTCATTAAATTATATCCAGATCATGGAATCCGGTGGAGTCCAATTTTAATTAGTGCATTTCCTTCAAGTCTTTATCTAACACTGAAGTATCTGAAACTAGCCAAGGCACCAGCCTAGCCCAGATAAAGATTGATATGCACTAATATTGTTCAAAATGGTATAAAATTGTCCACACAGAAATACAGAATATTATATTAGCATTAATATTATATATTTATACAATGTTTCAATCATTGCAACTATGTCTATACACAGTTATAAGTAACTTATAAAACAAAATTAATTAATTTTGTCAAATAGTTGCGGCATACTATGATATAGTTTATCCATAATTGGGACTGCATGCAACGTTTGTAATATTTGAGTAATATATGTATTTCTATTCCTAAGGCAGTTGAGACAGATGGCAATGAAAGTGTGATTAAGGTGGGGGGGGGGGGGTGTGGGGGATATATATCTGTGCATTTAATAGCATGCACGTGCATAGCTTAGAAGGGGCCCTTTTTAGGTGTCAAGATGGTTTTTCCTACAATAACTTATCTTTCATGATAAGGCCACAAGGCTAATACAACATATAATCATAAGGAGTTCCAATAGACTAGTCTTTTCAATACATGCATGTGCCCTCCGGATTTTCTGCCCTTCTAATTCCACCAGGAACCACAAACTTCACATCCATCAATTTCAATACTATTTCAGAATTTTTTTTTTTTTCGACCCAATAACAAAAAAAAATGAAAAATTTGACCCACATTGAAAAATATTTACCCAAATGACCCACTTTCAAAATTTTTTTTTTTTTTTTTTGTCTTTTTCCCCATTACCGCCGTTTGGATTGGCGGTAATGGGCCACTTTTTTCTGCACCCCCTGCCACATTTCTGCACCCGTCGCGTCAGGTTTTTTTTTTAATTATTTTAAATTCATTACCGCCATTTCAAATGGCCGTAATGAATTTTTAATTTTTTTTTTCGTTTTTTATTTTTTTGGCAATATATATGAAATTTAAATTAATTAAAAAAAAATTAATAAATATATATTAATGAAAATTGTTAATAAAAATTGATTTAATATTTTAAAAACGCTAATTACATATAGTGTGTTTGGTACTGCGGTACTTTATGAAAAATCACGGCATAGACCTGCGTTAATCTGAAAGCTACCTTTCACAGCTTCTGTGTTTTCACGTTTTTTATGCCTCGGGACGTGCAATTAGTAATTCTACCGTGAATCCAAACACAACAATAATCGAAAAGAAAAACTACTTTCTTCGTGGTAACCATTTACGCCACCCTAAATTTAAATTGTGGCTTCCCGTAGCACATAATTTATCTTTTTTTCTTCGCACGGGTCGTTGATCTTGCTCTTCCTCTTCCTCTTGTTGTTCCTCTTCCACTGCCACATTTTGAATTTCCGCATCATTAGTTTCCATAGTGACATCATTTTGCACTTGGGGAACAGAGTGTGTCCACATTTCATTAACGAAATCATCTTCGTTAAATCCTGCAGCCAGATTTTCTATTGAACTGATATGTGGTTCTGGCCATTGGGGTGCGTAGGTTGTTTCGGGGTAGTGTACATTGTTTGGAGGGGTTGGTAGGTTGAAAGGGGAGTATTCTGATTGGCGTGGGAAACTGGTTTGTGGGGTGTTTTGAGTTGGATTAAAGTCATCAAATGAATAATTTGATATTTGGGAGCTTTCTCCATGATGACTATGTTGCGAGTAGGTTGGATATGGAATTGGAGAGTGTTGTAAGAATTCGTTTGTGGGTTGTGGTGGTGATTGGTAAGTTTGGCTGAAGTTGTAGTTGGTGGATGAGTTAAAGCTTGTGTCAAAGTAAGGGAGTGAAGGTGTAATGAACTGGCTGTTAGGGGGATGTGTATCTGACCACATATCTTCATCTGGCATCATATTGGGTTCAGGTGCTGCAGGATAGTTTGCTGGCAAGCCTTGTAAAGTTATTCCACTGCGTGCCATTGGGTTTGCCAATAGTGCTTCTCTAGACAGATACAGACGTTCCCCAAAAAAGTTCCAATACCATTGAAAGTATATACGATTCGGATAAACCACATAGGTATATCGGACTCCGTGTAGTGCAAACTGATGGCGTTGGTTCCACTTAAGGATATAATAATGATGGTGATCTCCCCATGAGCCTTTTATTTTGATCTTATGGCAACAAGTTTCATGGAGATTTCTCAAATCATCTGGCATGGCAGGTGGAAATTGAGGTAAGCCAAACTGAAGCATTACTCTATCTGTTTGATGTCTTTCGACGACCTCGAAACAGATGAGATATGTGTTTGCAGACCAAATCTGGCTTTCTTCTTCGTTGGAGTAGTGGAAGTCAAGGTAAGGTCTCCAGCAAAACTGTTTATAATGAGATATGTTAGTCAATGAATGAATGAAAATCATTAATGAAAGTAAAAATAGTAATACCTGATCATATGTCATGTTGTCAATTTTCAAACGTGTTGAAATGAGATTATGCCGAGGATTTTCGAAAGGGCTCAAGGTGCGTTTAATATTTTAAAAACGCTAATTACATATAGGTTGGCGTGTCTTTTTGCCGAAAGGGCTCAAGGTGCGTTTGCAAGGGTAGGTTCTGGAGACGTTTTCAGTGTCTATTGCCAGAACATGCTTAAGGATGACATTTTAAAGTCCAACACCCATTATGTCGAACATTTCGATCGACAGATGTATACCTTCTCTGTTCGTGAGACCGTCAACTACAGGGAGGGAAGGCCAATGGGAACTTTCAAGGTTGATCTGCAAGCGAGATGGTGTGACTGTGGGAAATATCAAGCCTTACATTTGCCTTGTTCCCATGTCATAGCCGCATGTTCTTCTTTTCACTATGACTACACAACCCTTATTCCAGACGTGTTCAAAAACGAGAATGTTTACGCGATCTACAACGAAGCATTCAAAGTAGTCCATGACAAGAGTTATTGGCCCCCATACGAAGGTCCTCAGCTTTTCCATAATCCAAATATGCAAAGACTAAAGAAAGGTCGACCCAATAGTACTCGCATACGGACTGAAATGGACGAGGAGGTGGAAGAAAGGATACCGACACCGAGACTGTGTGGGTTGTGTCGGCAACCAGGTCATATTAGGAGAAATTGTCCGACCAATCCAAAACGCTAGTTAATACCGTTATGTATTTTGTGTTTTTATTTTTATTTCTATCACTATGAATAATATTTTTATTTATTAACAATTTTCATTAATATATATTTATTTATTTTTTTTTAATTAATTTAAATTTCTCATATATTGCCAAAAAAATAAAAAACGAAAAAAAAAATTAAAAATTCATTACGGCCATTTGAAATGGCGGTAATGAATAAAAAATAATTAAAAAAAAAACGGTGCAGAAAAGTGGCAGGGGGGTGCAGAAAAAGCAGCCCATTACCGCCAATCCAAACGGCGGTAATGGGGAAAAAGACAAAAAAAAAAAAAAAAATTTTGAAAGTGGGTCATTTGGGTAAATATTTTTCAATGTGGGTCAAATTTTTCATTTTTTTTTGTTATTGGGTCGAAAAAAAAAAAAATTCACTATTTCAACCTCTCTGTTAACGTTGCCGATGCATCAAGCGTTATTATACGTTATAACAAAGAAAATATTTTATGTACAACTATTGAGGTATAGATAAATAATACATCTTAAAACAAAAGGCATGTTATTAATTTAACAATCACTTTTTGTATAACTCATAGAACAATCAGAATATAGAAATAAATATACGTACATGAAAATCAAAATAATATCGAAAAATGTAAGAAAATAATGACTATATAAAAGAGAATTGTCACATAATAGTTATACAAAAATTATTTTTCTAAAACAATGAGATTAAAAGTCAAATAAATTATAATGTGATAAATGTAATAGTCTATTGATATAATAGAAGAAAAGAAATAGAAAGAAAATGAGATGTTGAATGAGAAATAGAAATAAAAAGTCAAATAAATGATTTTAGTTGTGATTAGATAGAGCTACTTGTAAAAGTTCGAGACCAGTTAGTTTAGAATGGAATGTAAGGCACAATGATCTTTTCATGATCTCTTTCCCATATTTAGTCTATCTCTCATCTTAATTATTTTCATCTTTTATCTTTCTTTTGTAAAATTTTCTAAAATAGACTAAAGTAATCATGATTTTTCCTCCACAAAATTAGCTAATTCAACCATACTTAGAACTAAGTTGGTATGCGGCTCATCTGGTTTTGATTCTTCTTTTAGATGATTTTTTTTGTCAAGTAGTTTAATGACTGGAATTTACACATTTTAAATCTGAAGAAGTGGGGTGTTAGGAGTTCGAACTTCTGTCCCTACATACATTATATAATGTCTCTATCAACTGAGTTAAACTCGCGAGGACGATTCCTCTTTAGATTTATAAACTAAAAAATGGTGATGTGGTATATTTTAAATGACATAGTATATAATAAGATGATTTTAAATGATCAAACCTCATAAAATTGCAAGAAAATCTTATAAAACTTAAGTATTAATTTCAAAAATTAATCGTATTTTTGTAATTTATTTATAACATGTAGAATACAAATTTCTCAACAACAAAGTGATGTTCGAGTGTGCTTTAAACGACGTGATATTCAATATGATGATATAAAATCATCAAAAGGTGTGCTATTGGATACTGACTATATTTTTACTTGAACAATTTTCTGTTTTTAATTTGTCTTTAACAACATAACTTTTTTCCTAAATTTGAATTAAAAACATATAAACTAAATATTGAAAGTAAAATATTAATAAATATAGAGAACATATACAACTTTTTTTTTTAAGAAAGTTAAGATAAATTACAAAAAAAATTAATTAATTAAAGTAGATATTTTATGATAATTCATTTTTAAGTGGTTATTTGACCTCTAAAATCTTCTACCTTAAGCGGAATGGATGGCATCACCCACTTATCATAAATTTTTCTTATAAAAAAATATATTATACGATAAAATATCAAAAAAGACGACGGATCAATGGACACATTGTTAGGAATTTAGGTCTTAATAAAACAGATTTCATAAAACATGTTCAATATCATGAATCAATAGCGGAAGCAAAACAAATCATGAACATGATTATGAATGGATCTACGACATGTTTGATTTATCAAGGATATTAAGAATTAGGGTATTAAGAATACCTGAATTGAAGCTTTGATGGCAGCCCTCTCAACAACAACACAAACAGAGAGGAGGTGATCTGAAACAAACAACAAAGTTAGTGGCGGCTGATTTGGTTCTTCCTCAACCGGTACCTTTATGCCTCAAGTTCTCTTTAGATGGGGAGAAGAGATAGTTTGCCGTGTACGGTATATTGGGGACCATAGCCTCTTTTATATTGGATAGCCATTAGGGTTTCCCATTATTCCGTTAATGGGCTATCCAGACATCCACTCATTGAGTCCATATCAACTAATTAAATATTTAATTAATTATCCAATTAGAAATCTAATAGCCTTATTACTTAATTTGATCACTAATCAATTAAGGCTCATAATTGATAAATAGCTAATATAATTATTATTACGATATTTGCCCACATAATGATATTGGAATATAATTAAATAATAAAATATTCCAACACACATCTTTTCCATAATGTGTGTTGTGTGAGACCGTTAAAATAGAGGTTTAAAATACGGGAATTTTTACGGTACATTTACAATTTAAGGTGTACCAGTATTTTTGTTTTAAAAATCTATAAATTAACTATCATTTTTATGAAATAAAGATTTGTTTGTTGATATTTATATTTTAGAAAATATTATTTTATAAGAAAAAACATCATTTCATTGTTTATAAAAATCATACTAATTTTTTTTACATTTTATTGTAAAAAATAATCAAAATTCTCTATTACGAGTATTCAAAATTCAGAAAAATTAAATTTAACGTTTTTGCCAAATAAGATTTAGTTACTATAATTATAGGTGATTGAAAATAATTTTTCTCATCAAAAATTAACACATTTAACTATCAATTTAATGATTTGGTATACCAATACACTTAAATTTTTAAGTGTACCATAGAATTTGCCTTAAAACACATGCTTAAACTTTTACAAAGTAACTTAAACCATACAAAATTTTTGCATAGATCAATATCAAAAAAACGATGAAAGTGAAAATACCAATAACATATTTAAGACTAAAATAAATTAATAATACAGAAAAATAACTAAAAATCATTGAAATTAAGGAAAGAACCCCACCACCACCATCCGCCATCCATCAAACAACAAAAGGAAGCAAATAATGTGTTATTCCAGTTAATAAGGAAGTTGGTATCAAGAGGAGGTAGCTAGCATGCGTAAAATTTACAGGACAGTATTAACATTATCAATGGACAGTGGCAGACCAAATAATAAGGTAGAGTTACCACTACGAGATCCTCGGAGGTTTGTACTTATGAAATCACTTTAGTGGTACGTACAAAATGAATGTGACCATTCGGTTAGTCCAACTCCAGTTCAGTGCAGTGAAATTTCTTTCCTGCATGTTATAATGTCGCTTCATAGCATGTACTTACTAGGTCAAGTTTTTCTCTTTTTTTCTTTTGGGTGAATAGATCAATATTTTCCTTGTAGTAATAGAAAACTGCTCTATTAAAAGCCCCTACAATTGTTCATAAGGCCTCCTTCTTATTCTTCCATGTCACATGACCAAATCAATATTTGGACATACACATAAAAAATTCTCCTCAAAATATTTAATCATTTTTTTTTATCAATTTCCTCCTTAATATTAAAAAAAATATTTTTTTATGTGTGTGTGACCAGACACTTTTTATTTGGTCATGTGATCATATTAGAATTCCTCCGTCAAATGTCCTAAAGTGTTCCTCTCCATTTGTAAACCCCAAATTTATCGGGTCATAACTCTTGTTCGCTCATGTTCGTGGGTTAGGATCCGATGTGCTATTTTTTTTCATTTTTTGAACGAACCGACCTTATGAACCGAACCAATCGGCTTTTAAGGATCAATATGTTTTGCATTAGATTGAAATAACATTTACAATGAACGAACATACAAATCTCAAATATAAAATCATTAGTTATTGTTTCTTCATCTTCCCTATCCGCCATAATCGAATTGTCCTCGCTATGTGTATGATGATTTGAAACGCAATTTATACAAAAAAAAATAAAAAATAAAAAAAATTGAAACTTTGAGTGGAGGAGAAAAGTTGAGTGTTGATGAAGAAGTGTAACACAAATGAGATTTTCCGTGTGAAGTAAACGAATATTTTAGTTACCTTAGACATCATGAGTGAGTGGCAGTTATCACGTATATATGGAAAGTAAAACACCATTAATATCATGCACGCCTAAATCTTATACTACCAAGTCAAAACAGGATGGGATGTTAAGTTTCAACAACTGAAGTGAAGGGACCGTTAATTTGAGTAGGCCAAAAGGAAGACCTAGAAGTTATTCAGACGTACAAAACTTTTCGAAATCGACATTTGATGAGAAAAATAATTTGAAGTTGGTTGGATTAGAAAGTGTCACATGCAGTATACTCTAGTTCAAAATTTAAAAATTGTTAACGTTGTCATCAATAAGTAGAAATTCAAGTCCTCAAACACGTTTTTTATTTTATGGTTTAGACTTTAGACAACAATAACACGAATGATGATGATTCGACAAGTATAATAGAAAAATAACAATATCGTTTTTTTTAATGATAATAATAACTCGCAAAAATTACCAAAAAAATAAAATAACTCACAAACGCCTCAGCAAAAAAACCACAAGATTTTGTCGAAAAAAAGAAAGAAAACCATAATAATTGACTGATTTGTAAAAAAAATTGTCCTAAAATAATTGATCTATTTCACTTTTCAATTCAATATTAATTATTTTTTTCACTTATACATATAATTAATACTAATTTCATCACTTTAGTTCAATATCTTTAAATTTGTATTTGTGATTTTCGCGAATGCACTAATACTTGACAGAACAATTCTTAAATGGTGGCGTGACCAAAATATTGCAATTGGTCTGAACCAACCAAAACTCGACACATCGTCTTACACATAAAATCATACTCTATAACATTAATTTTTAAAAATCTTTGTTAAAAGATTACAAGCTCTTGCCAAAAATAATTTTTGTTAAAGGATCATGAATGTCATTGAATCTTACACGAAGTACAGTTTATGTTAAGTACAAGGTGCTTAAATAATTGTTTTTCTTTTTGACTCAAAATAATTGTGTTTCTGAGTTTAAAGAAGTTGTGTTTCAGTCGTCATCAAAAAAAAAAAAGTGTT
The DNA here is from genome assembly GCA_958299785.1 of Medicago lupulina. NCBI lineage: Eukaryota > Viridiplantae > Streptophyta > Magnoliopsida > Fabales > Fabaceae > Medicago > Medicago lupulina. The sequence continues at coordinate 2,312,948 of OY283143.1, read as the reverse complement.
TCAGTTTGAAAACATGTAACATCAAACATAGATAGGAAAAGGATGGAGTAGCTAACACCAATCAATGCTTTCATAAAAATAAAAACACACCCATCAATGCTAAACAAATCAATCAAAAATTTCATTTAGATTTCTAATTGAAATAATTTTTTTGTCAAAAAGATGACATGCAGATGCATGACTTTTTCTTTTACAATATGCACAGACATCACTTAATAGAGGAAAACATTCTAAATGTATTAGCAACACATATCATACACCGATCCTTTACTATACACTAAGCGCATTTAAAATTAATGGTAGAGTCAGAAAAAAATAGTTTGGATGAGCCGTTAAAATAAACTATAAATAATAATATGTAAATATAAAATTAGAGTAGTAATAAGCATTAAACATAAAGTTGAAATTGCAAAGTTTAACTAGAAAGTTCGGATGCATACTTTAGAAAAATAAATTACATGGTTTACCAATGCTATAAATTATAATTTTTTTATTTTTATAATACAACTTTTAAAAGGGGGAAATTTTCAATTAACAAGACAATATAAAAGATATTTGAAACCCAAAAAATTAGAAAATATGTAAGCCTAAAAAAATCATATATGCCACTTTTCGAACCACTGAAAACCTCTGTTGAAAAATTGTTTAAAATCTCGCAAAATAGTTTTATGATTTTTAATTTTTTAGGTGGGTCATTAAACTGGAAATTTGGATCTGTCAACCATTAAAATCGTTGAAAGATTGTTTAAAATCTTTTAAAGTAGACCTACGGTCGTGATTTTTTTAATTTTTCTGGGTGAGTCGGTCCATGAAGGGCTCCACCAATGTTTAAAATGAAGATATTCTATTTAGATGCTTAAGTGAATCTTGTGTGCAGATATCACAGATTAAATAATTTTTTATAATAATATTTAATTAATAAGCATTAACTAGAGCTCATCAATAATTTGTTTCTTTTAATAATAAAAAAATATACCAATAATTGAAGAGAGAAGTTTATTAGTGCATGTAGGACCCACAAATAATATGAGAGAGCTTGTAAAAGTACTCGTCTATGATCCCTCCAAAAAAAATAAAAATACTCATCTATGAAAATACCCATTTTTCTATAATCATAGTGAGAGTGTCTATTTAAAATGATATTTATTTAAAAAAGAATTATAGTTTATCTGAACATTATTTAGAAAAATGTATTTTTTTTTTTGTCTTAGATGAGTGGTAATCCACTGAAATTAAACTCGCACACAACTGTGAGGTCATGAGTTCGAACCCAGGTCATGACGTTCGACTTTACAATTTCCGCATTTATCAATTTAGTTAACACTTTTAGACTTTATAAAAATGTATTTAATTAAAAAAAATATGAAACAAAAGGTTCCTGGACAAACGTCAATGACACAATACACGGAAGAGAAAACAATAACAAGGTGTATTCAATCAAAGAGTTTGAAAGATTTTAAAAGTTTTTTATAATAAAAATGTTCTCTGGTATTTGATTAAAAATTAAAAGTGCAGTGATATTCAAATATGATTTTTAGACTTTAGAACTTTAATATAGAAATCGTGTGATATTCAATAATTTTTTACAACTTACAGAAAGTATCATGATACTAAAAAAGTTTATAATTTTGATTGATTATTTAAAAAATGAAATTTTCATAGACTTTGATAAACTTTTAAGCGAGTTCTTAATTTATGAAGGTTTTAATCCATGTCATAAGATTTTTATATATTCTCATTCTTTTTTTCTCCCTTCTCTTCTCTTCTTTCCCTTTCTCTCAAATCTCTTAGTTGTTTAATATATTTCTCCTTTCTCTTCATTCTCCAATATTCTACTCATTCATGCACAAATGGCATTGTCATTTTTCATTTCTTTCTATTTCTAGAAAAACCTCTCACCTCTTATCATATGAGTTGAACTTAAAGATATTATTCAATAGTATTTTCCAAATAAGAAACAAATGTATGTAGTTTAATAAATGTTTGAATCTCTGACCTATCTAGAAATTTTTAAATGGATCCCTAAACATTTTCCTTTTCAATTAAAGTGGACCATGATATGTCAACCAAATTTTATGTCAGTTTTATTTCCCAATCATTATATCAAGATAATTATTATTTACTAAATTTTTTTTATAGAAAATTACAAACTAAGAGGACATAGCAAAAAATACATAAATGAATTCGATAGAACATATTTTCCCAAAGAATTGAGAAGTTATCAAGACTAATATTTTTTCAAACTTAATAAGCTACACCAAAAGATAAATTATTTAAAAAAACTTGAATTCAATTTCTGGATGAAACAATTCTTGATGGAGTAGTGCTATATAGTACGAGACTTTTGTTCGCACAAAATACACGACAACTTGTTTACCTTACAAAATCACCATATATGGGCTCATTTTAAACAAATTTAATATGCTCACAACAGAATCCTATAGCTATCATTGCATATGATGTTAGTATCACCGCCAACCTCACCGCTTCGTATTTGATATCATCATTGCATAAAAGAGAAGGTATAACAACACATGAGAAAGAGAGAGAGAAATGAAGCATAAAAAAATTGAGAAGTGTTGGCAGATGGTGGTTACTACCATATGCTTTATAGAAATTTAATCTAGCTTGTTGTATTTTGAAAATAAAATGAATACCTATCATTCGTCTAAATTCGTGCAAGACTGTGTCGTAACATTAAGCATTTTCCTTCTTGATATTCACTAAATGGTTTCAACAAAAAAAAAAACCAAATTGTTACACGGTTACCACATATTCCTAGGCATGTGAGGTTATGTTTTCTACATTCTCATTTTTAAAAGGCTTAATTACTCTTTTGGTCCCTTAAATATTAAAAGTTGCGTTTTGGTCCCTTAACTTACTTGTTGGTTTCGTTTTGGTCCTTTAACTATTAAAAGTTTTGTTTTGGTCCCTTAACTTATTTTTTGGTTTCATTTTGGTCCCTTAACTTATTTTTTGGTTTCGTTTTGGTCTCTTAACTCTAATACATTCATCCTAATATAAAAGACCAAAGTGGTTGACGGAGGAAGAGTTAAGGGACCAAAACGAAACCAGAAAATAAGTTAAGGAACCAAAACGAAGCTTTTAATAGTTAAGGGACCAAAACAAAACCAAAAAGTAAGTTAAGGGACCAAAACGAAACTTTTAATAGTTAAGGGACCAAAACGAAACCAAAAAATAAGTTAAGAGACTAAAAGAGTACTTAAGCCTTTTTAAAAAGAGATACTATCTCTGTCCCATATTAAGTGACATAGTTGACCTTGACACATATATCAATGCACAATTTTAATCTTAAATAACTTTAAAAATCTCTTAGAAAAAATTATAAAATTTGATATTTTAAAAATATTCATCGAGACGAATCTAACGACATCTTATATGATATTATCTATCTATTAAGACGGATGAAGTATTAAAATGAGCTCTAACTTATTTTTAAGTTAAAACCTAAAATAAACATAAGGACCAAAAATACAATTAAGCCTTAATTTTAATAGGTCAACTTGAAGGGAAAAAGGATCATTCAGAATTGCTATTGCCAGAGATCTTCTTAATTTAGATCCCATCTCCATGCCAAAGTTTAACAGATAGCTAAGGAAGCTCATACTATTGAAACAGCTTATACATTACATTCATTCAAAAGACGAAGATGTTGTATACTTGTATATTATATCAAAAGACAAAGATGATAACTAGAGAATTCTAAATACATTCATTCATGATATGAACACCTAAAACAACACCCCATATAGGTTGTTATCTTCTATGTTCAGATTTATATCCAAAAGATTCCATTAACTATGAGCTCTCAGCGGTGCATTGATGATCATATTTCCTGCAGCATATATATAACCAGAGTTATAAGCATCCAAAAAAATTCTTAATTAAAATTTATCTTCAGACTTCTTATGCTAAGTCAACTTGGAAGAATACATTAACCATCAAAATGATCAAGTTTCCTAGTCTTGTCTTCCATCAGAAGGACAAAAAAATCTATCATGAGCTATAGTATATTGTGTCTACCATTAACATTGAATCTAATTTTCAGCAATAAACAACAAAAGCAAGAACTGAAATAGTAAATATATGATAATGAATAGAGAAGTTGAAGCAGCAAAGAATTTTACTTGAAGTTGAAGTTGTCCGACAAGTTTGGTACACGGTGTGCTTCACATTTTCCTTTTGTCCCTGAGTAAGGCAATCGGAGATGTGTATTTGAGGAATATGGCTTTCAGATCTTTTGTTCACATTTTCCAAATCATCAGTTTGTTGGTTGTTGACATTCATTGTTGTCTTTCCAGTTGAAACATCTTTCCTTATCATTTCTCTGTCCTGCGAAGGTTCTGCAGTTTAGCAGAAATGAATAATTAGGTGACAACAAAATGATCATATATCTTCACATTTCAATTTTTTATGTTTCTTCTCAAATAGGAATTTCTCAAGCGAGAATTACATCTATCACCAAGAGGGCCACGATTTATATGCCTCCACAACATAGTATCAATAAAATCATACGAAGAAGTGAGCCAAGGTAATGATGTTGGAGTATCATATTTAATTATATTTTTCAATGTCATAATGGTGGAAGATATTGTTTTTTGTGAACAAGCATGGTGGAAGATATTGTTAATTACTTATATTATCTAGCTATCAAGTGCGAGTTTTAATAGAAACAAGATCAAATTAAGTGTTCAGGCTATTTAGATTTTGGAATAACGAAAATCTTAACGGGTAATCACCCTGCATATAGGCTATGATTTCCAATATAGCGAACATATTTCACATTGCCTCTTCTCCCACCTGAAGATCATTTGAGGCATGAAGAGTCCAAGTTGAGAAAGAACCATCAATCAATGGATGTTCAATCAACAAGTGTTTATTACATGCACCCCTTCTCTCTCTTTTTATATTTCAAGATTAATGTCAAGAGACTATTAGAAATGAATCAAGGTATTCTAAATATATATTTGATAAGCAAAAATGTATAGGCCTGTGAGTTTGTTGCTCATTTATGAAGCTCTGACTGATCAATACTACATCTACTAAATCTTTTAGGTCTTGCCTTACTCAATGATTCAATTTTTTCATTCTTCTATTTTAATTGACTTGGACCATTGGTATATTTGTTTATATTCAAGTCTCTATTCTAAAACTATCAATATGCTAGAAAAGAAGATCAACGAGCTAACAAAATAATCAAGTATGATGTTAATTAATGAAATCAAGAGACTAATATCTTTTCCACCATTTTTTTAAAAACTGTCTCTAAACTTTAGCATCCAATTAATAACTAATAAATGGTTATATACACCTTTTCCTATTTCCAAATCCACAATGCTAACCCAACAATTATTTGTATGAATCAAAGTATTCCTAATTGTATGATTCATGACACAAAAATTCAGCAGCTAAAGTTATACTACAATAAAGCCGCATGCATATTTATCCATATATCGAAAATAACAATTAAAGTACAGAATGGAAAATTGATATACCGTGACGTGAAAGTGGTAGCTCAAGAACAGGATCATACATATAGCCCTGAGATTTGAGGTACTCCTTAAACCAGTGCCTCTCTTTTATAGGTTTTTTCAGCTCCACCACTGTGATCATAAACAAATTAACATCCCATAAAAAAAAAACAATGAAGATAAAAAGAAAATGATGGTTAAGTTTCAATTTCAAACCTTTGAAGTTGTTGGGTGATGGAGAACCAAAGGGTTGAGGAGAAAGAAGAGGAGCATACAAAAAAGTGTCAGACTTAAGATAATCCAAAAACTTCTTCACCAATGGTTTCTTTCCGCTGCGCTTGATTGGTTTTTTGTTTTGAACTCTTAAACGATTTCTGTTATCCATTTTCTTATTCATCTTCTTCTTCTTCTTTGAATCCGACCAAAATGCAGAAGATTTGGAGAAGTCTAGGAAAAAGGTATGGACAACGTTGTTTTGTTTGTTTTCTTGGCGGTTTAGAAACTTTAACAACGACACACGTGTCCGTTTTGAGTTAACCGCTACTGTCACGTGTCAAATTCATTTTCTGAATACCTATGCATGCAGCCCAATCGGCCATGTCGTGCTTATTACTTTTCTGAACCCCTACATTGCTAACAGACCCTCCAAATATTTCGAAGGGTTGTTTTTATATGCCAAAGTAGAATAAAAAATATCCATATACGTTTATGGTGGTCTGAAAGATGTGCAACTAAAACTTAGAGCCAAAAAACTCGTTTCTTCATTCAATTCTTGATTTAAATATTGGATACATACTACTGTTTTCTTTCTCACGATAAAGTAGGGATACAAACATTGGACACGACAAACACATGTACGACGATAACGTTAAAAATTTGAGAAAATAACGTAATTCAATGTAATTATATATGTTAGTGTCGTGTATACGACAATGAGACACAGCTAATCTAAAAAATGTATGTACTTCATAGCTCATGAGAGTATGCATGCACTTCTTTATTTTCTACAACTTACCTCTATTCTCTTTAACTGATTCGTTTGTATATTTACATGAACTGAGGCACGTTTTATTGGTAATATGAGCCTTTTTAAGTCACATTGTATATCATTACTCGTTGTTAATCCCTTCTGAGCCTTAAAATTCTCTCATTTTCTTTCGGTGACAACCACATAACCAAACTTTCTAGGTTTGGAAAAATAAATTTATTTATGCTCTTTGAAGTTAGGTGTAACTTTATTTTCTCTCTCTTAATAGTGTCTTAAACTTGGGAATTCTCCTGAAATTAACAATATCTTAAATTTGGGATAGGGATATTAAAGAATTTGGTTACACTAAATAAAAGAGACACACAAATTGATCTCTTCTATAAAGGAAAATAGATAGCAAAGAGCCATTAGTCGTGAAAGCAACAACCCATTAAAAAAAAGTTTTTAAGTACCGTGGTTTGAATTGAATGAAGCCTGTTGATGGTTGGTTGCCTGAACTAAAAAAAAGCAGTGGATACATAACTTCAATTTTAGACTACTTTCCCAAAATATGTCACATCTATCTAAACCAAGTTCTAACCTTTAAAGAACTCAAAAGTATGTGTTTTTATAGCAACTTTTATCTGCTATATAGAATGTTTTCAAGCCTATGGTAAAAGGACATATGCATGTTGATTCAGTGATTTCCTTATCAAATAATTGAAAGAACGGTGATGACTTCCACACATAACATTATTTTCATGTCTTTTTAAAGTCATTTTAGAGAAATTGAAGTCAATATTAGGAGTTTTTCACTTGAGGCATGTAATAAGTTGAAGAAATTGTCATTATATTCCGAATATGCATTGAAGATCTTTTAACTATATCAAAATCATTCTAACTAGACAATTTAATAGTTATTATGGAAGTTATGGTGATGAGAATGGGACAAATAATGAAGAAAAATTGAGGATACAAGCTCATGGGGGCTTGATGATGGCCGAAGATTCAACTTGGAAACAAAATTGAAAGCCTCTTGTTCATCATAAATTTATATATAATTTTTTAATCTTTTTGCTATGTCTAATATGATTATGAATAGCTAGTTTTCTTAGATTAAGTTAAGTAGATGAACATCTTGAAACTACTTGAACCATGTAATCATTGAGTGTTTTTTTATGCAATTGTTACCCTAGTAATATTCAGTTACCTTACTGTATAATATTTTTATATGTTGACAAATATATGAAAAAATTTCAAATATTGAATAGTTACTAACTCTATGTGTTGAAATTTGATCTAAGATAATTGTTCAAAGGATAATAGCTTTAGAAATGTTGGATTATGTAACATTCAAATCATGAGCTCACCTTAAACATTAGAGTGTTGTGATAAAAAATTTACTTATCTTGTTGTTGAACTTCAAGCTATACTAAAACCCTTTTTAAAATATATATATATATATATATATATAGGATCCGTTGACACCAGGTGTCAACGGTTTTGTTAACACCAAATCACAACCCTCCGTTCAAATTAATCTAAAGGTTCATAATTATTTACTTAAACCTTACTGTGATCTCTCTTTAATTGACTCCCATAATTAATGAGTGATTTTCTCGCTTGCATATCTTTTATTGCCGAAAAATAAGCTGTTATCCTTCCTCTTCTTTAACCGATATGATTGTACCCTCTCAAATTCTGGACTCGTGATTCCATAATCAAGCATGTTTTCCTCACAACAAATCAAATTTCATTTTCATTCATAACCTATTTCATATCACCATCAATAAAATAATAAAATTAATTCATTCATTAAATTAAAAACTGGAAACCCGTACCAATAATGAAGAAATATCATAAGTTTTTCTCTTATCTATATTTGAGTTAGTTTTGTTATGTCAAGAACGTTCCTGTGCGCATTGTAAATGCCTTTCTTTTTTCTTCCGAATTTCACTTTTATAATTATTTACCTCATATTGATGGTGAACAACTATTGCATATCATAAAATAAACATTATCATGTGCTTCAATGTTGATACACATATGAATAAAGAATTTTCCGGCACATGAACCTACAAATTTATACTATTGGCATGGGTTTTTATTTGTTCAAAGAAGTGGTGTGATTTTTAATTTGTGGATGTTGAGAAGGTTCCTCTTTTTCCAAATTTCACTTTTAGTGGTTGTTTACCCCATTCTCTTCAATAAGATTCCTTTTAATTGAATTTAATATTTAGAAAGCAAATCGGGACAAGAGACGATGATGATCCATAATTCCTATAAGGCTTTCATCGGTCGCTTAAGAGAAAGGTAATCTGGAAACGTAATTACCACTCACTAATAGCGTTAAAGGAAAGATCTATACAATGTAAAAGGAATCCACTCAAGTTACCATGTAGATGAATCGTAATCGATTGATTAAAAATTTAGACGGTTAGGATTTGGTGTCAAACTAAAGTTTGACACCTAGTGTCAACGGATCTTAACTATATATATATATATATATATATATATATATATATATATATATATATATATATGCAACGAAAAAAAATCTAAAAATATGTATGTGCAAAGCAGAAATAAAATGAAACGAGGCAGTAATAAATGGAAGAAATCCCACGACACCTACTTTGTTGAAATTTGTCTTGTAGCTGAGTTGAGTTGTTTATACATTCCAACCAATAACTATATTAGTTAGCTTTTCCCGAATTATTGAACGATTATTGATTGGGCGGTTTAAATTTAATGCAACCAACAACTATATATCAGAAAATTTACATGTCATTACTAACTCCATTGTCTGCCAAGTTTCAGCCACCATACCTTCTGATTTCAAAATATATACTATAAAAATACTCAATGCATTTTGTCATTATGTGACTGATTTGATAATTATGTTATGATCATAATAAATTTGAATTTGAAGAATGGGCTTATGAAATTATGCTAATTTGTGGGATGATTATTTTTTCTTAAGTGTAAAGTGTTTTGGACTTTTTTTTTTGAGATGAAGTCATTCGGTTTAGTTTGATTTTAGAGTTAAAACATATATGATTTTTTTTATAAAGATTGAGTTATATAGTTAACCCGTTCGTTTTAACATATGGTTCAACTAATGTCTCAATCGATGATTGGATTGGTTTTTATTGTCTATAAAGTTGAACATTTAAAATCAAATATGTCCAAGAAAAATTACTTATAACAAAATACCATCTAAATTGAGTAGCGTGTAACTAAAGTAACCACATTATAATTTCAAGAAAGTCTCTGTCAATTTCTTAATTTCAATGAGGGAAAAATGATGTTTCAATTATAAGTTATTCTCCGAAATGAATATAGAACAAAATGTAAAATATATGAAGCAATGAGAGGGTGTGAACTCGCTATAGTTTGCTTAAACTTCATTTATGGTATGATTATGAATAACTCATGTCAATGTGTTTGTGATCAATATGATCGTATACAAAACATAAAAGTAATATAGTAAAGAGACTTGAATAATGAATACAACCATACTTAATGGCCAATCTGAAATGCAATAGTATACCAAAACATATAAGACACAACTTTAGAAAGTTGCATGTTTGTGACAAATATTTTTAATCTGTTTTAGTGTGTAGACTTGAAACTGGCCTTAAGCCATGTTTGATTGCTGCTTCCCACACAAGATCAATCCTATTAACATCTAAGGCCCCAACTTCATGATGAGTCCAACCTTCAAGACTATGTACCACTCCTCCAGCATGGCATGCATGAACTACTCCTCTATCCATTGTGTACTACATCAATAAAAATCACCAACATATAGTAATTAATATGTTTTTCAATTTATACAAAAATATTAATGAAGTTGATTGATTTGCTTACCTCACAACAACCAAGACCTTCCACGTCTTCTGGTAATCTCATGGCTGCTAGATCACCATAAGTACAATCTCTTCTGAATGATAAAATTGGTGGGACAACAAATTGATGAAAATGGGTTCCACTTGGTGCCCAACTTTGCTCTCTTGGTGTTATCCACTTGCCAACAATCCAAGTCTGTATTAAAACAAGTAAACCATATTGCAAATTAATCACAAGAATTTTCAACATGCTTATACTATAACTAAATTTGGAAAATTGATTCTTATTTATTTTCGAGCTCAATTACATAGACTAATTTCACGAGTTGTAAAACTGTTCGAGGAGTTGACTATCTAAAAAGTTGTTTCTCTATACACCTTGGTGAGATATCGAATTCATGACCAGGTTGTTCCGAAAACGACAACTGAAATCTAATATTTGTGATGTACTAATAAAAAAATTGGCATGTAAGTATGATAAAGAATCTTTATGAAAGTATAATATTAGCATATTCCACCGGCATTATTGTTTATTGATATTTTGAGCTAAGTGTGAAGTGCCTGTGAAAGATATTGGCATGAAAACGAAAGTACCTTGCAGTTTTGTGCTGCTTGGTATTTTGTGACTTGAACAAGGTAACTTTGGTATTCAAGAGGGGCTTCTTTTTGAATCTTCTGAAATCTGTCCGTTGAAATAGTTAACATCTGCAAAGTATAATTAGGAATGAATTAGTATAAATAAAGTTCAATTTATAATACACTATATCTCATATTAAATTATAAACATATTCCTCAAACATTGAAAGTCTCCATCACATCCCTACAATTTCATTTAATCTTGTACCACGCATATATTAAATAGACAGCTAGCATTTTGTACATACAATACAATAGTACTAGCATATGTTCCTTAATACAACTTCGTAAAATCAAATAATAACTGCATGAGTATAGATGAGATCACTGATATAAATGTGCAAAGTTGTGAGGATATAAAACAATAACGTTGCACATATGAAATGTACTACAACTACAAGTATAAACAATTATTAACTACCGAAACTTTGATCTAAAACTAATATCCAATTATGAAGATAGTAATGAGAGAAAAATTACCAGAACTCTAACTTTCTTTTGACAAAGGTAAAGTGTAATTGCTCTTCCAAGCTTGGAAGTAGCTCCTGTGAGGAACACCTCTTTCACATCTTGAGGGATCTCATTGAGAATGACAGCAGCAGTTAAAGTGTTTCCATGAACAACTCTAACCTTAAGGTTTGGATGCTTGTCCACAAAAAGTTTTCCACCACCATTTAGGGACTCATTCTGTTTTCAGTCAAATAATAACAATTTAAAATATGATTTAATTCATATACATTGTCGTCGTCTAAATAATTTTTAGACAACACTCACATTATATGCTGGTTTAAATTGTATCAGAACCTATCCTAAATTTGTTAATGGGACATTTATATTATCCACACGTCAGGCACTAGTTTTAGACATAAAGGTATGTGTTGGAAAATAATGTAGAAAAAAAGTTTAGCAAAGATGGTCCACCATTCTAATCAATTTGATGTAGTACAAAATATTTAGTTTTGTCAGGTATCAATTAATCAAGGTTTTTTTTTTTTTTTATATCAAAATTGTCAAATTCAATAACATGACAAACCTTGTTCAATGCAGCTAGGCTAATGACTTTAACACCCATTTTATCAGCCCTTAGGATTGCTTGCTCAATTTGCTTGTTAATTCCATCAGTAGCAAATGGCAAGAAATACTGTTAACAATATTGAACAAGAAAAGAAAAAAATAAATCAATACTTTCGGAATTATGGTGCTGCAATTGTAGAGACCGTTAAACTTAAGAGAGAAACTTTTAGAATAGATGACCGACCTGAAAGCCACATCGCGGTACAACCCAGGTTTGGTGGAGTCTACCTCTGATGTAATAGAAACTAAGTAAAAATGTTTTGGACCAAAGCCACATTGCCATCACAACTAAAAATGTTACCGGCAAACATGGGATGAAGATGAGTCTTGTAGTGTATGCTAATGAAGAAGTGGATCGTAGAACAAACGGAACATGCATGGCGGATGAGATATCAACCATATGAGCCAAGAAAACAAAATGTGGTACCGTAGCGCCGTTCCCTGCATTGATACAGATTCAATACAACGCTATTATCATAATGTGGATTAATAATAATTTAGATGAAAATAGCAGTGAATCTAGGACAAGTTAATTACCTGAACCTGAACTTAATGTTTCATGTAATGTCCATGAATTTTTGTTAAGAGTATTGCCTAATGCATCAAAGAGAGGCATAAAGAGGCAGAAATTAGTGTCCTTATCAGTGTGGTGAAGATTGTGATATCTGCATGGCAAAGAAAAGAGATGAATCAATACACATTGGTTGGACCACTATGTAAGATATATGTATGCCCATTTCTAATGATTTTCTTCTGTCCTGCCAGTTCTACACAAAAGGATGAAAGATAGATAAATCATGCAGGGGAAATTTAATAGGCTTCTGGCGATATGAACTCAATTGGTCCACCAAAAATTTAACAATCTCCAACTAATAGTAGATATTATTTATTAAAAAAATTAAGTTGAATTTTCTTCACATGAGTCTTATCCAAAAAATGTTGCGCTATTAGTTTTGTTCCTTTATTTTCCTCTCCACCTCTCTCAATGGTATTTTGTGGAGAACAAGGGAGAGACTAGGAAACAATTAGACAAATATTAATTACCAACATCAGTTTTATGATATTTTCTAATATTCCCCCAATTTACATGGATTACTTTTCTCCTTTTATCATCCAAACAAGTCCTAAAGAAACCAAACATGTTGCTATATATATAAAAATATTAAAGAATGGTTCACATTTACATGTTGGTGGTGAGGAAGTAAATGCTCATCACTTTCCTCACCAATAAACGGACAGAAATGAATGAGGGGGCTATCTTATGTGTCTGACAATTGAACAAGTAATGAGTGTATCAGAGATTCGTACTTTGATACTCAAGGGTGCATGAACTGTAATCAAAATTTAAATTGATATTTATTTTTTTTGGACAAATGTAAATGTAAAGTTTAATAAACTTACGTTGGTGTGTATATCACATATTTAAGAAATGGAAATGCCTTGAACAATTTGTGTGGGATTATTTCAACGTTGCAATGACCCATGCATCTTAGAAAATCAAAAATCAAAACATAGCCATATACCAAACTTCCGGATCCATATCCCATCATAGAAGCCCCAAAGATAGGAATTCCAATCACTGCCATCAAAATTAGATGTTCCAAAAATGTTGCATTTCCAGCTGCACCAATACAAAGTCATGCTTAATCACCAATACAATATTTTTTTTTTGGTAATAGTCACCAATACAATATTTTGAAAGGAGTATAGAATAGGTTCAAATATAGGGTCGGTCAAAAAATTACACGTGTATTCAATCAAATCACATCAAACCATATATAGATATTTATTGACATATTTTAACAATAAATTTTAGAAAATGATATTATTGTGTAAATTAATTAGATGCGTGTGTAAAAGTGTTTATTCCGATTGATTGAGCGCGTAAATAAAGTAAATCGCAAAAACACATGGAGGTATCATCATGAATAAAATATGTAACTAGTCTTCCTTTATCAAAAATCAATTTCCAAAAACATAATCCATGTGATAAGGCTTAAAAGTCAAATTGAAGATCTGAGAATCTCACCGGTTAAAGGCGTTGGTACCGGAGATGAATGATGAAGAGAGTGATAGTTTTTGAAAAGATAATCTCCGTGAAATTTCTTATGTACCCAATAATAAAGTGGCTCTGAAACTCCCACATGTAGAATCATAGCAACAATAATACCTTTCACATTCCATAGAGGAAGATGTTGAAGAAATGGGAAAATATAGCAAACTATGGTAGCAACAAGTGCTTGAAGAATCAAGAAATTGTCCCTGTTTCAAAAATTATGATATAAATCAATAATCTAATCATACATATATATAAATAAATACATACCTAATAATTTTCAGTATATATAATATACTTTGTTAAATGATAAAATGTTTAATTACCAGTCCCATTCTTTGTCAATCTGCTTGAAATCAACACCTTGTTGAAGAATCCTTCGATTTCTAGTAAGGAAAAGCATGTTACTATAAGAACTCCAAAACACGTGTAGTAGACCTCTTAGACCACATATTATGAGCAAATGAATGCACCACCAGCTGAGGTTGGAGTTTGAGGGTTCCTCTTCATTCAATATTTCATACAACAATTTCCCCACAATTGGCCCATATAATACATACTACAATTTAAAATAACAAGGAAACATACATATATGTTATTACCACAAAAAAAATAAATTGTTTTATCATAATAAAAAAGAAACATACATAGATTTTATTTATGTACCTTGAATATTCCAAAGTTTTCCCATGGCCATGATGATAAAGGAGCCCCCATCTATACTAATATTTTTTGAGTACCTCTCTTGTAGTAATAGGCTTGATCTATTTGTTTTTGTTGTTTTATACTAACACAAATAGAGTACAAAAATAATATTACTTGCCAAGAGAAGGAGGAAAAGGGTGGATTCAAATACCCAAAAGAGAATAAATCAGAAAGGAAGGGCTAAGCAACCAATGGGTATGTATGTAGAATAGGTTTGGTAGTGCAATGAAATTGTCCCCTTTCCTTGTTAATGGGAAAGTAAAGTAGTGTATCTCTCTGGATTTGAACCGTAACTTGTTAAGTATCTACTCTCCAATCACATCACATATTTATAAGAGGAGTGGTGTTATGTTGTCAATACAATACAGTTAAGTGGTCTCCCACCTGTCTTTTTCTCACACGGAAATATTACAAATGAGATGAGAAGCATAGTGTAACTATAAGATTGATTTGGATATATTTGGTTGTTGTAATATTAAAATTGATTATGTCTTTAGATTGATTATATTTAAAGTTGAGATTTGTAGTTTTAATTTTAGAATTGATTTGCGCACCTAAATTAGTGGTTCGACTCAATTTCTTATGAATGTATTCAATTTAACATAATCAATTATATCGAAATCAATTCTCTTTACGTCACAATAAAACACGCATACAACTAAGATGTATTGGATTTGAATTTAGATGAATTATTCAATTTAATATAATCAATATTGTTGATTGAATTAAGTCTTACTTACAAATAATTTTTTTTTATCAAGTACAAGCAAATAACTCTTTTTTATACAAACTCTCTTTTTGGTACACACAAATATGGGAATGTAAAAGGTTTTAGGTAAAAGACCTTTTACACACAAAAATAAATTTTATTCTGAAAATACGAATGATTATTTCCATCATGTTTAATTTTACAAAAATGCATGAATAAAAAATATGACTAATTAATGGTGTTTTCTTTCTGTACAAATTAAATGTGATTTTCCACTTTAAAACAATGTATTTAATATTTTTCTTACTATTGAAATAATTTTTTAGTTGCATCAATTGTTTTAACCATTGAAAATTGCTATCTTCAATGTATATTAATAAGTCTCTTAATACTTATTTTTTTTGTCAAGTAAGGTATCCGACGTTCCAACCCCAATCCTTAGATATATTATGCAATGTCACGATCAGCGGAGTTAAGCTCACGGTTACAGGGACAATCTCTTAATACTATTGAGGGGAATTAAAAGTGTAGATGTACAATTTTTAGGGAACTAAAAGTCGAAGAGAGAAACTGAAATATTACAAGGATGTACAATTTTTAGATGTACAAGTTTAAATATTACAAGGATAAAAACATAGTTAACTCAAATATTAATTCTTTTTGAAAAATGATAACGTGGGCTCTTAGGACACTTGTCAAGAGAGAAACTGAAATATTACTATTATTGAGTTAGAAAAATATTATTATTATATATTAATTCACATAACTATTTTACTAACTAAAATTAATAAAAATCTTTTTTTCCCTTCATAAAAAATATTTTGGTAAATAAAGTTCATTTATCATTTAAATCAACATAATTATACTTTCGGCTTAAACACACTTTTGACCTCCTAATTTTTCACTAGTTGCAATTTTGGTCTCTTATTAAAAAATCACATTTCAGCTCCCTAAGTTTTCTTCATTTTACAACTTTTAATTTTGATCATTCAAAATCAACCATTCAATACTGTAAAAACAAGTGGGGTGCTTTGTTTAGCAAGTTTCATATTTATAGGTCAAATAATATGGTTTGGGACTAGTTTCGTGATCTTTTGTCTTGAATGGTTTGATTTTGAATGATCAAAATTGACAATTGTAATAGGGGAAAACTTAGGGACTGAATTTTATTTTTTTAATAAGGATCAAAATCGCAACTAGTGCAAAGTTGGAAAACCAAATTGTGTTTAAGCCTCTTTTTTTTTTTAAGAAATGTATACGACTCAAATAAACCACTTATAATAAAATGGAGTTTTTTTTTTCTTCTTTTGAGTAGTTTGATGTTTGAAACGAGGATGTTAATCAATTCATCCTCATAGTCTATATTGTGCATAAAATCTGGAGATCAATAGTTAACACATTTTTATTAACTGTCTGGAGAGCCCAGTCAACAATAGATCATAACGACTAATGTGCAACAAATTTTACTATCTTTATTATCATGTTGCAACATTGGTCGAGAATATCAAAACAGGGGGGGACACTTTGGTCGCAATCGCTATTAAGAACTAGATACATTTTAAACCAATATAAACTTTAGGAGTAAAATTTAAAACACGAGGACACCTTGGTGGTGAACCGGTGATGGAGATGACCAAGTCAAAAATGCCAAATTTGCCAAACAAAAGAAGAGTCAATAATGGCAAAAGGAACACGGTTTCCTCTAAAAAAATGGCAAAGGGAACACGGTGGTCGCATTAATAACAATGGTAGATTGGTAGTAAGGACAGTGAATGTCACAATATAAACTTTCCTTAATGATGACAAGGAACAAAAGTCATCCTAAGAACGCGTCCTTGATTTTGTTACACATTTTTTTCTTCTTCTGAAAATGCTATTATGCTACTGATACCTTAAGTACCTTTTTAAGGATTCACATACTAAACTTTTATAAAAATTTACATTTAATACATCAAAAATTGAAATATTAAATTTTTCTAGTGAACGGTTTTTCGATTGAGTATCTTTAAAGAATGTTATTAGGGCATTCATTAACAAAATACTTTTTTAATAAGTCAATAAATTTATTTTCTAGGCCGTTGTATGTTAATAAGTTAATAATTCAACCAAATAAATTCTTTAAGTGAGCACCATGGGTAACAAATTTCACATCAAGAAATTTTTCAAAAATGATTTTGGTTTTTTGACAAAAATAAACGATATTCTTTCATTCAAATTGATGGAGTATATCGATACAATACAAATCCAAATTCGCTAAAAACAAAAAGGATGAATATGTGAACAAACTCACAACATCCATGTTAATAACATAAAACGGCAAAGTACATATGCCTACAAATATGACTCTTATGACTATATTCAAGTCTCCGGATCTGCAACGTTGACGACGCCAAAGTCATTGTCATTGATCGGATCTGCACTTGCTCAAAGTTAATCTTTCAACTTGAATCAAATAAACATCGTACTACGACGAAATCAAAAAACACAACGCACAAAGACGGGAAATCAAAACAAACAGAGTTGTGCACAGACGACGAAATCAAAAAAACAAACGAAAGAAAACAGAAAATATGCGAAATCACTTATTCAATTAGGATGGAAGGAAAAACAACTCGGAGGGGTGATCCTCTGACAAGAAGAAGAAGAAGAAGAGGAAAGGGGTGACGGCTAGGGTTTGAGAAGGAGAGAAGAGAGAGTGCTTTGTCTAATACGATTTTGGTTTTTAAAAAGTGAAAATGGAAGCAATCTTAGATCAAAAGGATCATGTAGAAGCTTTGAAGGATGAGACGTTAATGTTGATCAGTCAACCTAACACGATCACAAAAGATCAAGAAGATAAATAAAGTAGTAAATTTCATTATCTTATATCTCCGAGGTAAAATATTGAGGAAGACGTGAAGGAAAAGACCGCGTCGACGATGTGGACCAAACTAAAAACATTGTTTATAACCAAGTCATTGGCTCATAGGTTATATGTGAAACATCAACTATACTTATATAAGATGGTAGAGTCAAAATCCACAGTGATATAACCTACGAGGATGATGACTATGCCCTAAATAAAAAGCATTGAAATCATAGGACCAGGAAAGAAATAGTCACGTATGGTTTTTTTTAGTCGGATTTTAGAAATGAAGACTTTTTAATATATAGGGAGTATTTGATATTTTTTTAGAAAAATGAAAGAGCAATACAATATATGAACATATAATATCAAGTTATTCTTTTAATTTTTAAAATATTAAATAATATAGATTAAAGGCTAAGTCATCTCCTCTAAAACTTAAAAAAAACAAAAAAAAAAATTACAAACACACTCTCAATGAATCACTTACTCCCTCATTTCCTTAATCTAAGCTCTCATTTCAAATTTCACAAAGATTAAGAAAAGGTGAAAGTGTAATTAATATGATCATTTTGTGTGAGGATATTACTAAATTGTCATTGTTTGTAGTGTAGACAAATTTGATTTTTTCATATTCTAAGGTAAATTAGTAGTATTAATTAGGATTATGTTTGAAAAAATAATAAATGCATCTAAAAAATTGAAAGAGGAGTTATATTTAAAGATAATTTTTTTCTTAATGAGTGTTTAGAATTAGAGACGGATGAAGTAATAGTAACCTTAAACGCCAGCTTATACCGAGAAAGAGCAAGCTGTGAGAATGGTACAGTGGCAAACCAATGGTATAGTCACTATAGTGTGATGTTGCTTTTTCTTCTCCAAAAATATGGTGAGAAACTGAGAACGAAAATTTGGACCAATTCATGCCACAGTTTGGTGCCGCTTATTAATGAAGTTGGGGGGGAGTTTATGGGTCATACGTACCTGTCTAAGGACTCAATTTGGTTGTTCAGTTGATGGAAGTTTCTTTCAACTGCCACGTGCTTCACAACAAAGTGGTAGCTGTATCTTTTCTTTAATTTTTTTGGTTCCTAATAGCTGTAGTACTTGTTTTATACTATGTCCTCTTAATTATTGTTTAATTTCATTTAAAGCATGGAATTGATAAACTTATAGTATACAAAAGTCTTCAAAATGCAAACGAATTTATTAGGATGACACAATTATTATGAATAAAAAATTTCTTGTTAACAAGTGTCCTAAGGACATTGTTTAAGAAATTTACATAAGAAAATTATGTCTTGAAAATATAAGTCAAACATTTGTTAAAGTCAAAACCGTATAATTTTTATTGCAAAAATCGCTATTTTTAGATGCTTAAACAATGTCCTTATAACACTTTTTCACATTTTCCATAGAAAAAAGTCCCAGACCGTTTCCTATTTATCATCATTTAAATCAATATTTTACAGAAATAATTTTGTTAGATATTATTCCTTGCTAAATGTTTTTTTCAATTAATTAATTTTTTAATTTAAATTATTTTCACGTCAATTTTGAAAAATAATTCTACTAAATTACATCATAATAGTTTTCGCATCTTCAATACACGGAGGACACACTTGATTATTAGAGAAAAGGGGCAAATATTTGGGCCATGAAAGCTATTTTGGTGTTGTTTCATAAGATGCCCGAGTTTTTTTTTTTTTAGGGAAAGATGCCCGAGTTTTTTTTTTTTAGGGAAAGATGCCCGAGTTTTTTTTTTTTTAGGGAAAGATGCCCGAGTTTTTTTTTTTTAGGGACAGATGCCCGAGTTAAAAGCTAATGAATTATATAAGTTTTTTTTTTTGACACAGAATTATATAAGTTTTTAATTCATATAAATATATATCAAATTTTGTTTTTAATTAGTCCTCATAAAAAAATGACATATTTGAGTTCCTATAATAATTTTCAGCATTAAGTTTTTTTTTTTTGAAAGACAACATGAAGTTTTAGTCCCTATTAAAGTTAAATTATTTAATCATCCTTAAACTTTTAAATGATTTTTTTAGACATATTTGCAACATTAAAAAAAAATCACCCATAAAAATTGAACTCAAATTTGATTCTTAGATCCATATATTCGTTACTTTTATCTTGAACTTTAGGATGTATAAAAATTGCATATTTAATTCAATTCATGTTAAAAAATTATAAATAGTTGTCAAAGAACTTGTTATAAGATTCTAAACATGCATGCAAAAAGTTATCAAAAAATTAAAAATTTAAAGTAATTAAACAAATTTAAATTTTAAAGGGACTAACACTCCATGTTAAATTTTTATATAAGTACTTAAACATGTCACTTTTTTTATAAAGACTACAAATTTATTTAACCTAAATTTAATTGTTATAAAAATTTGGTTGGGGGAATAAATATCCCTTAAAGGTTGCTAGAAGAAGCTGCTGACACAGTCGATTGTAGATTAAGATCCATACCACTATGATGCCTTAGTTTGCCAACTTGCGTAAACTCAAGAAGAAAAGAAACAGTGGTGGAGACAGAAAAAAAAAAGTTTGAATGGATCAGAGAAATGCAGCAGTCAATGATAGAAACAATATGATCTATACTATCAAGTTGGAAGAATAAACCATTGTCCATCAGATGATGATTGATTTTAATAAAAGTTTCCCTCTTTTTTCAAGGTTTCGTCGGATATAATTTCCAAACTACAGTAAAATATATTTTTAAACAATTCTTATGGAGAGGGAATGAGAAAACGATGGAAATTAATTGGGTAAAATAGGATATCGTTTATAGACCTATCGATAGTGCGAAGTGGTATCAAAGTGTTTATAATTATCATATTCATAGAGAATTGCTAATATCTTACCCATTTAGCTATAAAAATATCTTGAACAACTTATTTAGATTGTCTTTGGATAAAGAAAGAAAAGTTGGAATGGTGAAGAGTGATGTGAGAAGATGGTCATTAAATTGGTTGAGGAATCTAACTTAGGAAGAAAGATAATCAATTAATGAGCCGGCTAGAGTCTTAGAATAAGTGGAGTTCAAATTACTTGAGGAAAATAGATAGGTGTGGATAGATAGATCTTCGAATTTTAACTTAGTAATTTCCAGGATAAGATGTTCGTCTAAATCCAATTTAGTTGAGAGCTTCTAATGAATTAGCTCTTTTAAAAGGCTCGTTGTTGGTGTGAAGATTGCTTCAAAATATATGGTACGAAATAAAATTTATTCAAGAGACGAGTACTTGCTCAAGGGCTATTGTGGTGTGTTGGTGGTTGCAATTTGCAAATGTGAAGAATCAACGAAACATTTATTATTTGAGTGCCAAGTTTTCGCATGTGCTTGATATATATAATTTGCCGTTGGATGGGAATTTCTACATCATTACATAATTAATGTCTATGTTAGTTCATCAAATTGATTGATAGTGGGAGACCTTTTTCAAAGTGACTATAAGTGGTTTGATTTGTTTGTGTTTGGATTATTTGAAAGGTTATAAATCGAGGGAAAAGAAATTACCCACTAGTGAAATTTTTACACTAATAACAAATTAAATCCATATCTTTAAAGGTAACAACCAACTTCTTAATAACTAAATATTGTTGGCCTCTTGCCACATTTAGTGGCTTTTCAATAATATAATATTATATTTTTATTGTGATTTTATTTTTGTCAAACATAAACCTTCAATAATACTTTTAGTTAATAAAATAAATGCTAGAACCTTCAATAATAAAGAAGAGTTCATTCGGGCTTTTGCCCTCTTTTATACCAAAAATAAAAAATAAAAAATAGTCCATTCACTACTTGCTTGACAAAATTAAGACACATTTTTTATGAGTGACTAAAGGCGAAACACGTCAACTTTGCTTTTAGTTACCACATGTGGTGGCTGAGTACTATATTATGCTTGTATTTGTAACTTTTTCTTACTTTGTTTCAGTTTAGCTTCTTAAAAAAAACATAAATATATCAATTAATGAGTCCAATTGTGGTTAAAAATTGATCTCATGGGTTTTGACATAATTCAGATTTTATAACTTAAAATGTATATGGTTCTTAAATATTTATTTGGACTTTATATATCGAACTAATAAAACACAAATTTTTTTGTTGTATTGAAAAAGTTTGTGGTCTTATATGTTTTGTTAACATTCGTCCTTTAGAACCCAAAAAGTCCAAAACGTGTGTCTGATAGTATAATTTGAACATAGGTAAAATTGAAAATTTGGAGGGTGCATGTAAAGAAAGAGGGCTGCAATAAGAAATTCTCAAAATTAAATTAATTTAGTAATTTCATTGGAGCATTGCTGTACACTTTCATTAGTGGGCTTTCTGTTTTGTCTAATATTAAAAAGACGAAAGTTGCTCTTTAGACTCCTAGTATTTTCTCACAGGTACATTGAACTACCGAAAATACCAACGATAATAATTAATTATCATTCGCTCTTAAAAACAGTTAATTTCCATTCCAAACATGTCATCTATAGAAACGCAGAAATACACTCCCTCCGTTTCATAATAGGTGTCTCATTTGAGCTTTATACGAGTATTAAAGAAATGATTAATAGTGTTGATTTCAATCGTAAAATATTGTCGTTTACTAAAACACCTTTATTAATTATAGTTTGTAGAGTAGTTATCGATGATTGAAATACAATAAAAATGAGTATGTTAGTGGAAAAAAATAATAAATATTATAAAATAAACAAATAATTTAAGAGAAAAAAATTAAAAAAGATGATACCTAATTTGAGACAAATGAAGTAACACTTTTTGTTTAAAACGATAATTAATTACCGTTTATTAGTTACCGTTCAAAACTGTGCTCATGTTGTACAAGTTTACCCAAAGCACGTTAGTAATGTGACACGTTGGACTTCAGTCTCGTGCTCCTATTGTAGATCAAGCAACAAGAGTTTCATTCTTTACTAGCCAAGACATTATTTTTGGGCCAACGAAAATGCATGATCATATTAGTAAGATTATACTACATAATTGACCTGTATTGCGAAATATATGTTTTGAAATATTTTCAATGTCATCAATTAACACCTTAAGATTGTGCTGTCACAAATATTTTACTCAATTAACAAACGAGGGATGCTATTTATCCCGAGAAAAAATATCCCAAAATCATCCCGAGCAGTTACCATATGTTGGATGCTATGCCTGATGGAATACATGGGTTGTGTGATATATAAAGTGTTAACAAAAACGTGAATCTTCGGGACAACATGCCCTTCTTAACTATTCTTATATATACTAATTATAATAGCTTTCACATCGAGATAATTTAATGGTTATTATGTAATGTTTTTTTTTATTGAATGTGAGTGAGGGACTTGTACTTTTTATATCATAAATTAAGAATATCAATATTCATTTCCTAACATAACATGTGATACTGAGATATATTGATCCGAGACTTTAAATGCACATATTGACCATGAGGTAATTTAATTTAGTCCTTTATTTATAACCAGTACATATAAACTATTAGAGTGGCTATGATCATTCAATACATGGTGAAATAATACATTATACCAATGTTAGTTGCTATTTTATTAGATAACAGCCTAAGAGAGTTAGCGCAATTAACCTTTTTAAATTAGAAAAATGGATTGTTATGTGAATACGTATGTACATGTTAACAAATTCTATATATTTATAATACAAACCAACAAAACGCATTGCATGTGCATGCATTTCATTTCCATTTTAATTATTATATGATGAGGTGTGTGTGGTTGGTTGGTATTTGCTAATGCTATCTCGTGAATACCTCCTCACCTCGTTGTCTTTTATCTGACATTTCATGTGTCATAATTCGTATCAATGTTTTATTTCGGAGTCAGATAGGTACAAAAAATATGGTATATGGTGTTAAAATATTAATGGATGACAAATTGAATTTGACAACTTCTAGTAAGCAGCCTGGTTTTGTTGGCATTACAAATCTCATCTTTATCCCTATAATTATCACTAATTGAACATCCATGTTTTTACCCCAGACCCTTCAAAAAGTGATTAATTCACGGCTAAAGTTGAGGTTAAACAATATTAATCACAAATTTTCAACGTGAGTCGAATTAATCATCTACATAACGTGATTAAACCATGTGTTCGCGGATATATGCAAAAATGAATGTGCATGAATCATTTTCTATACTTATATCAATCATACTTCTCTCAAAAAAGAAAAAAATACTTATATCAATCATAGAACCAAGCAGACCAATTGAAGTGCACTTCAATTTTTTATTTTATTTTTCTCTCTGATTACTAGATCTGACTAAGTTGTACGCTAAAAACTGCCACCGAGCAACAAAAAGACAAACTGGTAATTAATGAAATAATTAAAATACTCCTATAATTTTTTGTGGCATATAAAAAACTCCTATAATTGAACTTTAGTCAATCATTCAATTATTAAAATATAAATATTATACAAAACCATATACGATAGAGTGGCAGATTAACTTGGAAGATTTCTAGCCACCATCGACCGTGGAGATCCTATCTTCTCTAATGATATTGTATCTTGCACACCAAATGGCATTTGGCAACATTCACATTATAATTTTGTAGGACATTATGACATATTCCAATTTTGTCATTTTCAAAAGGGAAATCAATTTAGGAACATGCATGCGTTAGGGAGAGCTCTTCCCTTCTTCACTAGAAGCTACTTACAGACAAATATGTACAAAGTGTGTTGTCAATTTTATCCTTCCACATGATACCAACTAATCTCCGCGTAAAACCTTTGCTATCGTTGAGGCTAATTCTAAGATGCATGTGGTACAAAAAATAAATAATTGATCTATCCGGTTAATAATGCGGACCAGATACATTAGTTCTTCAATAAATTTAAAAATTATTTATTGTTTATAACAATAATCAAATGGTATATGAGTTTTTTTCAAAAAAATAATCAAAAGGTATGTAAATAAGTTATCATCAATCATTTATTGTTATGTTATTTTTTAATATTGAATTATTTTTGGATATATTTAAATTTTAAATTAATTTTGTCTAGAAGAAAATGATATAACCAATTAAACTCTAAATTAATTTTTTAGAGTTTTTTTTTCTTACCAAAAAAAAACTCTAAACTAACGAATAATTCTCTCTCCTAAAGCCTATAGCCACCATTGTATTTGTACAAAGAAAATAATAATAAAAATATGCCACCATTGTATTTGTACAAAGAAAATAATAATAAAAATATACAAATGCAAAACATACATTTTATATTTTAACGAGCATGCATACCTTGCATCTATGGTCAGAGGTTGGCCGTATAATTCATGTTAATCGTCTGCCGGATTTCACTTGGAGTGATATAATATTTTGGGGGCATTAATACAATTTAGATGAGAAAATAATAAATAAATAAATAAATAAAATAAATTATTTAGATGAGAGAGAATGATTGTGAGAAATATGAATAATGTTACCAATATCATTAATAATTATGTCACCAAAGTGTTATTCATCTGTCAATAGAAATTGCAGAAAAACCATCGTAATAATTTTTGTGAATTGTGGTGGAAAATGTTATTATACTTCATTTTTACTCTCTCCATGAGTGTCGTTTAAGGTTTTAACACACAAATTAAGAAATAATACTTTTATTAAACTGTCCTTACTTTATAAGAAAAAGACAAACTTAAAAATTGTATTGAAAATTGTGTGAGAGAAAATTTGGAGTATTTACCGAAGATAAAGTTGAAAGAAAAAAAATTGAAGTTGTATTGAAAATGTAAAGTGATATTCATTTGGAATCAACTTTTTTTTTCTTTCTAAGATGTCACTCATTGTGAAACGGGAGGATTATATATTTTGAGAAATGCTAACAACACACATTTTTCAATACACTCTCTTTGATTGGTTAAAATTTTCACGGGTCCCTCTAAATCATGTAGGTCCCATATAAATTTGATGGGTCTTATGTGAATTTAAACCTATCAAAATGAGCGTGTTGAATAGTCTGTTGCTAACATTTCCCGTGTATTTTTTTTACAAACTTTATCCCTTATATAAAAGGGTTAAATATATTTTTTGTCCCTATAAATATATTAACGTTTCGTTTTAGTCACTCTAAAATTTTCCTTCAACTTTTAGTCCCTATAAAATTTTCAATCACTACTTTTGGTCATTATTTTTAAGTTAATTTTATCATTTTTTTAATGAAATTGTGCAGATATGTGAAGAATATTGTAAAAATAATTCCCAAAAAAAAATATTTTTTTAACAAAACATAAATTAAATATGAATTTTTAACCTTAAAAAATATAAAAATTTATGTTTTGTTAAAAAATTCTAAATTTTTTTGGGAGAGATTCTTATAATATTATGAATTTTTCTGCAAAATTTTATTCAAAAATATGAATCTTACATATGAGTTTACTTTAAAAGAGGACCAAAAGTAAAGATGTAAAATTTTATAGGGACTAAAAATTGAAAGAAAATTTTAAAAAGAGTAAAACGAAAAGTTGGTATATTTATAAGGACAATAAAAGATATTTAACCCTATATAAAACAACAAGCATATAAAACCTTTTGGCAACGACAGCTAAATGAAAGTAAGCAAACCAATCCTATTTCACATTTAATTCATTTCTATTGTCTATATATATATCAAGCACCTCAATTAACTCAGTTTGAAGCTATCTAGACAAGAACACAAAATGGGTGGTTTAGATGGCTATCTTCCAGTAATGGTTATGATAGGTTTACAATTTCATTATTCATTGCTTGCCATCTTCACAAGAGCTGCTCTATTAGATGGATTGACTCCCACAGTCTTTGTAGTGTATAGGCAAGCCATAGCCACTTTGGCATTGGCACCTATCATCTTCTCCTCAAATAAGAGGTATATTATATATGATTAATTGGATGAAACTTCCCTCTCTTAACCAATTACTCTCATTCTTCTTATTCCTAATTTCCTTTTTTTTATTTTTATTTTTTATTGTAGGAGACAATCTTTCAAGGCTTCAATAGGATTAAAGAGTTTCTCCTTGATGTTTATGACTTCTCTTATTGGGTATAGTTTGCAAATCACCTTTGATTCTGTTATTTATTTGTTAACAAAATAAATAATTATAATTGGTTATACATGCAGGGTGACAGCAAATCAGAATGCATATTTTAGTGGTTTATTCTATGCATCTTCTACAGCAGCCACTGCCATGAGTAATTTGATTCCTGCATTAACTTTTGTATTTGCAGCAATTTTGGGGTAATTTCTCTACAAAAATTAATACTCCCTCCGGTCATATTCATAAGGAAAAAGTATTTTTTAGGTTCATTGAATATATGATGTATTTGGTCCACATATAGACCAAATACATTAGATATTGAATGAAGCTAAAAATTATTTTTTCTTATAAATATGACCGGAAGGAGCAGTGTCAAAGTAAATTATATATGATTAAATCAATATGGCTAGTTATACTGATATTTCTTTTGTTTACTTAAAATGCAATGAATGGCATTTTTTCTGGTGTTTGAATGATTAGATTTGAGAAAATCAATCTTAGAAGTTTAAGAAACGTGGCCAAAATATTAGGGACAATCTGTTGTGTCAGTGGAGCCTTAACCATGGCATTTCTCAAAGGAAATAAGCTGTTACATATGGAATTCTTTCTTCCTGATTCCAAACATCTCACTGCAAGTGGAGATGATACTTGGATTCTGGGTTGTCTATTGCTCTTAGCAAGTAGTGTTTTTTGGTCATGTTGGATGATCATGCAGGTAAATTAATAAAACCAGAAATAATAAGTCTTATAGGGTGACAAGATTATTGTTCATCAATGAACATTTGATTAAACTTTCAACACAGGTGCCGATTTCTTCATCTTGCCCGGATCATATACTGTCGACGTTTTGGATGTGTCTCTTCGCTACAATACAGTCAGCTATATTTGCACTGATCAAAGAGGAGAATCTTCAAGTATGGACTTTGAATTCACCTTTACAAATTTCATGCAGTTTATATGCAGTAAGTCTCTGACAGGTCCCTCAGAAACATTTCAATTTGAATCATCTATTGCAATATTGTGTAATACTGATACTGTTTGAAATCGGTATTTTTTGTGATATAGGGAATTGGAATTGCAGCTAGCTTCTTCATTCAGTCCTGGTGCATATCAGAAAGAGGTCCCCTGTATTGTGTAATGTTCAACCCTCTAGCTACTGTCATCACAGCTTTGGTATCTGCTATATTCCTACAAGAAGAGTTATACATTGGAAGGTAATACACCATTCTTAATTTTAAAGATTATATAAGACACCGTCATGAGAAATACTCATAAATCTAACTTTGAAGGACCTGCATAGTTGTATGATTAATATTATGTATGGCCTACTCACTCACATGCATTATCCATTTCAGTTTGGTAGGGGCTATTGGAGTGATAGGTGGTTTGTATATTGTGCTATGGGGCAAAGCCAAAGACTTTGATGAGACTAAACAAGAGCTACCACAATCACAAATGCAGGATGATGAAATAAGTAACAGGATAGATTTGGAAGTACCGCTCCTTACCAATAAGTCGGAATATGTAGCAGAGAGCAAGATGGAGCCCTAATGACTAAACTAATGATAGTTTTGGTGAAACTTGATCAGTGATCACTCTCGATTTGAAGAAACGAAAACAGGACCAAGTAGCATCTCTTAAGGAACATAGCATTAATTAGTTTCTTTCACCAAAACATCTAATGAAAAGATTGTGAAATTTTGTCCTGGGAAAAAATGCGAGTTAACTTCAATTATCAGCGCCCAAATTTCTAACCAAGCAATCCATTATTCCGCTCGTGCAAGTAAAATTAGTTATGTCCCATTCACATTTTCATGTAATTTTTCGGTGAACTGCTTCTGCTAGATAGTAAACCATATTTTCATGTAATTTCTGGTCTTTGTAGGAAATTGAGAGATATTCTTAACAATAGACCTATAGGGATGCAAAAGTGGACACCCTTAAGTGATATGAGACACAGCAATTGTTGAATGGCTCAACAACAAGATGTTCTTAAGTCTTTTACCTTCACCTACTTGATGGGGATGCTCAGAGCTCCTTCATAAGGATAGGACATGATGCCAACTTCATAGAAAAACTCCCTCACAAGATGAACTGCAAAGCCTCCATAACAGTTGGAAATGTCAGTTATAGATATAGCTTCATTTCCTGATTTCAAACCTCCCTAGTCCCTAGTAGCCATATCACCCAAAATCATTCCAGACATATGAGCCTTCATGCATCAGAAGTGTTGATTCTTTTTCTGACTTTAGGACATAAGCCAAAACCATATCGAACTTCCTCTGCAAAACTTGTACAATAAGGCACATGGATCGGTCAACCTATTCCAGACCAATTACATGCAGAAGGCTTTGTTATAAATGTGCACTCTTTTGAATCCTAATCCACCTTGCAACTTAGGCTTCCACATTTTTGTTTAAATTTTTTTTTCACAAAAGTAGAAATAGGACCATAAAACTAAAAAAAAAAATCAACAATATTAAAGAATATCGCAGCTTAAAGAACATAGCATTTCTGTCCTATTTTAAAACCTGTTGGAGGATCCCAAGAGAAAGGTTCTGTTATCTGCCTGCAACGCAATGCCGTCTTGGAGCTGTCCCCTATCACTTTCATGTTTCACCCAACAACTTGTCATATTTTATGCCTTGGACAAATGTAAGCAACCACATTTAAGTTGAACCACACAATGTAATGCCATTTCAACATGGAAATTAAAAAGAAACAAAGAATAGCTTCCAATCAATGCGCGTCTACCGTGCTCTCACAGTCAGATGAAACATATGCTTAGATGACTATAACAATCCTAAAATCCAACAAGGCAAGACAAAACTAAAAAAAAAGACAAGTGCATACAAAAATCGAGCAAGTTCATAACTGCCACTTAAAAGCCTCAAAGGATAATATGGCAGAAAAAGAGAGAAATGGTATCCCCAACAAGTAATATTCTCACACCCCCACATAATGCTAAAACATGTGAGGACCACCTCAATATTAGGCATGCAAAATTATATTCTCAGCAATCAGGTCCATCTAAATCTAAAAGGAGAATATTATTCAACACTAAAGTCATAGAGTAAGGAATGATATTGTAAGATCAGAATCCAAATCAGATTTTAAACCTGTAAACCTTTCTACTCCGAATATTCACTAAATGCTATCACAAGTTTTAAAAGCAAGACTGACCTTAAACACACATGTGACATGCCTTTCTAATTCTACTCCTAATATATCTCAATTTAACCATATCACAAGTTTTGAATTACTCAACAATTGGTGCTAAAAAGGATAGCAAAATAGATTTCACATTAATCTTTGCTTTTAGGAAAGCATATATGATAACACTAAAAAATAAATTTGGAAATAGGTATATAACATAGAAAACAAAGAAATACAAGTTAATGTAAGATTGTGGACTACAAAAGAGAAACCGGATAATTTGGCAAAGAGCACCACTAAAAGTATAACTTAGTCTTGACATTCTCCTATTATTTTTTTGAAATTTTTTCCTTCATGTGAGCTAGCAATAGTTAACATTTCTACCACAAAGGGAGCAAAAAAGGGAGCTTGCAACACATTTCTACCACAAAAGACTTCTGAAAATTAATTAATTATAATCTAAATTAAATGTAAACACTAGTGTACAAAAGTAAAGAGTAAATGATTAAATAAATAAAAAACAAACTACGTACAAACGCACTAGTTTACTACTTTACAAAAAAAAGACAACCACCAGTGTGCTATTCCTAAATCCTAAATAATCTAAATTAATTAACTTAATATTTATTTATTTTCAAGGACTAACTTAATATTCATTTAGAATTATAATTTTCAGTTCTTTATAAGTCCCTCCACTTAAAGCAATCCTACTCATTTAGAAATTTAACTATGTGCTAATTGATCTTTCGTAATATATATATATATATATATATATATATATATATATATATATATATATATATATATATATATATATTGAGGATACTTCTTGCAGAGATATATTAGAAAATAAAGTCCCCGTAG
The DNA here is from genome assembly GCA_958299785.1 of Medicago lupulina. Lineage (NCBI taxonomy): Eukaryota > Viridiplantae > Streptophyta > Magnoliopsida > Fabales > Fabaceae > Medicago > Medicago lupulina. Next base: position 2,281,530 of record OY283143.1, on the reverse strand, counting down.
ATTTAGTTCACTTGATAAGGGATAATGCATAATATATGCAGAGGACAGGGGTGTTCAAACCCTGAACACCTCACTTATTCATTTTAATGTGGATTTTTCTAGTCGCTACACTACTTGACCAAAAAAATATATTAGAAAATAAAATTTTAATAAACTGAATACTATTCTAAAAATAGATTAATTTAAATATAGTAAAGTTAGAATGATTTTTTACTCATTATAGTAAAGTTAGTTGAAAATTACTTTTTTTTTGGGGGGTAGTTTTTTTTTTTTGAGGGATTTTTTTTTTAGGGATAGTTGAAAATTACTTATATTTTAATTATAATATGTTGTTTATAATCGAGACTAGAAGAGTAATGAATTTAAGGATTGGAAGTTGGAACAAGAGTTCTTATCTAAAAAGATGGATTGGAACAAGAGTGGAGTAAAGCGGACTCAGCCATGAAATTAACATTTGATAACGTAGGGTTGTGTTAAACCAACAATATTGTACCTATCCTCAGCCACATCACCAACCAGATGGGAAAATTTGGAAAATTGCGTGCTCGAGTGGACCATGGCAAACTAGTCAAGTTTCACTCATCATTCGACGGACAATATAACCTCTCGGATCAATAATTCAATATTATTACCAAATCTGAAAATGACACTGGCTTTCTCCACCAATACATAGAAGAGAGGATATTCTCTTTTTTGGTCATGTGGAATCATCCAAGGGCAGATAAAACTCACGTCCCATCTTTATCTTGTAGATCAATCGTTAGAGGCGAACAGCATAAAAACTAAAGGAGAAAATAAGAAAGAGGTTAATTGTTTCGGTAAAAATATGATTATGTCGGAAAATTATGATTATGACATCATTTGATTTGTGTAACTTACTCCTTCTAGTGGAATAAGGCTTAGTTGTTGTCGTTTAATTGCGGTAGGCAATACAAGGTGTGGGAACATAAGGGAAGCCAGTGTGGCCAAACTAAGTCATGTCTAAGTAAAAGATAGATGACAATTGGAACTGTAAAGAAAAGAAAGATAGATAGATGACAATAGGAAACTGTAAGATAAAATTGAGCCATTTAAACAGCAGAGTCAAACTGTACTGAAAACAGTATGAAATCCATGACATAAAGTAAAACCAAATGGCCTAAATCATCTACATGCTAATGATACTATCTCTTCCAACCGTCCCTCCTGTTATTCCTGAATGCACAGCAACCAATGGAGTACACAATGATCAGGAAAATCAGGAATATGATGTTGACAACAGCCACCTTCTTCCAGTTAGTCTTGAGGTTATCCAGTAAGCCAGCCTTGCAAGATTTGCAATTGAAGCACAGAACTTTTGGATCATTAGCCCAAGTATCACAGTCAGGGTTGGTATAAGTACCACTTTCGGGCTTCGTCCAGTTTGTTGGGTTCTGATAAGTAAAACCGCAATCGTTTGAAGGCTTACAACATCCAGACTGCATAAAACATAAAAAGATGGAATTCCATAAGTCCAAAAATTTACAAACCAGAGCCGACAGAAATACATCAAACATTTTAGAATCAATTTTCTGAAATCAAGGAATTGCATTTGTAGTTTACGGAATGAATTCCATTCCTGGCTAAAATTTACTGGAAAGAAAATGCAGAACCCCTCTGCCTTAAGCACATGGGAATGAAGTTTAAGCCATTGAAACTTAAATTGATCATGGTGCCATGGTTCTAAAGTTTAAAATCTCACATTACTTTGTCATGTGAATTTGTGTTTATCACTCTTCTCATGAAGAGTGATATTATCAACCTTCATGGCTAATCATACAGAAATCAAATTGTAAGATGTCCTATCAAGTTAAGCAGTCAGTCCACTCAGGTATGTCCGAGAAGAATTCATGCAAGAATATTCTTATATTTTAATGTTCTTTTTAATGTTCTTGAAGGAAGAATATTAAATTTTGACCATTAGATACCACCAATATTGCATAGCAAAGAGAATTCAAGTTTGGAAATGCTACTACAGGAAACAAGTGCACATTAAAAAGGTGATCAACTTTTAGCCCAGCAGCACTAGCATACAGAAAAGGGGCAAAAACTAACCAAAAAAGGATGCAAAAAAGTTCTGCAAAAGATTCATTGGAAAAAGCAAATAAAATAAGAACACTTTTCAGATGAAAAGCAATCTCAGTCAGCAAGAAACCATGACTACCCAGAATATCCAATTTAAAAGTCCACTTTTCAGAAAGAAACCTTGACAAAATCAGAAAAAAGTTATAAAATATTATCCTTTAAATTTAATTTATTTAATCATATACGAACACAAGAATGCATTAAAAGTGCACGCTTTTCAGCAAGAAACCATGCCAACCCAGAATATCCAATTTAAAAGTCCACTTTTCAGAAACAGTGACAAAATCAGAAAGAAAGAAAAAAAAGTACTCCTAATAAAATTATCTTGTAAATTTAATTTAATTTTAATTTTATACAAACACAAGACTGAATTACAGTATACTATCACGTGAAATTTATGCATGTTTAGATATTTACTTTTTTTTTTCTTTTTCTATTCAATATAAATGGTACAATCTAACTACTATACCGTACATAAATTTTCACATTCCTTTAAAACGGAGAAAGACAAATAAATAAATTAAGATTTATATACATATCTAATAAATCAGGACGAGTTAAATTCAACTTTTTTCAACCCTAATTTTTTGTGATGAACACGATCAATCATAATAAAAACTTCAACCCCAAATATAAATCACATGCAAGTTCCAATTTTGATGATAACCCAGAAAAGCAATCAACATCAAGAACATAAAATCCCAAACATAAATCACATGCAAGTTCAAATTTTGATAATAACCCAGCAAATAAAACAACATCAAGAACATAAATTCAATAAAGAAAGATAAAAAGAAACTAACCTGAAGAGCATTCAAGTGCTGGAGGTAGAATTTATCAGCAGTATCATTGAGAAATCGGGAATGAAAGTCAGTGCAAAGTTTTCCAGATTGCAAACAGCTCTTAATCCTATTCCAATTACCATTATCATTAACCCTTTTCTGCAACCAATTAGAATAATCACCAAGCCTATACTCTTTGTAACCCTTATTGGAAAGAGATTCACCAGCACCTTTGTTAGTAACAACAAAAGCAAAAATGGTGAAAACAAATAGAACAACGATGAGCAAGAACATGAAAAAGAGATAAAACCAGAGAAGCCATGTAACACGGCAACAACCACCAATGAAACCCAGTAGAGAAACGATTAAGAGAAAAACACCGAGGATGATAATGGGTTTTTCTAGAAACCTTTCGCATTCTGAAGTAGCTTGTCTGTGGAGCCAAATACCGGTTAAAAGGATTGGAATTGAGAGAAGTAGGGTTAGGAAATTGAGAATTCCGATCAAGTTGTTACTGATCTTCATGGTGATGATGATTGAATTGAAAAAGCAGAGAGAAAAGTGATTGTGAAGAATGAAAGGGTTTTGAGGATTTTTTATAGAGAAAAGAATGTTGTGTTTGTTTTGAGTGTTGAGAAAGACAGCTAAGGAGGCAAGTTAAAACGGAAATTTCTAATTAAAAGGGGAAATTAATCAAGGATTTTAATTTTATACCTACAATTTAATTTCACACGCTAAATATCAATTAGTTGGAGGTAATGGCGGTGTTGTCTGTACTAGTATCTTATTTTTTTGTTTAATTATATTTTTGGTTCCTAAAGTTGTGTTTTTAATCTCTTAAAAAAATAATTCTTTTGAAACTTCCTAAGTTTAATTTTTGTTGTAATTTTAGCCTCTCGTAGTAATTTTAATCTCCTAAGTTTACTTTCCATGTCCCCTAATTTCGAGTCAAAAAGTAAACTTAGGGATAAAATTACAACAGAAAATAAACTTACGAGGCTTGAAAAGAGTTGTTTTTTTAAAGGGTCAAAACACACAACTTTAAGAAATTTAGAAGACCAAAAGTGTAATTATACTTATTTTTTTTTAAGGAATTGTTTGTAGAATCTGTTTTAAGATAAACATAAAATTATTTGATTTGAATTAAAAATTACGTGCGTTTCGATTTGTGATATACGATCATGTTTTAAACATTTTTTAAGTAGATTATGTTTTTTTTTAGGGATTTAGTAGATTATGTTTTAAACATATGAAATGGTAAAAATATAAATTTCCCTAAAAAAAAAAAAGAAAGTAAAAATAAAAATTAAATTAAAAAGAAATACGGGTATTAAAAAAAATCAATAATATAAAGGTAGAGGTTAACAATTTGAATTGACACCAATCGAGATATGTACATTCATCTATTATATTATCCTTAAAAAAATGAGTAAATTACACTCCTTTTCCCTCAAAGATGATTGAAATACACTCCCCTCCTCTCTTATGTTAAAATATACAATTTCCTCCCTTGAAAAATAAAATTTACACTCCCCTCCCTTATAAGATGCTTGAATTACAACCCCCTCCCTTGATAATTAAATATACATTACACTTTAATCTATTTTAACATAAATAAATATTTTTATGATATATATTAATTTTAAACCACCCTTTAAGAAAAATTAATTCATTTCTTTATAATTTAAATGTTAATGATAATTAAATTTAAATATTTTGCTATTGATTTTATAATTTAGAGTTTAAAATTAACTTTTAAATAACCATGGTTTATTGTCGTTAGTAATTTTTCACATATTTTAATTTTATTTTGACTTGTTTCATATTTTATAATAGGGTTTAAAACTACATGTTAATGAAATTGTGAATAAAAAATAGCAAAAAAATATGTATTCAATTTTTTATTATGTTAAAATAGACCTGCAATACTGTTATTTTCGAAGTGTATTAGATTATTATTTTTTTGCTAGATTATTAAAAATAAAAAAATATATATTGAGGGAGTAAAGTGTAGATTTTAACATAAGAGGGGAGGAGAATGTAATTCAAGCTTTTCTTAGGGGAGAGAAATGTATTTTTCTCTAATATGTTTTGAATAATAGGGGAGGGGAATGTATATTTTAACATAAGAGGGGAGGGGAGTGTAATTCAAGCATCTTTGAGGGGTGGGAGTGTAATTTACTCTAAAAAAATTGATTAAATATGTTTCTTTTAGTCAAAAGAAAAATTTCATCAATTGGATTCTTATAATATACCAATTTTTTGTTAAAAAAAACAATAAATAATTGATTAATGCAGTATATTAAATTAATAAAAAAATAAATCAGCATTAAAATTTATTTATCCTCTAAAAATAAAATTAAAATTTACTAATGCAGTTTCATTTGTGTTCCAAATTTTATCTGATCTGGACGATTTCAACAAAACCACGTTAATTCTTTCTAAAACAAAAAACAAAACCATGTTATTTACGATTTTAACAATTTGTGATTGTTTTGTCAAATGCCTAGAATATACCTTTTAAAGTAAATAAAAGAAGTGTACATGATTCAAACTCCGACACTTGAAGATAATATTGTTCCTATGACGATTGAGTTATGCTCGCAAGACAAATTTGCGATTTTATTTGAATCGATTTGAATTATTATTTTTGTTATAAATCAATTTGAGTTTCCTTGTTTATCTTTTCATAAACAAAAAGCGATGAAAACCATTAAAACCCGTATTAATTTCACATGCTAATGATCCATTAATACCCTTTTCTAAAACAAAAGCTAATAACGCCATTCCTTCCTTAGGAAAAAAAATACTAAAAGAACCATCAATACCAGAACTAATTCACAGGCTTACTATACAAAGAGATGATGATTCAGCTTTTACGCGCTTCTTGTTGTTTTCTTAACGACGACGCAATGTTTTTCCTTAATTTCCTTTCTTTGTTGGGAAAAAAACCATTCAGAATCCTTTTCTTTTACGGACTTTCTATTTTTAAATTTCCTTAATGAATGTGCTAATTTAAAATTGTTATGTTTCCAATAAAAATTTAGACTGATTTTGTAACCAAAAAAATAGAGTAGGTTTCCGTAAACATAACTCAATTTGTATAAATATTGTAATCTATAAGCAAGGTTGAGGTTAAAATCCAAATTATATATATATATATATATATATATATATATATATATATATATATATATATAGGATGATGGGGCGATACTTCGGTCTGAAGCTCCAACTCGGGACCTCTTGAATTTAAGGTTACGACTAGTCAAATATGAATACATAAAAACCGAATATTTAAGAACAACGAAAGTCATATCCATCGGCTACATTTTTTTTTATGGATGGAGACTACTAATATTAATATTCGTCTCAGTTTTTATATGTGGCGGTCGAACCTGTTTGTTTGTTTGTGATTTAGTGTATTTTTGCTTTATTTGTGACTTGATTGCATGTATATTTTTGAGATTCTTATTGACACATCTTGTGTTATTAAGGATACTCTGTTACTTGTAATATATCTCATTTTGACTTGTTAAAAAAAAATGAATTCATAATCACAAAAGCAACTTATAGAAAAATGTTCATAGAAAATAATTTATTTAAAATATTTTTACATGAAAATATTTATGTACTTAATTTATAGAGAAAGATTTCTAACAAAAAAATTTTCAAGAAAAATATTTAGACAGAAATCCTTTAAAAGAAAGATTTATATAACAACATAATATAAGTTTTTTTTATACTCAACTACCAACTTTATCGATAAAATAATATAAGTTCTGGATGCTATGAAAAAATATGATTTCGTTAGACATTAAAATATTTGAATTTTTCCCTTCCTTTATATCTAATGTTCTACGAGTATATGATTCCTTTGTTAGCTTCCTTTAGATGATTATTGATGATTGATATCATATAGTTTATGACTACTGCAGATAATTTAATCGTAGTGTTCGATAAAATTAACGGTTTAATTAATTGAAAATGTAAAATGACATAAAAGATCATTTTATTTTCACAATAAATCTATACAAATTAATACTATAAATATTTACAATTTAATTAATTTATTATTTGTCAAAAAGAATTACTAAAATTTATTGATTCAATTTTATATATGATTTTTATTAAATTTTTTGTGCAACGCCAACACCCACAGTCTAAGACTGTTTGGCTTACAAGTCGAATACTTCAGAAACAATTTGGTTTATATAATATGAATTGTCTCATAGTGTCTTTTAACTTGATCTTTGAAGGGTTTTCATGATAAATGACACATGAAAGAAGTAAACGACATAATAACAGAAGTGATGATGAAAGGGAAGGTGTTCCAAGAGGGGCCTTTGAACTTGTTCTAGCTAACCTGTCAACTGACATATTTCTATCGGCAATGAAACTGAATCAAGTTCACGCCAATCTCTTCGTGTATAGATTTGCAAAATAATCATGAAAGGCAATGTGTACCAAGAAGTGTTTTTGAACTTTATCTCGCTACCTTGCCAACTAACGTAATTCTATTTCTAGGGCAACGAGATAAAGTTCAAAACAACTTCTTGGTGTTAAAATCTAACATATAATATTTCATACTCCCTTTGTCCTATATTAGATGATCTCTTTGGCAAAGTATATTATTGACCCGACATATACTTTGACCATATTTTTCGACTAATATACAAAGATAAATAATATCATATAAGATATCGGTGGATTCATCTCGATGAATATTTTCAAAATATTAGATTTTAATTTGTTTTCTAATAAGTAATTAAAGATAAAAACATGCATTGGTATGTGTGACAAAGTCAATTGTGTCACTTAATATGGAACGAAGGAAGTAGTTCTTTGTTGCGTTTTACAGAAAACTACCTCTGTGCGATGTGGATCACAAAAACTGTTAATGCAATGTGGACCCAAAAAAAATCATGTACTTGACATGTTCAAATTATAAAATTCGAACTGTACCTCACCCAACAAAGACCGCATTATAACACATGTGATTTAATTTAAGCGACATACATTAAATATAACAAATTTAAAATACATTAAAAACCAAACGACATAATACAAGAACGTTCAACACATAATAAAACAAAACATAACAGATCACAGATTAGCCAAACAGCTTCTTCATCTCATTCCTCTCTAACCAATGAAGTGTTAAACTCGATTGTCCCCTTAATATTATATTGACTAAATATCGAGAACAAGGTTCTGACATCGTCGTCATTCCTGAGCTCCATTTGGGTGAAGTGGGTGCTTCCAACTGAGTCGGTCGATGAATATCGATACTCAACATTGTCCACCCTACTTATGTCTCTATGGTTGAGTTGACAGCTGATTTAATCTAGGTAATCCATCAAGCCAGACAACGTCACATCAACCTGGACCCTGAACATATTGGGTTTTCCCTCGTTGTAGTAAACTACTACTAGCTTGCTATTGAGATCAATAACTGAAGGGTCCATGATTATTTGATGTGTTTTTTTTTACAGCAAATGAACCAAACAAATATATTTACACAAGTTTATGTGTGTTGTGGACCAAAAAAAAAATCATTTACTTAACTGGTTTTAACACAATCTAGGTGCAGATCGAATTATATAATCCGATAAGTTGTGGGGATATTTCGGTTTATGAAATTTGAACCACCATAGAAATTGGATTGTGCCTTGGTCAACAAGACTAACTCATTAGACACATTGTCATTTGGTCAGACCTGTTTCATTGACTATTGAGACCAGTTTTAACATCTTTTTACCCTAATTAATATACCCTTACTCTCTATGCACCACCCTCCACAAAATCTCTCATATAAATACTCACTAATCCTCCACAATTCTCGTTCCATTATCTCATATTCTCTCCTCTTTTCCTTTACAATGTGCTTCCACTGTTGACCTTACATACAAAAAAGATACTCTAATATTTTAGGGTTTGTACGAATGGTCAAAGGACATGATGCCGCTCTCTAGGTTGGCACCATTTGTTTGGGGTGTAAGGTTGATTATCAAAGTCTTCCTCTCTTTAGAGGAAACAAATCTTACCTCAACCTCCTTCCCCATCCATCTTCTTGTATCACATGTTTGTTTTAATAAATTAGCATGTGGAAGAAACTTCAATTTTAATGTAAACATAATATGAAAGTATTTATATATTACTAAAATGAGAATTTATATCACCATGTTTTCCTCTTTACTTTTCTGTATATATATTTGTCATTTTCAACTATTATGGTTGTTCTGAAAATCTAGGTAATAAGAGGTTTCAAATTATAAAACTCGAAAAATCCTATAATATTGTTCGGAGTATATAATCCGAACAAATGATATTTTAGGAAGAAAAAAATAGGACGCACGAGAAACAACTAGAATGAAAAAAGTTATAGTCTAAACATGTTGGTGTTACAGTTTCTTTTTGTTTTTATTACAAAGAAGGCCTAAACCCAGGATGATGTTACGGTTTCTAAGCATATGGAACTTGCAAGAGCAAATAGTTAAGGAGGAAACAAGCCTTCAAAGCAATAATACTCCAGGAGTCAACAATGTGAGTGTTCCTAAGATAATTACAAGAGTACAATATTGCCCGCCAAATCAAATTCAATCTACATCTTCTGGGTCGTAGATTTTAGAGTGGTTAACCGATTATAACCATGGTGATGTTGGATTATATATACACACACACTATATCTTTTTGACAAATATACACACTATATATAAAGAAAGTTGATCAGTTTGGATTGACTTTTTCTCTTTTCAATTATACTTTTAAGTAAATTTGATCAGATTGTTGGTGTCGTTTAAAAAGATAAGAATTTATATTATATTTGTTATACTTTTTTGAAAAATGTTATATTTGTTATATTGTTAGTATCATTGAAAAAACAAGTATAATTCAATATGAAAGTACAAAAACATATATTATTTATATTTATAATTTTATTCAAAATCAAATTAATTTTGATCAAAATTTCATAAAAACTTCAGTTTATAATTTATATGCATTAGCACAATAAGAAAAATGGACAGACGTGTACAGAGTGTCCGTCTAAACGATAGTATATATAATTTTTCATGACATACATGGTAAAATTACAGATAAAGTCATTTGCACCAAAAACATAGTAATTTTTTTTCATATAAAAGTATAGATATTTGGTAAAATAGTTTTTTTTTTTATTGTAACAGTAAAGGTTATTTAATAAAATAAGAAATATTAAATTGTAAATAAAAAAAATTGGCAAAAAAATTAAAGTCGTTTATATATATGCTAAAATTAAAAAGGATAAAACTTCACCAAATATTCGATTTCCATTTATTTATTTTTATTTTCTTTTGGTTCAAGAGAGGGCCAAAGGTCCAATGAAAACTAAACAATTAATTGAACATAGGTATACTTTTTTTTGAAGAACATATAGGTATAGTTTAGGTCCAATGAAAACTAAACAATTAATCGAACATAGGTATAGTTTTTTTTTTTAAGAACATATATGTATAGTTTTTTTTTGGTGGACAATGTTTGAACCTCAGACCTTACATATATTATACATTGTCTTAACGACTGAACTAGGACTACATACATGTATAGTTAAAATATGAGAATTTTTTTTTTTGACGGTATATGAGAAAATATTTTAAGATTTGCTTATAATTTATTTATTTTTATTTATATATCATTTCAGAAGAATTTTTTTACCGGATATTCTTTCTGATCAATAAATTTATTTACGCAGAAAAAATATAAAACATCAAATTTTACTTTTCTTTTTGGCAGGAAGTTTTCATCAAACTATTTAGTATTTATTTATACGGTATTATTTTATGAGTAAACAAGAAACGTGTTCTTATATATTAAGGCTCTGAGACTGGTCTTCTTCTTCTTCATATACGTTAGTTAATACCGGTTTTGTTTTTGTGTTTATTTCTCTCTGAATATTTACAGTTTCAAGTTTTTCTTCAATGGAGTTCAAATTTCGAGCTATCGACAACTTCAATCCATCAACCATGCAGCGTTCTCTTCCCACTGTCACATATCTCCCTGATCGATCTCTTCCAAGTAATTCAATCGTAAAATCTTTTTTTTTTTCTTCTTGTTTTGATTCTGATATAATTTATTTATTATTGTTGTTATGATGATTAGTGGACGGTGGTTTTTCTGGCTCTCGAGTACCGTTGGCCACCAATGAGGCGGCATTACGGCGAGAGATGGAGAAGGCACAAATCCGGCGGGATATTTTGCGGCGGATGGAGTTGGAGGAGGAAGTGAGGAGGGAGCTTGCAATGGAAGGGGCGTTTGGAACTACACAGAGGCCTCTCAATTCTACACCGATGATGATGAATCCTGTTGCAGTTGATGATCACATCGGTGCTTCAAAACCAGCCTTGATTTTGGCCCCTCCTGAAATCAAACATTCTTCACAGACCAGTGACAAGGACAAAGTTATTCTATTGGTCAGTTTCATAACTTTTTCTATTCTCTTCTCTTCTCTTGTCTTTGTGTAGTGTAATTGTTATGTTAACACACCCATGTAAAAAACCATCAATTTAATCCATAACAGACATCTCTAAACTTCATACAAATCCTTTCAACATCTCAATTTTACTCATATTTTTTTTTTAATCACATAACAAACTATGACATCTATCACATTACTTTATATCTATCAATTTTTTCTCTTATTCACATGAGGTGTACGCCAAATATTTTCCTTAATGCATATATTATATAATCATCAATTTAATACCCGTTTGAAATCATCGTGAAAACCACACTCACCGCTGTTTTGGTCCACCGTTGTTTTGGCTAACGCTCCAAATTGAAGTTTCTACCTTTTCATGTTTTTTAAGCATTGGGACGCGTGAATAGTGCATTGGGACACGGTTTCCAGTCAAAATTAATGAATTTTATAATTTTATATACTTTAAATTATTTATTGTTTTTAGAGTACCGACACTTTTGATAAAAGACGTAATCGTTATTTAACATCAACACATATAACATTATTCCGTTGTATTTTATCACTTCTCTACTACATTTTGCACACATGTTTAACACATTCAACTAGTGGTTAACTAGTATGTCAAGATTAGATAATTCATTAACCAAAAACTGAACTTAATTAACTACAAATTTTAACATTTTTTTTAGGGAACTACAAATTACATTATTAACTATATGATTCCAGATTTTCTTATTATATGTAGATTTGAATACTTCAAAATTAAGATTAATCCCTTTAAATTTTCGGTAATAATTTCATTTGATGGTTACGTAATTAGTTGCAATACTTGATATGTTTGTGAACTACTTTAACCGTTTAAACAGTTTGTTTTTGAAGGAACCGTTTAAAAAGTTGTAGAGTTTTGTTGTCCCAAATAAATGTTGAGATGACATTTCTGCCCTACATATATATATAACTAGGCGCCGTTATTGAATTTTGTTATATACGTAGGTTAAGTTAATGTTTATTGTTTGGTTTTAATATGTAATTTTTTTGTTTATAGTTTTAATATGTAATTGATCCTTGCAAATATATTATTTTTCGTTTTAATCTATGTAAAAATGGTTTTTTGCTCTTTGTCTTTGTAAATATACTATATTTTGTTTTTGGTCCCTTGTTATGTTTTTAACCTTGGCAAAATTTAATTATATAGGAATTGAACACTCTATTATGTAGAGTATTTGATACGGTCTTTCTAATATGAGTGAGATAATGGACTGGAATAAATATTACAACATAATACATGGCTCAATGCTTATATGAATAAATTTTGCAAGAATTAAAACAAAACTACAGGGAATAAAAGCGATATATTTGTAAGGCCTAAAATAAAAATATGTTTTTTTAAAGGGACTAAAAACTTATATATATTAAGAACATTTAAGAGAGTGGATAGTGTTCCGGTCTAAGGTAGGAAAAATGCTAGACCAAATTATAGAGTTAGATTAAAAAATATATACTTGGGGATTATAATACTACTAAAAACTAATTGTGTCCAAGGCAAATGCCTTAACTGCCGTAATGTTGTGTATAAATATGGAGTGGAGTTATGTTGTGGCTGATTAGGCCACCTTTACTAATGTGATGATAAAATTTGAAATGTTGTGTATTTGAACAAGTAGTGAATGTTTAAGTATGTGAGCATGTGATGTTTTATTTGAGTATCCTAATTGCAGGCTAAGCCAGACCCCGATCTCTATGGTGCAAAGCGAAAAGCAGTGACACATGATGTTCTTGACGACGAGCCTTCTGCAATTGGTTTGAACAAAAAGCTGAAGAAGGAGTGGAGTTGTGACCTGTGTCAGATTAAAGCCTCAAGTGAGAATGGCTTGAATGATCATCTGAAAGGTAAGAAGCATAAGGCTAGAGAAGCAAGACAGAAAAGGAAGATTATGGCTGATGCAGTTGTTAATACAACCATATCAAGGGTTGATGAGAATGGGGTTGATGCAGAATCAAAAAATGAGGAGCAGCATGTGGAGACTATGGCTGGTAATGGTTTAAATGTAACGGAATCTAAAACTGAGGAGAAGCTTGTGGATACAATGGTGGGTAAAAGTGTGGTTGAATCCAAAAATGAGGAGCAACTTGTGGAGATGGTGGGAGATAATGGTGTAAGTGTAACAGAATCTAAAACTGAGGAGAATGAGGATCAACTTGCAGAGATGGTAGCGGATAATGGTGTAAGTGTAACAGAATCTAAAAATGAGACGTTCGAGGAAATGATGGTTGATAAAAGAGTATTAGAATCTAAACATGAGGAGCAATATATGGAGAAAAATGAAAATGTAGATTCTTTTGAGAGTAAAAAAGGTGCTGCTGCAACTGAGGAAGCTGGGAAGAAAAATGCATTGACAGAAACAATGAATGTTGGAGGTTTATGGTGTGAGCTCTGTCAAATTGGCACTACCTCACAAGTTGTGATGGAAGGGCATAAAAAAGGGAAAAAACACATTAAGAAAATGAAGATGTTCAATCAAAAAACTCTTTCATCAACATCCATTGTATCATAATATGCTCCTTTGATCAAAGATACTAGAGATGGAATAGAAATTTTGAATTTCAAATGAAGTACATTCAGTTGTTGAGTCAAGAGGAGTTGGAACCTATTACCAGTGAAGGACTATATGAGCACATGCTATGTTGACGTTTACTTACATTATTGTGTTTATGAACTTATTAGGTTATATCTTTCATTACATGTCATTTTTTGCTATGGTTTCTCATTGTAATGCTCGTTTGTTTTAGTTGTCAACTAACTTCGTCGATGTAATGCAACTTAGAATCTAAATTACATATGCTCATCAGTCATTACTCTAATGTGCAGGGATTTTAATCGAAGCAAAGAAACATGAAGTGGATCATACATTTTTATTAGAAGTAAACATAAATTTCTTTTAGTTAAAACAACGTCTCAAGTTCATGCTCTAGAAATGCTAATTTTTCTTTTCTTATATGGTAAAAATGAGTCATAAGGGCACTGCCATATTTGGTTGACAAATGAAGAGAGCAACTTTAACGGGTGATTTTTGTAGAGTTAAAAGGTAATTGAATCACATTTTAACGAATACTTGTAGAAATTATTTGGAATGCCAAGATGTTAGTCATCAAATCGTCAAATGGGTGTAAACTCTGGTCTAAACTGACTTCATTTTTGTCATCCAAATTATAATTTCTAAATAAAAAAAAAATTTAATGTCATTTTTGTCAAATGGATGCGTTTGATGTGTTAAGTAATGACTGATATGACAATAAACAAGTACTTATAAAGATTAATATTTAAGTAGTAAAGTATATTAAGGGACTAATTTGACAATATTAACGAATCATTTTCACGTTAGGGACTATTTCGAAAACAAAAAACCAAAAGTTGAATCAAAATACCCCTTGATGTTTGTGATGTTTTAAAGTTGTAGTTGTAATTTATTGTTTGTCAAAAAACGACTGAACGTTAAAAAAAATGCAATTATTTAAAATAGTAAATATGTTTGATCCTCGTAAATACACCAACTTTTCTTTTAGTTCTTTTAAAAAATATTTCGACTTTTAGTCATTAAAAAGTTTTGGCCAAATACCTCTTTGGGTCATTTAAGTTTCACGTTTGTTTCAGATAGGTCCTTTAAGTTTTTAAGGTTTCAGATAGGTCTTCTAAGTTTCGAGTTTGTTTCGGAAAGATCTTTTCTGTCAACCTCCGTTAAGTCAAAGTTGTTATGTCTGTTAATCCAAAGTTGATATGTCTGTTAAGTAGGTGAGGGGGTTCTCTGTGATACTTTGCATCAATTTTTACCCCAACCAGATCAACTTTGGCTTAACGGAGGTTGATAGAAAGGATCTATCTGAAACAAACTTGAAACTTAAAGGACCTATCTGAAACGTTAAAAACTTAAAGGACCTATCCAAAACAAACTCGAAACTTAAATGACTTATCTGAAACCTTAGAAACTTAAAGGATCTATCTGAAACAAACATGAAATTTAAAGGACTCGGGGAGGTATTTGACCAAAAAATTTATATCACCACTTTTAATCCTTACTTTGAAGGCTTCATATTTTTAAATAAATTTTTATAGAAATGTGTAGAATGTTATAATAGTCTCCAAAAAAAAAAACAAAAAAAAACATGAATTCAATATGTATTTTTTAAGCGCCACAAAGGTAAAAATTCATATTTAATTCTTAGAAAATATTAATTTTTTTGGGAGAGACGGTGTATCATGGCATGGGATAGGCTTGATATAAGCAAAAGGATGGAGGAATAGGTTTTCGTAACCTATAATATAACGTGGCTCTTTTGGGAAAGCAAAGCAAGGGTTGGAGGTTACTTAAGCAACTGGATTCGTTGTTATCACATATCTTTAAGACTCGTTGTTTTTCACGTAATAATTTACTTCATGCAATGGTTGGAAGTAATGCAAGTTGACGTTCTTGATGTGCAGCAGAGCCCAAAAGTGGATTGCACTTGTTCTTGTTCAATTACTGTGGTAGGAGCAAGGAGGTGTGGCGGAGCTTAGGAGTTTTTATTCTATGTTTTGCATCAGCTTTCATGTGATAATAGAGGTCTTTTTGCAGCAGCATTGTGGAGCTTGTGGAAGAGTACAAAGTACAAACAATGTAGTTTGGGAGAATAAAGTAGAATGGCCAGCTGAGACTATTTATAGGGGAATATTTTATTGGACGAATGGAGGGTAGAGCAATTGACAGAAGCATTGGAACAATGAGCATCTCTATTTTCTAACTTAAACAAATATTGGCAGCAATTCGGTTGATGCTGCGTGATTAGTTCTATAACAGTTTGTAAACAAATAATTAATTGATAATGTCTAACCATGAATAGAGTGTACATGCAATGCAAAGATGATTTTTTTTTTTTTTTTTGTTTTGAAAGATTGCAAAGATGATTTATTTGATTGAAAATGCTAACTTTTTATATATCTGATCGCAAAGGTGGGTGGCCCTACCAAAACTATTATGGTCTTAGAAAGGTTATATAAATGGCTAAAATATATTGTTGGCTCATTCAACTAGATTTCAGACGGTCTCATAAAGCAAAAAATAAAATAAAAAATGGTTTTAGACATTCTCTAACTCAAACGGCAGATACAACTTTAAGGTTTTTCTTCTTTTAAACTCAAACGGCACCTACCGGAAAGATTTGTTTGAACACAAGCATTTAGACACATCATTTAGACGTATACACAAAAGTATATTTCATTAAATTATTTAAAAAATATATATTATTTAATTATTTTCTCTCTCTACATTTTTTCAATTATGTATATATGTTCAAAAGTAAATGGGTCCCACGTAATACTCTACATGGTGGTATAAATGGATCTCACGTAATACATTACAATTATTTAAACCACTCAACTACGTTTTTTAAATATCTATACCACTCTTATAAAACTTACAATGGATCCCACTAATCTTATAATATATTCCAAATTATATCTTACTTTAATTGATTTATTTCAAAAAGTGTTTGAGAAAGAGAAAGAATTACTCTAAGACAGAGTGGTAGAGTTTGGAATCGGAACCAAAAAAAAACATCAACTATTATGCAATTATCCATGTCTTCCTGACACCGGTAGCCACACGTGGACTTTATGTGTCAAAAGATGGTACTCTGAGGACAAGGGAAGTTTGTGTCCATTGGAAAAATAGAGGAGGTAAGGATTATATTTTAATAGATCAATGTAATTTTCCTTAAATTAACCAATAGAAAAGAGTTTGTTAAAACGTGCGTTAGAGAGGAGAGTGGGGCTAACCTCCTCAAGGAATAACACTAGGAACACTCTATTTAACATAGATAGTACATCCCAACACTTCTATTAATTGAAACACACATGTCTTACCAATTTATGAGTAATCTAAATGCAGTGGGACCCATTTAAAACCCTGATCATCATTCATCACTCGCGATTTGTTCGACTAATTTTAGTTCGCATTTTCCTAATTTTAATTACCGCTTTCTTTATCAAAAGAGGGTGGGGAATTGTTAGGGTAGGTTGGAGCTGATAAATTTAAGATTAAATTCAATTTTCTGAGCAAAGAAAATAGTCTATCAGAATCATTATATTAGCTTAAAATGAAAAATGGTTTCAAGAATTTGTGGAGTGAATATTCATAAACTGCCTTATTGATCCACACAGAAAATAATCAAATGTATTTAAGAAAATAAACCAACAGAATGTTCCAGAATTTCCATGTCTCAAAAGTCGTCACAAGGGTATCAAACACACATGCTTTCAAAGAGGTCCTGGAAAAGTCCCATTGTCCCTCTGTTCATTCCACTTGTCAACCTGCAATAATTTGCGTCAAACAGAAATTTTAAATAGCGAAACACGGTAACAAAAAGAACTTCAGGCAATACCAGTTAACTTCATTGAAGATAAATGTCTAGGAAGGGAAAAAATGTAATGCCATCATTATTCATTAGTCAAATACCGAATACTAAAATAAGTCCATTTGTCAACAAAGAAAATTGCCTAAAATGTGAAATCCTAAAGAACTAGACTACATACATAAGACACGCTCCATTAGTCATGGAGATAATAAGTAAATGTGATTGGGGAAAAGACCAGGGGAGGGAGGAAGGCAAACAAGAAAAAAGAAAAATTACACACATATACAAAACAAAATGCATAAATGCACAAAAGCTCAAAACATTTGAAGCTAGGACGTGCAATGGCCATACAGTGTAAATTAAATTATAAGGAGTTTCCCTAGTATAATAAATGCAGACAAGACAGGGCTTTTCTTTATCTACATTCTTTTTGGTCTTTCTTGTTTTAGCCTTTGTTTTGAAGATAATTATTCAGATTTCAGAATGCATTCATTTGTTTTGAGCACTACATCCCAGGCCTCCAAACATGTACTATTAGTTAAAATTAGGGAAGCACCACAGCATAGATTCTTAAATTTTGGAACGACTTTTTATTGAAGAGATTTTATTTATTCTGAAGCACAAGTTTCATCTTTTTCAACACAATAAATACAAATTCTTTTTTTTTTCAGGGTAAATGACTTGAATTCGATTAAGTCCAGGATAACATCTTTCAGTAGTTTTAATTGCAACACGATTTGAAAAAAATAAATAAAAATATTGAATCTTACGGAGGTTTGACATAGAGGGCTAACAGATAAATGGCACACTGGTAATCCAAAACCAGAATAATATATCAGCAAACAATTGTCAGAAAATAACTTCCATTAAACGATGTAGAATATCATGTAAAAACATAGATAGACAATTGCATCAACTAGTAATGCTAAATAAGGGTAACCCAAATGCATAAAAAGTTGAGAATTGAACTGGGAGTTCATTGATTCTTATCGCAACAACAAAAAAATTCCAGTTCCTAAATCTTTAAAACTAGCCGGTGGAAAGGACTAACTCTCATGGAGTGTTGAACACCATAAATCGCATTAAGTTTCGCTAAGGTAAATTTGCAGTCAGTCCGAACCAAGTAAACCAATAAAATAAGAAGCTTGCTAGTAAAACAAAAGTTAAGGGATGCTTACCCATTCACCGGGGCAAAGAGAACGGTAGTATTTGGCAAATTTCTCACATTCGCCTGAGTTGTCACCTTTTACTGTCATGCACCTGTAATTAAAGTCATGATTAAATTAAAGACTTAAAAACTCTTTTTGCCGAACATATAGCCAAGAGTCAGGAAATCCACCTATGAAACTCTATGTAGCGAGTGAAACAGTGTCGGGTTTGATTAGTTGTAGGAAAACGAAAATCAACAGGTGCTGTTTTTAGCTCAATCTGGAAAGGAAGCAACACAATATTAAGTCAGGAAAAACACTACAGAACAAGATAGAAAGATATATGTGGCATTAAAATTAAAACACAAATGGGATAATACGTGTCTCGACAGATAGCTAGTGAGTGATCATGAAACATACCATGTCGTTTTAAGCAATGAATATTAGCATGTCTTAAATATATGATCCATATGAACGAAGAAAATGTAAACAGACAAAATACATGTCTTGATTCAAAACTATATGTAAATTGTGTCATAGGGGGATCAATGCTATTGCAGCAAAACTAGAACCAACTTTAGACGGCTAACTTAAAACGCTGTGATCAAATGTCAAAAAGTGCAGCAAAATTGTCACATGACATTTTTTTTTGTGATAACTAGGATATAGGTGAAATGAATCATAATAAGTAACATACTAGCAATATAAAAAAAAATAAAAAAAAATCATTGTGGAGTCAATATTCAAAAAATAAATGAATCCCTGAGGCAGTTGTGATTACCATCCACCAGTACACTATAAAATGATTGTGGCTATTAATTTAGACCTTTTGGTTTGATTACTTTAGCAGCAACCATACTAACAAAAACGACAGTTAAATAAATTGTTGGTAAGTCCTTTCACTTTGTGGGATGTTCAAATAGGCCTCCACTGAAACTAGGTCCTTGTAGTTTTGAAATTGCCAACTGCAATTCCAATAGATTTAAGAATTTACAAACGGATCCCCACCATTAGAGTACCGATTATAAGGACACAAATAAAAGTTATTAAAAACTATAGAGATTTTAATAGTTTGAAAGTTGGACCCCTGGAAAATACTAAATTGATACCCTCAATCAAAACTACGAGTGAAGGATTGCGTCGGTATATCACTACTCCAGCAGTAGGGATCCCTGTAAGGTTTTTATAGGTACATGAAACTATTAGGTCGAAAGCTATTAACTATCTTTCCAAACGTACTTTCTGTCTCGATTATAAGCAAAAATAATTAATCACACACTAATTAAGAAATTTAGTTAAATACAATTATTTTTCCTCATCTCATGAAACTATAAGTGGATTCTCAAAGGTACCCTTTACGGTCATTGAAAATACAACTTATATTAATTGAGGGGTATTTCAGAAATGATTTCGTTGAATAGAATGAAAGTAGTTAAATTTGCATATATTCAACACAGCCAAATATATGTATTTTTAGCTTATATTCTAGACTGGATTATTTCAACATCCAAAAAGCACAAAGGGCCTAAGTTTAAGTGTAAATAACCAATTCACCCCTGAAATTGCAATGGTTAGACATTTACATCCCTGAAATTTGAAAATACTTATGAAAGACTTATTTTGAATTATGTTGGGCAAATTGGTCCCTCTATTAATTTGTAAGGACTAATTTGATAATAAGCGATATCATTCGGGGATTAATTTGCTAGTAAATGATATGATTCATGGACTAATTTGTTGGTAGAAGGACCAAGCTGCTCTGCTCCATATAATTCAAAATCATGGCTTTTTTGTATTTCGACGGTGTAAATGCTCGACTCATACAATTTCAGAGGGAACGAATTGGCGATTTACTCGACATCTTGTCTATAATCTCAATCTATTAAAACAACATTGAACTATAAGAAAACTAGCAACGACATTAATTTAAAATTAAAAAACACGAAATGCTGCAAACGTCACGTATAGAATAAAATTACATGCAATCTTACAGGAAGGAAACAAAACGATTGAATAGATCAGCGAGAGAATACACATTTTATAACAGATGAATATGCTCTTTCAAAAGCGAAACAGGAAAATAAATCAGAATTATTGAAAAGCGAAAAAAGGAAATTAAATTGAATTTAAAGATGAATATTCAGGAGCGTACCTCCGCCATGAGTGAGACAGACTCGATCGATCAGCAATTCAACAGAAAGAACAGAGAAAACGAAAGGAAATGGAAGGAAACCGCAACTTTTTACAGAGGATGGTGATATCAATGGGTTTCATTAGGCCCAATTAGTTGTATGAAAAACCATCAAAATTGCTGTTCACACTTCGCAAAGTGCTAAGAAACACCATGAAATGAAATGACAAATTTAATCCCAATAATACATCGGCAATTAACTATCGCTGGTTAAAATCTATCGGTAGTTAACTACCGATGAGGTTATATTGGTAATTTTGTGGTGTTTCTTAGCAACCTTTTACGTGGAACTACAATTTTCAAAAACCATAATTCAAAAATAAAATCTTTTTTTCACATAGACAAAATGACTTTCAAAGTCATTCTAAACTCAGATAGAGATGAAAAATGTCGTAGTTCAAACCTCGGTTATAGTGTCCGATCTAACAATTCTAACATTTTTACTAATTGAGTTAAGATTTGTGGACGACCTACTTCAAAAAATTATTAACAAAAACTTATGCACAAATCACTTGGCTTGATTTTCACTTTCCTTATCTTAATTTTTTTTTTGTGTTGGTTATCATTTGTACACAACTTAAAAACATTTTAAATGTTGAATTCAAGACCTCCAATTAAACTTATTGAGATTTGAACTATCATTTGTAAGATTTTAAAAATTATAAAAAGCCCTTAAAAAAAAAAGAGATCAACATTTGATTTTTAAATCCATATTTTCGTAACTTTTATCTTGAACTTTTATTGTTAAAAAAATTTATATTTAATTCATCTAATGTTAAAATATTTTAAATTTTTATAGAGGAACATTTTATAATGTCATGATCATTTGTGCAAAAAATCATTCAATGTAGGAACCAAAGAGTGTGATATTTTTTAAAGGGACGAAAAATAAAATTTAAATTTTTGTAGTAAACTGCAAAACATATTCAACACCTATATATTTGTTTAATATATCCAAGGTCCCACTAAATAATTACATATATGTTTGTAGCTCATTGGTTGAGTCGAAAACTGTTGATTCAACAGTCCAAAGCTGAATCCCTATTGTTGGAAAATAAAAAATTAAATTAAATTATTTATTTTTAACATGAGTAATGAATATATTTATAATTTTAATTTTGTAAAAATTTCATTTGGTTTCATTACTCTCATTTAAAAAATCCCTAGTTACCAAAAAAAAAAAATTACTCATTTAAAAATGTCTCACTTAGAAATCTCTGCCCCAACTACATTGTTTTGGGACGTGAAGTTGAGAATTTTTGATAGATAAAGGAAAAGAAACAAAACAAAAGAAGCCGAACTATTGCCTTAAAAAGGTTACATGTAAACTATCTGATAGCAGTAGAGGTCAGACCAGTCCGAGGGTCATCAAAATTCAGCAATCTATCATTGGAATATGCTTCCATCTTTGAATGAAAATCAGCCCATTGATTTTCCTCACGCAGTGTGTTTGACATGAATATTTCAATTCTACTGCAGCAGATATAATATAATGAAGCTAAGGGCAACATAGATGTGGTAAGGAGGAGACACAATATCACAGATTAGCTAAATGACATAGAGTCAGAGTAAAGTATAGCTTATAAAACTCTCTTGTTTGAAATAGTGGCCTTTTCTAGCCTGTGATAAATAGTAGCAAGCTCAACCTACATGTTTGAAATTTCAGGCTACCTGACATACTAGAGCCGATTCCCCACAGAATTTCTGCTAACAACCCTCAATCAGCATGCTCTGGGTTCCCAAAACAAATGACATCCACATGAAAGTTTCCCCTGAAGGGGGTGCCAAGAAACAAGTTTGCTGTCTCTATCCTCAAGTCAAGAATATGGTAAGGAAAACAAACATTTAAAGTTTTAACCATCTCATAAATATTGGACAAAGCTGCGTTAAGATAAACTAGCTTACAAACACAATGGGTGCTTCTGGATCTCCAAATCTCCCAAAGGCGAATAACTAAAGCGTCGGAGATAATTCCCAAGCTCAAATCATGATTTGGAGTTAATTCAACTGAGCATGATATTTGTTTGCGAATAAAAAACTCAAATCATTTAACCCTAAGGTATGCCATATTGATGAGGAAGCACACAATCCCTTACACAATGGAGCACGTCTCCAACTTAGGTCACATTCCTCTGTGATGAGAAGGGACGAAATTGTGACAAGCCTGCTAAATGAAGAATTTAACATTTTCAATGATTTTTAATTTCCAACTCCTCTGCTCAAATCTAATTTAAATGCTAGGACAAAAGCCAAATGCAGCCCCTCCTTTGTTAGGTGGGGGTGTACACTCCCTTTTAGAGATGTTTTTTAGTGCTGTAATAGGAATTAGGAAGCTATTGCTGATGACGGTAAGGTTAGCTGTTGTTGAGATCTTAATAAGATTAAGTTCTTCAGAATATAACTAGGAGAATGTTTTAATTTTAGTATTTTACCTAAAATTGTCGAGGGTGTTTTAATTTTACCTGCTTAGGAGAATGTCTAATGTGCCGGTTACCCTGGAATCACTTGATTGAAAATGTGTTCTTCAACCTTGGTGACCTAGGTTTTATTCTCTGGCACACCGAAAAAAGGAAAATATCTGATGTCAATTTCCTAGACTTAGTTGTATGTGTAATTGTTGTAAATAAGTCTGGTATCCCGGAGAGTATACACTACCGGTTATAACTCAGGCCTTTGCAATTGCTGAATGGAAAATCAAACTCAAGTTGGCAATTTTGAAACAGTATTGATGTGAAAAGTTGAGTAAACCGTTAAACCAACAAAATCCAGATATGCACCACAAAGGAAAAGACGATTTGAGTGTACTTGTTAGTATCCATAATGATTTTCAAACAGTCTGATCATTTCTGATGGACAACAAATCCTAAGCATGTTTCATAAGATTGCTTCCTCCAGGAAAATCTTAAAAATCAGTAATATATGGCTCACTAATACATGGATATGCTTACAAGACTTACAACTTCACCTATGGTAAGTTGTTTGAGAGACATATCTCTGACCCCCTTCATTTGCAGTCTAATTCAACAATTCTCAGAACTGCATTATGTTTTAAGGAAATGAGCAATCAATAAAACCATCCAATCTGAGATTTACATAGGAAAAATCATCAAATCCCCGTCACATTGTACAAACAAAAGCTGAAGTCAAGCTGCGTTTGATTGATCCTCGCTCATTAAACTTCACCTCCCAGCAACTGATGGGTCATATTGACCTGCCCAACCAGCACCACTACCATCATTACTATTTACAACTCCTACTCCATTGCTGTCACCAACTGGTACCATAGACTCTCCTACTTGCCCAAAAGCCATTTGACCATGAACTCTCCCATAAGGATCAAGAAAGGCACCACTGCCATCTGCTGGGGTAACAGCTCCAAATAGATTAGGTGCTGTTTACATAGTATCAAATATCAATGTATCAGAAACATATATGTATAGGAGTATCATACAGTGAAACAACAACCTACTGAAGCCAGAGACTTACCATTTATTCTTTTCTCAGCATTTGAAATCTCAGCCCGCAACATTTCAACTTCTCTTGCCATCCCTATTAGTTTCTTCTCTTTTGCTTTCAATTGGACGACTAGCTCAACATTTTTGCTCTTTTCGTATTCGAATGTGTCACTATTAACCAAGCAGATTTGAACATTTACAAGAGAAGTTTAACATAAAAAATTCAAGGCAACAAATTGAGACAGAAAGTATGCAATAGGATGCAAAAGAGTAACAAATGATTTAAAATTTTGGGCATATAATGGCACAAATTGATAGATATAAAAAATAATTTCACCACATCCTCAAATGATTTATGATTCCTTTGTACAGGTTTTGAACTGACAATAGGAGACTCAAACTATTATGCCACACATGATACCCACTTCAAAGATAACATGACCTATCCTGAATGCAGTCATAGGGAGAAAGGAATAGTCCTTGTCAAGAGCATATGGGTCCTAACTTTTCTATTCCTGTACTCACCATTGATAAACAAACATGAAAAATTTCTTAGATTGTTTCATAGTGGAGTATTATGCTATGGGAAAGGGTAAAATATGCAGCTTTTGCTGATAGAAAACATTGTAATCAGATGTTTATTCTCATGGTATATATAATAACAAGTAAATATCCAAATTGATCCTTGAAATTGTATAATTGTATCAACCTAGCCTCCCACATTATCAATATTCCAAAATGATTCCTAAAATTGCAAAATGTTAATCAAATTTGTCCCTCTATCTCGACCTGTTATCAAATGCCTATTTGACATTATTCACAAATAACAACATATGGATAAATTTGATTAAAAATGTGCAATTTCATGATCATTTTGGAATATCCATACTATAGTCCTACAATTAAAAGTTATAACAACTAAAACAAACAAAATAATGTCATATCATACTAGGCAGAATCAGTTGCATACTGCATAGATCAAACAATGCCAATATGTTATGTGAAAAACCAAGTTTTCAAATCGGCAAATTGGATCATGAAATAATGGAGTTAACTAAATTCCCTCAAGAACTCAGTATCAATTACATGAAGGTAATGCCACATACTGAACAAACTTCAATACTAACCGTATCCTCTGATGCTCTTGTACCAAACTATCCAATTCAGCGTGCAAATCCGGCAAACACTTAACATCACTAATAACCTTCTTCAATTCCTGAGTAGCCAATTGAATTTCCCCACTCAATTCATGTCTCGAAGCAGCCAAACTCTGCGCCTCAATATGCGCCTGTTGAAGTTCTTTCTTAACACTATCACTAGCTCTAATATCAACCTCCATTTTCGCAATCTTATCTAACAACACTCTAATTTGAATGTCACTTTCAGTTTGTGTGCTTCTAATGTGTGACTTAATCTTCTGCACATCTTGTGCAGCGGATACAAGTGCGTCTCTTAAGGCTTTGTGTGTGCTTGCTAATCTGCGATTGTCGCTAACGAGTCGCTCGATTTCTGCTTCTTGAGCGGCGAGTTTGTTTTCTAAGAGATGAGGAGGATATGAAGCATGGCTATGCCTCATTGTGAACTTCAATCGATGATGGTGCAATCTATGCTTTCAATTGCACCGGTTTAGCGTCTAATCGTGTTGAAATCGCGTCATCGCGCTCGCCAAGGGAGAGGGTAAGGAATTGGACGGAATTTCTCGCTGTTTTTCTGATGGCCGGCGATTAACAACTTCGTCTGCGTTTTCCGGCAAGTTGAGTTTGGTGCGACTCTGATCCAACTTGTTTCTGATTTCTGATAAACAACAAGAGCAGAGTTTTGTTATTTAAGGGTTTTAATTTATCAGTTAAAAAAAAGGGCTAATTTTTATGGGGTTCTAATTCGGTATTCCACCTAAAATGTCATCAAGTACAGGCTATTAAACTGTAATAATGGGGATCAAATATAAATAGATTTGACATGGTTATTGTACCAGTATGGTTTTTAGGGTCATGACTCGACTGGAAGCCCCTCCTAGTCATGATTGTCTTGGTCCAAGTCAATTTTGGCTCGGTCGCAACGAGATTATTAATGTGGGCAAAATTCTGATGATAGGATTTGGTCCACCGATTTAGACCTAAAGAAAACTGATTGAGCTATAAATACACGATATAGGAGTCGACTCTGATACAGCCTTGATTCTCATCTGCCTCTTTGCATTGGAGAAGCGGATATATTTATTTTACATTTGGACTTAAATGTCTTTTATTTTATGTCATATTAAATACTAAAATTTTGGATTTTTTGATTTTACATTTTCCATCAATTGAAATTCCCAAGTCGAATCAAACCCAAAATAATTTAAACTTCTTGCCTTGTCACATTGCTTCCATTAAAATTTCTCTCAGTCTTTCTCCTTCGTTGAACCAAACATTCTCTTAGACTTTTTTTTTGAAATAAAACATTCTCTTACACTTCTTTCAAAAAAAAAAAAAAAAACATTCTCTTACACTATTAGTTCATGGTCTTTAAACAAAAATTGAATATGATATAACTTTACATTTATTGAAATCAAATGCTTAACCCTTATGATTTATATAAAAATTATCATAGTAAAATAATCACAATAATTTTTTTCTATTGAGTATGATCATTTTATTTAATCTTATCTATCTATAAACTATAACTAGCAATAGTGTAGAACATTTTTGTCAAAAAAAAAAAAAAAGACTTCATAGTGTAGAAATAAGAAACACCAAAAGAGTGTCAAAATTATGGATAATGTATAGTTTATGATTAATGGTTGATACAACATGTATGAATAATGTATCATCTATAAAAATATGATAATGATATTAAATTATGAAACTTTTTTTCATAAAAAAAGAAGAAGAGAGTTTTGAATATATATAAGACACCTGAAACACGATATATCTTGAAGGAAAATTTAGACATAAATATATGCATACCGTACCAAACAGAAACACAATAATAAAACACGACGATTGTTAGATGTCAATGTTTTTTTAAGGAAGATGACAATTTTTAGAATGTTTGAAAATGACTTCAGATGATAACCAACATCGTCAGCTTTAAGTGAAAGTTCATAGTTACCAACGTCCTTAAAGTTGTGAATGTGATTTGAGCCCTTAACTCAAACAAAAACAAAAAGAGACGTATACGTTGAATCTTGGTTCCAATATATAGTCTTGCGCATGCAACAACGTTAAAACAGAGAGTTTGTCGTCTTTTGGTTCCACCAAATTTGAGAGATTAGTGTGTGCGGTTGCGCGGATAATACCTGATTTATGCAAAAAAAAAAAAAAATGTCGTTATTCTTTGCTTAGTCGACATTGGCATCGCCTTATAAATTGTGACAGTATACAATACATAATTTCTATTCATTGAGAGTGGTACCATCACTATTAAAATAGCAAACGATTTTCAAGCATCCTATCTTAGAAGTCACTCCAAAAATATGATCATTAACAAATGAATCCAAAAGAAGAGTTCAGAAATGATCAATGATCCCCCACTGAGTCAGTCACTCTCAGAAGGGTAAATAAAAGCATTCTTGAACCTTCTATAAGAATAAACACCTGGATATAGTAATCTAAGTGCAAATTGGTCACCATGCAACAAAAAGCTAATGATATATATACCACTATTACCTTATACAAAACTTAGGAGACTAACAGTGGCACCACCACTATTGGCAAAACAAAAAGTAGACTTTCGTATATATGCACAGACAAAATCCCTACCTCACCTATAACCATGAGATGAGTTGTCCACACAACTAAAAAATTTAAAATGAGCAAAAACACCATGCCATATTAATATGCATGCATATAGTCAATAATAAACAACCTTTCATCCTCCACTATGGTGGGTGGCCATCATATGAGTCGACATATTGTATTGGCACATATCATAAATCATGCGAATGTGCATGTTCAAGGCACTTCAACCACAAGTTTTTGTTCATCAAAATGCAAATATGCCACGCAAATATGATTTCCCCCACTTTCTAGCCTCAAACTTTAAATAATAATTCCGCATGTTCACACCAAAACTAGAGCATTCAGCAGCTATAAATACTTCAAAACCTCTTCAGAGTATCAACAACAAATACACTGCATACCATCTAAAGTTTGTTCAGTTCTATATAATAAATATTATACTATATAGTTCGATATCCTTAATTTACCTTTGCTTGATTTGCTACTTCAAGCTGCTACATTAATGGCTGCATCTTGGTCGTGTTGTTTACTTGCACTGCTTGTTTTGGTGTCGGTTATTGAATCAGAAAGTAGAGTGGCTAGGAAGGATTTGGGTTTGGACCTTGGTGGATTGGGAATTGGACTTGGTGCAGGAGTTGGTTTGGGAATTGGAGGTGGTAGTGGCTCTGGAGCCGGAGCTGGTGCAGGCTCTGGTTCTGGTTCTAGCTCTTCCTCAAGTTCATCGTCCTCTTCATCTTCTAGTTCTGGGTCTGGTTCCGGGGCAGGGTCGGAAGCAGGCTCATATGCAGGCTCTCGGGCTGGCTCGGGATCAGGTGGCAGAAGTCGCGGTGGTGGTCGTGGTGGCGGTGGAGGAGGTGGTGGAGGTGGCGGTGGAGGAGGTGGTGGAGGCTCTGGGCAAGGCTCTGGCTATGGTGAGGGCTATGGTCATGGTTGGGGTTATGGTGAAGGCGGGGGTGATTAATTATGGAAATGCATGAATTGACTAATATATAAATAATTAATATGGTGGACTCGAATAAAAGAAAGTATAAGTAGTTGCTGGTGTGGATGAAATAATGAACACGTTAGATGGTTGATTCCATGCATCATGTGTGTTTTAGTGAACAAAAATTAGTTGTGTTTCAATTTCAACCTTTTGTTTTAGTCTTCCTGTTATGAAAATTTCCAATATCTACTTGTAATTTGGCATAGCTTTAATTTTTTTAAGTTGTAGATGATAGTACTGTTGTACCATGGTTGAATTCAGATATATCATATCATATATATACAAGTATTGATTAATTTCCACTCAAAATTGCCGTGTTCTTATCTTGTTTGCTTTCTGTTTCATGCAGAGACCAACTTTTAAATCCTGTAAAATAATCAAGTTACAAATTCATTCCATTTGGTTGCACATGAAATTTGAAACCTATGTATATATATATATAAGTCTATATTATCTTTTCCAATTTCTAATTACGTCCAGATAAAATCTTTTCTTTATGGCAATGTAGATAAAAGTTTTGTTGCTGCATATATAGTTTTGGTTTCTCTATAATAAGCAATTTACTTTATAAGATATATCAATAGTTGACGGAAAAAAAAAAAAAGTGCTGGTATTCTTTTTGATAATCAAAACGAGTATATTATATAGGCTTGCAGTTTTAACCCTTTAATTTTCACAAAGAAAAAAAACTACAAAACGGTCCATAAGTTTTGCATCTTTAGCAGTTTTGGCCCCCAAGGCCAAAAAAAAAACACGTGGCACCTCACTGAAGATACCACGTCAGCGTAGACCAAGTCAAAATTGGCATTGGGGCCAAAACTGCCACAGATGCAAAACTTAGGGGGCCGTTTTGTAGTTTTTTTTCTTAAAAGACTAAAATCGCAATTTTGTGAAAGTTAGGGGGTTAAAACTGTAATTAAATCTTTTATATAAGATGATAAAACTGATGTATTGGCAAAGCAAATCCAAAACAGAGAGAAGTCAGTAATAATAAAATAAAAAAAATCACAATTATGCAAATATACCTATCTTATATGGATTGTATCACAAGTGGGAAGGGACGTGCGAAGCTAGTGAGAGGTAGGTACAATAAAACGGAACTACATCTGCTAGAAACACATTCAATTTTGTTTTTCTATCACTCTGTTGTTTGCTTCAAAGTTCAAACAATGCCGCCTTCCCACGTCAATGGAACCACATTTGGCGTCGTCCTTTATACATGGTATCAGTAAAATTTACGGGGTCTAACTTTTCTACATCAAAGGTGTAAAGCAGTGGTTAAAGGGTCAGGACACTCAAAGAGTTTAAGAAGGAGGTCCATGGTTCGATCAATGCGGCTAACATTTTTCTTTTCCACTCTAACACCTCAAATTTGTTGATGCCGCAACTCAATCTCAATGTCCAGCCAAAACTCATGGAAACTATGAATATTGGAGAAGGCAAGATCAACTTGTTTTTCATGCCATTCTTGCATCCATGGATCAGAATGTTATCACTCTACTTGGCAGCGCACAAACTTCCAAACAAGCATGGGATATCCTTACCAAAGCCTATGCAAGCAAAGCAAAACTCGCACTTGCATCATGTAACGCTAGGATCGTCTCTCTTGCTTCAACAATGCTCTCAATCTATTACCTTCAAAGTATAATAGCTCTATCAAATGAGTTTGGTGTGATCAAATATCCTTTGGATGACATAGTCATTCACACCCACAATGGTCTTGAGTCTTAAAAAAAAAAATATCTCTGCATGACGTACTTGGGAATACCCTATTGGTTTTGATCATCTCGTGTAGCCGCATTGGATTTTAGTGTAGATTTTATTGATCAAAATACGATTGCATTAACTTGAACTTAGAGTGGTGATACATGGACACCCCCATGTGGCAATACACCCTTTACACCTACACAGAATTCTGACACGTGGCAACCTGGACCCTACACAATAAAAGAGAAAGTGTGGTTGTGAGATTAATTTACTAAAATATCCCTAATACATAAGGTGTATAATGGGGTGTATGAATAAAAGGGTGTTCATGAATCATTTTCCTGAACTTAATATGATCACTTCATTTGGTTTACCATTTTATATACATAGTATCTTGGACTAAGTCAAGATTCATCTCAACTGAACTTCAACCCAAGAGGTTCCACTGAAACGTGCAAAATGTTCTCGGTGTAACGACCACACATTCAAGGCTAGCCATTGGCAACATATTTTTAGAGAAGTTGCCCAAGTAGTTGGCGTCTTGGCCAAGCATGACATATTAGCCTTAGCTTGTCATGGGGGGTTTGCAATGCAGTTTGGATCAGTTTTGAGGTAAAAACTTTTCCGGTCCAATGGAAAAAACTTCTCTTCACGACAAGATACACATGTCAGGCAAAACGTCATCATCCGACCTTCCCGCTATTTCTCCTATATGGCTCAATTATATAAGGACTCTTTCTCCTAGAAATAACATTAGCACGACTTTACGACCTCACACTAACCTTAATAATTGAGCATATGAGTGCTTGCAGGTACATTATTCAAGATCCCCTCTGATCACATAAATATACCAAACAGCAATCACCCTAAAATATGGTTATTAACAAATGAATCTAACATTTGTAAAAAAAAATAAAATGAATCTAATAGAAGAGTTTGGAACTGTACACTACACTGATCCTCATTGAGTAAGTCACTCATAGGGGTAATAAAAGCATTCTTGAACCTTCCATAAGACTGACCACCAGATATAGTATTGATCATCATGCAACTAAAAGTTAATGATATACCACTACTAGCTTATACAAATATTAGGAGATTGGCAGTGGCACCACCACTGGCAAGCAAAAAGCAGACTTTCGTGTGTATAAACAAAATCCTTACCATAACCATGAGATGAGCTGTCTACACAAAGGATCACTGATATGTTTTTAAATTTGAAAATGAGCAAAAATACCAAACCATACCTTTGTAACACTGACACTTCTGATTAAAGATGTGATTAGTGTTCAACACATATCAATGTCTAACACCGACACATGTGGCTATATTTCAGTGTTAATGTCGTATCTGTATTTGTATAACTATTTCACAGTACCATACCATGCATAGTCAACAATAAACAACCTTTCATCCTCCACTAAGTTGAGTGGCCATCATATGAGTCGGCATTGTATTGGCACATGCTATATATCATGCCAATGAACAAGTTCAAGGCGTTTCAAGTTTCAACCACAAGTTTTTATCCATCCAAATCCAAATATGCCACGCCAATATGTTCTCCTCCACTTTCTAGCCTCAAACTTAAAATAATCATTCCGCATTTTCACACCAACACCATACTCTACAACTTAATTTCACGCCATGCCATTAACCATAGCATTCAGCATCTATAAATACTCCAAAAACCTTTAAGGCCTCTTCATAGTAGCCAACAAATCAAATACACTACATACCCTCTAAAGTTTGTTCAATTCTATATACTTGTACTATATAGTTGGCTTAATTTGCTACTTCAAGCTATACATTATAATTAATAACAAGGAATCAATGGCTGCACCTTGGTCATGTTGTTTACTTGCAGTGCTTGTTTTGATGTCAGTTATTGAATCAGAAAGCCGAGTAGCAAGGAAGGATTTGGGTTTGGACCTTGGGGGATTGGGAATTGGACTTGGTGCAGGAGTTGGTTTGGGAATTGGAGGTGGTAGTGGCTCTGGAGCCGGAGCTGGAGCCGGCTCTGGTTCTGGTTCTAGCTCTTCCTCAAGTTCATCATCCTCTTCGTCTTCTAGTTCTGGTTCTGGTTCCGGGGCAGGGTCGGAGGCAGGCTCCTATGCAGGCTCTCGGGCTGGTTCAGGATCAGGCGGTAGAAGTCGCGGTGGTGGTCGTGGTGGTGGAGGAGGCGGTGGTGGAGGTGGTGGTGGAGGAGGTGGTGGAGGCTCAGGGCAGGGCTCTGGTTATGGCTCTGGTTACGGTCATGGTGGGGGTTATGGTGAAGGTGGTGGTAATTAATTAAGGAAAGACATGAATTGATTAATAAATATATAGATAATATGGTTGAAATAAATAAAAGAAAATCTTAGACTGTTTGGTGTAATAAATTAGTAGCTGGTGTGTACCTAAATAATTAACATGTAAGATGGTGGATTCCATGCATTATGTGTGTTTTAGTGAAGAAAAATCAGTTGTGTTTCAATTCAACCTTTGTTTTTGTCTTCCTGTTATGATTCCAAATTTCCAATATCTACTTGTAATTTGGCATAGCTTTAGTTTTTTGAATCGTAGATGTTGGCAATGTAATGTTGTATCATGGCTGAATTCACATATATAAAAGTAGCATTACTTAATTAAGTGTGATATCTCCCGAAATTGATTAATTTCCATCAGAAAATATGTTGTGGTTTTATGTTGCTTGCTTTCTGTTATGCAGACCAAATAAAGTTTAAAATTTCCTTTCTAATTGAATAGAGATAAACACATAATTTAGTTACAATTGCACTTTCTTGCTCATGAAATTTCAATGCATATTCATTAATGAAATGAATATTCAGTACTGCCTATATTTGTCCATTGTCTAAGAATTTGGTCAGCTTTTTCCATTTCTAATTACACGCAGATAAAAGCTTTTCTTTACCGCATGCAGATAAAAAGCTTAGTTGCTGCATGTAGTTTTGGTTTCTCTACAATAAGAAATTTACTTTATAAGACAAAATAAGATAATATCAATAGTTGACGGAAAAAATCAAGTGTTGATATTCTTTTTAAAAATCATAAACCATATTCTATAGTATAATCAAACTGGTAAATGCCAAATAAAAAGTGGAGAAGTCTGGAACAGAACAAAAAGACTAAAAATGCAGAAGACAGAACCCCGAAAGCAACAGATGAAAAACTCTCAAAACAGAAGTTAAAGTCATGATTGCACCAAATCTGCAACGTCAAACAGATCCAGTTTGTTGCGTGTACGTGCAAAGAAGAGCTGTGTTTTTACTAAATTTAAAACATGACATATAGTTACTGGTGTGCTTTAAGTTTGCACTCAATTTGCTATTAATTTTATAAAGCAAAATCTCTCCCATGTTGGTAAATAAATATTCTAACTTAAAGCACATAATTTAAAACATAAAGGTCTCCATGAAAATTTACTTTAGGCCATAGGAAACACATAATGTGCATATGGATTCTTTTTGAACGGATTTAAATTCGTCTTTGTCACCAACCAAATGAAAAGGCGATATGGATTCAACACGTCTTGTCATCGAAATCAAGACTTTCAAGGGTCTCGGTTCAACCACTTGAGTTACGTCTTAAGGACAATTACATAGGATATTCTTTCTCGGGCATTGATGAGTAAGCATGCATGTCACATGAAGTTCTTTAACGTATATCTAAAGACATGTTTATAGAGAAAGTGAAGAGGAAATTTGCCATTTTACAAAAAGGTTACAACTGTTACATATTCAAAATATAAACACAAAAAGTCCAGGACCTATATTAACATATCAGTTAACAAATGTTGAATTTTATAAATCAATGGAAGAGCAATAATTACAAATAAAAATTAATTTCAAACAAAAGTTAGCTTGGTATAACTTTTCCAGAACGTTCTCAGCATATGTTTTACATCTTGAATTAACGTGTTTTAGTGGCCCTGCAAATAAACATATATATCCCTAACAGCATTTCTTCTTAAAATTGGATTACACGTATCAAAATCATATATATCCCACTATACATGTACCATACATTATGTTGAAGTGAGTGGCATGTACTGTTACTAATGGACTCAACTCAATAACGACAAATAATGTACACATATCCAAATTAATTTGTGCTATAAAAATTTCCACCAGAAAAAAGTTGACTTGTGCCACAAGTGACACCCCCACTTCCTACATTGTCCCATTTCCATACGCATGCACACCTCCAGCTTTTACACATGCTTGCCGACGTACATTAGCGCTATCATAATCTCATCTATAAATAGCATGCATATCTCAACATACTTCTCTACAATTAAAACATTCTAGCCTCTAGAACAGTATTCACTTTAGCTAAGTTCAAAGTAATTTCTAACCTCGTGCTGATATATTTGGCTTTTATATTGTTTGATTTTTGACAATGGCTTCCATGAAGATTTTAGCTGTTGTTGCTTTGCTTGTTGCAATGAATGTTATATCATGTGAAAGTAGAGCAGCAAGAAAGGACCTTGGGTTGGACTTAGGTGGTGTGGGAATTGGGTTGGGTGCTGGTTTAGGACTTGGACTTGGTGGTGGTGGTGGTGCTGGCTCTGGTGCAGGTGCAGGGTCTGGTTCAGGGTCTGGTTCGGGTTCTGGTTCTGCTTCAGCTTCAGGATCAGGATCAGGATCAGGATCGGGATCAGGGTCTTCTGGAGCAGGTTCTGAAGCCGGCTCCCATGCAGGATCTCGTGCAGGGTCAGGGGCTGGGTCAGGAGCAGGTTCTGAAGCCGGTTCATATGCAGGTTCTCATGCTGGATCAGGGTCTTCTGGAGCAGGTTCAGAAGCCGGTTCTGAAGCAGGTTCATATGCAGGGTCTCGTGCTGGGTCAGGGTCTCCTAGAGCTGGTTCTGAAGCTGGTTCATATGCAGGGTCTCGTGCAGGAAGTGGAAATTAAGTAAAATCATATCCATATATATATTATAATAAAGTTCACCTTCACTATGTGATGATGATTATAAGCAACAATATAATTCCAATAATTTGTTCAATAGACATATTGTAATTTAATTCTCCTCTTATATATGCATCGTGCAATATTGTTTTTTCCTTTCTGTAGTTTCTTGCATGTAATATTCTTTATATATAAATCACGAGAGGAGACTCTTGGTTCTCATTCTGTAATATACTAGTATCAAACCCGTGCGACGCACGGATTATTGAATTTGATTTTGTAAATGAATACCAAATAGCATTGGTCTACACCAAGTATTCCATAATGTATATGTTTGTCTATCCGTGACAAATGTTCAAACGATAAAAAATAAAAAGGGCCAAATATTTTGTTTAAAAAGGTAAAATCAAACAACGACAGTGTGACGAATAAACCAACTGCAATTGAAATCAACAATGGCTGAAGCATACTAAAATAATGCCAAATTTACATGGCATTCGGATAAAATTACATGGAAGATATCATATAATTAGACAAACTCGTACAGCTAAGTATATGAAGTTGAAGACATAACTTTACATGTCTACCTTAATTAAAATTGACCGCAGGTTCCAGCACCATTAGAGAGGATAAATGTTGCCAATACTAAAATAAACGTGTGTCAAATTAACGTTGCCACTAAATTATAAATGGATGCTTGTTTCAAAAAATAATAATTATAAAGGTGTGCTCAACTAACCTCAAGTATTTAAATTATGTTGTTATTATTTAAGGTCTTTGTTATTATTTAATTTAACAATAACGTTGTTTTTATAATTTACTCATACTAATTTTTCACAAAAATGATACATCTAAAATAACAACTACTATACCCCATAAATTTTTATGATTATTATAGACGGTCGTTGCCAATGTTTTTTGACAATCCAAGAATAAAAATATGCCTTGCCTCAAAAGAGTTAAACAAAATAAATATAAAAGGTAGGTCTGTATAGATAAACCTTATTGGAGATGATCCACAAAAACAACCAAAACTGCAATAAGATTGAAACCAAATGCTTTTTGATTAAAAATATACCCCAATACATTATCCAGGGGACAACACAGCAGGTAGTGAAAAGGCATACATACATATTCATTATACTATATATAAGGTTTGCACCAATGACATAATAGACCCAACACATTATAAAACCTGCTAGCAAACCAGACAACAAAAACAATTGCCTAACACTGCCAACAAATGGACTTACTGGTAGGCTTTTTCAAAAACTTAAAACTATAGCAAAGTTGCAGGAAGATCGACCATCACAAACACAGCCCATTCACTTAGTTTACTATCAAGGAAAAGCATAGGAAATAAGTACAGACCAATTGAAACAGCCCCTGCCACAAGTAATTGGCAATGTCAAAGAAATCTTGAGATAACTAACATTCAACCAATGCCTTAGATAAAACTTTTATTCAGGTTATGTCAACACGATTGTAGACGTGACCATGTCCCTTCAACCTCTGCAAAGAAAACCAACAGAAGACAAAATTTTCAAATATAAAAACATAAGATTGAATTCAAATAAGAATTACGGAGAAGAAGGACTACATGAAAAGTAAAGACATTGAATCACCTTCAGATTTTCTGGAAAACTTCCTGGTACACAACATTGGTTGTAAATGAGGATGGATCGGAATTCTCATCTGTGATAAGAATCTTTAAACCGGTTCTGGCTCTTACCCGTGAAACAGCAACGTATAGTTGACCGTGTGTAAATACAGGCCTAGGAAGATACAAACCCACATGCGACAACGTCTGCCCCTGACTTTTATTGATAGTCATAGCAAAGGACACAACCAACGGAAATTGCCGCCTCTGAAACTTGATGGAAACATTTGCACCAGAAGGTATAAGATTCATCCGGGGGATGAAAACTGTTTCACCACTGTGACCGCCACCAATGACACGCGCACAAATAACATTCTTTCCCAAAGATACAACCGTTAATCTTGTTCCATTGCAGAGACCGGCAG
The DNA here is from genome assembly GCA_958299785.1 of Medicago lupulina. Classification (NCBI taxonomy): domain Eukaryota; kingdom Viridiplantae; phylum Streptophyta; class Magnoliopsida; order Fabales; family Fabaceae; genus Medicago; species Medicago lupulina. Next base: position 2,243,659 of record OY283143.1, on the reverse strand, counting down.
ATTGATCAATGTTGCGCAACAGCATCACCGGAACACCAACTTTGAGACTCAACTTGTGATTAGGCATACCCGAACATTTGATATCATTCAAAAACTCTGGTGTAATCCAACGATGGTCAATCCCCACGTCATCATCACACTTGCAAACAGTATCACAACTTAAGTAATCCTTCTCTTCACCGGGTATCAATGCCATGACATAATCATTCACCTTCTCAACTAATTCAAGAGTGGGAGCCAAAATTGCACGATCGTTAAAATAAGAAGAATCCACCAAGTTGTCCAGCAAATCAGGGTATGTGGATGAGACTATATCTCCAATAGGATTACCAGAATTTTCCACAATAATATCAGTGGGGATCTCAATGATAGCCTCGCCATCATCAATCTCACCAACCTTTCCATCACCAATATCCAAAATCCACTTCGCGAACGCAGCTAAGTTTTCATTCACATGACTGTCCACGCCCACCCCCAATCTCATGTTTTCTGTCAGCTTCAATACCTTACATCCAGACCACAGAGGTGAAGAATTGATGGTGGCATGCACAATATCCGCCCGACCGCCCTTGGGAACAACAGGCAAAATTTGTCGAAAATCTCCACCGAACACAATTGTTTTTCCACCGAAGGGACGGTCCAAAGCCCCATCAACTACATTATTCATAATGTCACGCATTGTTCGATCGAAGGCCTCAAAAGCCAACCTGTTGATCATCGGTGCTTCATCCCATATAATCAGGCTAGCCATAGTCAACAACTGAGCCTTGTTACCCTCCTTTTCAATCAGGCAGCAAGAATCTTCAACCAAAACCAATGGGATGGCAAACTGCGAATGAGCGGTCCTGCCACCTGGCAATAGCAAAGATGCTATCCCACTTGATGCAACATTTAGAACAATCAGTCCCTCAGACCTTAACCGGAAAGATAGCGCATTCCAAAGGTAGGTTTTTCCAGTTCCACCGTAGCCATCAACGAAAAACATACGACCTAGATTGTTATAAACTGCATCGATAACTTGGACATACACATTCAACTGACCCTCGTTTAGATTAGAAAAACATTCACCGTGTCGTACCAACATTTCTTCGGAATCGTAAGACAATTCATTAGCTAACAAAACATTGTTGAAAGCCTCAACGACAGGAACGGATATCTTTGGCATGCATTCAAAATCCTCAAGAGTCTTTCCATTCAGCCTCAGCAATTTGTCTATTTCAACCAAACAAAGCTCCTTCAAATCATCCTCAGATATAACCAGATCTACAAAGTATAATAACAAACACCAAGAAGTATTTTTTAATGTTAAAATTTAAAAAATTACAACACAGGAAATATGAATGTCAGGAAAAAGGGAAGCAAAGAATAAAGAACTAACCTGGCAAACCTAAAGCTCGGCGCCTATCGTAAATAATACCGTCGGATAATGACTCCCAGGTAAGTTGCCAAACGTTAAATGGATCAGCCAATGAGGAACAGACCAAAAAATTGGCAAAAATCTTTCGCACTGAATGACCAGAAGAAAGGATTGCGACCTCATTGATAGCATCGATAAACTGACGATCATCTGCAAGCAGACCCAAAGCTGCACACGCCTCCCTATACGTTTCATGTATATGGCCGTAAACAGTGCGAATATCTTCAAAACTGGTGCAACCAACCTGTACATTCAACAACAAACGTAGGTAATATATCTCTCGATTACTCGGCGGAACAAAGGTCAACCGTCCCACAGAAACCCCCTTGTGACGTGGATGCCACAAACGGTTCCTTTCATTGAATACAAACATGCTTGGAAACTGCGTATAAGTGAGAGAGCGACCACATGAAAATTCCTTGTTAGCTTCCATCCAAGCAAGAAACATTGTATTTTTTTCTCTGTTGACATCCAAAACACACTCAAGATCTGCATCGTCCTCAAAGACAACCCTCTGTCTACCATACAGGTGAAACGTGAGCCTTTGAACAGGAGGCCACCGACTGTGAATGTCAAACGCAAAAATGCGCCATATAGACTCACATGGGGATAGATACCTGCAATCGTAAAATTGCTGAATTTCATCCACAATCTCCTGATCCCCCACCTCCATCGCAGCTGTCACACGATCCACACCTTTCGTAATATACTTGAACAAATACTTTATGCAATTGGATCTATTGCAAAATTCTATATTCACATGAGCTTGATACTTCATGATCAAAGCGGGATTGTAAGGCACAACGCTACGATTGTCCAGCTGAACATCTTTCTTCATAACAACAACACCAAGATCACGACGTCGGTAGATGGGATATCCACTCTCATCAAAAGAGGTCTTTGAGGTAAACTTTTTAGGATAGAATTTTGAGCAACGGCGATCCTTCATGCAAGGTGAGTTGGGTCTTGCAAAACCACAAGGTCCATGAACCATGAAACTCGTAACGGCAGCATACAACTTCGGATAGAGTGTTTCATCAGGCAACTCAGCACATATAACGGAATCAATGGAAGCAACAGAATCAAGTTTGTCCTTCTTGTCAAGCCAAAGCAAAATATGTGCATGAGGCAGACCGCGTTTTTGGAACTCAATGGTGTAGACGCCTATGAATAAATAAACAAATATAAAAATAGTTGACAATAATATACTCCTAACAGTATTGAACCTTTAAATATCATAATTCAATTGCTATAAAAAATAAAAAATATAAAACAAAAAAGAAGGTCAGATAAAAACTCACTTGCTATAACTCTTCCAAAAAATTGCCCTTTTTTAAAATCAGACATCATTTCCTCCAACTTGAGTTGAAATACCCTGCAACATATATCCGGTCTGTATGCTGCATAGTTGCCAGACTTAGATAGATGTCTTTGTATTTCAGCCCACTTAGGGTTGCATGTAACAGTGAGAAATAAATCAGGGTAGCCATATCTCTTGCAAATTGCCATTGCATCCTGACAATTATTAAACATATACCTCCTACCCCCGGTGAAAGATGCAGGCAAAACAATCCTTGAACCAATGGAGGAAGCATCATTGTCTCCACGGCTGACTGCCTCCTCAACTCCCATCAAAAATCCGGAACGTATCTTACTTTGGTTCTGCCGCACCCAAGACAATCGCTGGGACTCAATCATAGAATACACGTCAACTACAAACTGCTGGAAAAGTCGTTTACCCAACAACAAAACAGAATCTTCAAAGGACCTCTCTTGTATTCGGAATGCAACAAACTCACGGACACTGATACGAACACGTTTTTTTATAGTGCTAGTAGTTGTCAACTCATTGCGATCGATATGTTCTTGGTATTGGTCTTCACCGAAGGGGAAGAACAATGGATACTGTAGAGGCATGTATTTGCAATGCGTTTCATGGATACGTTGCAAAACACCATCCTTCTCCTTTACAACGATGTCCCTCCCATCCTCCGAGCTTTCAAAGTCACCGACAATCAACGCAGCAACCTCATCAACGTCAGGAACATTGTAAGTTCGTGCATCAGAAGATCTATTACGAAACAGCCTCAAACGAACCGGAACATTTGCATTCAACAGCTGAAAATCACGAACCATTCTAAAACTTTTTACTAAAATGTTATGGTCATCCATCAGGCGTAATAAATCTTGAACCAGAGAAGGATCAACTGTGCTTTCCTCAGAACGACCACTGCAAATACGACAGGCATAAATCATTCAAAAACTATCACACAGTAAACCAAATGATTTTACTTCGATCAAGTATTATCACCGCAAATATCGCTACTGAACTATTTTCTTTTGAAACAAAGAATTTTGTATATCAGGACATAATTATCAGTTTTCATATCTAAACAGCAAAGCAAATTTAACTAAGTATGTCCCACCTGAAATGGGAGAGACGGTTGGCCAATTCGTTATCGGTATCGTATATGTAAAGCTGACAGAACTTGGGTCTTTGCCCTTCGCTGGGAATCAAACTTCCAATACGGTGGTAATTTTGACCAGATATTATGAATTGGGGTGGACCTGCACCATTGTTTATTTTATTCTCAACCTTCCCACCCATTGATGTGAAAGAAAATAGGTTATTATATGATCGAATGTTTGAAATGAAGTGATTACTCCTTGGATGATCCCCATTAAAAAGACTACGTAGCAAAGGAGGTGGTTCCAACATATAAGGCAAAGTCACATTGCCTTTCATACAACACAATGCTATATCAGGCGTAATTGGAGAAGATTTCTTCTGAGCACGCTCCCCATACCAAACCATGGCACCACATTTCTGACATATTGTGTTCATGTCACCAACATCCAAATAAGCTACAACATAGAGAATAAGTGTTAACCTCTGCAGCAGTGGTCGAGTTTTAAATCGAAAACGAAACGAAGAAAGCATATATAAACCATCAATGAATTTGGAAAAAACCTTGATGTTCGCTTCTGTCGAACAATGCCATTGAAAGAGGGTTAATTTGTGTAAAATTGCCATTGCTTGACTCACCAATCTCAGAGCTGAAATCAATCACTAAATCACAGGCAACATGGACAAAAATTGGTGATATTAACAAACAGCTCAGCGATAATAAACATAAAATCCACAGAGACAAAGTCAAAGACAAAATTTAGATATATAAGGCTTACAGGGTGATACAATCGATGGATTGGTCGGCATTAGAGGCAATCTTAATCTCCTAGTCCTTAACATCTCCATTCTATGGAGGCGTTTTCTTTTGCAAAGAGCACGACGGGATGAGGAATCATCCTGGTTCATTCTCAACGAAGAAGAAATGGAAACAGAAAATGTCCACACAGAAAACACATGGGTTCAACATATCAATTTATAGGATAAATTTGGTGGCAGGCATAGGAAATAGGACATTGAGCTGCACAACAGCAATCTGAATGCACCAGTCTGATCAAACTGAACTAAAGCGCAGAAGAATAAGGTGTTATTTTTCTATACTGAGTCTAAGGGGTAAATCTGAAGGGGCAGATCCCTTTGCGTGAAATTGCAGAGAAATTTTGGCATAATAGATTAAACAAATTGAACTAAGAGACAAAAAAACAGCAGAGCAAGTAACAAAGTAACTAAATTAAAGAAAAAATAAGCAATCACAAAAGACATGCATGGAGACCCACGAGGAAGCAGAAACTGTAAAGGTTGAAAAGCATTCAGACATTAGGATCGGAAGTTTTTCAACCAAAGCTGAAATACAACTGTGGCCAACCATAGGTGGAATTTAGATTAGAAAAAAATTTATCTATCCAAATAGGTTTACAAACTTTGAAATTTATTGAGATTACAATTAAGTAATTATATTTAGCTAACGGAGCCCTGTAAATTAAGAAATAAGTTAAAACAAAACTATAGGCAAGATAAATCAATTTCAATCTAAAAAAAAAATATTAACGTGGGTGTCAGCGACTGATAAAATGAATACGACGTACTCCCTCCGTCTTTTCTTATAGGCAAAAAAATTTCATTTTCTTTGTATAAAAATATAAGCAAAAAAGACCAACTTTTATGTCATTATTGTGTTTTTTCAAACAAATCATATTTTTCAATAAAAATTTAACTACATGTTGCATTCAATTTGTTCCCTTTTTTTTTTCTCCATGATTTACAACCAATGAGAATTATTTTTATATCTTTCCATAAAACTAAGTTCAAGGAAAACACACAAAATTATACCTCAAATCACTAAATATTAGTTTTCTTAATAAGTGTGAATTAATGTTTTTTGGTTATAAAAAAAGAGGGAGGGAGTATGTATGGAACAACGCCTAAAAACTAAATTTTTTGTTCCGGAGTAAACCCGAATGGAAGGCGACGGAGACACAATGCATATGGAAGGCGAACGTGAAAACAAACAAACACACGGTCCGAAAAGGTGGCGAAATTCGTCGACAATAATAACACAGTTCAAAACAACACACAAATAATTAATAGGTTCCAAATATATTACATCAACATAACATAATTCATAAAATAGTTAAGATGCCAAGGATCATCAAAGGGTAAACATGTCCATTGGACTTTTTTAAACAAACACAACCTAATAAACCACAAAACGTAGCACTGGAAGAGGGCCTATAGAAATAACAAAAGGGCCATTAGCATAACACATTTTTAACAAAAGGGCAAGTAAACAGATGCCACGAGGAGTTTCCACAACAACATGAGTCACGGATCAAGCTGCACCACCTCTGGAGCTGAAACAGGCGCATAGAAAGTGGCAGGGAGATCAATCTTAGAATTAGATGAAGATGGTCCTGGGCTTGCATCAGCAGAAGAAAACGACAAACTACTACCACTTGCAATATCAACCAAATGAGTCTTTACAGAGCTAGTGTTCAGATCAACATTGGAGACCATACCGGGGTAAGGGATCATTGGTGATATGTAACCAAAAGTAGGCTTGAAAACACACTGGAATAGATAGACAATGATTCAATATAGAATCAAAACTTAAGCAAATAGTAAACAAAGTTATAAACCACAAAGATGATGCACAATAAACTGAAATCTACCTTAACAGGGGTGTAATTTTTTCCAACAGAGTTATAGGTGCGGATAATGCCTTCATCATTGGTTAAACGAATCACCTCAAATGGATGTCCAGCCAAATGAACATAATTCTGCAATTTCTTGACCACAAACAGCACAGGTTTCTCCTTCAATCTCTTCAGACCAGGTCCACTCAATGCATAACCTACACCCTAAAACTCAACAATGAATAAATTTTAGCTGAGGGTGCATAAAAATTTTTAGTTACAAAGACAAAAGAATGAAATCATCAAGTAATCTACCAGCTCATCATAGTCAAGGGATGGGATATCCTTAAGCAAATAGTCGCACAATTCAAACGTCGCCGTGGCATCACCGGCTTCAACGACAACCCTCAGCATGCATCTATGCATAGGAAAAAAAAAGTAATTCACGAAAAAACATCCATTGATGGTGAACTAACAGAAACCAAAAGTAAACATCAGGAAGAAAAACAACTTACTTTGATACTGCGTTAAAGGTTGTGCGCTTACAATCAACACACTGGTACAAACCATTTGAAACCTCCATGCATTTTCCACAGTCACAAACAGGATACCACCACTGATTCACCTGAAAACATCCAATAATTTTGGCGCAAACAACAGAAATTCCAGACTCAGGAGAACTGAGAAGCTCAGCGACAGATCTTGCCGGATAAGAGTGATTGAAATTAGAGTAATCTGCATCAGGGATTGTTCTTGGATTCTTTCCATTGTTGACCGAAGCACGGCGACCACAGAGAACCAACCTTCAGGAAGGACACAATTAAAAGTGCATCGTCAAAAATTAAACCAATTGAAACCAATAAACTACGCTTAAGAGTTGGAAGTTAGGTCACAAACCGATTCTTAAACTCTACACATTCAGAAGCAGGAGGGCTAAGCAAAACCCTGGTCAATGACTTGTAACCCTCCAACACAGAACATCCTAGCAAAAAACATGCAACATAATCCAAGTTAAGTAAAAAGGCGCTACAAATGGGATAAATATTCACATGAATAAAAAAAGAAGGTGCCTTTTCCTCCAACACACCTTCTTTCCTAACAATTTGAGCAAACTGGATGACAACCAGTGGCAATCCCTCGTAGGAAATATTCAACTGTTTTTTGAAATCATCAAGAAAAGGTCCCTTAAGATCACATCCAATCTTTCCTCTACATACATTACAGAAAGAGACATCAGCATAAAAAAATAAAATACGAAGGAGTGGAAAGAGAAAGAAGGAAGAGGGGGCAAGGTAAACCTTTCGTCAGTCAACTCAAGCTTAGCAACGGTGATCATTCCATCAGCATCGTCAACAACACACTCACAGTGGATAGCAGTCAACAGTCCGATAAAATCTTTACAACAAAAAACGCGATGGATAAATATAAGATGTAGCACCAAGACATCCAACAAACAAAGAAAAAAAGAGGGTTGTGATGACCAACCTACTAAGCGAGTGTAGTCAAAACGCGGCCTACGGATAGCATCAGTCCCGATGCATGTTAAACCATATGGATGGATCAGATAGCTATCGTCCAGCATAACATGTGTCCTCAGATGGAATGTAATTTTTTTCGTGTTTCCGGTAGCAATAGCAGAGCTTACACACTCGGACACATGAAAAACAGCGAGCACATAAACTGATAGCTCACGAAAGGAATTCCTAAAACGTCCAACACAGTGCGGTGGAACAGTTGCGTGGATCTTGTTCCCCTACACAACACAAACAAAGCAACGATAAATTTCACATAAAACAATACTCACGAAAACCCTAAACTTATAGAGGGGGCTAGCGTCTGCCTTGCAAAAGGAAAGCTGCTTAAAAAATAGTTTCATTGCATATGTGAACATACACAACACAGTAACATATATATTCAAGCATACGTACATATATCCTTCATTAAACCAAAAAAAAAAACTACAACCAAATACACCTTTAAATACCGTTATGTAAGACATGAACTCACCTCCACGTCAAGAAGAATGAGTTCGATGGAGTTAACCTTGCCTTGAAATATCTCACTATTAACCGTCCACATTCTTATGACCCTGACCCTGACCCTCCAGTCCATCACACCAATCTTCAGAGAGGCCAAACTGCTAAAGGGTATAATCATCTTTGTTCTGTTAAGAAAGGACAAAGACGTGTTACACAATGTCTTAAGGGTTAAAAGGCAGCTAATAGTTAAAAGCACAAGGAAAACTAAGTGTTAGAAAAAAAGCTAAGTTAACAAAGAACATAAAACTTAAAAACATGCTTAGATAATAGGGCTAAGGGGAGACCTTTCGTTGCCTGATGTCCTTCTAAGAGGCCAGGGGCAAGATATATATAGGGAAAAAACAATACGTGTGTTGGGGAAATGTATTTGAAAACGGGCTCACATATAATATAATAATACAACAATAATAAAACTATAAGAAAAATACATACAATAGGCCCTGTATGTGAGTGCATTTATTAACTTGACCGTAGCAAAGAAAGTAGGGTTACTAAAATAGAATAAGGACTGATTTGAAGTATATAGATATGGAGATAATATCTGCTGCAATGGGTAATGAGTATTTTGCCTCAGGCTTTATAAAAAGATGACAAAAAATGAACCCCAATTAATGCATTTGATTGATTGTTTTAGCATCTAAATGAGAGATAAAATATTGATTTCAAAGTTATGGTGATGTACAAAATCCTAACGCCATCCCTTACCTATACAATGCAATGTTTTTCCCAGTTTACGAAAACAAAATTTCATCTGGATATTTCGTTAGTCTTTGATGATATTGCCATAACGTGTGTGGAGAGATGTCTAAGAAGGATAACGAATTCTGAAGTACAGGTGAAGAACGGAAGAATAAAAATTTAAGAAACCAATTTTTATTCGTATGCATCCATAAATTCCAATAATCGACCATATTTTATTCAAATCGATATATTTGATTTTTCATTTTTGGTTTCGGGAACCATCTCAAAAAAAACTAACCTAACCTAACAATGGTCATCAGTTGAATAAGGAAGTAAAAATATTCAATCCATAAAATCCTTTACATTTTGCAAACTGGGTTAAAAAATAAATAATTAAATTGCACGTTCAAAAACCAATGGAATACGGTCTATTTTAGCCGTTATGAACAAAACAATCTGCAAAATATATTTCTTGTCAAAGGCTGCACCAAGTGGGCAATAACAAAGAGGTGAATAAGATATATATCGTCACATGTTCTTCTGGTTGTTCCACAAAAAAAAAAGGAGTAAATTACACTCATCTCCCCTAAGAGAAGCTTGAATTACACTCCCCTCCCCTCTTACGTGAAAATATACATTCCCCTCCCTTAAAAAGTAAAATTTGTACTCCCCTCCCCTATGAGATGCTTGAATTACAACCCCCTCCCTTAATAATTAAAAATGCACTACACTTTAATCTATTTAGACATAAATAAATATTTTTATAATATGTAATAATTTTGAATCACTATTTAAAAATAAATAAATTTGTTTCTTTATAGTTTAAATGTCAATGATAATTAAATTTAAATATTTTATTATTAATTTTATAATTTAGAGTATAAAATTAACTTTTAAATAATCATACTTAATCGACTTTTGTAATTTTTCACATATTTTAATTTTATCCGGGGTTGTTTCATATTTTATCATAGGGTTTTAAACCATATGTTAATGAAATTGCGAATAAAAAATAGCGAAAAATATGTATTCAAAATTTGATTATATTAAAATGAACCTGCAATACTATTTTTCTTTGAAGTGTGTTTGATTATTATTTTTTTGCTAGATTATTAGCAATAAAAAAATATTGAGGGATTAAAGCGTAGATTTTAACATAAGAGGGGAGGGGAGTGTAATTCAAGCTTCTCTCAAGGGATAGGAGTGAAATATTTTCTAATATGTTTTGAATAAGAGGGGAAGGAAGTGTATATTTTAACATAAGAGGGGAGGGGAGTGTAATTCAAGCATCTTTGAGGGGAGGGGAGGGTAATTTACTCAAAAAAAAAAAAGGAACCACAACATGAGTAGTCCTCTGCCAAACACAACGAAAGGAGATACTTGGATACTTGGATATAAGGATATGGGAAAGAAGGATCTGGACAATAAACCAAAAAGGAAGAGAGTCTCCTTTGGCAATATAAAGCAGATGCATCATGTCTTGGGGAATAAAACTAAACATTAATTGAATCATAATAGGCATACGTTCACATTAGAGGTTAAACAAAGGAGGTCCAAGCAAAAAAACAAAAGACCAAGTAGCAGGACCGCACAAAATAAAAGGAACATAACAAACATTACATGAAAAGTAAACTACCCCAACAAAGGGGACAATCAAAATAACCATTACAATACCACGCTCTCAAACACTGAGAGACCAATACAGAAGCGCACAGGCAGCCCAGAAGAGCACAAAAAATCCCACTACTAACTAACCACGCTTCGCCCTTGCAAACCTTCGAAGCAAACAAAAGTTGTCGTCGATAACTTCAGAACAACTCTCAATGCGCTTCCTTTTTTGGCCAGAACCTTTTTTGGACGGTAAGTTGCAAAGAGTGCCACCAAGCGAAGCGCCAACACCGTCGACATCGTTTAGGTCATCGATTACCTCCGGCAGATCATCGTCCAACGGAAATGTTGCTGGTAAATGGGAATTGATAGCTTCCTGGACAACAAATAGATAATTTCATGACAATGAGACACATGAATGCACCGTAAGCGAACTGCACTAAATCCAAGGAAACAACAACAACAACAATTACCTTGGGCTGAACGACGGAGAAGTAATCACTAAATTTAAGGAACACGTCAAGCAGGTTAGAATCGGTAAAAACCCGGAGAACATTGTAGGCCGCGGATCCATCGAGATAATCACTGGATTGACCATCAACCTCAAGTATGAATGGATCGCCAAACATTGAATCGAGCTCTACAGGATAGACGGATGAACCCTGGCTCTATGTAGATCAATATAACATCAAAATGAGGTGGGGAAAATACGTAAGAGGATCAACAAAACATGACATAAATCAACAAAAACAAAACAAACCGTGTCAACCAACAGCTTGCAGGTGATAGGGGCAATTTGCTTAACCATATCATCACGCAAAAGGAAGGATGATTCGCCATTATAATCACCTACGGTGATACGCAGCCTGAACCTGTGGGAAAGTAACAGTCTCTAAATAAACCTAATCGATAATATGTCAATACTACAACGTTGTAGGATAATATAAATGTACCTTGGGTCATCATGCTCAGACTGATGATCACGCCACATGTCCACACCCTCCTCAACACCAAGGTAGCAGCCAATAACAATAACCACTCCACTATGTGCTGAAGATTGAAAATCAGCAAAATTCATCAGCCGTTTCCCATCAAGAAATTCATTCAAACCATCAATGTGAGAAATCTCAGACATCTATGATTTCAGACAGGAAATGTATTTGGAGAATGAACACTTGAGCAAAGCAGTCAAGCATGCATACAGAATGGAGAGATGGGTCCATCTTTATATAGAGAAATATACCAAATGAGACAAAACTATTAGGGAGGGAATTCAATCATTTTGAATCCTGTATAAAATTTAATATAAATAAAATCTCCAAAATAACCAAAAAAAAAAGTCCCTGACATCATAATTCAAGGATTTTGATTTAAAAAAAATTGAGAATGAAACAAATTGATAAAACAAAGAAAGTACAGGATGCTAGAAAATGGTACATTAGAAATAGCTATCAAACCTAACAAAGAATTACGGCTATGCATCAGAAAAATGCAATAGCAGGGGAAGGAAATCTGAGGAAAACAGAGGCATTAAATGAAAGATTAAAGTGTGTCTATCCATAAACAGAGTGCAGACCAGGAACTAATAAAGCAGATTTGAAAGTACATATTGGGAAATCTTCAACTAAAAAATCAATAAACATATACGAAATCCAGATAAAAACGTATATGCCATACAGCTGTAACAAATACAAAATACAAAATGAATTACAAAGTGAAAATACAGAGCGAACGGTGGCAGCCAAAAAAGGTGAAACAATAGCTAGAATAATACAATCCTATAGACAGCTACAGACATATGAAATTACAAATATATTCATCCTGACAACTAAACAAAGGTAGGACCCTTAAATAAAATAAAAAACTTTAAAAAAAAAAGGGCAGAATGGATTCATTGGATATTCACCTATAATAAATTATTGCATAGAAACACAAAAAGGAGGATCTAACAAACTGCAAACAAACCTCATCCAAACCAAAGGTAAAAAACAAAAATAATAGTCAAGAACATGCATACCTCAAATATAAGTTGAATACCACAACAATTGGCTTCTGCATACATACAAATAGAAAATAAGAGATGGAAAAATGAATCAGTGGGTGGAAACAAAAATAAACAGCAGGACAAATTGGAAAGGGCAACGCAATAGCACACACAAATGGAAGGAGTTTTTGGATGGGGACATGACTGTAACATATGTGAAACCTTCAGAAATAGGTGGGGGCGGATGAGTGGATCAAACACTTAAAAAGTAGAACAATTGGTCTGGATATGTCCTCCGACCAAGGGCGGAATCAAACCTCGTTTGAGTAAAGAAAATAGAAGCGCATGCGTGAGAGTCCATGGGTACCGCTAGAATGAAACTCAGCCATAGGGAAGGTACCCAAAGTATATAACACAGTCCTGAGGCTACAACAATAAGACAAAGAGTACCGAAATCAACCAAGAGCCCAAAATTGGTGAAAACGGGCCCAATCGAAGGGCCACAAAAACAAATACCCCCAAAAAAAGTGTTTGGGTAAAATAAATCAACGTTACACGTTTGAGTCTAACTAATATTGTGCGTTATGAGGAAAGAAAAAGAAAAAGTCTTCCAACACCATATTCTACAGGCAAAAAACGAATTGAGCGAAAGTGATAAATATAGTATTGACACCTTTAAAAATCAGTATAGATTAAAAATAAATCATCCGCAATAGCATTTTTGTATTGTTGATATTAATGAGGGAATACCACCCAAAATATGCACACCAATAAACCTTCGCACAACCGAATTTTAACAATAGCAGAGGGAAGATCTATCAAATATTTTTTTTCACTTTAGAATTGATCAATCGTTTCCCTTGTGTGGATTTGAAAAATGTAATTTTCCAACCATCTGAAACAAAATGGATGACCAAATAAGTTCCTTTGTAGCATAGGCAGGATACGTGGAATAAAAAATACGTTGAAAGGGGAAAAACAAACCAGTACATAAGTTCGGCCACGAAACCAAATCGGGATCAATCAAATGATGTCGGTTGAATGCAACAACAGGTCAAGATAGGAAACAAAGACAAATACTGGGCATAAATATTTATAAATAGTTCATAAAAGGAAAGGTTGTCCTGAGAGCATTGAGTGAGGATATAGAATCCTAAACCACTAATGGGAGGACCAGCCTATTGTCATATTACATAACAATAAAAGGTTCAACAAAATATATTACACATAACATAATCCACCAGGGATGCCAAATAATTAGAAAGCAAACCAAACACGCATAGTTATTACACAAACAAAGTCTTTTGCAACACAGGACAACAACAAAGTCTCAGGCATCCTTAAACTTTCCATACTTCTTGGCCAAAGGTTCGTCATCCGAGTCTACCTCCACAAATGCCTGAGCAAGACTTCTTTTAACACCAGAAATCTTGTCTGTGGGCCCAACATCATGGAAGACTGCAGCAGAACTCGAAGAACCATCACCGGCATCACGGACGCCTGCGAAGGCAGCAACGACATCGGTCTCACTTGATAGACGGTACACATCATCACTAAGATCAATAGATGCACCCTGCTACAAAACAAAAGCAAAATAAGCAACAATCATATCAACAGTCCAAGAAGATCGAGTAAATAAAATTTAAAAATGAGTGAAACCAACCTTATGGCCAACATCAAGGGCGCTATTGGGGCTTACAATAAGACTGGAAACAAAATCTTCAGCGTCCGACTCATCAGGAATCGCAACAACGGAATCAGCAGCGGCAACATCAGTAACGGGGGTGTCGGAGTCATCCTAAATATAATTATAAGTTATGTTGAAAAAAAAAACGTAAATGACCTATTCAAACAAATGAAAAGGGGAAAAGATAACACCTTTGATGGAGTGCACTCAACACCGACAGAGTTAAATGCCTCAACAACAGAGGCCTGGTCACATACCCTCTTAACTCTAAAGGAACCATCATACATGAAACTTGCACCAGTACACTTCTCAACTTTGAACAACATTTTCTTTCCCTTAAGTTTATTAAACTGGGTAGGATAGAATCCAGCATTTTCGGCCTGCATAACAAAGCAAATGGAATCCCATGATAAACAAATGCAAAATACCCAAAGACACACAGGAAGACAAACACAACTGAAAATGGATAAACATCATCGCAATCTTGGTAAATGGAATACCTTAGAAAGAGACACCAAAGTACTGCAAGGGATATCCAGAAGATTTTGCATATCACCATCAAAAACAACAAAGACTGCATCAGCATGAGAGTCACTGACATCAAGCTTCACCTTGTACCTGCAAACAAAACAACATTAACGAAAAATAGATAACACTTGAATTGATACGTGGGTTAACAGATTACATAGAGTGATCACCTAGGAACCATATGAAACACATGCTTCACACAATCCTTGCAGTAATATGCACCAGAATCAGGTGTGACGCTCCTATGACATTTACAGGCAGGATACCACCAATCTTCCCCATCAACCAACCCATCAATAGTTGCAGAAACAATGAACAAACCGTCCTCAAGAGATGCTATGAGTTGGGTCAGAGTCTTGCTAGGATAGGTACCAAGAAAATCTTCTTCAACAGAGGCCCTTGTACGCGACTGAATTTTGGGAACAGATGACAAACTCAGACCTTCAACAACAACACTGCAGTCAAACATCATTGTTAGAGGATCCAACAATGGTCAAAAACACCGAAAAATAATCAGAAACATATAATCCAACACAAACCACTTCCTAATATGTAAAGTCTCTTCAATTGGAGGATCCAACAGCAGGCGGGTAGTATTCATCACATTCTGAAGAGAAGCTTTCCCTACAACATGAAAATTATCATGAATACTTAAAATAAAAAACCAAAAACCTAAATAGCAGAAAATCATCAAGAAATTGACAAATTAAGGGTGCTTACCACGAAATATTTTCACTTTTGCGAACTGGACCAAAAAAACAGGCAACCCACCATCAACCTTCAACATCAACTTGCTTAGGATGTCAACATAATCACCAAATAGTGCACACTCACACTTTCCACTGAGTAAATAAAAGTAAACCCCAAATTAAATGAAAACGGCTGAGATGAAAATAGAGTAGAAATAAATCATACAAAGCGAATGCGGTTACCTATCGTCAGTCAATTCAAGTACAACCATCTTCGTAACCTTACCATCCCTAACATACTCCCTTTCCGGGGATATAGCAGTCATCATTCCAATAACATCTAAAAGCATAAAATGAAATGGAACAAAAAACCATTAAATAACAAAAAAAAATTGAATACAAAAAAAAATCGTGTAAATCAAAAAATCATTACCCACTAAGTAATCATACTCCACATCATGACCACAAACATCAACAATCTTGCTCAAGGAAACACCAAAAGTAGGAATGAGCACACTCTCAGCTGTTTGCACCTTGGTATTCATCTGGAAAACCAACTTATATGGATGAAGGGTGGTACGATAAGAGCCAACGCTTGGAGCTACGGAGAAAAAAGACATCTTGTACACCTTTCCTTCACTTAACTTGGACTGGAAAACATATAACAACTGCTTCCTAACACTGGCATGGATCTTGGCACCCTAAACAGCAAAAGGGGAAAAATAGGGTCAGAACAAACCCAAAACAGGGGCCATGGATGTAAAACGTACAAAAACCACGCACAAACCTTTTCATCAATAAGGACCATTTCAAGGGAGTTGGTCTGATCTGGCCTCAAAAAGGTTGGAACCTCCCAAATTCTAAGAATGCGAACCTTAATCCTCCAACCATCTTTGCCAGGCACAATTTCAGACAGCGAATCAAATGACCTTTCCATCAATAGTTCTCACAAGGGTTTATATGACGATATATTTTGTAAATTTGTGAAAGAAAACCAGACAGGGCACGTGTATTTATACCATAAATAACGAAACATTGAGTAAACTACCCACAGGAACGAAACAACAGTTTAATTAAGGGCAAAACATGATAAATTGGAGAAATTGAAGAAAAAATCAGAGTAAAGCAGAAAACCTGACACATTGCGTTTTTTTTCAACCTCTCTGCAACAAAGCGACTGAGCCGATCAGTAAACCTGAAATTTCCACACACAGCTGGCTTGAACCCACTGAAAAGGCAAAGTTAGACCGAACAGGTCTAAATCGGGCCAGAAGTAGCTGCTACATAACCTCAGGAATGGCTGAGAATCGCGGATCCAGCCGGTAGTTGAAAGAACAGCGAAAATCGTCTATTTCGCTTTGTAAGAATTATAGATATACATGTGTTCAATATTAACAAACAGATCCTTTAAATTGATGTTGGATGCTTATCCAAACGACACTTTCCTGCCTTATTATATCATTCCTGTTGAGCACAAATTTCATTTTCAGTCATGATTAACTCAAAAGCTATGATTTCTAATTTCTACGTGAAAGAAACAAACACACACATATACAATTTCACGTATTGCAATGATTTATGACAAGAAGACCTATATTCTCTTAAAAAAAAAATAGGCTTAAATATTTGACTCGTCCCTGCAAATATGCCTCGTTTGAGTTTTGGTCCTTGTAAAAAAAAAAATTCAGAAATCCGTCCTCGCAAAATTTTCTGTCTTTTAAAAAAGTCCCTGGGCCCATTGAAGTTGCAAGGTGGCACCCAGATGCTGACGTGGCGCATGCTGACTGTACATAATTGTACACGTGGCATCTGACTTGGCATTAAAATTGATTTAAAAATGTAAAAACAATTTAAAATATTTGGAAATTAATTTTCGAAATATAAAAAAAGAAAAAAACCGAAATTAATAAAAAAAAAATCAGTTTATTTTTTTAAATAAAAAAATATGGATTTTAATTTTCCAAATTAAAAATAAAAAAAGTAGAAAATATTTTTTTAAAATTATAAAAAAAAAATTCGAAATTAAAATAAAAGTTTTTTTTTATTTTTTTCGGAAATTAATTTTTGTAAATTAAAAAAAAAACAAAAAGTTACATAACATTTTTTGAAAAATTTTAAAAAATTAGAAAATTTATCTTCAGATTTTGGTTTAAAAATTAAAAATAATATATAAATTTTAAAAAAATAAAAAATACATATTCAAAAATCTGGAGAAAAAATTCAGAATAAAAAAACCAAAAATAAATTATATTTTTAAAAAATTACGAAAAAAAAATTTCATTTGTTTTTTTAAATTAGCAGTATTTTTTAAAAAAATAATTTGGAAATTATTTTTCATAATTTACAAAAAACAAATTCAAAATTGTTGGAAAAAAATTATTTCAAAAACTATTTTTTTATTTTTTAAATTTTTGGAATTTTTTTCATAATTTTTATATAATTAAAATAACGTTTTATTTAAAAAAAACAGAAAATATTTTTTTAAAAAATTAATTAATTCTTTTTAATTTTGAAAGAAAATCTGAAAATAAATTGCCTAATTTTTAAAAAAAATTCAAAAGGTGTTATGTAACTTTTTGTTTTTTTTTTATTTACGAAAAAAATAAAAGAATCTTTTATTTTAATTTCGAATTTGTTTTTATAATTTTCAAAAAATATTTTCTAATTTTTTTTCTTTTTAATTTGGAAAATTAAAATCCATATTTTTTTATTTAAAAATAATAATTTTTTTTATTAATTTCGATTTTATTATATTTTTATTTCGAAAATTCATTTCCATAAATTTTAAATTGTTTTTACATTTTTAAATTAATTTAAATGCCACGTCATATGCCATGTGGACAATTATGCACAGTCAGCATGTGCCACATCAGCATCTGAGTGCCACCTTGCAACTTCAATGGGCCCAGGGACTTTTTTAAAAGACAGAAAATTTTGCGAGGATGGATTTCTGAATTTTTTTTTTACAAGGACCAAAACTCAAACGAGGCATATTTGCAAGGACAAGTGTAATATTTAAGCCAAAAAAATATATACCTATCTTTCATAATAAAGAAATATTAACTTAAATTACGACTCTCTCATCAATTTACTTTAGAATGGTTGGTTCACAAAAACATTACTTTATTTCATAATAAAGAAATATAGAGAGTAGTTAACTTCTCTTTGCAAGAACGGATATAGTTATGAGATGAGATTCTATGTCATTTTACCTCTATTGAAGGTCCAAACCATTAAATATATTCTCTCTTACTTTTAATATTAAATGCTTTTTTATTTTTTATTTTGAATGGTTGAGATTTCATTAGTTCTCTTCGTTCATTGAAGGGATTGTGGGGGCAAGTGTCCCACTATGTTTGGGAATGGATCCTCTCCGGTGAAGTGAATGGAGAGAACTAATGAAATCTCAATCATTTGAGTGTTATATTATATGTGTTTGATTAGTTGAACTCATAAAATTACCTATTTTTTTGCTAACCGAGGTTCCCGTTTTTGGCACAAGAGCCTCATTGGTAGGCAATCTCTAAGAGCCTCATTTGATGAGTCGTCATGAATCATAACTCAACTCATCCAAAGAAAAAATAAGCTTTCTATGTTGTGAATATCAACCGATATTAGATGTAAAGTTACCTAAGACGTGAACAATTGAATGCTTGTTTTTTTTTTTTGTATAAATTGTGCATCCATTACGCGCAATTGTGAAGTACTAATCTCTTGATCTGGTTTGGAGCACAATAAGTGACAAAACTCTCCCCTAAAACTCTTGTATGTGTAGTCTAGATTAAAATTCAGGACACCTGGTTAAATTAGAATAGATCTTTTATCATCTCATTTAAGTGTTGTTGGGTAAATATGTGCTTGTTTGTTTGTCTAGAAATATTTTTATCATTGAAAATTAAAATTAAAATATTCATTGTTTTTAGAATATGCAAAATTGCAGACAACAATTGTTTTAATGTATACTACTGCTTTTATGAAAACGAAATGACGTATAAATTTTAGGGTTAAATATCTATTTGGTTCTATTAAATATTTCAACTTTTCATTTTAGTCCCTCTAAAATTTTTTGTTAGACTTTTAATCTCTCAAAAAAATTTCATCGCTATTTATTGTCCCTACTTTTTAGTCAACTAATGTATAGCCTTCATATTTTTTACTGAAATTTTTTCGTAATTGTGTAGAATATTACGACAACCACTCTCAACAAAATAGAACTTTTTAATAAAACATGAATTAAATATGAATTTTTAAACACCAAAAACATTAAAAAATAAACATATTCAATTCATGTTTTATTAAAAACATTAAAAAATAAACATATTCAATTCATGTTTTATTAAAAAGTTCTAGCTTTTTTTTGGATAATTTGTCCTAATATTTTATCTATTTTTGAAAATTTCATTAAAAAATATGAATGATAGACATAAATTGACTACAAAATATTTATTTTTGTTTAAAAAAATAGGACTAAGAGTGATTATGAAATTTTTTGAAGTATTAAAAGTCTAACAAAAATTTTAGAAAAACTAAAATGAAAAGTTGATGTATTTGCAAAAATCGAAAATATATTTAAAAAAATATGGTAAATAAATTAGGGAAATGTGTATGCTTTGTGACAACAAGCGAACATAGCGAGCCCCTTCTCATTGAAGAGTTAAGCGACATTCATATTCGTTCATTTCACTACTAGCAACAACAATAAAAACAGAACTGTATTAAAAAGCTAGGGTTCCTCTCTCTCTAGGCGATCAAAGAAAGAATCTCAAATCGATGGCGATGGCTGCTGCACTCCGACGCGAAGGGAAGCGTTTGGCTCCTCTCATGTCTTCCCAACCACCAATCAACACCACTCTCCGATCTTCTCTCATCTCTCCCTTGTTCGTTCTTTCTCACTCTCTCTAATTTCACCATTTTCTCTTTAATCCTTTTCAATTAACCTCTTCATTTCATTTCTATTACAGAGATCAATCTTCTATTGGAGGAGCGCGTTCTATTTCCACCCAAATTGGTACTTTCATTTTTTTCATCATTTCCCTAATTATTTATTGTTAATTTTTTTTTATTGTTTTGTTAGATTTATGATGAATTAGGTTAGATTTGATTAAATGTTGATTGTGTTATGGATCTGTGTAATTGTTTGTGCAGTGAGAAATCGGATGAAGAGTGTCAAGAATATTCAGAAAATTACCAAGGCCATGAAGATGGTTGCTGCATCTAAGCTACGTGCTGTTCAGAATAGGGCTGAAAATTCACGTGGTTTGTGGCAGCCGTTTACGGCTCTTCTCGGCGATGCTACAAGTGCGTTATTTCATTTTTTATTCTCTCTTTTTTTTTTTTTATATTATTGAAATCCTTAGTTTTAGTCATAATAAAAATGTGACATTGTTTTTACCTTATTACTTATTGTATTCAAAGCTGATATCACTCTTTCCAACAGAAAACTTTAAAATCGCTAAAGATAGTGAAAACACTGATATTTTTGTAGTTGAGACTGAAAACAAAAACCAAATGGACCCTTCACTGGTGAAGCACTGACACAAACACTTTCAACACTAGTAAAAAATTGTGAAAAATGAATTAATTGATTGTAACAACACATGTTGGTATCGAACACCGACGAGTGTTGTGTCCAACAACACTGGACACACATTCCATCAGAAGTGTGGGTGTACATTGCCCTTCACCCTTGGTTTTTGATGAATAGGAATTGTCCACATGATACGTACTAATTCTATGTGAATGTGAGTTTTCTGTTTCCTGTCATTGCTCATTGTGGTTCTGTTTATATTCTTTTAGGCGTTGATGTCAAGAAGAATGTTGTAATTACCGTATCCTCAGACAAAGGTCTTTGTGGTGGAATCAACTCCACGTCTGTCAAGATAAGCAGGGCCTTGAGCAAGTTGAATTCTGGTAAGTTTTGCTCTTTATTGTGTGTGTATTGTGATGGCTGCAATAAGTGTTTTGAATGTCCACATCCACAATTGCATCAGTTGTATTTGCCCACAATTGTCTGCAATTTCAAGGATCATTATCCCCGACAAAATTTAGAACCTTTGCAATGTGAAATTCTAAAATTTAGAAACTGATGCTAAATTTGTAAGTTTGAAATATTTTGAGAAAAAATCTGTTAATGGTAATGGTTCCAAACCTATTTGCTACTATAGGACCTGATAAAGAGACAAAGTATGTCATATTGGGAGAGAAGGCTAAGGCTCAGTTGATTCGTGACTCAAAGAAAGACATTGCACTCAGCTTAACTGAGATACAAAAGAATCCTCTGAATTATACTCAGGTTAGTATATTCTGTCTTGAACCTTGTGTTTTACATATATCTAGAAAACAATTTTAGTCCTAAATTAAATTGTTTCAAGGAATATTGAAAAATATGGACATTGCTCTTAATGGTTTTATAGCAAAATTGTTTTCTGAAACCATGTGTTTTACATATATCTAGAAAACAAAGTTTACAAGTGGTCCTGAATTAGTTTGTTATAAGGAATATTGGAAATATGAACGTCGCTCTAAATGGTTTACAGCAATATTGTTTTCTGACTGAATATAATGTGGTGGTTGCTTAATGCTGGCAAGGGAACCCAACCCAGTGACATTAAAGCCTTTTTGTTGTTGAATATTGAAACTTAGCATTTCTGGTTCAGCTTTTGTGAGGATAATAACTTTGTTTTTAAAAGCTCTCCCAAAAGCTGCCAAAGAAAGCATTTTCTCCCAAAATAACCTATTTAAACATTCAATGTGGGTTTTGACTATTGCAAATCAATATCGTCTCTGCCACATATGCATTTTACATCTTTATTTTACAGTCTTACACCGAGTATATCCCCATTGTTTAATTTTAATTGTTGTATTTTCAGGTTTCTGTCTTGGCTGATGACATTCTGAAAAACGTGGAGTATGATGCACTGAGGATTGTTTTCAACAGATTTCAATCTGTTGTACAATTTCTACCAACGGTGTCAACTATACTATCCCCTGAGGTACTTTCATATATTAAACAATTTTTAATATTCCTATTGTAATGAAGTTTTGTCCAGGTCCCCTGACATGAAATATTGTCAAGTTTCGACGTTTGGTGTTGCTTTATATGAAGAAAGCCATGAAAACTTATTTTGCAATATCAGGCTTTGATGTTGTGCTTTTTGCCTGTTTCAATGGTGTGATGTAATGCAATTTTCATGTAGATTGTTGAAAGAGAGGCTGAAGCTGGAGGAAGTCTCGGTGAACTGGATTCGTATGAGATTGAAGGGGGTGACACAAAATCAGAAATTCTTCAGAATCTGACCGAGTTCCAGTTTTCTTGTGTGAGTACAATTTTCAAAACTTCCTGACGAACTTTGTTGTGTACTGCTTATTTTTACCCATTGCATTAATTTGAATTAGTCTAATTGCCGTACGTAGGACTTCAGAATCAAATTCAAAATATGACAGTTCAAGGAAAATTGCTTTTGAATTTTTTGCATTTAGAACATCCCGATAGAACAGAGACTACGAAACCTAGAATATAAAATGCTATCTGGGACCGGGGTGAAATCCATAACAGGGATCAAATTGAGATAACAGATTCGATAAAGTTTATGAACAATAGAGCAATTCTCCTTACAGAAGTACATAATCAACTATGAACACAGATAACTAAGCTGCCCTCTACAGAATAAAACAATCTTTCATCAGGGAAAAGCCTTACTCTCTATACCAAATGTTCTCACTTTCCCCTAACCTAGCCCCTACCTGGCTACATGGAAATAATTCCATATCTATCCCTCCACACAAAACTTTCCGCTTCGTATTGCCTTTGTAACAAGTTTATTTTGGCCTTGCATTAAGATGATTATGATTTCATGGATGGCACAACTTCTGCCAAGAACATTCTAGAGCAGTTTTGATATCACTTTACTTTCAAAGGTGTGTGTGAGAGAATGAACTTTCTCTCGGAGCATTCAAGGACATGTTCCCTAGTGGTTTTGAAAATATCTAGTTACAAATTGAAGATACATGATTTGTTGTGACCTTTTGGTTACTAGGAAGAAGTCAAAGTATAGGAAGGAGACCGGAGAGAAAGCATCAAGAGAAGGGTGATCAGATACTTGTTGATTGATTTTTCAGTTTTCAGCGCATTCCATACAGAGTTCATATATACTCACATATAAGCTATAAAGTGGTGCATTGAAATTACATACTACAAGTATTCTTTGTGATACCTAATTGGGGATTGAATCAGTTGGTATAAAACAACATTCAGTAACTGGAAATTATAACTGTGTATTAGACAGTCATAGTTAGTTGATATTGTTGGTTAGATAACTAGTTAGAGAGGGGAAATTAGATGGTGTGTATAATATGAGTGAAGTAATAAGGGGTTTTGTACTGTAATTTGGGAGCCAGGTCCCAGGCCTCTGAAATGCCTCAAGTGTCGTTCATATTTTCTCATATCTGTTGATGTATCTCTGTTCAGCAGTTCACAATTGCTACATGTTTTCCTTTTTCGTTTCTTTTATACTTACTTTTTAATATGTTTTGTCTAGAAATTTTATAAGGAAGATACTGACCATTTAATTATGTGAGGGCTTGATGATAGCAATAGTATTAGTATCACACGGTAAGAGAAGAAAAGAAACACATCACTGGTATTGATTATCGGTTAAACACCTCTTATACTACAGGGTTGTGAGAATACTACTCCAACATCCACAAAGTAGTGACCTCTCAAGTTTATAATGGTAAAGCTTGACAAATAACAACCTACAAGCTCTACACCTCTGCTCCCTTCCCAAAAGCCCCATCCTTCCCCAAGAGTCCAAGACTTACACCTCTGCCTCCTCCATTACACTCAAAACTCCGTAGTTTTATTTGGACATACCATAACATCAAAAGGCCCATCTTGTTAACAAGAATATTGTACTGCATCAACCTTGAATATTGTGCTTATTGATTTGTACTCTTTCTATTTCCTTTTGCTGCTTTTTGATTTGGAATTGTTACTTGAGTCGGTGTTTAAATTGAGAACTTTGACGTTCGAAGGTGATGCCTCTCTTTCAAATTATACTTATTGTTCTATACTCTACTGTTGTATATAGGTCATGTTCAATGCGGTGTTGGAGAATGCCTGCAGTGAGCAAGGAGCAAGGATGTCTGCCATGGACAGCTCTAGCAGGAATGCTGGGGATATGCTTGATCGTCTGACCCTCACTTATAATAGGTATCTTTTTCTCTCTCTTGTAAATACATGTATTATACATTCAACATTGAGACGATTTTTTTTGTTCTGGTCCATCCTGTATAATTGCATCAGTATCTCAGATTCTCTGCGAACCTATGATTTCACTGACTAGTCTCTTTGCTCATCTTGTGACAGAACTCGTCAAGCATCAATTACCACCGAATTGATTGAGATTATCTCTGGAGCATCAGCACTGACAGGTTAATTGCAAGATAGCGCGATCTGTATATTTGACAATGACGATATTGAGATATATCGGTTGGTTTCTTTTGAAATTGTTGGTTCAACAATTTTTTTGTATTCGCCTTTTTATAATAATAATCGTTACAAGGCGAAACCTGCCTTGGAGATTTCTTGGTTGACCAGATATTTCTGGAATTGTTTTTTGATGTTGAGGTGGAGCGTGTCTTTCTAACTCAAATGACTTGTCATGATATTTTTATTTCCAATAATAACTATTGA
This sequence comes from Medicago lupulina, assembly GCA_958299785.1. Taxonomy (NCBI): domain Eukaryota; kingdom Viridiplantae; phylum Streptophyta; class Magnoliopsida; order Fabales; family Fabaceae; genus Medicago; species Medicago lupulina. Next base: position 2,218,292 of record OY283143.1, on the reverse strand, counting down.
CCTTTGTTTCTCGAACTGTTATTTACTTGTGGCAGAAGAATAACTGAGTTGATTCACCCTTGCCCAAATAACACCTAAAAAATTATGAAGCGGTGAGCTACCCTTGTTGATTTATCTCATACTGATTATGCTGTATAGATAAATGTTTAGCAGCACATTTCAATACACTGTTTCAACGGGGTTGAAACCAAAACTACGAGTCCAATAGTATTTTGTTGTGGCAATTGAGATGTGGCTTTACTATAGATTATAATATTAAATCGATAGTTCAATTCTACTAATTCAAGTATAGCCGCTGAGCAAATACCATTTTTGTATTTTTGTTCTTTCTATTTTGCCAAAGTTAAAACTTTTATCCCCTCTAATTCTAAATTGAGTTTTTTGTTCTCACTCTTTCACAATTTTTAGAATTTTCCACCTCTACTCTGATTGAAGGTGGGAAAAACACAAGAAGGGGGGGTTGAATTGTGTTTTCAAAAACGTTTCTTTCTTACGAAAAATAACACTGTTCTCAGGATACAGAGTCTGATGGAATTCAGACTTTGATCAGAGTTCAGAGTCTTAGCAGCGGAAAAAATAACAGATGCAAGAAAGAAAGAAGACACAAGCAATTTTATACAGGTTCCTTCCACAAACCGGAAGTAGTCTGTCCCCCTTGCACTTCCAAGGAGAGTTTCACTAAAATGTAATATCAAATTACAAGTTGCTCAAACACACAAGTAAGAGACTTCCTTTGCTCAATCACACAAGAACGAGACTTCAGATGCTCAAGCACACAAGCAAGAGACTTTAAGACAATTACAGAGAATTGAAAAGAGTTTTGAATACTTGATATACAATCAGAGGTATTCACAATACAAAACGAAACAGAACAGACTCTGTTTTCTTATATACTTAGACATTCTAAAATGTGAGCTTTTGTAAGAATTATCTAAGTTGTTGATGAACAAATATTGCGACTTGGAATATGAGAGAAGGACTCAATTCGCGTGTATTCTTTATAACACTTGTGACACCGTTTTTCAAGTCTTCAGCTCTATTTATAGAGGTTTTGAGAGACGTTGGAAAACTGCCAGCTCATCACTTTTTCTTTACCGAAGCTGATTTGACACCTTTGATCCTTTGCTTGATTTGAGGCTTGTACAATGAAATCAAATTCAAATCCATTCCATCAAATATGGAAAAGTTTCTGCTACAGTTACTGTTATTCTTGTCGTGTATAGAAGACACTGTGCAGAGTTGGTGGTTGCAGGAACAGGCGTAGGCATAGTGGTTGTACTTTTCGTACACTGTACTTTGTCAACGCTTCTTAGTGTCTGAAGAATCTTTGCTTTTGATGAATCTGCCTCTGGATACCATTTGCTTCTGATGAGTCTGCCTCTGATGAACTTGCTTCTGATGACGTCATCTTCAGAAGCTCTTTCTTCAGACGCATTCTGACTCTGATTTTCCAGGAGCGCTTTCAGTCAGATGATCTTCAAGCTTCAGTCTAAATTTCCTTTGCTCTTTAATTTATTCAATTAGAACCTTTTGTAAATAAAACTTTGATAATGGTCCTGCACACTTGAATAAATGTTTAGCATATCCAATTGATAATTTTTAATACTTTGTTATCATCAAAACTTAAGTGGTATACTTGTGAAACACTCTTTGTTTCAACACTGATGAGTTTACAAACACAACAATAACCAAGCTTTATTCCACTAAGTGGGGTCGGCTAGATGAGTTTACAAAATGAAACTAAAATTTTATATTTTACAACATAGGGGAGTCAAAAATGTATTTAATTTAATCTTGTTTGATTTACTCCGTGCCCCTTTTTATAAAAATACTTTACAAAAATCATTACAAAAATCATGGGTATTAAATTATCCTTTGTATATAGTATAATAAATGCATTCATTATTATTTTTCATATTCTATGTTAAAAAAGTATAATTTAATTGTCACATACATTTCAAAGAGTAATAAATGCATATAGTAGTTTATAGCAAGTCTTATATTTATGGACAAATACTCCCTCCGGTCACTTATTTAAGCAAAAATGAGCTTTTATACTAGTACAAGTAGTAGAAAAACTCTTCATTATTCCTACTACTCCTAAGAAAAAATACCTTGGAACTCGTAAAGAAAAACAAGTTTACTAGTAAAGAAAAAAGTGGATAGATGCATAAGTACCTTGGAACTCATAAAGAAAAAAGTGGATAGATACTAGCACGTTGCACTATAAATGAGTGGAAATCATAAGAAAAAAAGTGGATGTCTTAAAAAAGTGCAATATTAAATGAGGGTAAATTAGGAATAGTAGTATTAAATACTTTAAAAATAGTTAAGTTTTGCTTATATTTGTGACCAAGATTTGAGAGTTTTTTTTGCTTATATTTGTGATCGAAGGGAGTATTGTTTTTGTAAGACGGATGAAATTTTTAGCCTTGGGATTGAATTCTCGCTACAGAAATTTATACATCATGGAAAATTTGTCGCCTAGCATGTTTTCCAGTCTTTTTTTTCTCTTGTGGTATAAAATTATTATTATTTATACATTCATCTTTTCCGGTCTCTATATATCCATATACTGTAAATTGGGTATAGGTGGGCACATGTAAACTTAATTTACGTTAACATCAATTTAGGTATGAAAAAAAGGGTTTTCTAGACGTGACGATAAAATAAATTTGAGTGTAACTAAAATTAACTGGGGTGTGACTAGAAAAATTCATCAGAGAATTTCTCATTGCCCTTAAGCTTTTTGCAAGTCATACGATTTTTTTATTTTGTCTCTGTTTGGATTTTATATCAACAACATTTGTACATTGCTCAGCCATTTTTTTTTATCATTTCTTATTTTTTAATTTTAACCTAAAAACTTTCAAAAATAAATCTTTCAAATCCAAATCTCCCCTAATTATGTGAATTTTCAATTAACATGAGAGCACGTTGTCTCAAATTCATAGCTCTCTTTACATGTCTCCTCTCCACGTATTATACTATAAATACATATTTGATTACTTGTGATAATTGTCAAAATATGAAGAAAATTGCTCTTTAGGCACATATGAATCCCTCACAAACACCTCAAACTGACTCAAATATCCCTGATGATAGTTAATTATTGTTCGCTCTCTAAACGGAAATTAATTGTCAATAAATTGTTGTTTCAATGTTATATACAACAAACAAACACAGACTCAAAACCATTATTTTCAAAATCAACCAATTACGAACCTAAACTTTTCCTCTCTACTCCAAGAATTCATACTCCTTAAAAATAAAAAATAAAACAAATTCAAGCAAGTAATCAAGTAAGGGGGTATGAATGTGTATGAATGATGAATTGAATGAATGTTGAAGTAGTGCCCAAAATCACACTTAAAACTAAGTTTTTAAACATGTATTGCATTTTTCTTTATAACTGATACACAAGTGTTATTCCTGCCAACGATAATTAACTATTGTTCTTGGAATGACAATTAAAAATTGATCTAGAGCGTACGATAATTCATTGTCTTTGGAGACATTTTCCTCAGTTTGAGGTGCCTGTGAGCAAACCATAGATGCCTAAACAACAATTTTCAAAAATCTATTTTCCATCCAAAATTAATGATAGTAAGTAGAATGTTGCTTTTATTTTTCAGTACATAATGAAATTTAAAAGGCATTCAAGACTCATCTGATATATCATTTCTCACGTTATGTTATATGGTCTAAAGGAAAATAATTTGAAAACAAATTAGTCTTTATTCAAAATTACTTCTTCATGACATCCACGAATTTTGATAAGCCGTATGGAACTAATTAGTTAAGAGAGGCAAATATATACTAGACAAAAAAAAAATATTGATATGAGGATGATGATTTTGATCTTTATAATACCAAAAGAGAACTAAAATATTAAAACATTGTAAGGTTGACATCTTTTTTATCTGCTTATACGTTTTGGTCAATTTTTTCTATTGTTATTTAAGTAGCTATTTTTAATTAGTTTGTTTTCTTATTTGTTATTCTTTGGTCAACTTGTTTACAAAATAATCTTCATTTGAGATTACTTGTTCAGGACATCCACATATGTTTAAAAGCTAACAAGTAAGATATTTTATTTGTTAAGAATAAAGATATGCTTACATGTATACCACCACTCTGCATTGTTCTAATTGAAGTCTTCCGGGAATTAAACAAAACGTCAAATACTAGGATAATGTCTCGATCCTAAAAAAAAGAATTTCAACTATGCATTTGTTGGAGGGTAAAGCTCAAATTATATTCTTTGTTTTCTATGAAAAGAGTAAACTATATTTTTTGTTTTCTCTTTTTTATCGGTTAGATCAGGCTGTTAATGACACATTCTTTAATTTAAATTGTTTGCGTAAAATAAATTAGCATCATAGTAACTAATATCCCAGAGACACCGTTAAGATCATGGTAAATTAGAAAACAATTTTTTATATTTTTAAAAGTTTGACTATATAAATTTTAAAATATTTTTACAATATTTATTTTCTTAACTAATAACTTTAGGACACTCTAGGACATGCAATTATTTGTCAATAGCCATTGTGATTACCTCAAGAAAGAAAACAGTCATTGTGATTCTCAGAATTACATAGATAGAAAAAGAGTATTGTATTAGATAAATAAATAAAAGAAATGTATCATTCACAACAAAATGTACTATGTTGATAATTCACATTATCTAAACACATTTTCCAAGAAAAAAACATTTTTGTTAAAGAAATAATTTAAATGTTAAACTTACCATAAAAGAAATACATATTTTACTAGTAATCATAGAATGAATTTTGTGGATAATACATGCACTAAACTAGTACGAGAGCAATCTTGAATTTTGTTTTATATCCTTGTCTTGGAGTGTTCATAAACCGCAGAAGAAGCATCATGGAAGGTTCAAAGGTAGTATAAAATAAACCATAAAGATAGGAGAGAACATGTTCCCCATGATCTGCCAGGTAATAAAAAACGTAAACCTCACCGTCTTTTAATTTCTTCTCATGCAATCCAATTGGCATATGGAAGAGGATAGAGGAAACAGTCCAGCGGCAATTTAGGCAAACACAAATGCATATTCTATTCACTTATTATCCAAATAAAAATAATTTAACTACATAGTTCTAAATTTCTAATACAGTCGAAGAAAAAGAAAAAACACAATTCTAATTTAATATCATTGTTATTTTAAGGTTTGTAGGCCATTTGATGAGGGAAGTGTCAGAATTAAAATTTTGTCACGTTTTAATCTTGTCATGTTTCGTAGATGGAATTTAAATATATTATACAAATTACAAAGAAGTCTTTGGCGTAAAACTTTGGTAAAAAGATAAAAATTGCAATTAAGTAAAAAATATAATAAATGTATTTATTTGTTCCTAAAAAATACGAAAAATTATAATCTTCAACAATACAATATAACAAAGTAAATTTTGATTCTCAGATCCATATTTAATTATTGACAATGCGTCAATGCAATGTAACATTTGCTTACAAACAACAATCACAATTTATCTTAATGAGTGGATATATAGACCAAATTAAGTCATAATGTTTTTATCATAAATCATATTTGGATCCAACTCATTATTCTTTAAAAAAAATTAAAAGTTTTTTTTTATAATTTGTTTAGATCTTCATGTATCTCTTGTAACATGTTATTCTCCATGTGATTTAATCTCCTTACTACAAAATCTACATGACTGGATCAAACCACCTAAGTTTAATTTATGTGCTATTCATACTCTCTCTATTTCTCTAAATTAGCGTCAATCTCGACGAATACCATATATAATGTTTGTCCTTTTTTTTTTCAAAATTATTTGTAGGGCCAACATTGATAAGAAGACTAATCACATGTATTTATTAAAAACAAACGTTCTAAACAAAAGAAAAAATTAGTCCAATTAGATATTCGAAATGACTCTACAAAATAATTGGTGAGGATTAGCAAAAACAAACGCATTGAGCGAGACTGGAGAATCATCCAACTTTGTTACAATGGAATTGAACTTAATGAACGGATTCGTTGTAGTATGAATTTCGCCCAACCCTTTTCGGTACTAAACTTGCTTAGTATGTAAACAGATTGTTGTAACAAACCAAAGAGATAGTAGTACTGTTTTTAAGTCGGCCCGTGTGGAAGTGAGGAAAATCTTAAATAATAGCACACGGGTTTGCTCTGCTCTTTTTTTTTCCTTCCCAAACAGCCAATGGGTTACGAACGAGGCCAGATCATGTGCATTCCATCTCTCAACATTTATGCCTTTGGTATGTATGCATTCCATTTCCAAGTCTTAATTACACGAGTCACAAACAAGACCTAACTATAGTTGCTTATTTTTGTCCAGCTATTATACTACTACACTTTTTTTTAATAAATAATATCACTACACTCCTTCACGACACATGAATGAATCGTGGACCGATTTTACCGGGACATCTGCGACATAATGAACCAATACTAGGGATAAAATAGAGTATTATAATATTTTGTACAAGTTAGGAATATTTTTACAAGAATATCTTGTAAAAAAATATAATCATATAAAATAAATAAATATATACGAAATTTCCAATCCAAGTTTAAAAAATTAGGAATTTCCATATTTATTGATCAAATATAATATAATAATATATTTTTAAAAAATATATTATTAGAATATACTGTAATATTGTACCAAAATTACGGTCCAAGTTAGTAAAAAAAAAAATGGTATTTACAACCGATATTCAGACTAATCAGTCATGAAACACACACGCAGATTCTTCTCTGTCTAAAGTCCGGTAAATCACTGTCTGAGTTATTGTGTTTTCTCTCTCTTCCAACCTGTACAATTTTTAACGCGTTTAGTTGTCGCTTCAAAGGTAAATCACCACTATATATAATCACCCTCTCAATTCTCAAAAATCAGGTGCAGAAATTAACTTCCAACAATTTCTCCCTTTTTATTATCTGCATCTAAAACATCTTAGAAAATGCCATCATCATCATCATCTTTGGAAGACCAACTCTACCCATCCACACCAGGAAAATTCAAGATCGAAAGAAACCACGGTCTAATGAACCGTCAGGTTCACCGTTGTTTCGGTTCTTCAAGCACCATGTTCTTGTGGGCTCTTTTGCTTATCGCATCAACCGTTTCTTATGTCACTTTTCAAGGCGTTGTTGATTCCGGTAGCCGGTATCTCTCCGCTTCATGGGGTGGAATTCAATGGGAAAAACAAGTCAGAGCCTCCGCTCAAGTCCATCGTCAAGGCGGCATGTCAGTACTTGTCACCGGCGCAGCAGGTTTCATTGGGTCCCATGTTTCTCTTGCTTTGAAAAGAAGAGGTGATGGTGTCGTTGGACTTGATAACTTCAACGATTACTATGATCCTTCGTTGAAAAAAGCACGAAAAGCACTTTTACAATCCCGCGGCGTTTTCATCGTGCATGGTGATTTAAACGACGCGAAGCTATTAGCAAAGCTTTTCGATGTTGTTGCTTTTACTCATGTGATGCATCTCGCAGCTCAAGCTGGTGTCAGATACGCTATGGAGAATCCTATGTCATATGTTAACAGCAACATCGCCGGTTTAGTCACGCTTCTTGAAGCTTGCAAAACCGCGAACCCTCAACCGTCGATTGTTTGGGCTTCTTCGAGTTCGGTTTATGGTTTAAACGATAAAGTACCGTTTTCTGAATCGGATCGAACCGATCAACCGGCGAGTTTATATGCAGCAACAAAAAAAGCCGGTGAAGAAATCACTCACACTTATAATCACATTTACGGTCTTTCAATCACTGGTTTACGGTTTTTTACTGTTTATGGACCATGGGGAAGACCAGATATGGCTATTTTTACTTTCACTAGAAATATGCTTCAGGGAAAACCGATTACGGTTTATCGTGGTAAGAACCGGGTTGATCTGTCACGTGACTTCACCTACATTGATGACATAGTGAAGGGATGTGTTGGATCATTGGATACTTCTGGTAAAAGTACTGGATCGGGTGGGAAGAAACGTGGAGCAGCACCGTATCGGATCTTTAATCTGGGGAATACTTCGCCGGTGACGGTGCCGACACTGGTGAGTATACTTGAACGACTCTTGAAGGTGAAGGCGAAGAAGAATATCGTAGATATGCCTGGAAACGGTGATGTTCCTTTCACTCATGCGAATATCACTTCGGCCCGAAAAGAATTCGGGTATAAACCCACTACAGATATTCAAACCGGGTTGAAAAAATTCGTGAAGTGGTATCTCTCTTATTATGGTTATGGAAAAACTTTAAATTAATTTTTGATATTTTTTTTCTTAGTTTTTAGGATTTTAATTTACGGTTATGGAGGAAATACTAAACCAGAAAAAGGAAAGAAGTCCAAAAAGAAGGAAGAATATATTCTTTAGTATTATTCTTTACTTGAGAAGAGGTGACAGCTAGCTAAATCATACAGCTGTTCCTTGACTGATTTCTTTTCTTTTCTTTTTTTTTTTTTTTTTTGTTATTTTACATTTTTTTTTCTCTTCTGTAAAGAAAGTTAATGACTTGAAGTTCGTTTTGTCTCCTTCAATGATTCTGATTTTTGGTACGTTATTTATTTGTTGATTTATAATTTTACCTGGAAGTTTTGATTTATATTTTTCGGTACGGGAAGATTTTGATCTGTCTAGATTTGGTTGCACCGTAATTTTCGTACAGTGTGTCTTTTAAAACCAAAGATAAATAAGCAATCATCATCCATTAGAAAAAGTTGGCCCATAATTTTCGTATGGTGGTGTCTTTAAAACCAGCAATAAATAATTACCTATGCAATCATCATCGATTGAGAAAAGGTTAGTTATTTAATTGAATTAAAGAGAATTTATTTAGTGGATAAAAGAGAATATGGTAATTTTTTGTACCAAAAAGAAAGAGAATCAGAATATGGGTGAATGTTGATGGAGGAAATTGAAAGGTGGCAACAGCTAGGATGATAAGGATAAGTGGTGTAAATAGGGAGTGATGGGATCCACATCACATTGAAGTAGAAGTGTGGGACAGATGGTACTTTTAGCCGTTGGATTTTGGGAGATTGGGATAGAATTTCCCAGCTGTAAAGTTCTGCTTGCCGACAGTTTATTTATAATTAAATAAAATAAAACAGGTATGAAAAGAGAGAAAAAAAAAAAATTAATTCTCACATGCACACCTTAAATGTCAAAAATACTAATATCCGGTTTTAATTCTCGATAGCCTTTGTAAATCGAGAGTAAGTTACGATCTACTTCTCTAATTCTATGCTACCCAATCTTCAAAAACTTCAATTTTTTAAAGTGTGTCTCAAATTTACATTGCTGGTTTTTTATGGATTTTATGGAACGTACCTATCTGGGGTTAAGAATCAATCATGGGATCGGGTTCTAACTCCTGATCTGTTAGAACTTCAAGTGTTCAAAGCATTAGTATTTGGTGTAATTTTATATTGTGTTGTCAATTTTTATGATATTGATTTTTAATCTTTGATGTGTGTTGTTGTATTTTAATCTTTGCTGTATTGTTGTTGAATTATGAATAATGTTGTATCATTGTTGAATTATGAACAACTTAATTGTTGTGAAAAAATTAGTAGTTGGTGAATTCTAATGTCGATGAAGTTAAGAATTTATGCTTGATTATGTCTAATGTGTTTTGAGGAATGAATTAGGTCATAACTTTCGTTCTAGGTTCGGACCATAACTCCCCACCCAACAATAAATAAAATTCAAGGCGTATCATATCTTATCTTTCGATTCTATAGATTAGGAATTAGGACGTGTTGGATGCAATTTTAACGTTTTGAGGTACATATGAGTAATTAAATATGTTAAAAGAGTAGTTTAAGTAAGGAAAAAAAAATGCGAAAAAATCGTGCACATATGATGAATTAATATAATGAATTATAATAACAATGCATCTTCCGCTCCATCAGCTTTAATAATTCGTCATATTGTTGGTCCTTTCTTTCTTTCTTTTTCCTTGAGTTTGAACTGTTGTTAAAAAATCTTTAGCCATTAGCCGGATAGTTTTTCCTTCTTACTCTTTTCTTGGTTCTTCTTTTATTTTTGGCTTAATTGCAGTTTTAACTTCTTAACTTTTACAAAGTTACGATTTTGGTCATATAAGAAAAAAAACTACAAAACGGCCCCCTAAGTTTTGCATTTGTGGCAGTTTTGGCCTCCAGTGTCAATTTTGACTCGGTCTACACTGACGTGGCACCCTAAGTGAGGTGCCACATGTTATTATTTTTTTCTTGGGGGGCCAAAACTGCTACAGATGCAAAACTTAGGGGGCCGCTTTGTAGTTTTTTTCTTAAGGGGCCAAAATCGCAACTTTGTGAAAGTTAGGGGGGTTAAAACTGCAATTAAGTCTTATTTTTTTTGAGTGATAGTGCGTCGCTATAGGTTTTTAACTCCATTTCTTCCTCCCTGTATTCAGTTGTTGGACAGGTCCTTGTTTGGTCAAATTATGAATGTTCACTCTCATCAATGGGATAGGTACTTGAATTGAGCTGGTTGAAACTAGGGATGAGATGACAATATATTTGCGTTTATAAAAAATACTCGTATCTAAGTTCGTATTTTTGTGGGCAATAACTTTAGTGCACTTTCTCATACCATGTGGGTATCTACGTGATCATATTCGCACCCATTACCCGAACTATAACTATGAAAAAACACTAAAAATATATGACAGTAGAAATAAAACTATGATCCAAAAATTTTCAAATCAACTTATAAAATAGTACGAAACGTACTATTTAGCCAAATAAAAACATCCAAAATATTCCTAAACTTTTTTACACCAATAGGAGGGAGCGATTACTGAATTAAGTAGTTTTTAGGTTTATGTTTAGGCTTAAAAAAACTAAATAAATTAATAAATTAATTATACATTAAAATTAAATAAATTATTTATCATGTTATATAAACATGTATATGTGGGTTGCAGGACTGAACAATATAGTACCCTTACTCGTGTTCATACCCATTTGAATTTGCAAAAAATTGCACGGACCCAAACCCGATCCAATAAAAACGGGGTTTTACCCTATCCATTGCAGGTATTTTTTTGCGGTTATCCATTAAGACTATATCCCATTTCCATTCCTAGTTGAAATGTATTCAACTGATGCACTATGTCTTTCATAGCAAACCATCTGACTCCAGACCAGTCTTTTCAATGTTTTTCAGATACTTAGACCATCCACAACAGAGCACCCTAAATTGGGTGCTTACATTAAATTCGTATGTCCACATCAATAATTTTACCGTAATACTTAATAAGCACCAATTTTCTCCAACCCAGCACCTTAAAAGAAATTATTACATAGGTCCCACAAATAATTTTATATCATTACACTTCAACAAAATTTATTTATTTTATTAAGATTTATTAAATGGGACATATGAAAAATGAAGAGAGAAAGGGTGCTTCCATAGCCACTTTTCTCCATAGGCACCCGTATATTATACTCCACAATGGGGTGTCTATTTAATGTGGTGCTAAATAGGTGAAGCACCCACCATTGTGGATGATCTTAGATCACCTGTGCAAACTTTTTTTTTTTAGAGGAATGTGATGGACACTCTTTTTTCAACACTCATTCTCTTATTGGATAAAGCTAATATATAACCAACATGAGATCCACCGTAATTTAAGCCAATTAAAAAGTGAATATTGAATAGAGTATTAAAAAAAAAGTGTTGCTGGCATTATTTTTTTCCTAATCCCTTATGATCTCTTCGGTAAGAGGGGTAAGATTCATGGCACCCTATAAATCCATGAATTGTTACCTAAAACAACTATAAACAAAATACCCACGCACCAAATTATGGAAGTGTATTTTTACATTTTCTTCTTATTATATCATCATTTCATATCTACCAATAAAGTTTAACAACTACAAATGAATTTAGAGAATATTTTAGAAATGAAATTAAACACTGTGGTATTTACAAAAGGATCTCGTTAATGTTTGCCTTGAGAAAACTTTTTAAGAATATCAAATTTAATAATTATTCTTTTAAAAAATCATCTATTACAATTTTCATCGCATTAAATACATAACTTTTTATAAAAACTTACCATTTAACGTTCCCTTTTACGATATCTTACACTCTCTCAGTCCTAAAATTAAGAACATTTTTTTTTGCCATAGTTATTGAAAAACTAATTATATTTATTCGATAATTTTGTTATTTTTTCTTCATCTTCTTATATTTAGAAAAAGAATAATAAATGAATAATTGGAGATCCAACTGAACTTTAGTGGTATGACTATATTCATCTCTAAATGTACATGAAAATGAAAATTTGTATAAGATTAATAATAATAATATATTTTGGGAAACAGAAATATTCTAAACGTGTATTGTAAGTTGAAGTATATATATAATCTTTCAACTGCCCAGTGTCAGTGTTATAGTATTCATTTCACATCCATCTCTCCTTCTACACTCACCGACTTTCACCAGAATTCATCTCATGGCCACTGCACCTTCAGCATCAGTATCACCGTCAACGGCGGTCACCAGCGACACAAACACCACTCCTCCACCATCTTCTTCGGCGGTTCCCGATGCTTCCCCTTCTCCGTTCGACGCCATCGAATTCCTCACTGTCTGTCACCACCTCAAGGTACGTCTGCATTAATGCCTTCAGAATTTACTCCTTAGTTTCTCATAAAGCTGGATCATCAATCAATTCAAGAAACGAATAGCAATAATTGAATGTTGCGACGATTATCGTTTAATCTTGCTTACTAAAATGGTTTAGTTTTGTAAGTTAGTGTAATTAGGTTAGATAGATATACACGATTCTAATGAATATTGATCGCGATTGTGCTATTTCAATTTTTGATTTGATTTACTTTTCTGCTTTTAATTTGAGGCTCTTGAACTTGTTTAGGTATGTATGTAATGTAATATAGTTTTAATTAATCGGTTAGCCTTACACGACCTAATGAAGATCGATTATGATGTAGTTTTGTTAGGTTAGCGAGCGATACATGAGCCTAATGAAAGATCGATAGCGATTGTGCTACTTTGATTTTTGATTTCAGTTTATTTTTGTGCTTTTAATTAGTTGCTCTTAAACTTGTTTGAATGCTGTGTGATTTATTTTGTTATGAAATAGAAAACAAAGAGAGGAGGATGGGTGAGAAGAGATGTTAAGGATCCAGAATCTGTAGCTGATCACATGTATCGTATGAGTTTGATGGCTCTGATTGCACCAGATGTTCCCGGTCTAGATCGAAACAAGTTAAATCCACTTTCCTTTTTTTTTTTTTTTTTTTATAACTGATAACAGCCAAATGAGACTTTAGGTTTTCTGAAACTGGGTTTGTTTGTTAATTTTCAGATGCATAAAAATGGCTATTGTTCATGACATTGCAGAAGGTATGCTGATTTGCTCATAATTTGTCCATGTCTGGTAAAACTGGCCATGTATTCTTTAAGTATCATTCACAAATAATATTCGAGACATGTTTAGATGAAGTCAGTCAGGTGAGTAATAATTTGGTGGAATGTAAATCAACGAGATCTGTAAGTGAGCGAGTGAATAATATTTTGTTGTAAATTGACGGCAATAGATTCTTACAGTGTCAATTGACATAGAAAGTAGTAACCAGCACACTCATTTTTCCCAGCCATTTTGCTGTTTCTCTGTTACTTTTGGTGAGAAATTGACAAATGCTGTAGAAGTCCACATGAAAAAATTTGAATAACATATTATGGATATTTCAAGAATTGGGAGAACTTTAGTGAAAGTGAATTTGATTAATATTTGTCTAAGCTTTGGTGCTTCACAATGCATAATCAATAATATATACTAATACAAAATTTTCTAGATGCTAACAGTACTGATTAAGCCAGCTCTAACAGAAATGAACTGAAACTTAACTACTAACTTTCAGTTATGCCTAGCTGGCATGCATAACTAATAATACTGGGCATTGAATTGACACGTTCAAAATTATACTGCTTTTGTTATCCCTATTCTGTTTTTGTTAAAAAAGTAATTGTCAGGCTTTCAAAATGGCAGAAGCTTTTAACATAGGAGTATCATTTTATCATCATATTTCTCACCCATGCTTCCTCCTTGGAACTATAAATTGATTTTGCTTACTTTGGTGCTTTGTTTAATAGCTTTGATTGGGGACATTACCCCCCTGGATGGAGTTTCAAAAGCAGATAAGAGTGAACGAGAACAAGCTGCACTTGAGTATATGTGCAAATTAATTGGAGTAGGAGAAGGATCAAGAGGTGCTTCCTTGTCATTTTGTCGATGAGTTTATTAATGAGAGAATTGAGAAAACTCACGTCTCTTGGTTTTAATTGAATTTTCACACTGAAGGAAAGGAAATTACTGAGTTGTGGATGGACTATGAAGCAAATTCTTCTCCAGAAGCGAAATTTGTCAAGGACCTTGACAAGGTTTGTGGCTTTTTGCCTACTATGTCTTTCTCTGGTTCACTTCTGCGCTTTAACTTTTGGCTGGTGGTTTGGATGGTAGGTTTTGGAGGAAAATGAAAGGAAGGTGAAATTTTTCATTGTTGAAGAGTGTTACACTGTTTATAAAAAAGATCAATGGATTTGACAATTACCTTTAGAGCATAAAAGTCAATATGTAATATTTTTCCTTTCTTCCTAAACTTATAAAATAAGAGAAATTTTATCCTCCGTTCAAACATGTTCCAAGGGATTTCAACTGGAGGGCCTAGGGAGATGAAGGGTGGACAGGATGTCCTATCAAGGGGTGTTGAATTAGTACATGCAAGCAAATAGTGATAATGCCACATTTTGGTCTGGAGCTAAAGTACCTCGAATTTTTGCCATGTAAACTGCTAGTTACTCTGGTACTATAATAATAATTTTTGTTCCATACAGGTAGAAATGATACTTCAAGCACTGGATTATGAAGATGGTGAGTGGATTCTTGAATTTTATCCTTTCTTACATCCTTTCACTTTATTACAATTGTAGACAGTCCTTATCAAACCATTTGAATTGTTTGTCAATCTTTGAATTTGAGCATGAATCGTCTTCAAGATTATTATTTTTTTTTTTTGAACAAATCATCTTCAAGATTAATATATATGTTAGTAAGAAAGTTATGGAAATAACATTGAACTTAGTACATTTTACACTTTTGGCAGTTATAAGTTATAACTAAGACTTACATCTTCAACTTTCATTGTTTCTTATCTATAGGCTACTGTTAGTGATGAATCATATTACAATAGTAATGGTGATGGTTAACGGCTTTGAATATAGTTGTGAATTCATGTAGTTTACTCATGTTTTAGAACTGTTTTATAGGTAGTTTGGTGTCATTTTATGCCATTTGATTTAACTGCTTTGTCATCCCTTAGCTTCCAAGCATTGATAAAACCTAAGTAGAACATTTAAAAATGTTTTGCACTCTGGTACGTGATGCATGTATAGGTTAACGGTTTATATTTGTATGATACCCCCCCCCCCCCCCCCCCCCCCGGTCTCAATTATACGCAAAAATACCTAGTTTCTCATTATTGAGAATTTTATTTAATCGTAATGCATTTTTAATGTAATAAATAAAGAGACAAAGTAATATTGGTTCTAAACTTTGATTGAACTTGTTCCATAGGAATAAAAGGGATATTGGGAAAGAAAATCTATATTAATTGAAGACTGTTTTAGAAGTAACATGATTAGATAATGCAAAATTAGTTGAAATTTGTTTGCATTTGGAACTACCAAATATGAGTTCCTTTTCGTTTATAATTGTAACTGAAAAGAGTACAAAGATTGGAATGAATGGGTATGTTGATGATTTCCACTTCGTTTATAAAAAAAATTCTATGCGATGTTTATTTGGTATAGATCTTTATGTTCTGAAATTTGTTTTCTCATGGCTTTGTGCAGAGCAAGGGAAGGATTTGGATGAATTTTTCAGTTCAACTGCTGGTATGATTTTCCGCACCATTTTCATTCTTATGATAACTTACACATGTTTAATGATCTGACTACTTCAAAAGATAAAGTGTGGACTTATAATCATTGATCAGAAAACCAATGGTTGAGATTTCAACAATTTTTTAGTTTATCATACACATGTTCTTGTATTTTAGCTTATCAACTGTTAATTTTTTAATCAATGGTTATTACTGCATTTTATCCTCAAATGTGCATCAGTCCTTTGTTTATAATACTACTGAAGCATAATTAACTATCACATGATACGAGTTCGGTAAACCCGAGTTATAGGTACCGTTTGGCCTAGCTTTTTTCATCTTTAAAAGCTACTTTAAACTTTAAGGAGGAAAGAAGAGCTTTATAAATAAAGTTAAAAGTTGTTTGGTAACTATTATTATTTTTTAACTAGCTTAAAATATATTTTTTGAAGGAAAATTCTAACAAATTAATTTTAAAAAAAATCATATTTTTCAATTAATAAATATAAAGAATTCAAAATATATTAGTTTCAAATTGAATAAATTAAATTTTTAAAAGGCAAATTTTTTATGATATAAATATCAAATCATATAAAAGAATACATTAAGAGAATTAAATTATTTAAAGATGAATAATTAATATTATAAAATATATTTTTTTGAATGAATTTAATATTATAAAATATAAAAGCAAGAATATTTATCATTTAAACTATTGTTTGACTGAGTTGTAAAAGAAAGAAACTTAAACTGTTGGCCACACCGTCATTTTTTTTTTCAATAAATAAAGAGTCTAAGAAATTAAATCAAATGTGTTTTTTTTTTTTGGACAAATAGTACAAATATGAATATGTCCTCAGTTAAGTTGAATATTTAATTTATCTAATACTACAGCATTATTTTCTGAAGTATTATACAAAAAGGTACAAAAATGAGTAATTCTTTTTAGGGGAAAAAAGAGTATTTCATATATTATTATTGAATCACTCATTTCATAAAAACCTCATTCAATAAATGTTTGCGGTTGCCACTTGCCAATAAAAAGAGAAAATAAAATCCATAGTTTTGTTAGAGGCGGGACTCGAAGAGTGGTTCATAAGGATATAAGCTCCGCATAAGTGAAAAAAGCTGCTAGAATTAACTTTTGGAGAAAGTCCTTATTTCTTAGTTTTATTCATTAGAATTAAGCTACTTAATATTTCTAGAGCTTTTACAAAAATGTGTTTGGCCCAACTTTTACAGTTAAGGAGAAGGTAAGTCAATAAAAAGCCAGGCCAAACATAGCCATAGTTGATAATGCAAGTTTGCACTTGAAAATATGATTAACTTGTTTATAATCTGAAGTTGAGAAGTGGATCCTAGGCTATATCTGATGGTGTTTGTTAGCAAAAAGTCTATTCCATTTTAATGAGTTTTTTTAGTCGTCTGGAATCTTTTTGTGGGAGATTACTGGTTAATTATGCCTTCGTAGTACCTGGTTCCTACTGTGAGATGGAATGTCATTTGGAATCGCTTGATTTGGAGATTGATCCTGTGGTTTTATCTTCCACATATTTTGTTCAGCTGGTTAATAGCTGAGCACTGAAGACAATATGAGGGTGGAAGAAATGAGTAGGAGTGTGGGACATTAGAAGATGAACAGTCATTTGTTGCATAAATAAATAAAGTACACCCATTCCGGAAATGGGTGCTCTCCGTTTCCTCTATCACCATAATTTTAGGAGTGGGTGCTCTCCGTTTCCTCTATCACCATAATTTTAGGAGTATAAACATGATAATGGAGAGGGTCCATTCTCCTATTGACACTCACTCATGAAACACAAGGGAAGGTGGGGTGGGGTGGGGTGGGGTGTGGGATTAGAAATATGACAGGGCAGGTGCAGAGCACTTGCACATAAAAGCAGATAAAAAAAATTATAAACCTGATTATGATTGATCAAAAAAGAACTGGCCAGATGATTGGCGTCTGTTGATAAAAGTGTTCTGGAAGTAATATTAAGACTCAACAATAAAATAGTTGTAAGATTTGATTAATATAAGTACTTATTGGAGGAAAATTTGACGTTTTGCAGGAAAGTTCCAAACTGAAGTTGGCAAAGCTTGGGCATCAGAGATTGTATCGAGAAGGAGTAATACCTAAATCCCCTTGTCAGTCTGATTCAACTCTGGAATTTATGGATCTCCCTCTCAAGATGGAAGTGGATAGGGCGAGACGGTCCTTTTAAAACTGTGTATCTCAATTGGTTAATGTAGCATGGAGTGTAAATTGGGAATCCGTGGTGATGGAGATCTCTTAACAATGTAAGCTCTACAGATCACCAAAATAGTAGGTGTGCATGAAGCAACATTGAGTAGATGATTTAGCTGTATCCTTCTCTCATATTCATTAGAGCTCATTGATATGAATAAGACTGAAAGTATTGAACCTTAAAAATATAACTTTCATGAGTTCCATGTGGGTTGGTTTTACTTACATGGAAGTAGGTTTGGATAACCATTGTTTTTGTTGTGCCTTTAGATGTTTTTAGTCGTTATTTTGACTTTGAATGTTCAGTCACTTGCTAGTTATGCAATTCCATTAAAAGTTCCCCTTTGGTGGAGCCATGTTCAACCCCAAGAACCTTTGGCTAGAATATGGCAAGCCTACGTAGTTGCGTGGTCTGCGAATTCACAAATACCCAAAACACAATTTATTTTGGTAAGGAAGCCATTCGTTTGTGCAGAGGAGCGAACAGATCCAGCAAAGTGTTGTTTTCTACATTAACTTTTATATTTGAACACTCATTGAAAACATCATGTTCTCAGTTTGTGTGCACACATAGCTTACCTTTCTACATTGATTGACGTACAAATTTGGATAGTATTTCAGAAGTTAGATAGTTATACGAACTGTTCACTTAAAAATAAATAAATTATACGTACTGTTATAGTGTTGGAAGAGTTGGTGACTTGATTTTTTATATGTGAAAATATCGAAGTATGATTTTTAGAAGAGTCGTTGATTAATTTAGAAGGCAGTTAAACTTCATTCAGATGATTTTAGAAGGCAGTTACACCTCATTCAGATGTTTTATTGAGTATTTTCATAGTAGATTCAAAGTATCTAAGTTATCAAGATACTTAGAGGGCGTCTATTAGATATCAAAAACTTTAATTACGGTGAGTTAGCAAAAAAATATTGGATTGTTTCGAAAATAAAAACAAACGAATAATAGGTATGTGCAATAGAAAAATTCAACCATGATTGCAAGTAATTGACGAGAGCCTTCAACATTGCAATTATTAATTGATAAACTTTAAATTGAATGCACAAGATTTTCTGGTTAGATAAATCATCCAATGGAAAAACTTTAAAAGTCAATGGTTATCATACACATGTTCTTGTTTTTTGTGCTTATCAGCTGTTAATTTTAGTCAATGGTTATTGCTGCAGTTTATCCTCCATGGTGCATCAATTCTTTGTTTGAATATTTCTTGATTGGTTAGGTATACACTAGATACCTATGAGGCATGTATAATACTACTGTAACATAATTAACTATCACATAGTAGGAGCCTGGTAAAACCGAGTTATAGTTGATAATGAAAGTCTACAGTTGAAAGTTTGATTAACTTGTTTACAATCTGAAGCTGAGAAGTGGATCCTAGGCTAAATATGATAGTGTTATAAAAAATTCACTCCATTTCAATGTTTTTTTCGTATCCGGCTGGAATCTTTCTGTGGGAGATTACTGGTTAATTACGCCTTAGGTAGTACCTGGTTCCTATCGTGAGATGGAATGTCATTTGACATATTTTGTTCAGCTGGTTAATAGTTGACCACTGAACACATGATGAGGGGGTAGAAATGAGCAGGAGTGTAGGACATTAGAAGATGAATGGTCATTTGTTGCCAAAGTAAAAAAATAAATAAAGCACACCGATTCCAAAAATAGGTGTTCTCCATATCCTCTATTACCATAATTTGGGGAAATTTCTCAAAAGCCCCCCTCGATTGCTTAAAATTCCAGGAAAAAAACCATTGGAAGCTAGGTTGTGATACAGTTCTAAGCAAAAAAAAGCCTATCAGAAGTTACGTTCCGATAGGTTGACAACCCAGGGGGCCTGTTGAGCAATGCTCTAATTTTGGGAGTATAATCATGATAGTGTGATATTTGTTTGCCTTTTTTATAAACTCAAACTTTAGTAATGGAGAGGATCCATTCTCCAATTGGCACTCACTCGTGAAACAAGAAATGGGGTTATAATTATAAATATGACAGGGCAGTGGAAGAGCACATGCACATAAAAGAAGATAAAAAGAATCATACACCTGACACGATGATTGATCAAAGAGAAGTGCCAGATGATTTGAGTCTGTTGATAAAAGGGTTCTAGAAATAATATTCAAGAACAACGTTAAAAATAATTGTATAATTTGATTAATGGAAGTACTTATTAGAGGGAAATTTGACGTTTTGCAGGGAAGTTCCCTTGTCATTCTCTCGAGAGAAGGATTTACATCTCTCGAGAGAAATAATCCCCTTGTCATTCTCATTCAACTCTGGAGTTTATGGATCCCCCTCTCGAGAAGGAAGTGTAAAGGGTGAGGGGATTCCTTTAAAAGTTTGTATCGCAACATTTAGTAGATTTCTTAACACCTGTAAAGATCACCAATATAGCAGGTGTGCATGAAAGAATATTTGCTAGATGAACCTGGATTTCTTGTATTAATTTACATTCCTACCTTGTCTCATATTCATTAAATTTAAACCTCATTGGTATGAGATGACCGAAAGTATTGGACCTTAAAAAGATTAATTTCTTGAGTTCCATGCAGGTTGATTTTAGTTACATGGGAGTAGGTTTCGATAACTATTGTTTTAGTTGTGCCTGTAGATATTTTCATCGTTATTTTGATCTTGAATGTTCAATCAACTGTTTCGGTTATGCACTTTCATTTACTCCCCTTTGGTGGAGCTATGTTCAATTACGTGAAGCTTTTTGGCTTGAATCAAGGCAAGCCTAGGTTCAGGCATGCTCGTGGTTTGTGAATTTACAAATATGCAAATCACATTTTATTTTTTTGTTAAGTAATCTATTTGTTCGTGCACAGAGCAGCGAACAGATCCAGTAAAGTCAATGAAATTCTATAAACTATTTTTAGTTTTAAATTATTGGAAAGTGTTTTGTTTTCTACATACTTGGCGTGCCTTGGGATGTCATATATCTAAAGGAACTGGAATTGTTTTTCTTAAATAGCAAATTTGGATAACATTTTAGCTGTTAAATAGTTACGTGCCTCATGTAGTGTTGAAGAGTTGGTAACCTGATTTTCTTCTGCGAATAATACTTTAAGTTTGATTTTTAGAGTCATCAATCTGATGGTAGTCCAATCTCGTGTGAAAAAATCAGAGGTCTTGTCGCTAATTTAAGGATTAGTCTTGTAGTGGATTCAACGTGTCCAAATCATGAGATCAAATATTTACGGTGAGTTGACAAAAGAAAAATTTGTGCAGTAATAGAATTGAACCATGATTAGAAATAATTGATATTATGATTACTAATCTGATATACTTTGTATGCACAATAAGTTTTTTTTTTACCGTATTATCAACTGTTCAATTCTAATAATTATAAGCAAGCAATGGTCAAATGTTGGGTTCATTTTTTGAGTTTGCTTCAAGAATATTGGCATCAAAAGATTCTCTTTGTTATTGCTAATAATCTTGGAACTCTTTGTTCATGCACTCTCTAAAAATTTTGCTATTGGTACTTCCTTTAAGTCAACTTATTTACTAGTAAATTATTATATTGAAAATGTTGACAAGTGTATTTCTTAAAGAGTCAAGTATAGAAAAATTATCTTATAACTTGTGTAATTAAATTTTAAAAATGTCAAAGTAGTTTTTTTAAGGGGCTGCTAAATTACACTCACCTAAAAACACTAAGGTGCAAGTTAGCAAACTACACCCACCTAAAATTATTAAGGTATAAGTTAGCAACCTACACCCACTTGATTATTAACACTCATTTTTATAAGTATTATCAAGCTGCAAGTTAGCAACCTTCATTAACTTACACCCACCTTCATCATTCCAAATATTGTTTCCTTAAAAGCTTGTCTTTATTACATGTTTTGTACCTTAAGCATGTCATTGTCTTTTTTGTTTTTTTTTAAGGATCTTTTTTAAGCTAGTTACAAAATTGCCCTTCTATTTAAAATTAATTACAATATAAACAAAAGGTGATTTAATAAATTATAAGTGGGTGCAGCTTGCTAACGTGCACCTTAGTGTTTTTAGATGGGTAAGTTAGCACCCTTTTTTTAATACAAAATTAGACATTAGTTAACATATTTTTGCGAGTCAAAGGACTACGCATAGACTATGTAAAACAGTCTTTACACGGTCGATCAATCAAATTTGATAACTTTGCCACGTCAAAAAATATATATTACTGTTAATTAAAATAAAAATAACAAGGCTTAATTACATTTTTGGCCCCTAAGTTTTTTAAAGTTGTGATTTTGGCCTCCTAAAAAAAACAACTATTTTTGAACCCTCTAAGTTTACTCTTTGTTGCAATTTTAACCTCTTACGACAATTTTTGCACCTAAGTTTACTTTTTGACTAAAAATTAGGGGGCCTTGAAAGTAAACTTAAGGGGTTAAAATTGTCATGAGGGGCTAAAATTGCAAAACTTAGAAGGCTTGAAAAAAGTTATTTTTTTCGGGACCTAAATAACAACTTTGAGAAACTTAGAAGCCCAAAAGTATAATTAAGCCAAATAACAATATGCATCTCTTGCCCATTTTTCTCCGACGTCTCTTATCTCAGCAAGAAATTCATAGTTGATGAATTCCTTCCACAACCGCATGGAAACACCAACATCAATATTCTATTGATATTTACGCATGTAACTAACACCATTAACGAAGCCTATAAACTCCATTATCTCTATGATTAGTGTGAGGGGTATATGAAAAATAGAGGGATGAAAAACTTCTTGGACACTGACTAGGGGTGGGATATTTGAAATTTGTGGGACAGAAATAAGGGAGTGTGGGGAAATGAAAACAACGGAGACACGTTACACATAAGAGAAGCTGGTGGAAAATGTGTGTGTTTTGGTGCAGAATGTATATGCAGAGGCAGAGAATAGAAATGTGGAAGATAAGCGATTGCAATTGCTTTCAATTTCAGTTTTTTATTTTGTTTTAATTTAATTAAATAAATTAAGTATGGCGTGGCAAAATTATAGATTTTGATTGGATGACTGTGTAAACATGGTTTACACTGTCAGAGCATATTTAATTCCAATTCTTTGTTGTGATTTAGTTAAAAGGCCTAATGTATGGGAGGGTGATTGCTGGTTGGTTGATAGACTGACGCGGAACAGAAAAAAGGAAAGGGAAAGATCCATTGAGAGGTTCTGTCTTTGACATCTACAGTTCCAACTTTTGTGTACACTAAACAGATAGAAAGCATCGATTGGTCGCGCGCGTAAAGTACATAACCACCGCAGTTTCAATCTCATTCACATTACATGTATAAATAAATAATACCCGCCTCATTCACAAAATGGCATTCCTTCGTAATACTATTTCTCGTTCCCTTCTTCATTCTCCTCTATCGCAGGCCATTCTTCTCTCTTCATCTTCTACTGCACTTCAACAAGGTCTTTGTTCTATTTATCATTTCTTTTTTATTGCACTGTACCTGTTTGTTTATTTTCTTCTATGAATAATTCGTTTCTAGATTGTTCGGGGAATCACTGAACTTATTAATGTTTCATTTCAGGGTTTTCTGGAAGCTCTCGAAGCTATGGAAGTTATGAATCTTCTGACAAATGTATCTTGGAGGATGAAGAGATAGCAAGACTTCGTCGCCAATTCGAAGCTGCTAAACACAGTTTTCTCAACATTCCTGATGCGCTCAAAGAAATGCCTAAAATGAATCCTAAAGGTTACTCGATTGAATTCAATCAGTGTTTGCGTGCATGCTTTGTTATATTGTTTCTGAATGTTGATGTATTTTCTACCTGTGTATTGAATTAGGCATTTATGTGAATAAGAACTTGAGATTAGACAGATTGCAAGTCTATGGTTTCGATTACGATTACACATTGGCACATTACTCCAATCATTTGCAGACTTTGATATATGACCTTGCCAAGGAGTATATGGTTAACGAGGTTAGCTTCAACCAACTCACTCTTGCGCTTTCTTTTTCTTTCAATTTTCGTTTCTTTCCTTACTCTTCTTGTTGCTTCTTTCAGCTTAGGTATCCAGACATTTGCATGAGTTTTAAATATGATCCATCTTTCCCTATTAGAGGTCTATACTATGATAAGTCAAGAGGGTGCCTCATGAAGCTGGATTTCTTTGGTTCAATTGAACCCGACGGATGCTACTTTGGTAGACGCAGGGTATTGAACATTGTTTCTTTTCTTTTGTTCCGTGCTTTATTTATTTGCAGCATTATGTTGTCACCTTGATTTTGTTTTTAACCTTTTTATGTATTGTGTCCTGTATTGGAGTCTTAAACATTGCATGGTTAGTATAATTTACTTCACAAGCTTCCATAAGCATAGTTTGTATTTTGCAGCAAAAATCAAATATGTCAAATGATTTTTGCTTAAATTCATTTCTTCCAAATTTTACAGCTGAGCCAAAGTGAAATAATTGAGGCATATGGTACGCGACACATTGGTCGTGATCAAGCTCGATCACTGGTTGGTTTGATGGATTTCTTCTGCTTTAGTGAGGTATGTTCCTTGTCATTCTTATAATTAGTCTGATAATAATTGTCTAGTACATGACTAGAGCACTTTTGGTAGTGTTGAGTATTGAAGCTTTGCCTCGGCAACAATGAGTCTTGTACTTATCTTCACATGTCACAGAAGCTTATGTTAGATAACCAAGTATCAGAGGAGAATTAAGCATGCCAGGCTGGTCTCCTTTTCTTTAATTATAGTTATATTAAATTATGTGTTACAGTCGTGTGTTTTATGTATTGTGATTGTTGAAATAAATGTGCTGCCCTCTGTTTGGCATACTGTCACAGGGAGTTTGTTTTCATTCTATCCTATTTTTCCTACTCTTGATTATACTACATTAGATACCAGTCCTAAAAGATTATCATTCTACTGAGTACGTGCATCACAAAACTATATAGACAAATGATTGACTTCCATTGAAAAATAGCATCTTCAAATTTCAACCAAAAAGGCTTTGCCTAATACCAATACCTCAGAAGAAACGGGCATAAGATGTGGAGCACAATTAGATATTTGTTTACTACTTTCGTGTAAGAGATAAGGTATAGCACCGGGAATCGTGATTATACCATCTTAGTTAATGAAGAGCAGTGCTTATATATCGAATGTAAAATGAACATAAAGTTAGCTAGAATTGGATAAAACTTGTTCTTTTAAGGCCCAAATGTATGTGCTTATTTTGAAGGAAAGAAAAACTTAAATGATCCTAAAAATTAGTTACAACTGATTAAACTAAGGATCCATATTTTGATCAAGCCTATATTAGAGGAATTCAGCGTTAATCTCAGTTAAAACTATGCTGCCAATTTCATTTTCCAACTCCATTATCGCCTATCAACTTATGAATTCTCTTTCTGCCATAAAATCTTAGATCAAGAGCCAGTTGTTTACGGTGTTACTTTGCAGGCATGCCTCCTTGCAGATATAGTGCAGTACTTCGTGGATGCTAAGCTAGAATTTGATGCTTCCTACATTTATGAAGATGTTGTTTGTGCAATTGATCATGTCCACCGAAGTGGCCTGGTTCATAGAGGAATTCTCTCTGATCCGCATAGGTACTTGGTGAAAAATGTAAGTTCAAAACATTTTACACATTTTGATTATCTGTAAATGAATGTGTTCAACATATTCTGCAATAAGTGGTATACAACATGTTCAGACAATCTATTTCAGGATCTTGTATCTTAATTCAGTTTGAATATTATGTTTTTGTATCTATCTATTATCAAGGTAGACATTGTTTTGTTGTGTCGAATTGTGTTATTTTATCCTCTGGTTGAGAGTTTGTAATTGTTATTTAGTTGTCTGTGAATATTTCAGGGAAAGATTTTATGTTTTCTCAAGATGCTAAAGGAGAAGGGAAAGAAGCTTTTTTTGTTGACAAATTCTCCTTATTACTTTGTTGATGGTGGGATGCGTTTTATGTTAGAGGTATTTGATTGCATGGAATCATACCCATACTTTTGTATGTATCATGGAATGTTTTCTTTAGCCTTCACTGCACCTGTTAAAGTTTAATAACTTTTTCTTAACTTGGGAAGCAGTCTTCCACAGTCTTTGTATTTGTGGCATGTATATCAATTTTGAGCCAGACAGAGCTCCAACTCTACTTTAGCTTTTATCCTGTTTTAACTTGCAAATTGTTCTTCAAAGAGTACTATAGAGTATATATGGAATAGTGAATGCTATCAATTATAAATAATGAGGAAATTTACATCCAGATGATGGCAGACTCTAACTAGAGATTCTATTTGACATTGCTTTCATTTTTCTAGCTGATTACTTGGTGTGGACTATTTTATCTTAGCAACTAGTGTCTATAGACTTCATGGTTTTGTTCTTTATTGTAAGACATGTATCTGTAGACCTTAAACTCGTCAGGCATGCCTAGTTTCTTTATATGACTTGACTTAAATTGTTTCACTTATAATTGCTATCTGATTTTGGAGTGAATTTGTGCTTTCTTAGTATTTTTCCCTATCGTTTTTGATCAATGAGGAGATTAAATTTCATCAAAATATAGCCTGAAAAAATATTTTAAAAGGGTGGGACAGCTACATTCTTGAGTTATGTGAACTGCACTTCACTCAGATGGTTAACAACGACACTTGGTTGTCAAGACCTATGAAGCACCGACACATCTGACACCTTACCTGTACGACATCCGGACAACACTTGTCAGATGCCTCACACAAGTATCCCCAAAAAACTTTGTTCTTCCTTTCGGCACACGTCGAGCACTAATTGGACACTCCCCCAAAAAACCAGAGATGAACACATCTATATTTTGATAAAAAAAGAAAGAAACAAAAAGCTTTTCCACAGAAATGCAATAATATGTAGTTAGGCATTTGAAAAATTTTCATGTCTACCTTCGAAACGATTTAATTTTCTACTGTCTTCATCTTTTCTTTCCAATTTCCCTCCTATTCCATTTGTTATGGTCCTCATCTTCATTCTGTCTTGATCATGATTCTCAATTTAGATATTTTATAATCGATACTCATTTTATGTAATGTGTGTTATTTTATGTCATATTTAGGACATAAGCAGTGTCGATGTGTAGTGTCCAGTGTCCGTGTCAATCTTCATAGGTCATGTCTCTTTTAATTGTTTGGTTGGAAGTTCTGCACTTGGTTTTAAATGTAATTTTTAGTATTTTGTTTTTGTTTTTCCCCTTTTGTATCAGGTCATTATTTCCTTCAGTTTACTCTTCAATGTGTTTTTTTTATTAGGATTCTCTGGACAGTAGGGACTCCTGGACAGATCTGTTTGATGTTGTGATTGCCCAGGCCAATAAACCGCAGTTTTATACATCCGAGCATCCATTCCGGTTTGTAGCCAATACATTCCATGTGATATGATGCTTGTTTATATTTTCTAACATAGTTCTTCTATAATTTAGATCACACCGTTTCTTTACTCGTATCTTTTATCATAAATCTTGAATTATTTGGAATGGTTCCGATATCATTGGCTTTTCTGTGCAGTTGTTATGATACAGAGAAGGACAACTTAACTTTTACCAAGGTTGATGAATTTCTTCCAAATAAAATTTATTATCATGGATGCCTCAAATCGTTTCTCCAAATAACCAAGTGGAAAGGCCCAGAGGTATGCTTTATTTAATGTTTTATAAGCCATACTTCACAATATTTCTTCTATTTACTTCAATTTGACAATATATGTTAATTGCAAAGCAAATGCATATTATGGCATTAAATTTATTTCATAGAGAGGCCACAGAATGCTAAAATTCACATTTTTTATTAGGTGATATATTTTGGAGATCACCTTTTTAGCGACTTGAGAGGGCCCTCAAAGGCAGGCTGGCGCACAGCCGCAATCATTCATGAATTAGAGGTATGCATGCTATCTAATCCATTTATATGTAGATTTTTTACATTGCTAATCATTATCTATCATGAGTCTGGGTCTTCTACATATTGATGAGTATCATGAGTTAGCATTCCTTCTTCAGGAGTTTCATATAACTCTGGTAAACATGCTAATACTCTACTATAACTTGTTTCCTGTCTGCAAGTATATGCATATATTTAGACATTTTACATCGTCAGCCCGAAGAAGGGTGAACCCATTCATGGTATGTTATAGCCAACTTTATCTTTCATTTGCTAGAACATAATCCCATGACTTGAAGTTTTGATGTCCTAGACACACGTAATTGTTAAAATGTCAATAGGAATCTTAAAGGTTATGCAATGGTAAGATAGTTATGTTTGGGAATTTCATTTAAGAAGTTAAATTTTACTTGATGAATGTTTTCTTGAAGTTAAAGGGGGAGCCTTGGCGCAATGATAAGTTGTTGTCATGTGACTGAAAGGTCACGGGTTCAAGTCTTAGAAAACAGCCTCTTGCGTAAAAACAGGGTAAGGCCGCGTACAATACACCAAAATGGTGGGACTCCTTCCCCGGATCCTGCATATGCGGGAGTTTTAGTGCACTGGGCTGCCCTTTTTAATGTTTTATTGAGGTACTGATGCGTGTAGAACTGTTGTCATCGTCAACACCTGAAACATTGACATATTTATATGTATTATTTCTTCAACAATGCAGACTGAAATACAGAAGCAAAATGAAGATATGTACCGCACTGAGCAGGTATCCTTATAGATTGTCCTTGCTAAAATTATTTCCTTGCAATTCCATACTTGCACATTTACTTTGATGATTTTTTGTTACTTTTGGAACAATAGTTTATGGGAATTGATGTTATTTATCTTGCATAAGAGGTTTATTAATTAGCAGAGGACACTATTATTTTCTCGGAGTAAAATGAGCATCTAGTTGCTTAATGCCTTTTCTTAGAGCACCGAGACATAAGTTATTGTTTTTCTTGTAATTTAAATAAGTTATGGCGTGAATAGTGATATGTTACGATTTATAATCCCGTTTTAAACCTTACTTAATGTTATACATGGGTAATATATATTGAAAAGTTGACATGTGAGTTGTATATATGTAATTTACAGTATTGTCATAAAAAAATTGGATTTAACGTTGTTAAAAAATGGTATAAATGAACAATTTATATAGTTATTATAGATAGAAAGTTCCTTATTCTTTCTTTTAGGCTTATAATTAACACTTTAGCAGTGTAATTACTTTTGGAGAGATATCTTGGAGCCGTTACATTTTATGCCTTATATCCTGTTGAACAATGCAGGCAAAGTTTCATATAATACAGGAGCTACTTGGTAAGTTGCATGCAACTGCAGCTAATAGTGTGAGAACTGCAGCCTGCAAATCACTTCTGGAAGAACTTAATGAGGAAAGACAAAAAGCACGGATCAAGATGAAGATGATGTTTAACGAATCTTTTGGAGCAACATTCCTCACTAGCACAGGACAAGAATCTGCTTTCGCTTATAACATTCATCAGTATGCAGATGTTTATACCAGTAAGCCGGAGAATTTTCTTCTTCATTCACCTGAAGCGTGGCTTCATGTTCCATTTGATGTCAAGATTATGCCTCATCATGTGAAGGTAGTGCATTTCTTCTTTATGAATGTTATTTATGTCACTAAATCACACATGTTTTTTTCTTCAAGAACTGAATGAAAATCCACTTGTTATCCCATGCTTCCTGATTTTGAGTTTACCATTTGTAAAATTCAGCTTCCCTTCTTGAGAATCATGAATTGGTGGTGTATAGAAGTGTCTCTTAACTTTGTCTAATGACAAAATACATTCCCTCTGATTTAGTATTGACTTGATATAGTTATGAATGTTGTAAAATGAACGTATATTGCTAAGTTATTTCAATTAATTTAATTTAATTAACTTTCACACCACATATTTTAACTTCTTTCAAGACAAACTATGTACCACTTGGCGACTGAGCTCTGCCAACTTATTGATTCGGTGATTTGTTAGTCACTCGTGTGCGAGAGGGAATTCTATAATTTTAGATAGTTTGATTGATACCTCTGGTTTGACAGTTTGCAGGGTATTTTTCTTTTGTATGCTGTACATGAAAAATGTTACTTATTTCCTCCTTCCTCCTGTGTTTTCTTTTTTTAAATCATTGGCTTATTATCCACTTTTTCTTTTCTTTCAGATTCCATCAAGTTTGTTCAAAACTGGATGAATACCACTCTAAATTGCTTCAAACTTTTAGTGTCATTCTGCGGTTCTAACTTCTAATGGAACAACCACTCAAAAAAAACTTATAATGGGACAATGATGCCGGCGATTCAAATTTGCATTTCATTGTGTGGGGTGCAACTGGAAGACACTTGTTGCCGCAGTAACATTCATTCATTTTTCAATTTTTCTTGATTACCCCACTTCATCTTGCTGTTGCTAACGTTGTCTCTTATGTTTCACATGAAATCAGGAAAGTGAAACCCTTATACATAGAAAAGTATATATTTCTTCATATTATCAACGACTCAGAAGTTTAAGCACTTCTTTTTTGAGATTACAGAAACATTCCATTTTTCAGAAGAAATAAAGAATTCGTTATTGAGATTTTGAATGTATAAGAGATTTAGAAAGTACTTTATTAGAGATTCAAATCTATGTTATTAATTTTGTAATGACCGTTAATCCAGCAAAGGCATGCTGGTTATCAACGTCAACATGTAATGATCTTGGTCGGTTTCTTCAAGCAAGGATTGAGTGGAGCATTATTTACTCGTCTGTTGAGTAGTAATTAGAGGTTTGGCTCTACATTGGTGCATTGATCTTGAGTTAGGGATATTGTCATTTTTTTGCATACCATGTAATTCTATTTTGCCCCCTCACTTATATAATCTAAATGGTCACGAAATATATAAACAAAATATTCTCATCATCTATTAATTGTCTTTCCTCTCTATTTTATTTTTTTTTGGTGAGAAAAAAGGAGCTAAGCTCCAAACAAAAAATAAATAAACATCTCTAGGCAACGAAATACAAGTAGCATATGCCAATAAAGTCATTAAAAATAAAAGCACGAAAAAATTTAAACAAGTTAGTCGCCAATATCTTTGAGATCCAAAATCCATTCACTTCTTTAAAGTATAAGTGTGAGATCATCAATTTTGGTCACATAGCCAATTCCCTTGAGGATATGCTTGTCGTAATTAAAATTCCACTAGGAACCCAAAAAAAATTCTTGCCCACCATGGTTTATGGAGGGATTCCTGCAAGGCAAACAAGATCTTTTGGAGTGGGTCTCATTGCTCAAATTTTTAAAAAGTTCAACTTATGTTACTTTTTTTATAAAAAGAAAATCAAATTTCACACTAAAAACAATTAGCATGATCTCAAATAACTCCTATCTAAACGTTACTTTGCCTTTTTACATTGCTTTGAGGTTGAGGTTGAGTTTTTTTTTTTTTTTTTTGACAATTGAGGTTGAGTTTTTTTATTTCATTCATTCATTCTTACAGTTTTTTTCCTTGAAAAACAATTATAACCATTTTCCACAAAAAAATTAATACATCTCTCATCCATCATTGTAGATATGCTAGCTAATGCATATCTTTAATTATTACACAAACTCAAAGTTTTGCTCCAGCATAAGGTGTTGCTTCACACATAATGGATTATAGAGCAATATCTTATTATAAAAACAAACAGGGTTAAAGAAATTTTTGAATGTAAATATTTTAAATACTTAAAATCAAATTAATGGACAGGTTCATCCATTTCCCTGTCGTTGAATACAATTGACTATGATTACAGTACATAATCAAAATCAAAAGTTACACCTTAATGTAAACATTTTAGAAAAAATTATTGTAGAACTCATATATATAACCACTTTTTTTTTTATCGAATTGATATCTACTACCTCAAACATATTCACAACCTTTAACATGCTTCTAATACAATTGATTATTGATGCATATATTTTTAGATGCAACAACGATCATAGCAATCTTAAACAACAATCACTAACTTACTTCGTTATCGATTTAGTGAGTTGTAATATGTGCGAACAAATATGCATCCTTCTGTTATGTACTTCGCCAATAACCACACAATACGCCGGCCTAAATCTAGTATAAAATATTAGAAAGATAATATACCTACTTATTTTTGAGAAATTATGAATGTGGAAACAAATAAAAATAAACCCATTTAAAAAAAAATAAAAATAAAAATAAACCAGTTTGTACCAAAATAAGATTAAAATAAAGGCTTAAATATGAAAATAGTCCCTGCAAATATCTGACATTTTGGTTTTAGTTCCTGTAAAAATATTTTTTTGGTTTTAGTCCCTGCAAATATAAAAAATTTGATTTTGGTCCTTGATATTTTGTTTTAGTCCTTGTAAAATTGATTCATATTGGATTTGGTCCTTGTAAGATGTAGAATATTTGATTTTAGTCCCTCAAAATGACGACTAAAATGAATATTATAGGGACCAATTTCAATATGAAATGATTTTACAAGGACTAAAACAAAATACCAAGGACCAAAACCAAATATTCTATATTTGCAGGAACTAAAACAAAAAAAATATTTTTATAAGGACTAAAACCAAAACGTCAAATATTTGCGTGGACCATTTTCATATTTAAACCTAAAATAACTTGCAATGCAAGAATTGCACACATAGTGAAGTGGTCCACCAAGGAAAATCGTCTCAGACCAAGTACAGATGAGGAATATATAAAGAAAAATTCAATTTGAAGAGAAATCATTGGTGTAACTAATGCTATAATGAAATAAAGGTTGAGAATAATCACAAATCTCACTCAATTTGAAGAAAATTTGAAACATTGAAACCTCGAATCGAAATTTTAACATTTCCCAATGTATTAACCATCAACAAATGTCGTAAAAATATTATTAATAAACCATATTAAATCATTATAAGGGAAATAATAATGCTTTAGGATCATGGAACCATTGCTTTAAAATATCTCAACCTAAAATAAGTCATTCAGTATAAGTAAGTTTTCTTATATTTCCTTCATTTGATCTATCATCACTCACTAGAATTCCACAAAAGTAAATCATAAAATCAAAACTCAAATAAAAATGAAAGAGATATAAATCTCAATCAAAGAAATCAATTTTTTGTTTTGTTTTTGTTGGAGGAAATAAAAATGTATTTTTTGGAGGAAATACAAAAAGAATGTGCCTAATCTCAAGATCAAATTACACAAAAACAAATGCAATTGTTAATGAGCAACAATTTCTGCATGCTAAGAATAGTTACCATTTGTAATCTCTTCTCATTGCTTCAATTCTTCCAAGGATTCCCTTAACAGCTACATCAAACGCATCTTCAAGTGTTTCTAATCTAGAACTTGGATAACGATACACAATTCTTGGAATTAGACTTATAACCTCATTTCTCATAGCCAACACTTCCCTTTTTGAAAATTTAAGCAATGTCTCATTGATCATTACCTTCTTCTCTTTGACATCAATTTCAGGTATGAACACGGAGTAGTTGGAACTATTTGTAGGAAAATGCCACACATATTGATTGTATGTTGATAGTGGATGAAAGAAAACAGGAATGCAACCCGCAAAAATCGAATCAAAAGTTGATCTCCTTGTATAAGAATCCCCCGCCGGTTGTAAACAAAATACTGAATTCTGAAAAACATCCATAACATGAACTGGATCGCCACAACGATTTTTGTTTTGACCATAATAGCATCCAACAAGTTTGCAATTCTTGGAAGATTCGCAATGTTCGATTAACTCATTCCTAATAGAAGATGTTGAATTAGGCCTTGGAGCACCAACAAATGAAAACAAATATTTCCTTCTCATTTTCCTCATTTTTCTTTGCCACCCAAAAATTTGAGCATCATTAGTAGGATGAAAATAAGTTGGATATGGAATTGAAAATTCATTATCATAACCACATGATTCTATTGATAACATCGACATGTTACTTGCTTCCGGTAAAAACATTAACTTTGTTCCCCAGTCTTCATTTTCATCACTTCTTCTTCTAAAATCATAACATATTCTTCCACCAACCATGAAATGATCCTTACCATATACTCTTTTCCATTGAGGTTGTTGTGCTAACCATTTCACTAATTTTTTTGGTGATTCATCTCTTATTGAAACATTAAATCCCCAAAGATATTGACTTATATCAAGACCAGCATAGTATGGTACATAAATTGCTGAAGCCAATGATGAATCATTGGTTAAACACTTGTAATGTTTCATCAAGTTGTGGAAAATTACTTCAAGTGAAAATTGATTTGTTGCATACCAATTCTTCTTTGATAGCACCTTCTTTTTTGATTCCTCAATAATCTTAGGTCCTAAACCTAGGTTTGATAAGTAAAGACACAAATCTTCCCACTTCAAGAGAGTGTGACATCTTTTCAACAAATCCACATTGAATCTACTAGGAAGATCATAAACATAAATATATCGGCCTAAACAAGGATCGAGAATTGTTGGTGACAACTTCGTAAATACTTCATCAACATTCTCTTCAATCAAAGGAGAGGAAACTATGGGTGCATATGTGACTCCAATATTGGTAACATTGTTTTGATTAGTAGTAGTGGTGCAGCAAATAGTTTCATCAAGATGGGAAGAAAAATTTGAGGGTGTAGTAGTTATTTCTTCATGACGCTTTGCATTATTCATGTTAGGAGATAAGAATGTGATTTCACTATCATTGCTAGCCAAATAAGAATAATAATTTAGAAAAAGTAGTGACACACAAACAATAGAGAATGTGATTAGAAACACAAACCGGATTTGAAACAAGTACCTCCTCAACATTGACATGTCCATCTTCTTGTTGACTATTCAGATTGAATATTGTTTTTTTTTTTTCTATGATGATTTTGGAGGAGAGGGGAGGTAGAGAGGTTATTGTATGAGAGAAAGAAAAAAAAAACTTGAGTGTTAAATGAGAATTTCATTAAAGGAAATATATTAAAACAGAATAAAAAGATATTTTTGCCCTTAAAGGAAGAGAAAATCACCGATGATATCAGTAAAGGATTGGATTTAGAAATACAAGTAAAAAAAAAAAGGAAATGCAAGGAAGTAAAAACGGACTGTTAACATTCTTATAAGAATGGTTTAATGACTAAATCAAAATAATAGAGATAGTATCAATTGATACCAAATTCTTTGGTTCCATATTAATGAAATTAAAGCCTCAAAATTACTGACTTACTATATGTGATATCCATTCATTTACTCATGATCTCCATTACCTTGGTGCACTTGGTCTTCTCAATTTCTTGTTGTCTTCAGTCCTGAAAAGTCAAAAGTGATCACTTTGAATGGATACTTCAAACGATTGCATTTGCATGGATACAAACATGAGTGCATACATCTATGGATATATGTTTTTTTTTTTAAATTGCGAATATGTTAGTACAAATATAAAAATGATAACTTTTAATTAACATTTCCTCAAAAAAAAAAAAATTTTAATTAACATGACAAGATTGTGTAAAAATGAAAATCAGAAATATGTAAATAAATGCGGGGTGTTTCAAATAAAGAGAAAAAAAAAATCTCAAAAGAAATAGAAGAAATAAGTATATTGGGATCAACTTCTTTCCTGATTAAATGTTTTACCAAAAATAGAATTAGAAAATAGATGCAGCAAAAATAACCATTCGATGAAACCCTCTATAAAACCTATACGATGATATTATTATTTTTGACAAAACTATACGATGATATAGGATTCGAGCATGTTTACAAAATTAAATTGCATTTTTTAATTTATATAGATTATTATTAAATAATTTCTACACTGTCAATCAACGTAATAATTTGATCATTAATAGTGATTTTTCCATAAAAAAATATCATTAAAATATGTTGACTGTAATCATAAGTACACTTTTAAAGTAGTGCATATATAATTGATTATAATTACTCGATAATATAAATTTCTTATATTGGTGGTGTATCAAAATTAATTTTTTTTAGGGAGAAAAAAAATACCCTTAAACAAATTTGTCTATAAAAAAATAAGAATTTTACACAAAAAATTACATTATATTTTTTATATTGTTGGTGTGATCAAACAAAATAAACATGATTTGTTACAAAGAGAAATGATAGCGTCACACGTTCTAATACACATTTTTTAACATACTCTTTTTTATTGTTTAAAATTCAATCGAGTCATACCAAATCATGTGGGTCTTGTATAAATTTGATGGGTCTTTTAACCAATTAAAAAAATGTATTGAAAAATGTGTGTTAAAATATGTGACGCTAGCATTTCTTTTGTTACAAATTTGAAAGCCACGAAACATTAATTTGTACTTATAGTTTTAATAAAAACCAAAATTTCATTAAAAAAATATTATATACATTAACACAATAAAAAAAAATCTGAAAACATGCACGAAATGTTTGTCTTAACGATAGTGTTTATATAAAGAAAATATTGGTATGTTCGTGCTAATTTAATATTTAAAGTATCCATTAATCTTTGTCTATCTGGTAAAACAAAATGTTTCTTTGTCTATGTCTTCAGAAACTAAATTTGAGTGGTCTGCAAGTGTTAAAGACCCACATTGTTTGAGAATCAAGGCTAAAATTAGTTTATATACAATACACATTCTTAAATCAAATGAGGCACCTTTTATAATAAAAGAAAAAAAAATGTAAAAGGCTTACATCCAAAGCAGATAATGCCACGAAAAGTGGTGTGACATACTTGAGGATGGAACAGACCAATAAATTGCGTGATTAAGTTTATGTCTCCCTTTTCGAAAAAATTGTTTACTTCTTAGCTCTAAAAAAATTTACCCTCTCTTATTTTGAGCCCGTTTGTTAAGTTTTTTTCTTTTTAAAAAATAACTTCAAAGAGTATTGCATTTGTTTTTAAAGTTTTTTCAAAAAAAATTCTAAATCTAAAAAAATGCTTCAGATGGGAAACTCTTTTGAGTAACTTCTTAAAAATTAAATTAATTTTAAAGGATAAGTAAAATAAGTGTCAAATTATAGGGGTATTTTTAAGACAACAATGTTGGTGAATTTACTTCTAAGACTTTATTTTTTTTGTTTTTGGGTTTGTTTCGGTTTTTTTATTTGTTTTTGGATTTGATTTAAGAGAAAGTTTTGGTTGGGCACGTACCAACACATCAATTTTAGGTATACACACAAAACCAAGAAAAATTAAAATAAAATAAAATTATAATATATCAATTGATGTGACTAAATATTTTTTATTTAATTTTGTTAGTTTTATGTGAGTATGTGCCCAAAATTGAAGTGTTGAGTATGTGTCCAACCAAGACTTTCTCACATAACTAACCATGTTTCCAGCAATCGAGAAAGTCTAATATAGTCACAACACCAAATCAAAAAGATTTAGACACACTCACATAAAATGAAAAAATTAAAATAAAAACAAATCACTCACATTAATTAGTATCACTTAATCTTATTCTCATTTAAATTTTTCTATGTTTTGTGAGCGTGCTCAAATCATTTTGATTTGAGGTTTTGTACTTATAAGACTTAATATTTGTATAGAAAAAAAAAATGCTTTCCTTATTTACAGGAAACATTTTTAACAAGAAATAGATTGCAAAGATTGAGAAACTTTTAGGGTTAAAAAGTTTTTAATTGCTACAAAGTTATTACTTTCATTCAAAAGTTTAAGATAAAAATAATGAAAACAATGACAGTAACTTTTAGCATTTTTTAAATTGTAAAAATATCAATTTCACTTTTTGAAGTTCACATTAAAAATAATTGACAAATATATCTTATGCCACCGTTGTATTTAAAAGGGTTAAATATGTTTTTGTTTTTTTTTATAAATATACCAATTTTTCATTTTAATCTTCCTAAAAAATTTCTTCGATTTTTAGTCCCTAAAAAAAATCATCACCACTTTTGACTCATACTTTTAAGTCAACTCATGTGTGGTCTTCACACTTTTGAATGAATTTTTTTAGGAATGTTTAGAATATTATAATAATCTCTCCCAAAAAAAATTGATTTTTTTTATCAAATCATGAATTAAATATGAATTTTTGTTTTTGGTGCTTAAAAATTTATATTTAATTCAAATTTTGTTAAAAGTTTAAAAAAATTTGGTAAATTTTTTTATTAATATCCTACACATTTTTGCAAATTTCAATTCAAATATATGAAGGCTACATAAGAGTTGACTTAAAAGTAAGAACCAAAAATGAAGATATAAAACTTTTGGAAACTAAAAGCGGAATTTTTTTTTTAAAAGGACTAAAAAAGAAATTATGGAAGTGATGTATAATAGATAGAATGAGAGATGTTTTCCTTTCTTCTCTTTATAAATGGAAACGGTGTAAATGGGGTTTGTGTAATTTCCCATTACTTACCATTTAATTGTTAATCTAATTTATCTTAATTCCTTATTCTCCAATTTAATCCATAATTATCTTAATCACCAACATTTGTATAAAATATATGAGTATGTTTAGTTTAAACCATCTATATACTAATGAAAAATGGTGGGATGTTACACACATATACATGCACGCATGCGCACACAAGTGAATTCATTCATATATATGCAGATTAAATAGTGTAAATTCCGAAGTTAAACTTAAATAGAGCCCCCGTATCTAGATGTTCCTTGTCCTAAGCCTAACATATTTGTCTGGCTAACTATATTCATAGTTGTTGTCGATGCTACATGAATCCCATGACCAACAATCTAATTTCATAATACCTAGTTCCAATTACTTTACTACAAAACATGTATATCAACAATTGTTGGCATTTTGGTCCCAAAAAAAAATTGTTGCCATTATACTTTCTTTTTTTAGTAAAGTGAATATTTTAACATGAGTTAGGGGACAACATATTGTTAGAAATTTAGGTCTTAATTCATAAAACATGTTCAATACACAATAAAAATATAGCGGAAGCAAATTTAATCATTGAACATAAATATAAACGGATCTACGACATGTTTGATTTATCAAGGATAGCAAGAATTAGGGTATTAGGAATACCTGGATAAAGCTTTGACACCGTAATCTGAAATACACAACGTAGGGTTAGCGGCGGCTAGTTTGGTTCTTCCTCAACCGGTACCTTTATGCCTCAAGCTCTCATCAGATGGGGAGAAGAGAATGTTTTGCCGTGTCCGGTATATTGGGGACCATAGCCTCTTTTATATTGGATAGCCATTAGGGTTTCCCATTATTCCGTTAATGGGCTATCCGGACATCCACTCATTGAGTCCATATCAACTAATTAATTAATTATCCAATTAGAAACCTAATAGCCTTATTACTTAATTTGATCACTAATCAATTAAGGCTCACAATTGATAAATAGCTAATATAATTATTATTACGATATTTGCCCACATAATGATATTGGAATATAATTAAATAATAAAATATTCCAACAATCTCCCACTTGGGCTACATATCTTAATAATTATATCAGAATACTTTAGGCGCGCGTCCGAATGCTATTTATCTTTAGATTTCAACTTTACAATCTGGTCCACCTCATACATTAATAATGGGACCACCGCGGCTGTCGTCACTGACGTATAACGTGACGGAACCCCGACGACCACCATACCAATGCACTTGGTGACATAGATCGATATGGATGAGTGGCATGGAAATTTCATGTAATGTGATCTCTAAATCATGCCTATTTCCAACTGATCCAACTGAAAACTTTAGTGAGATCAAACTGAAGTTTGCAAATTAAATATTTGCACAAAATGATACAGAAATGGTTATAACAAAATAACCTCATGAACTTTATTTCTGCAGAAAATCATAACATAAAGTCTGTATCAATACCAAAACAAAAGTATAGAACATAAAATAAAAGAAACTCCCACTAATCCAAGACATCCTTAATGACAACAACAATATAAAAGACCTTAGGTGTCATGTCTCTGATTAGTGGTATAGCTAGCATAAAGTTTGTCTCTACATGTTCTATCATTTTAACAACAATAATTTATAAGGTAATAAACCTTATAATTTTGTTATTGAATCTTTATTTGACTAACTTATGTCACTATATAACTTAAGTGGTCTTTCAATACCTTTAACTCTATGCAACCAAGTGACATAAATATTTACAGTCATTTCCTAAGTTAGGATGTCTTATTATATATAGACATCCAAAAGCCAGAGATTAACACACTAATGATCTCCAAATTGTTAGATCTCTGATGTGAGCATAAGTTCTCTTGTTCTCTTTAATAATTCTTAAGGTTGCCTTTTCAACAATTCAAACTTTGAATTGCTCATGTTTCTGCCAAACAGTCTGATCATATATGTTATTTCCAAATACGTGTAATAAGATCATACATAAAAATTCTATAAGCAAAGCATAGGAATATACTTAAATTTATGAAATCATAAATTTCCTAATGGGCAATATTTGGGACTGAAAATTTGAGACTGAAAAGTCTCTCTCGGAGACTAAGGTCACCCATAACTTATTATGTCAATTTATTTTCAACTTTATTGATATAACTCTTTTGCAATATCCCGAATAATACCTTGAGAAGAATCTCTAGTATTGAAATGCTTAATACAAAAGAGGTGTCTCCAAGATCTTTCATCACTAACTTTTGTTAGAGATTTCACTGGTTTCACATAACAAACATATATCATTGTTGACTAAATAAAATAAAATTGACGTATTAAACTAGGAATATAAATTTACTCCCACTAAGCTTACTAAATCCACAATTATCCGTAATATTATCTCAAAACCAAATGAGACAATTACTTTATGAGAATTTGTGATAACAATAAAGAGGCAAACTTCTTAACTCATAAATGGATTTCATGATTTTGCAAACTATTTACTTTGTATCAATTGACACGAGTTAAAAAAAAAATTAACTCAAATTAGCAGATACATAAACTATATTAGTTTAAAGAGCACAAAAGTAGTAAAAGAACTCACAAAAATACCTAATGCACCATCAATATCAAGTTTTTAAACAATAATATTAATTGCTAATGGTATTTTTTCAACAATGATCAAACAATGGCAATTTACTTTGACAAAGAATAAATTCTTATAATTGTTATATGTTTACCATTATATTTGTGTGAATGTAAACTCTTAAATATATAAATAAGTTTACACTCGCACAATATTATCACACATGTCAGTAAAATATTATAGAAATGTGCTTCTTTATTTGTAAATAAAAGACTTTAACAAGAAACCAAGCGCACCATTAAAACACAATCTTTGGATTGCTAAGAATTAATTGCAAGCGGTACTCTCAATGCAATGATCAAACATTGGTGATAAGTCCTGTCAAATAATAGTCACCTTTGGGCATCCTATTACCCACATGGATAATTACGTTATAATCACCACATATTTACCATCGCAGGTATGTAACTATTTGGCCAAGTTGTGCCTTCCTTTGGGCCGACGACAACTCGCATAAATAATTACACACTGCATCTTTTGTAAGCTTAATTGAAATCAATTTACACAACAGAGGTTACTTGGGCAACATTATTGTTTCAACTGACTCAACTAATTTTACTAGACAATTTTAATATACATATTTAAACGGGGTGATAAATCCTGTCAAATAATAGTCACCTTCGGGTATCATATTATTCACATGGAAAATTACTTTATAATCACCACACATTTACTATCATATGTATGTAACTATCCGGTCAAGTTGTGCCTTCCTTGGGGCCGACGACAACTCACATGGATAATTTCATACTACGCCTTTTGTAAGTTCAGTTGAATCAAATCTACGCAACAGAGGTTACTTTGGCAACATGTTGTTTCAACCAAAACAACCGCAATTACTAGACATTTCATAGTAAATTAAATGGGAATGGTCTTAAATTTACAAGGCACTACTGACATAATGTAGGCCAAATTAGTTATTTATGTCGTTGTGTAACTATTAGGCCACTCAACAACTCTTAAGTGTGAAGAAAAATTCACGAATTTTATAAAAGTTGCAAGTCACAATCACACCAATGTGTGTATGACAATACATTTACATATATTGCATAAAAGCGACAACAACAAACATAGCATGAAATATATTCAAAATGCATGATAAGACAAAATATTATTGTAGAAAACTTAATAACGATAAACTCTAACATCATAATCATGCTATAAGAAAAATATTCAATTTCAAGCCAAATAAAAATTGAAACTTTGCATGATCTAAAATATTATTGTACAAAACTTAATAACAATAAACTCAAATATGACAATCATGCTATAACCAAATATTCAATTTCAAATCAAATAAAAACTGAATCTTTATATTCCAAAAATATTCATGCTATAATATATTCACATATGAGCTAAATGATTCTTTAAACAAAATAAAACATAATTCTAAAAGAAATGTTTTCCTAAATAAAGTAAATAAACTTTATAGGTTTATAATTAAACAAACAAAACTAGAATTAATATTTTCTAAAATTAAAGAATTCAATCCTTACTTTCTGTACTACCAAATTAATTCAAAAAATATTTTGAGATGTGTTATTAAGCACTATTCAAAAAATCAAACAACAAATTTACAAATGATATATGATGACCAAATATATATCAAGAATTGCCTAATATCTCAAAATAAACTTTAGGTACAAAATCTTTGTGAATCAAAACTAATTTCAAATAAAATTAAGCTATAAAATATGATAACAATATTTGAAAAAAATATTTTTTGCCAAAAGATTTAACATAAAATCAAATCACAAAAAAACAAAATAAAATTCAAATATTTATCAAATCCTTGTTTTCAAAACATGAATATATTTGCTATAACAGTGACTAAATATATAGCAAACACCAAACTTTCAAATATTTCATAGAAATATATTTGGACAGTATGCCAAATCAAAGTTTCAGCAAAATATTAGGAAACAATCCACAATTAAAAGGGAACAATCCCATGTGTATCTAAATCAAAAGGGATTTGTTGCAAAAACTGAAAGAAACAAAATACTGTCAAGCAAACTAAAGACATTATCCCAAATATTTGTTTCAATAATCGTGATCTTGTTTCTTTAAAAATGAAAATAATAATTCAAATTTAAATCCAAAACCTTAAAATATATCATAGCATCAAACACTGTATCCATTATTTTAGAGATAATCATGAGCTTATAAAAAAACAGGTCAAATTTTTCGATGCAATAAGAGAACCAAATATCATGGCAATAACCACATAAAGAAAAAAAAAACTAAATTATGCAGCAATTTGACTAGATAATTTTGTCAAATTAACACCATAACAAATAATTGCATCTGGATCCATGATTCCAAAATCTCCATGGCAGGAACATTATATATATAAAGATATAAAAAAAAAAATCAATTAATCATGGATCATATGTATGCTCTGTAACCGAATCAAGCAAAGCTACAAATTTAAACTTGAGTGTTCATGAATATATTAGAAAAAAAATTAAGGAGTACTGGAAAACCAAGATTTCACATGCAAAGGGCTTACAGCATCACGGTTTTAAACTTCTTAATAGCTACGGCAATATATATAAAATCATCGATTGATAAAACAACAGTCATCGTCGAAAAATATATCAGCCAAAAACAATCAAAACCCTAAACCAATTTTGAATATGATGAATGTATATATCAACCGATCATGAAAAATTAAATAAAC
Source organism: Medicago lupulina (assembly GCA_958299785.1). NCBI lineage: Eukaryota > Viridiplantae > Streptophyta > Magnoliopsida > Fabales > Fabaceae > Medicago > Medicago lupulina. The sequence goes on along the minus strand of OY283143.1, from coordinate 2,174,491 downwards.
CTTAATAGATCAAACATGAAGACCGCTCTGATACCACTTGTTAGAAATTTAGGTCTTAATTCATAAAACATGTTCAATACACAATAAAAATATAGCGGAAGCAAATTTAATCATTGAACATGAATATAAACGGATCTACGACATGTTTGATTTATCAAGGATAGCAAGAATTAGGGTATTAGGAATACCTGGATAAAGCTTTGACACCGTAATCTGAAATACACAACGTAGGGTTAGCGGCGGCTAGTTTGGTTCTTCCTCAACCGGTACCTTTATGCCTCAAGCTCTCATCAGATGGGGAGAAGAGAATGTTTTGCCGTGTCCGGTATATTGGGGACCATAGCCTCTTTTATATTGGATAGCCACTAGGGTTTCCCATTATTCCGTTAATGGGCTATCCGGACATCCACTCATTGAGTCCATATCAACTAATTAATTAATTATCCAATTAGAAACCTAATAGCCTTATTACTTAATTTGATCACTAATCAATTAAGGCTCACAATTGATAAATAACTAATATAATTATTATTACGATATTTGCCCACATAATGATATTGGAATATAATTAAATAATAAAATATTCCAACACATATTACTTGTTACGGGTGAAATTTAGCAAATTCTCTTCCATTTGCTTGGAGGTGAGCTATACCCTTTACCGTTGAAACTATCAGATTCTCACCTAATTCCAGAATTGATCACTCCAATAATTAGTTACATCAAACTTAGAGTATTTCCTCTCCACATTTTGTGGAAATAGCATGATTTTGTTGTATGCAAATGTCTCATTTTAACATAAAGATAGACAGCATCCATCAAGTCCTACACGACCAATTTTCACAATTGATTAACAAACATATTTAAGTAGAAACGATATATATAACTTTTTCAATAGGAAAAGTTTATTGTTAACACAAACCATCCATTTTTCAGCTTTGCCTTTGTGAGTTTAGTTACAAATCCATTGAAGCTACGTTTGTAATGGTGGATTATAGACTTTGGTTCTTGACTGCAAAAATTGTAAACTAAATTCAATAGAAAAAGTTTAGTGTTAACACACACCATCCATTTTTTCAGCTTATGCCTTTGTGAGTTTAGTTACAAATCCATTGAAGCTACGTTTGTGATGGTGGATTATAGACTTTGGTTCTTGACTGCAAAAATTGTAAACTAATGTTTGATCTTATAATACATTATTATTTAATCCTATAGTTATAAAAATGGAACTTGAAAACGAATCAACGGGTTATATTTAAAATTACGGTTCAAAAGAAAAATACACGTGAGAGATGAGACTAGGTTACAAAACTCTCGTACTTAAAAACACAACATAGGAAATTAAAGATACAATGAACCACATATGCACGCGCGCGCACTCAGGTTGAATCCATAGATTCATAGTATAAGTGAAAAAGTAATCAAAATAATTTCTTTGGCGTTTGTTACGGTTCTTTTAAAAATTCCACTTATGTGTTTTTTGGGTGCGGTGCTTTGGAATACTATGAACTAAAACCTAATTAATCAACATATGTGTCGTGAACAAAAAAAACAACAAGCACAAATGGGTCGTTCTTTTTCACTTGCCATATCCATGATAAACTTTTTCAAAGTTGAAGGAGAAAGTGACGTGAGAGAAGAATAAAATGCTAGTTTTAGTGTGTTTGTAGAATGTGTATTTAGTGGCAGTACACCAAAACTACAATAGTTAATAGAGGAGAGAAGAAATAAAAAAGACTCAAGAAAAAAACTCATTAATAAGATATGAAGAAACTCATAAAATGGTGCATTAATCACCCTTTATTCTATTCAATCTTGCACATGTTCGAAAAATCCTACAAAATAAAATAGAAATGCAATCAAAGCTCTTCAAAGATAACTTTTTCAAAAGTTTACGATATTCAACTTTAAAAAACAGAATTCTCTTCAAATTTTGATTAAAACTAAGCATGTTCAAATTTAATTTTATTTATGCATGAATATATTGATGAAAACGTGACACTACTCATTTTTTATTATTATCAGTTGTCATAAAAGCAGAACGGATAGCAGTGGGTGACCAATTTAGGTTGAAATGACTTGATATACCCTATTCCACCAGACACATGTTGACCTTCCATCGATATTCCTAACACTATGTTGAACTAGAATTTTCTAATATTATTGTTACCTTCAGAAGCATAGGAAATTGGAGGCCAACTAGCGAATGTGTCTACCCTTTGGAGCAATCAAATCCAGCTAAAACATTAAACAAACATAAAAGAGTAACAACAAATTGTTTACATGATATAAATGTGTTTATTTTATTCAATCATAGAAATAAAACCTTGAGAATGTCAGGTGTAACTATAGAGGCAACCATGGGTGCCAAAGTATTTTCTAACTCATTTGTCTTAAATATGGTTGCAGTTGGAGTCCTGCAAGTTGATTAATGCAATAAATTTTGGATAAATGTGATTCTCTAAATTATAGTGTATATGGAACTTGCACTTGATACCTTGTAGAGTATATATATTTATGGATTTGGATGAAACCTTTTTGTTTAAAGGTAACATCCTCGCAAGGGAAAAGGGAATGCAGTGTCTCTTGAAGTTTGTCTTTGTGTCAAGACACCAATAGCACCAACTCTAAAGGCTTCTTGGCTTCCTCCACCGCATCCGCACAGAACAATTTTACCTTTGACCAGCTTACCATCTAGGGAATTGGATGAGCAAAGCCTTCAATTCTGGAACACTTTCATTAGCAAATTATACACTAAGTTTTTCTCAATTTAATTATAATACCCATTTTGGAGTATACATGATTGTAATATTATTGGGTTCGATATATTTTTATAAAAGTGCGACTTTTAATTTAGATGTCAATATAGATTGTAATTATTTTTAGTATATGTATAAAAAAAAACTTGTCTTTTTAGTTTTTGTAGAGGGAAGAGAGGCTTTTGTTAAATATAAGAAATAAATCTGAATTAATTTTTTATGTCACAAAAATTAAATGGTAGTGATTACATAGGGACTTCATATATGGGGTTTACCTGGATTGTTACCTAGATTTCCATCTATGGTTGCAGCACACACAACAATTGACCAAGGTGAACAATTATCTAAGGGGTCTGGTTGTGGACCGTTAATACAATTGACCTTTTCGTTTCCTGCTGCAAAGACCGTTAATACTCCATTTTTCATCGCATGAAAAGATGAAATAAAAAATGAATCTCTAAAAATGCTATGATGATTTCCTACTTCTCCTCCAATCGACACTGATAATATGTCAACCCCGTGTGCTATTGCATCATCGAAAGATGAGAGAATGTTTGCAGTATCATATCTAGAAGATTGGCATACCTTGTATACCATAATTGTGCTGATGGTTACCTCTAGATGTTCCTTGTCCTAAGCCCAACATGCTTGTTTGGCTAATTATATTCCCAGCTGCTCTCGATGCTACATGAGTCCCATGACCCATAGAGTCTCTTGGAGGTCCGACATCTTCGTAACTAATTCCATAATACCTATCTCAAATTATTTTACTACAAAAACATATATATCAACAATTGTTAGAATATACTCTCCATTTTTTTAGTAAAGTGAATATTTTAACATGAGTTATAGGACGGTATGTAATTACTTGTTGCAGGTGAAATTGTAGAAAATTCCCTCCCATTTGCTTAGAAAAAAAATACAATCTCAAAAGGTTAATATATTCTTGGGAACTAGCCAAATGAGCACCAAGAGGGAAAAAAACACACCAAGGAGGTAGAAACAATCTCGCCCAATCACTAAAAACTCTCAAAAAGTTCCTAGACAAATTAGATGTCGAAGGAGCACCAAAGTACAGGGAAACAACGGGACAAAACCCCTCCTCTCTACAAGCGACTAAGAGATATGGGCACCATTCAACCCCACACACACGCATGCACGCACACATGCACACAAGTTGAATCCATATATTCATAAATTCGTTGACAAAACACAAGTGAATTCAAATATGGGAGGAACCATATTTCAGTTTGAAAGTTTTAGTAAGTGTCCAACAAAGTGTGATTATATTCTATCATTTTTATTTTCTTAAAAAGTAGTTATATACTCCCTTCGCATTTTATTATAAGTCACTATAAAATATATATGTATTTTATCATATATGTATTTCATTAATGATTTTTCTCTATCATACCCTTATCATAGAAAGAAAGATAGATACCCTTACATAAATTTTACTATTCCCACTTCAAAAAATAATTTAGAGATTTTTTTCAGGCAACATTATAGTATTGAATGTTAAAACACTATAACTTAATAAGCTACTAGCCGATCCTAATTTTTTCTTGAGAGAAATTCCAAGTTCTCTTTCACTCATCGAGGAGGGGTGATTTTAGATATTTTTTGACCTAATTCAAAACGAATGGAAGGGAGTGAAACATAATGAAACACAATAAATATTTTATTCTATTGTTTGAATATTTTATGATAGAAAGAAACAAGTTTGGAACATAGTGAATTATAAATTTTTTATTTCATATTACTCTTTTTTTTTTTAAAATACTATGTTAAAAATGAATTGATTCAAGTGGTAAGAAATCAAGAACATTATTTAAACAAGTGGTTAGGAGTTCGATTCCTAACTCTTGTGCATATGAAGAAAATTTAGTTGGAAAGAGATACACCACCTTTCGTTCATAACATGTTTATCTTCCCAACATATTTTTCAATGAAGATTAGATATCACTAACGTTGATGTAAACTTTTTACAAAACTAAATAATAGAATTTTACTTCATAATGCTTCATTCCGCTATATTTCATCAATCCAAATAATAATATTTAAAGTGAGAGACACATGAAAAATGTCATTAATGACTCAAACCATCTCAATACTTTTAAGAGTTTATTGACTCCATCAACGAGTTCTTCACGTCAATTAGAAATATGAATCAACTCATTACCAAAATTCATTGGTATCTTATGTAGTAGGGAAATGTTAACAAGTGCTCTCAAGACACTTGTTAAGAAACTTAAAGAATAAATTTTATTTTAGGATTGATGCATTCAACACTTTGAAACTTGAAAAAAGTAATTTTTTTTGCATAAAACTCACCAATTATTTCTATTTTTGAAGATTTTTTTTGTTTTTTCCGACCCTGTTGCCAAAAAAGTTTCCAAATCTGACCCCTTTCACATTTAAATACATAAATGACCTCCTTTTAGGTATTTTTTTGTTTGTTTTGTCGTTTTCCTCATTACTGCAGTTTCAAATTGCGGTAATGAGCTTCCTTTCTGACAAATGACAGGTTGGCACAGGTGAGCAGGTTTGACTATTTTTTTTTTATTCATTACCGCAGTTTGGAATTGCAGTAATGACTTTTTATTTATTTTTCATTTTTCTATTTTTGACACAATATATGTTTTTTAAAATTAAATGCAAATAATAATAAATAAATATTAATGATAATTGTAATAAATATTAATTTAAAAACACTAATTATATTATTCATTGTGTTAAAAATAAAAACTACTTTCTCCGCGGTGGGTTGTGTCAGCATCCTAGTCATATTAGGAGAAATTGTTCGACCATTCAAAATCGGTAGTTAATATAGTTATGTATTATGTGTTCAACCAATCTTTTATAAGTATTTATGGCCTCTTTTTTTACCTTTAATCAAATTTCGTCATGTAAAAACATTAAGTAGTTTTGTCGTTTTAATGTCTATTTTCACTATGCAAAAGAAGTAGAAATGTATGCAAAAATGATTGTGAATTTGGATGAATATGGTGTTTTTATAGTGTCAAAAAGAGGAAAAACGAAAAGAAAAAAAATTAAAATTCATTACTGCAATTCCAAACTGCGGTAATGAATAAAAAAAATCAATCAAACTTGCTGCACCCTGTACCAACCTGCCATGTCTCAGAAATGAAGCTCATTACCGCAATTTGAAATTGCAGCAATGAGGAAAACGACAAAACAAACAAAAAAAAATACCTGAAAGGGGGTCAGATCTGTATTTAAATGTAAAAGAGGGTCAAATTTAAAAATTTGTTTTGACAACAGGGTCGAATAAAAAAAAATTTTAAAACTTTAACTAATACCTTAAGGGCACTTGTTAACAAGAACCTATCGCATAATTACATCTTTTAGGAATAAAGAAATGTGGAAGTTGTCTAATCAGAATTACATCTTTTAGGAATAAAGAAATGTGGAAGTTGTCTAAACAGAGACCCATGACAGGTGCATGCGCGTGCATCAATATAAAACAAAGTGAACTACTAAATCCAATGACATGAAATCAAGGTGTATGCTGCTGCTGACTGCTGATCTAGTCACCTCCACTTGCATTTATCTGAGAAAATAAAATATTTTCATGGGAGCATTATGCAGACAAGATATATGCAATCATGATCCATGAGGATTAAATATGTTTTGTTTTGCAAAATAATAGTATTAACCAACAATAAGTACTTGGCAAAACTTTAACTCTGAATTGAATTTTTATACAACACTCCATTGTACATTATTTTGGTGTTATGCCAATAACTATGATAACACACTTCGCACTTTGTGCAAGTGCCAAATCTAACGGTCTGCAGATGGACCTTTCTTTTATTTGAAATTATTGTTTGTGTTTTTTCTTTTCACCAATATTGTTGTTTGTGTTACAATCATTATTAACCACTTGACCCCATTTTCACTCTCTATATATGCTACAACAACAATAGTAGAAATCAAACTGATCCAGATTCTTGAATCCTATCTTCAAGCTTCAAGGACATTCTGATCCTCTTTTTCTTTCTTTTCTGCTAATGCATGATGCTCCAAGTATTCTTTGCTGTTGATCTCTGTCAGTCTGTATTAAATTTGTCACATAATCAGTAATAGCAACAAATACATTTCTGCGGTACTTTACAAATTAAATTTCCTTGATTTTATCGCTTTAGTTCATATTGGTGTCATTTTAAATTTGTCACTAAAAATCCATTTTTCGCCCTATTTTATGAATAAAAACTAAACAACGGGGAAATTTACATTACACTTGTAGCACCTCAACCTCTAGAGTTTGTTCATGATCTTAGACAATTTAACATAACCAAAACTAATTATACAATTTTTTTAATAGATATATATCATACCTACTAATGGTGCGGTCTTTTGCAAACCCTAGTTCATTGTCAACACAAAGGTCAGCCTCATCATTTTTTCTCGATCTCGAAGAGGTCCTGGGTGCCCTTTGTTTAGCCTCGGATATTGTTACTATTTTTTGAAAAAGATCAAGGGGGCTACCATCAGCTGAACACAATAATCTGGCTTTGTTCTCATATATCACCTGTTACCACAAACAAACAAAGCTTGGCATTAATTTTACTCTCACCGCAGGAAATAGAAATATAGAGGGTAACTAAAATGCATAGGATTATCCGTCTCAATGATGCCTTATCGAAGTGGAATAAGCTTCATATTCTTAGAAAATCTTTAAAATTAGAATTTCAGGTATACAACTTTGATTTATAACAATTCTTAGCTTACATAATCTTATTCGTAGCTAGGTTTAAGAATCTCATTCTTCGACTTTTCTGGTCAAAAGTCAATATCACAGGAAACAGGGCAAGTGACTGGGCCTAGGCTTACATAGCTAGGTTTAACTTAAGTAGAACAAACTATTAAGATATGAAATGCTTGGTAAAATTTAATCACACTCACAGAAGAGAAGACAAAGTTTAAATGCGGGCAAACCATTTAAAAGGACTTACATCCACCAAAGTGACAAACCTATGTGCAGCTGCTTTATTGCTAAGCCCAAAAATCGGGATGCCATCAAGTGCTAAAGTATGAAATTTCTCTGAAAAACAAAAACAAGATATTGTGTAACATTGATTTATGGATCTCTCATATAATGGAAATCTGTAAAATTATGAAGGACAACAAATACTTGCAGAGTAAACCGAAATTATCACAATGAAAGAAAGAATACAAAGTTTCCACAACAATGAAATCATTATCTGACTATTAATTTAATGTTCTAAAATTGAAACCCTCGTTTGCATTTTGCATGAGAAATTCATTGAAACATATGACTTACTGAATAATCCAAAATAATCTGCAGCTCCAAGAGGTTTGTCACAAAGTTCTTCAAAAGGAAAATAGGCACATCCATTAGCTCCCAATGGGACCTGATTAAGAAAACGAGCAATAGCTAAAGTTTGATGATGATAATAACAACAACAATAATAATAGTGGTGTGCTCTCTGTATGTGTATCTACGATATAAAATTTAATACATACATGAAGTTTTCTTCCCATTACTACTTCCACTTCTTGGGGAGTAGGTGTGCCTTCTCCAATCAACTGCTGAAACTTTTTCTTAAGAAAGCCAGACGAATCACTGCCAACCAAATAGAATCCTTGGCCACCCTACAGTCCAAATTAGCAGAAAACAAATAATTTAAGATCGACACAAGAAAAACTCAGTTACATTAACAGATATAAGAGTGTACATATTTCATACCGAAGTCATTTTGCGGTAGTCAGTTGATGAACCAATCTCATGAGCTACGCATCTTTCCTACATCAGTATACACATACTAGAAAATTATTACGAAAACAATAGCTTATCTGACACCACTTCCAACTATAAAAATATTTAAAGCTTACCTTCAATGTTGCAATGAAGGGTAGAAAGAGATCCCTCTGCAGCCCACCCTCATATAGATTATCTGGAGCACGATTTGAAGTGGATACTAGAATCTACACTTGTGTCCAAACACATTGAGGAAATGAAGTTTTGAAACTAATTATGTAATGATTCCATAAAATCATGTTGTATAGAGGCTGAGACATAGTTATATATTACTTACAATTCCTTTGCTGAATAGATGTCTGAACAAGCGATTAAGTATCAATGCATCGGCAACATCTGTTACCTACAGAAGACCAACAAATCTCAAGCTGTGACAACAAAGTATCTGTGATCTATTGCTAAAAGAAAAAATATTATATGAAAATATACCATGAATTCATCAAGACATAATAAAACTGCTTCATCAGAAATCTCTCCTGCAACAACATCCAGTGGATCTGACAAGCCCTTGTGCTTCTACAAGGACACAAAACAGAAAAATTGAAGATAAGCTTCCTCATATTCTGTTTGTCAATTATGCATACAAAGATAACATCATTCTAGAGACTTCAAAAACAAAATTAATTAATGCTCAAAGCATATCATTAAAAGATTCTTAAATAATTTCTTACTCCAAAAGAATACATAATTACTGGAATTCTTCCCTATGTCGAGAGGGAATAGAAAAAAGGATACATCTAAAAGGTAGTGAACAGTTTATGTAAACTTACTTGTAATAGGCTATGTACATTTAACATGAAATCGTGAAAATGAATCCTCTTTTTCTTCCAATTTGAGGGCCTGGGGATGAAAAAAATCAAGCATACAATAGAGCTGGTCAGACTATAATGTTTAACCTCGTAAGAACACATGGCATAAATATTTTGAAAATGCCTCAAAATATTCCCCTTACACCGAGACTTGAAAATGCCTCAATAGCATGTAATACAAAATTAAGAAATCGACACGGAAGAAATTCACATCAAACTCACAATTGATCATAAAACAAGTCCATCAGCATAGTTTTGCCAGTGCCTACACCGCCATAAAGATATAAACCTTTTACAGGTGAATGTGAAGGATGTGACAAGAGACGAGACCAAAGCCACCCGTGTCTGTAAAAAAAAAAAGATAAATTAAATCCAGAGCCTCAACATAATGTGAAAACAGAAACCATAAAGTTCAAGATTTGAATAGACATATCAGCAGGAAGTAAGATAAATATCCTATATACCTTACAGGTTTTTCAGAATTGCGATCCAATTGGCATTCATCGGCATGCTCAACAAGCTCATCATAGAGTCTCTGAAGTTCAGTCAGTGTTTCAACCTACCTCAACAAAAGAAAGCAAAAAAAAAATTAAATGAAGTAATTACTATTTGCTAATAAAGTTCCATGAACAAATGCATGCATGATACAACAACTTCCAGCAACATTTTCCCAATAAACCAAAGTAGGAAAAATAATTTCATCAATTCAATTATGCATCATTCTAATGCAGACATTACCTGACAACTATCACCATCTACCAATTCACCAATGGCAATTCTTCGTTCATACTCGACAAGAGGTCCACTTCTATTAGTTACTGTAACAGACTCAACAAATTCCAATACAAATGAGATAAGAAAAAGGGAAGTTTAAATTCACACTTGCATAAATACAATAAGAAAATTGAAATTCAAAAAGAGCTAAACCTCCATTTGTGATCTTCTCAGCATCAGCTGAGATAGATCTTGTGGATGTGGTAATAAATGGACGGTTCTTGAATATGTTTGACTCAGCTTGATCATGAACTCTATAAGCTGAATTATGAATTTGACAACACTTTTCAAAGTAACATGGTTTTTCTGCAAGATTATTGATCATAACACAACTTTGTCTCTGATAAACATGTCTCAATTGGCGTAGAGAACGAACACTGATTCTCATCATCAATATTCAATTTCTCCAAACTTCAACAAGAACAACCCAACAAATTTTTTCAAGAATCCCTGAAATAAAAAACATTTATTTATCTATCATGAATCAGAAAAACATGTTAACAACAAAGAACCAAAAATTAAATAATAAAAAAACTTGATCTTTGAGTTCCACTTAATTCAAGAATAAATACATAATTTAATAAAAAAAATCGTAAAAAAACAGATTGAATCACCATTTTCAAATCCTAATTCATTCCAATATGTTAGGAAGATTGCTGAAAAAAGGGTAGTTTTTTTTTCCGAAGAAAACAATGAAAGAAATTGACAAAAAGAAAGAATGAAAGAATAACAATGATGACAAAACGAACCTGGAATAATGAAAAGATAAGAACAGGAATTAAGAAGAGAGTCCCAGGAATGAGGGAATGAAAAGGTGAGTTTTTTTGGAGTGAACAGGGAGAAGAGATTTTTGCATGTGTTGTAATTGGAACAGAACAGAACAGATTGATATTGGAGAAAGGGAAGAACTAATTTTTTAGTATTTGTTTATTATGTTTAATTTAAATTAAAGTACTTAATTTAATTGATATATTATTGTGTCGTGTTTTTGTTATGTTGGTTTTGGGGTTTGATGTTTTTTGAGTTGGACATTTGACTCGGAAAATCACACGTTTGCTTCCACGTTACAATTACACCCAAAAGTAAATAAGACATCCAGATAGGGAGATGCTGTTGCTGATGGTGCTAATAACATCGGTAATGCCAAAAGTATTACGTATAAATTATAGGATTAGTTGCAGTTTTAACCCCTTAACTATTATAAGCATTAATTAATGTATAAAAAGTGAAATTTTGTTTATAATAATAAACGGAGGGAGTATGTTTTTATTCTCTCTCTTCTTCATTTGTTCTCCATTATTTTGTCCAATCACAAAAGGATTGTCAGTAAAGTTATCTATTATTAGTTGTATAAATATTACTCTTCTTTTCAAAAATATATTTACTTACTATTCAGAGATGGCCTTTAGTATGGGCAGGGGCGGTCGTCCATGACACCTTTTTTTAAGAGCACTAAATTTTACTTTATTTTGACAAGCCAAAATGGTTATTTTTATTTAATACTAAGTAGTATATACATTTAATTCTTTTTAGAAAATTTTGTTTGTGAATGAATGACCTGCAACAAAAGATGTAAGAAAAACATTTGAATAATTAAAAGGACGTAATTTTATTTATTCGGTCAAAAACCGATAATCTTACAACCGACCCTATAACTACTCATTTCATTTTTTAATTCCAACTAATTTGAGTGTTATTTTTTATTTTGCTTTTCATGTAAATATTCGTTAACGGCAAATTTTGTGAATTCCAATTTTGATCAATTCTCATAAACTAATGAATGTGATGTCTTTGATAAGATCAATAAGTTATCTTATAGTTTATAAACTTGTATGGCGAAAAATAAATTGTAAAAAATTGTTTAGTAAATGTCAATTCATCGGGAGTTTATAACTTATTTCACAAACTTAAAACTTATTTTTTCAGGGGTGGGTCGGGATTTTACGTTTTTTTAATAAGATTTAAATGATATTCCTTCCTTCCAAAATTATATATCATTGTAGCAACATTTGTTTGTTCAAAATTATATGTCATTTTACAATATTAATGAATGATTAATATTTATTCTCTCATTATGCCCTTTAGTGTTTATTGCTTTATCCTTTTTGAAATATTTTAATTTATGTTTTCTACTTTATTAATGAAAGATACTTTTGTAAAATAATTTATAATTAGTTTTTTTTATACAACGTTAATTGCATTTTTTAATATACGTGAAATTGTAAAATGACATAATTTAGGATGGAGGAAGTATATTATATAATATGTTTTATTATGAGATAGGGGGTGTTTGTTTTATGGCTACAAAAATAAACTCAGGATTAAAGGGAACTTTAACGATGAGAAACTTAGTCCAAGGAATTTTCCAAAAAACGGTTTAACAAATCATGGGAATACTATTTCAATAAGAAAAAAACTCCTGGAAATATTTTTAATTTCTTTTTGAAAATAAAAAAAAAAAAAAAACACACACACATTGTCGGTATCTCTAGTGGGTTATGGTGAGTAGTATATTCACCTCAACTGCATAATAACCATTGGAATAAACTTTTCTCATCTTCCTCTCATGGGTATAGGATTCCATTGGACCAAAAAATTGCTAGGAATAATTTTTCAATCCTTTCTATCATACTCCTTAATACTATATGATGATGTGTTTTATTATGGGATTTCCACTTTAAATTGTATTTCCCGTTATCTAATGTGTGGATAACGTGTTTTTATAAAGAATGACAAATGAGCAATCCCATTAAGACAAGCAAAAGCAAAATGTTGGAGACGGTCATTTGATTCCAACCATAAAAGTCCACCCATGTATAATGAGTTGGAATCATGGCTTATATTCTCCTTGATTCCTAACCTAATTAAAATTATAAAAATCGCAATCGTCATGTTACTTGGATTATCTTATTGTTGTCGTTTCATTTGGATTATGGTCATGCATGCTTTAATAATTTTTTAATTTTTTAATGTTTGGTCGTTAGTTAGTTTTAAATCTGATCGATCTTTCTAATTTACTAATTATTATAACTAAAAATTTAATAAATGATGTATGTGGTTTAATATATAGATCACATACGTATTTATTGAATGAACTTAAAAAGTAGATTTTTACTCATGATAATACATATTTATTGAATTAATTTAAAAAGTATTTTTTTGCTTATAGTAATGACTGAAGGGTGTAAAGTGTGTATTATCAACTATTAATAAACCAAATATAATTTTATTTTATTTTGGTCAAGTAGTCTAATGGCTATAATTCACCTTTTTTAAGGTGAATAAGTGGGGTATCCGGGATTCAAACTCCGACCCCTACATATAATAATATATGTCTCTATCAACTGAACTATGCTCACGGATGAACCAAATATGAATTTTGTAGACATCAAACTATGCCTTAGTAGGTTGTTCAATAATTAACAAAGGCAATCCAATTATTAGCTACCCACTAATTACTAGTTGATTATTTTAAGGAACTAATTATTAGTTGATGTACAGTCATATAAAATTTTCCCCTAAAAGATAAATTATGAGTTCATTACTTTCATAATAATAATATTTAATTTTCTCCTTTCACCCATAATTTAAAGAAAATTGCTTTTTTCACATCATTGTTTTCTGGAAACACATGAAAATAACAAAAACCATTTCAATAGTTAATTACCTTTGACTTATAACTAAAAAACCGACGTTAATTAACTACCATTAATTTTTTTGGTCATTTGTTTGTGTTTCTAGGAAAAAATGGATGTTAAAACAGCAAGCTTCTTACCTAATGAACTAAGCCCAAATAAGATTATTGGGCTCGAAAATACTGAACGAGTTGAGCCCATCGTGAATGTTCCGGTGTTCCTTTCCACGAATCAGAATCAGAATCAGAAGAAGAAGCATAACTGCGATTTCATAAGCACCGGTAACGTTGTTTGGTGTGTGAGAGAAATGGCGAATCAAGGTGCTAAGAAACGCAAGGAAGAGAACTCTCGTCACATCACCAAGCTTCGCCACATCATCATCGCCTGCAACGTACTCTTCATCTCTCTCTCTGATTTCAATTTCAAATCACTTTGCTAGTTTTTTTTTAATTGTTAAATTTTCTTGGATTGAACAGTAATTGATGAAATCTATTAGTGATTGACATGAAATTATTGATGCATGTGAATATAATTAAGTTACTGTTGCTCAAATTAAGCTATTGATTATTGATATTGATTACTTGATTTGATCAGGTTATTTATGTAATAATTAGGATGTTAATCTTCCATTCAAGCTTCACCTGGAAGCATTGGATTGGCTTGGTTGTGACTTCTCTAGCTTATTATTTTCCCTATCAACAACTTGCTAGGATGGCAAAACCTAGTTATACCCAAGATGGTGATCTTTTAGATGGTGGTTTTGATATGAACACTGGTGGAGTTTGCGGGTACGGATCTGTCTTGTCTTCTCTTGTGGTTTTTGTAAAGATCTCCATAAGCACTTGTGGAAAACGAGATTTTAATAGATATAACAGTAACCGAGTTGTTTAATTGATAGCTTCTTATTCAAGTTTAAAGTAATTTATTAATCTCATTTTTTTCATAAGCTCGCCCGTTTAACTCATCCCTTTAGACCTATGAGCTTATAAGGACTTCTTCATGGGTATCCATAAACTTATTTTAATAGGGAAACTCCTCTAAGTCAGAAGCTAATCCAAACTGTGCCTTTTGCAGTCATTTTATGTGTACAAGATGTGCATTGTGATTTAAAAAATTATAGGTTATCTGTGCCAATGGTTTTTTGACTTTATCGTTTGTAGTTTTTTCTGTTCGGGTACTTTTGTGTATAACATGGCACTCTTGTTGTAAGTATTTGAAGCTCTTGAATTTGTTAATATATGAACTATGAACTGTACTCCATTTTACTAAAACTAAAATGAAAATAAACTAAAATTAGCAATTTCTGCCATCATGCAAAACTGGTTGACAGTTATAATTGTTGAACAAAAGGGCTGTGTATATATCGTTGGCTGTAACCTATGGAATATGGTCCCTGGATGAACCTAAAACTTGTTCACAGTCAGCTAATCCCATAGGTCTGGGGAACTCTTATTCAAAACCAAAGCTATATAGATAAATGAAGTTCAGATGCATTGAATGTTTTGCTATCTTGTGATTGTATGATAATTGTTAACTCACTCTTGGTTATATTTTGCAGCTATTTACATGATGTTATCTACATAACATGCTTTGTGCAAGTCGCTTCCATCATCTCGGGAAAGTTCTGGTACATATATCTTGTGGTAAGTTCCAATCTGCTCCTAATTAACCTTATGGTTGGCTCTATTAGCACAAAACTGTGGTTTACTTTTAGAATGTAGGACTGTAATTGTTAAGTGTTGTAGTTGCATACTCCGACTGGTACCACTTCAAAGAATGTAGGCTTAGCTACAAAGATCTGTCATCTACAAGGTTTGGCAGATGCGTACACATATGTTCTGTAGTAAAAATAATTATTTTCCGTAAAGAGGAGTTACCTAGGGCTTTGGTAAAAAGGAAGGAGCAAGTGGAAGAAATAAAGGACTTTGAGAGGGGAGGACTTTGGAAAAAGGAAAGGAGCAAGTGGAAGAAATAGAGGACTTTGAGAGGTGAGGGTTTTGGGGGGTTCATTTTTCTGCATTATACAAAATCCCTCTCATTTGGGGGAACTCAAAAATTGTATTGGAGGAGGATTTTTGAGGGTTTTGGGGGGTTTATATGAATCCTTCAAATTTAATCCATGTTGTTATAATATTCTGAAAATTAAAAATATATCAATCATAAACATTAGTCTATCATTCTCTAAAAAAAAAAATACTCTTTCGAAAAATGTGAATCATTTCTCTATTTTCCTTATATTTCCCAACCCCCTAAAGCCCTCTCCTCCCCTCCAAACTCCCAAACAAAGCCTATAGGTTCATTAGATTTACTTATTAGTGCATGTCTGGAAGAAAGTACATACTGAGAACTTTTATGTGCCATAAAGCAACAAACTTGAAGGAAAAGGGATTAGATCGCTAAACAGGAGGAGGTGCACATACCATTGTGCGCTTTATCATTTAGCTCCTAGTGACCTCTCTCACTATGGCATAGTATTTATTTATTTATGAATTATATCAGGTGTTCTGTAATCTGTACAATCAACTGTGGTTGGGAGCTGCTTGAATTATGACTTATATTTATACTTATTTACTAGTTGAAGGTAAAGTTGTAATCAATATTGGGACATATATAAAATGGTAAAACCCTTTATTAATCATTAAAAGAGATTGCAACAACCTTCACTGACACGGTTGCTCCCTTCATGACATTTGTCAGATACCAGCATTTGGAGCATACCAATCCTTTGGCTTGATTAAAGGATTTTTGCCACAAGGTTCAGAGGTATGGTCAACGTCTTGGTAAATTTTCAGTTTCAGGCCGCAGAAAGGTTCATAGTAACTTCAATTGTGTATGCATTTTGTGATTAGGAATCGGTTGAAGATGAAAAGACCCGCAAGAAAAGGGAAAAGATGGAGAAGAAGGCATCCAGACCTAAGTTTGTCAAGACACGAACTAGATAGTTTGCTGGAATGGAAGCCGAGTTGCACAATATCACCCAATTATCCAAGATTGATGGAGGGTTTTACTGTAACTTAAAATTATTACAAGTTTCATTTTAACCTGAGTTAGTTTTTCATGTACAACAATTTCCTTTTCTTGTGCTCCTCTATTTAGGGAAAGAAAACAAGAACATGTATCCTTTACACAATTTATAAACGTTCTTGTAAGGACTAGCCTCTGGGCTTGGACCAAGAGTTGTAAGTTCGCAAAGTTGCATTACATCAAATTACTCAAAACACTTTCAAGAGTTAATGGTGTGGAATTGTGTAAATGGATTTTTGGCGTTGTAAATCTCACAAGTGTGTTTTTTAGAGTGTTTGTGTTCATCTGAATATTCAATAAGTACAAGGAATACGTTCGCCTGTAACCTATGCTCCTAAATTATATATCGAGTGAAATAAATTTATCAGATCAAAATGTCTCTCGATTGAGATCTTAAACACGATATCCTCGTTTCTTGTTGGACTGATCATTATCAAATTCAAAACCCTTTACCAAATAACCCTTGTTATGATGTCCATTAACAAACGCAATTAGACAACATCAAACATCAAATGTATTAAATATGGACCTGATCCGAATAGATAAACATCATGGAGAAACTTTTAACCCTCTCAACTTCTAACAATCTTCAGATATTTTTGGGAGCATATTTCTACACATCAATTATTCGGAAGTGTACTTGGGACGATACAAAATCAGTGTTATTTTAAAAATCTATAATTCAAACTAATTGGAGTTATGCTCCGATCCAAAAAACAATGATCGGATCGTAACTCCCAATAGATTTTGTGTGATCTAGAGTTATAATCCGAGAAACTTTTGAGAAATGCAAGACCTATAATGCAATTACCACGCATCAAAGACCAAAATGGATACATATTAGACAATGGGTATGTTTAGCAAAGGACCTACTACGATTTAATTCGTTGGAACTAAGAGGATCGATTCATTTTGTACTCTATTAAGATTTTGATTATAAGTTATAACAAATACAGTACTTCAAATTTGAGAAAAATTGCGATATCAAATTCCTTCTTATCTTTTTGACTAAATAAAATTCCTTATCAATTATTGAAGCTTGATAATTACATTACTATATCATTTGCCAAAACCGTGTACTAATGGGTAGGTAATTACATTTTTTAAGATGAGCAAAATCGTAAGTGTATATACTGTAACTAATTTGGGTTGTTCAAGAAATTTAACCTTACATATTAATTTAACTAGTATCTCGGTAATCAGCAAATTTGAACGTAAGAAGTCAATTATTGGCTAGTAAACTATTGGTTTAATCAGTTCATTGTACTGCTAAATTCCTTACAAGAACTACATTAGACATATTTTCGATGCAATGACTAGTTCCGTCACTCCCACGACATTCTGGGAGTAATTTGAAACAATTTTACATTGTTACCTTTCTATACATATCCATAGGAAATTTAGGATCATGGTTTCCTCCACATGACACATTCATGTTGGAAGCAGCAATGGCTTTGAAGTGAATTTGGACATTTCCCCGAGTAGGCACCTGATGTTGGCAGCAATGGCTGCTCTGGAAAGTTTCACCACGTGTAGCATATAATTTGCCAAGCTTTGTAGTTATAGATGGGGCAGTAAAAATAACTATTTTGCTACTCATGGAACTTTATCCAAGGTCACAGTCAAAAGATTGGTTTCACGCTCTAAAGACCAAGACAATTTCTGATGAGCATCAATGCTCAAGTTATATTCTTGAAAGTAGCCATTGGAAGTTATCACACACATATTGGCCCTGGAAAATTGAAACACAAACTTTTAGCAAACAAATCGACATCAGATATTTAATGAAACATTGGGAGAAAGGACATGATTTTTTGAAACAAGTAGGTATGACCATATGGAGCTAGTCATAGACCTTTGTACTTCATGACCCAAAAAGAAGTACCACACGTCAATAAGCATATCTTGAGATTCTTTCAAAAAAAAAAAAGCATATCTTGAGACCTTCTGCTTCTCTGGTTACAACTTATACCTGTTTAGATAATTCTACACCTCTGTGCTGTACATTTATATATAGCCACTTATTGTTGGTTGGATTAAGAGTTTTCCATTTAACCATAACAACCTAAAGACCCTAACATTGTGAGACATGCATACACGTCAATTTTTAGGGAAACCAGAATAAACAGTCTAAGTGGAAAACTGAAATACACGGCACACGAAATTAGACACAATGACTTGGACCAATCACTATTGGTATACAACCAGAGGGAGGTAACATTTTTTATTAAATTAAACAAAAAAATTCAATGCACAAGAAAGCATTGATTTATTGACTACATGCGTCGCACAAAGGCAACAATGAAACTATATAATATTACTATCACACTATGAAACTGATATCAGCAGACAGGAAATTCTGAAACCCAACCAATAAGCAATAGCAATAGCCAATACGAAAGATTCTGGGAACGGAAAACCACTTATAGTACAATCACTTATGTTCACCACATCACATTTCATGTTCATAAATCTCCTACATGCATCATCACATATTTTCCTTGGTTGCTAAATTTATTGTCAACGTTTATGGTCCGAACAATGTTAGAATTGGAAAAATGCATGCAGCACAAAAAAAGAATCATATTTTCGTATCCAAAATGTAAAACCAAAGAGGTCATATAAAGCGGTGCAGTAAACCATAGTTCCACGTGAAAGACAAACTTATTCATTCAGAAGAAGCCATGCAATATGCAAGATTTCAGTTTTAGTCTGCTGCAGTAACAAGTAACTACCGACAAAAGCCAAAATCAAACACTGAGAATGGAGAGACAGGGACATCAAATAAAGATTTGCCAGGTCGTGGCCAATAATGAGGCACTCACCTACAAGCTAAAAGTTCAGATGATGAGGTGTCAGTAACATTTTCAACCTTGCGAATTACTGCAGAGCTGTATGACAAACAGAAGATGTTATAAAATAAGTGTGTACAAATACTCTCTTACTACTATATAATCAGAAATCCTTGTTTGTCTGACACAATAAATCCCCAAAAAGATAATGCGATCAATCTTGTTGATAAATGTAAGGATCATATTCCTATAAGATAGTTCCAATGTCTAGAAAGGCCTATATAAAATATCTTCCCAATACATGAATCTAGCAACATAAAAATACTTAACCTTTTGACTCCTGCAGGAACAGCATTATGAAGCACATGATGATAAGCTGGATCCAGCACATCATTCACTGCATCGGGAATTATTGATCCAAGAAAACTGCTTGATCTCTTGTTCCTAATAAAATCATCAAACATAAATAGGACATCTTTCCAAATCCATTTTAGAGGAAGAAAATAAAAAAAAACTTTTGAAAGTAATCAAAGCTTCCCCAAATTATATGGACAGCTAAAACCAGTTACACAGAGGGTTGTGTACATCTGAACGTTAAATAACTAGTATGTCATCCACTTCTTTAAATATACAAGAAGGAAAGATTCAATTCAGAGTGGCATTTCTTATTTGGCCCTTAATAGTTAGTTGTCCCCCAATATTCAAGACATTAAGTTAATTTTTTTCACTATTTGGTTTTTCCAGTGCTATTTTACAAGTCCGTTCGAGTATTTTGCAAACACAGTTGTTAAAGGTTGTTTTACATTTACATTTAAATCAGGCTAGGTCAACTTTTAATGAGGTGAAACAATCCAAACCTATGTGACATGTTGACTTGTGTACATCAATAAAGTAGTCCAACACTTGGGAAAGTTGGCGAGACGAGAATATTTTAAATTGAATTCTCACCGTGGATGTGAAGCAAATCCAAGAGTGAAAAGATGAATAGAACCAGAAGAACTAGTGGCTGCAAGAATATCTGGAAGCTGCTTTGATGGCCCAAAGGACAGAGAAAATATAGTAGATGAATATGAACCCCTTCGGAAGCTATATGACTGCAATAAAAACATTTGTCAGATTCTACACCTGAAGTAAAATTGCAACAGATATAATATCAAAAGCATAAACAACTGTGAATGTCTCATGTATGAATGACCTTGAAGCCAAAGAATGGAAACCAAAAAAATGAGCATTATAAATCAAGAAAATATTGTCCCATATAAGCTCAAGGTCAATACTATTAGTAAAGGGCCTCTAAGTGTGTTTGCTATGACTTCAATTTAAAGTGACCTTCAAAAGGATTGCACCCTTATTTGATTCAATAGAAATTTTTAACCAAGATCATATTGTGTGCAGCTTCAAAGAGAGAAAAACACAGGAAGACACAAGCAGTAATAGCTAATAATACCACTAATATCTCTTATCAGTATTCAATACATAAATTTCATCACCTTTGTTGCATCTGATACCAAATGAACTCTGACTAAGGTTCCTTGCTCGGATGCTGTAGCTATATACATTCCATTAGAAGAAAAGACCATTGCAGCCAGTGGTGAACGATGAGCCTCGATCTGTATTTCAGATTCAATAATAATGAATATCAGTTTTTCTTAGAAGACAAGCAAACAAAACAGTGTCAATTATATCCTTAAAACGAAAAATCCCTTGCGATAAAATAATGGAATAAGTCAGTTATTCGTGTGCACTTCAAACCAAACCTTTTTCCTACTATGCTCCCAAAATAAAGAAATCTCACACAAAGCAATTAAGCATACAGTTTATGTAACTGATTAAATATGTTAGTTCTTGAAATTCCAAAGAAGAAAAGAGATTTTTTATTCAAATAAACAAGAAATGCTGAATCAAGAAGGCAGGGATGAAAAGAGTGACAGCATGAGATTTAAAAACATGAACATTTATATTTTCAAGGTTTTCATCATCTCACTTACTATTGTAGTTACCAGACAGTGAAGGCACAATAGCAATGGAATTCATGAATAATAAAGTGACAAAGCCATTTTATCTTATCATGTAAATAAATTTATAAAGGAAAATTGGGCATAACCTCACAGTGTAAATTACAATCCATGACATTGTACAACAATGCAGATCCTTTTGTGGTGCTAGCAGGAAGAGCCATGTAGCAAGCATCCAAACAAGGGGAAAGGGCACAAAGTCCTGTAGAGAAAATTGTCTTAGATAAGTTTATGCAATTACACATAATATAACAATCAGCTTGGCATGATTAAACATCAAATTCATCGTGGTCACAATCCAGTTGACTATAGCATAATATTCTAACAGCTCCAGCTTACAAAATAAATAAACAAGTCAAAATCTTTAAAAAAAGTACTACTTTAAAAATAATTAAATAATTAAACTCGTTTAACAATGATATTTCACTAGATGCTTCTGATCTTGAGTGTCCATCTCTAATTTAGACTGGAGGTTAACTTCATAGAACATAATGGTAGAAGCTAGATATGATTGCATCTCAGTAAGATAGGTGCCTAGTTAGGCATGAGCACATGCTCTTTCATTTTATCACAAGCACAAAAGGGACACACTCATCCAAAAGTCAAAATGAAAGGTGCTAGTCTATCAGAGGATAATATGTATATGGAAATAAGAAATCTATAAAAACTTTTCAAGTAATTTGAAGGAAAAACAATGCTTATCACAAACCTATGCCCAAGATTAATTCCTGACTGAGTGAAATCTTATCAGGTATTATTTCCAACCTCACCTTTAATATTTGGCACCGTGTCGAAAGTATCCAAGATTGAAAGACTATTTATTTCATATACATATGCTTTGTCTTGTAAAATGACAATGAGTCTGCATTCGAGAGAAACAATGTCAGCTAAGATGATTCTTAATAGTCAAAATGAGTGCAATGAACATGGCTTACTTAAGAAAGGAAAAAAACTGTAAACCAAGAAATCAAAAACTTATAGGAAGCTTAGCTGAATACAAAAATTGTAATCTAGAAGGTATTTGTCAAGTTGAATTTGTCCAATATAATAAATCAAATAATGTGGCTATAGTTGTCGGAAACTCAGTAAAAAACCAGATATAGGAAATATCAGTTTAGTTAACACTCTTATCTAAGACCCTTGATCAACGAAAACATGTTCGAACTCAAAAACTAATTGACATGATTCAAATATTCTTCCCAACCCTTCCTATTCCCACTTCATGGATTTTAGTAACAGAGGAAATTTCAAAGCTAAAAGTAAACTAACTCACAACGTAAGCTCCAAATCAAATTGAGTAAGAAAATAAGCATATCAATTGGTATAGCTGTAAAAATGTTATTCACTTAATTACAAAATACACAAAAAGAAGCATTTGGCAGTGTAAATACTAAGCATTATGAGGTGCATGTATGTGTGACCTTTTTCGATTCATGCGAATAGCAAGTATTGAAGTAAGAAAGTTCAATTCTCTAAGAGGAGCACCAGTTGTAGTATTGAACAAACAGAGTCGGCGAGGGGACAAAGATGGCTGCATAAGTTACAACAATACACAACCAAATCAGAGAGAAAGAAGAGAAACCCCTAAATCAAATTCAAGACCCTTTTTGGATAAACAACATAATTTGCAGCTTATAGCATACATACTTATCATGATTTTTTAAATAAGCTTAAGAAAATATTAAAATAATGATAAATTGTTTTTGTATAAGCTATAAGATGTGATAAGTTGTGTCGAATAAGTGAATCCAAACATGATTGTTTAGTACGAATGAGTATACCTGATCACCAGCACCGACTATAGCAAGAAGACTTGAAGTAAAGAGCATCTCAACAATAGAGAAAGCTCCAACAGCTACATGAAGAAATAATGAATTAAGATGATGATGAAAATGGAATTGAAGAAATGAATTGGTACCTCTTTCATAACAGAGTTTTCCTGTATTAGTATCAAATATTTTGAAGCCATCTTTGGTGCCAATAGCAAAGCAACTGCAGCAAGAAATGAATGAAGAAGTTGTTTGTAAAACGAATTAAGGAAAATGATGAATGATTAGGGAAATTAACCTATTGTCTTGGTTGAAAGAAGCGCAAAGAATGGGACACGAAGGCGATGATGATGACGACGACGACATTGGAATAAAGAGAGTTTGTTTGATTAATCTTTGAAATTATTCAATGCTTGTTTTGGAGATTAATTAATTTCACCACCTTATTGTAGCGTAACAATGAGTCATCAATACCGAAGCTCTTCTTTGACTCATCATTTTATCTATCCCTTCTGCTTGTCCAGGACATTCATTAATTAAACTCTGCACGCTAATCCCAATCAAACCAATTAACTTTTTTCTTTACTCCCGCTTGGAATTGTGTGTTTTTACTCTTTTATACTCCCTCCGTCCTATATTATAATGAAAAAAAAAATCACACTTGTTAAGAAAACTAAAACATAGTAGTTTGTAACATAATTTTTTGTGTTATTTTTGAAATAAGTTTTATAGGAAGATGTAAAAACAATTTTCATTGGTTGTTGGTTATTGAGAAAATAAAAGAGAGAGCAAATTGAATGCACTTTGTATTTAATTTTCCTTTGGAAAAGATAATTGTTGGTCTTTTTTGCTTATAATTTGGGACAAAGAAAATAGGTTTTTTTTCTTATAATTTGGGACGGAGGGAGTATCTTTTTATTGTTTTTTTAAGGATTTTATGTTATTATCCTAGAAGAATGAGTTTAATGACGTGGTCTAAGGTCAAAAACCATTTTGTACACTGATCAAGTCATTTAAATTAAAAACAATAATTAACTTGACAATTTTGAATATTTTGATTGATTGTGTGTAAAATTGTTTTAATTTACATTGTTAATTCACTGCCATTAAATTCGATTGTTTTTATATTTTCAATGTGTTTTTACTTTTTTCACATTTCTTTATCGTTCTTATCCTAAAAGAATAGGGAAGAAAAAAGTTGTTATAAAATGTTTTGTATAAATATCTTTATTCTTTTTAATATCACAGTCAAACATTCATTCCTAATATAATTTCACATTTCACTTTTATTAATTCTAAATTATTTCTTAAAAAAAATAACTATTAGTTCTAAATTAATGTTCATTTTGATCCTTTGTAGGAAATTAAGAAATATATATTGAAAAGAAAAACTGAGTTATTTGACAAATTTATTTTTCATTAAAACAATATTCGAATAAATATTTAATGGTATAATAGAAAAACAACATTAATATGATATTGTAAAATAATGAATTATAAGTTGGGACAATATTTTTTCAAAACAACTTAAAATTTAGCACATAGGGAGTATCATTTTATTTTATTTTATATTATTTTTAGAAGGGGGTATCATGTAATATTATTATCAAAGGAGTTTAATCAACATGTACCGGTTTCTTTATGTATCTTTCCAAAATAAAAAATGTACCGATTGATGTAAAATAATTTTAAAAATTATTAAAATTTTATATTGATGTCCAATGAAAATTCATTATTTGGTCACATAAACATATTTCGTAATTGAAATTTAAAAATAACAGTAAAAAATGTTATCTAACCAGCGTAATTATATATATATATATATATATATATATATATATATATATATATATATATATATATATATATATATATCACTTTTCTGATCTGGAGAAAAAAAAGTGAATAAGTATTAAAAAGGAGTATTACATTCAAACCAAAATCTTATTACGAGGCAATGCAACTTGTGCATGACAATTCATCGTCATAGATCACTCGTGTCGTGCCTTAAACTTAGACAACAACCAAATTAAGTTCGTTCGCCAAAGGTGAGCTGAGTTTGTCACGAAGGAAAACAACATTGTATAGCAGGTCAAGGTCATTTTGAATTTACTTGGAATTCAAATTGGTAAAAAATATAACCCATATCTAACGTGTTTATGGGTTGGACAAACGGATATGGTAATTCCACAACAAACTATGTAGGAAATAACACCACCGAACAACATAGCAACCAAGGAGAGAAACATTGTTGGGTAAAACACTCACCATCAATGTGGGACAAGGAAGCTTTGGTTAATCATATTAGGGGATCTTGAATGATGGGCATATTCGGGTTGTGATTTTGGTAAAATGTGAGGGAGTTCTCTTGGTCATGTGTGATTCAACAATAATTATTGTTGACTTATCTCTTGGGGTTGAGTGGTGTAGACGTTATTGGAGGAGTGGTGTGGGCAGAGACTTTGGGCGAAAATCACCGGTGATCGGAAGTAAATGTCGGTAGTTTTCAGCCATTTGGGATGCATAATTAAATTGAAGGACAACAAAGTTGTGGTGTTCACTCTCCAAATTATCGTGTCGAAGGTTGTTGACGTCTACTTTTAAGTCCAGTAAAAGTTGAGTTGTTGCAAACCAAGTCCCACAATAGAGAGCTTAAAAGGTGTTGTGCAGGTAAGATATAGTTTTCAAGAAAATTATAGGGTTGCCTCAAGGAAAGCTTGAGGCATTTGATCCAAATTTGAATTACTATAGTTAATCAACAACGGTGGATGGCTACATTGTTGAGATTTGATTTTGAGAAAGTGTACAAGGTGAGTTTGGAGAATACAGTAGGAGATGCCCTATCTAAGTAGCATAAGGAACATGAATTCAGAGCTATTGTGTCATAGCCTATTTGGATGCATGGTAAAGATCCAGGAAGAAGTATTGCAAGATCAAGGGAATTATTGAAGTTATATATCTAAGAGAATCTTGGGGCCAAACCAAGATACATCCATGGATGGTGCAAGGAGGGGCGTTATATATGCAAAATCTTTGATGATTCAATTTTGATTAAAGGACTTTCATTCCTCTACAAATGGAATCGAGCAGAATGTGTAAACCATCTTTAATAACAATAGTTGGTTGCTTGGTAACGAAGATATGATCAAGTTTTTTATGTGTTCCTTGCAATAATTTGACATCCCTCAGTGGACAACTAGCTTACACATATATCCCTTTATTTTAGCCTTTAGAAGGAGGAAGGGAAATCTTTTAAAAGACATGTTAAAGAAATATCTTTGTCAATCTTCGTTGCCGTCAAGGTGCAAGAACAACCATTCTTAACATATAAATGGTTTCATTTCGAGCAACAATTGATCATTTACCAATCAAACAAAACATGGTCCGCACGTTTTCGATTCTATCAAATACGGGAAAATAACAATTGCAAAGGAAAATTTTGTCAAAACATAGAATTCTTGCATAGTAGAAAAACTTTGTCTTGTTCATCTCAAAGTAGTTTGCACTCTTGTGCTTGAGATGCAACATGTAGTTCCAAAAAAAAACAGTTGAAGCTATTTCATGGAATCATACTCTAGTTTCAGAATAAAGTTAGTTGAGTAATTTGAATTCCCTCTCACAAAGAACAAAATATAAGAAAGAAAAAGAAAAAGGAAATTCAGTGAAATTTGATGATGCAACTTCCCAGTCCTAAAGATTGCACGTGGTTCCTCACATCAGTCAACTTCTTCAAATTTGATGATAAACCTTCCGAACAAAATATGTTGATCTCCCCTAGAACTGTGGCATTTTCTATTAAACACTTTACCAATTGGATTTCAATTTTATCTCCATCAAAATCTGAAAAAGAACATAATTTGAGAGAAGATTTGATACAACCAGGCAAAGAATCTGATGTCAAGTCTTCATTATCCAAGGCTATGCAATACCCCTAAACAAGAACCAATATACAAGTCAATGGAAAGAAATAATATTAGTTGTGAGACAGGACATAAGAAGTAGAAGAAATGATGAAAGATATAACTTATAAGATATACCTTGGAAATGTGAAGAACTTCCAGTTTAGGAGTCTTACAGAGAATGTCTACTAATAGGTCACAACTAACATAAGAATACCCCAAAATCATGTCAAGTTTCGTCAAATTGTTGAATGAAGGCAAAAGATGACCACAGTTCCTTGGATAAGAAAAACGCTGGTTAAGGAAACAAAAATAGATTTGTTATTGTGGCATATAAATAACATGCAATGAATAAAGATGCACATGACTGAGACAACATTGTCAATAGTCTTATACAATATTTTTAAAAAAAAAGAAAAAAAGATGATAAGTAAATATTAAAACATACCTGAATAGTATTATTTGTTAGTTTGAGAGACTTGACACTAGCAAGTTCACTCAATAGCTCCATTGCACAATGAGAAACATATAGTGGATTTTCAGGATAGGAAAACTTAAGATCAATATATGCATCAATTATGGAGGTTGGTTTAACAATAATATATTGTATAGCTGGATTGCTTGTGCAACTTAAAGACAAAAGATTCGCAGCATCAATTTTGACTATACAACTTGGAAAATAGCCATAATTTAGAGAAGAAGATTTAAAATGGAGGGTTAACTTCCTTAATGTGGAAATTGCAACACATATCTGATTTATGTTAACCCATATGCATTTATATAAGGTCAACTCTTCAAGGATAGGGCACCCAGAGAGAAGTCGTTGAGCCGACATCCCATGATTGAATGAAAGACGTGAAAGATATAATGTCTTCAGATTTGGGAAGCAAATACCATCAGGTATAAACATATGGACGCCAGATTCTAAATACAACTTATTCAATGAGTGAGAAGATGAGAAATTATGGGGTAACCTAAACCTAGAATCTATAAATTCTAGGGAAAGTTTAAGATCAAGGACTTTGTGCTTCAGTGCATATGATAACAAGAGATTAACTTTCCACGCATCATACACATCAATTCCTTGCACCTTAATGCAAATCCTTTCTATCCGATTAGATTTGTGCAATAATCTTCCAACTAGATCGAAGAGGCAATCTGCTGACTTCAAATTTTGGTGATGTAACTCATCACAAAAATGAGGAATTTGAAAATCAAAAAAGAGTAAACGAGTCCACAAGTGCCTCCACTTTTTTGCTAATATGGAAGTTTTTACGGCATCTTTGGTAGGGACTAAAGAAAGAATATCAAGAAGAACATCCTCAGGTAAGTCACTAATCATATCATTCATGTTACCCGCATTATGTCTTTGCACATCTGTTGATGAGATTGCACCAACCATATCTATGCTAGCCTGCTTAAATAAAAAATAAAATAAATATGTAATCATATTGTAAATTTGAGACAAATCAAAAGTATAATAGAACTATGCAAAATAGGAGGTTGATATATGGGTTTCTGTGCAGTCACGCAAGCATCGATTCTTGATCGATTAAGATCAAATGGTTTAGAGTTCAAAGCGGACAATTTAAATATTGTTTAGAAATAAAAATACGTAATTTTTGCACTGTCGGATCTGGATCAAGTCAGATGGTCACAGGTTGGGTGACGGCTATTCGAGGCTGATGAGATGAATGCAACCGTATGAAAAAATTACTGGAACTATATCGACAGAAACTCATTGCAAATGATCAACCACACAACTTATTGGTGTATTTATTAATTGTTAATTTCAGATTATCATTGCTAATCTCTAAACCTTAACCTACCACCACTCTACCAACAAACAAATTGATACACTTTTGTTGTGTACTTCACATATATATATATATATATATATATATATATATATATATATAAAAGCATCTATGAAAAAAAGTTAAGTAAAAGCAATGTCTATCAGATTACTACCGCTTCCAAACTCAAACAAATGTATGATAAATGCAAAAAAAGCAAAAAGATTTATCTGAATGCAACAACCGAAATATTTGGTAGAAAACATTGCAGAAACAAGCTAAGAAACTAAGCAAGCAAAAAACATCACTAACAGAGAGCGCTGATAAGACGATCATAGTCAGTTGAATCGAAACAATACAAAAAAAAAAAAAAAAAAAAACATACGTGTTTATGATAACTCAACTGATAAAGATGCAATTGAAACGGCGGTATTAGGGCACCACGAGTGTTCCAGTACGTCAGAGGCTCCATACTCAGTTTTATTTTCTTTCTTTTATATAATAATATTAGGCTATTAGGCTATACTTGGTAACTCTTTATTAGGCAAAAAATTGATACATTATCCCTTGATAGTTCATCATGAGCTGTATTATAATTTGTCCAATCTGTATAGTAAGTATATCGGAGTTCTAGCATTCATGAGGCATAAAACACACACTGAACCATTCATTATACTGCGTGTTGTATAGTAGGGTAATTTGGCCCAAAAAAATAAACTCAATCAGCGGAACCACTCAGCAAATAAACAAAAAAATCAATAAACTTTTTTTTTATGTATTAAATGTTTAAAATTCGAATAAATTAGAAGAGGATCATAAATTATAAACAAATATTTGTCAAAAAAATTTTATAAACGAATATAAAAAAAAAAAACTACTTCAGCCTAGTTCTAATGTAAATCAATTTTACACAATATAGTAGGGTGATTTGGCCGAATACACGATTGTTATTGAATGATGTCGATGTGCATCCTATTTACTCTCATGCACTATATGGTATAAAAAATTGAAGAAAAAGTTTGCATGCATGAATGAATTGTATAATTTACGGTGAATCCTCAAATAATGATTGCATATGTTACTCCTATATGCCATTAACTGCCTTCCTTTTCACCATGACATTGATTAATTACTAAGTTGCAGGTGAATTACAAACTTAGAACTTGAAATAGAATTTGTTTCAAAAAAAAAAAACTAGAAATAGAAATTAAGAGCTTCATACTATAATTAACATTATGCAGTATTAACGTTGCATATACAATCATAACCTTCCATTTTATCAATTAGCATTAATTGAAATTATTGCAAATAAGAATTTGTTTTTAAATTATTCCAAAAAGAATTTCTTTTTTTTTAAGGAAAAAAGAATCTCATTTTTGGTTAGCATTAGTTTCCCTTTAATGTGCACTTAGAGGGTAGGGTTTTGTAACAAAAAAAAGGTAGGGTTTTTTATTAAACAAATTAGAGGGCTATGCCTTTTACTATCATTTGTCTACACTTGTCACTATGCACCAAAAGAGCCCTGCTTACAAGTTCAACAGCTCCCATTGAAGGGTTAGTTCTGTCATCCTCCGTCCCAATAAACTAACATCCCCTCAGGTCAATATGTGATAGCAAATAATTTGTTAACAATATTCTGTAATTATGTCCTTAATATTTAAATCAATTTTAACATATTGTACCAAAATGCAAATTAGAGGGATGTGCCTGTTCCTATCATTGGTCTACACTTGCATTTTTTTTCAATTATTTGGAAATGATAGTGACACTAGGTTTTTGAGTAAACAAATTAAACTGTTGTGCCTATTACTATCATTGGTCTACACCTGTCGTTACGCACCAAACGAGCTCTTAAGTTCAACAGCTCCCGCCGAAGGGTTAACCTCGTCATCCTCCGTCCCAATAAACCAACACTAGTTGTAGTTCCTAAGATCAATATGTGACAGCAAATTATTTATTAAAAATATTCTATAATTATATCCTTAATATTTAAATCTATTTAAACATATCGTACCAAAATGTTGGTGTTATTCTAAATTAAAACTAAAAATCACAAATCAAAGATTATATGTAGTGACATAGGTGCAACGAAAAATACACTTTAGGAAGCTGCAATGAGTCAAAGAAAAACAGCTACTGAGGTCTGGGTACTAAATGGAAACAAGACAATACCGACCAAAGTAGTGACCAGTGAAGGTAAGAAACAAGACAGAAAGGCAAAGGAGCATAGAAAAAGACACCAAATAAAGATAAAGAATAAGCGCGTGACCCTGCAAAACCATCAGGTTGAAAATGACCCTTAACAGCTGAGGCATGAAAACTTAGACCGTGACCTTCACTCATACTTTTCACATGTTTGAACATCAATGTAACCTGGTTACAACAATGAAGATAATTTCATATTGCTTATTGCCATGTTCATCTTCAGTCAACTCAAAACCTAAGAATACATCATTCTGCCAAAGACACTCTTTGTTTCTGTTTCATATACTGAATAGCAAAGAATCTCAATGATGTTTTACCTTCTACCATGAAATAATATTGCATCCAACTCAAATGCACAATAGCATAATAATAAGTACAACTGTACCAATACTACTCTACTAGTCTACTGATATCTACAGCAACCCAATATAACAAAATTGTATTTTAGAATATATACATTGGTTATCATGGATCACACAAAGTTAATATAATAATAAAATTTGCTTTTAATGATTTATATGATTAAAAGAGCTTCTGATCCTTTTTGTATCTTACTACTATTTTCATTATTTTTCTAATTTATCTAGGGCCAGAGAGTTCCATGGCATAGGAATCCAAAGACTGATCATCATCATCATCCATGGTCATGCCAAACATGCTTGAACGGTCATGGAAATTTTCATCATGTTTTGAAGTAGTGGTAGGACGAGATGAGCTATTGCTACTACTGTTGTTGCTGTGACTATGGCTCCAGCAGTTACTTCCATAATTATGTGTCGATGCCCACTTCTCAGCAAGTCCATCTCCTTCAAGCATCCGGACCACTTCGGACATTTTCGGCCGGTGAGCTGTCAAATATTGGGTGCAAAGCAAAGCTACTTGAAGCATTTCCCCAACCTCTATTCTATCATAGTTGTTCCCTAGTTCTTTGTCCACCAAAACTTCAACCTTCTTTTCTTGCTGTATTTTCTTAACCTGTGACAACACCAACAAAAATTGATCACACTAGTCACACTGACGTATATACAATTATTTTACCTAACATACATATACCTATTTCATTTCAAGGACATGTACCAGGGAGCAGGTGTCAGCCTAGTGTCAACAACTACACAGTTCTTGGTCGTATTTTCTTTTAGGTATCTTAATAATATCACATTATATTTACATATTCAATTTAAATTACCCTACCATAACAGTACATGCATATTAAAATAATGTCCCAATAGTGCAGTGCATCGCAAGTCAGGAGTATTTTACTAGAAGTACACTTCAGGTTGAGAGCAGACTAAAATATTGCAGATGCAGAATAAGCTATACTTTGGCATATTTCTTAGCAATTACCATAAGGATGTTTGAACATTCATATCAGAATAAACTTCAAGTTAATGACATCAGAAAACATACCTACCACATTAAGCTATAATTTTCCTTTCCAACTTTTCAATAATAGTATTATAGTAAAGTATAGTGTAATATTCAATACACACAAACACCAAATATGCAATGATATTAAGACATTTTGGTAGAAGAATTCGTAGCCCTGTGTCAAGTGTAGATCAATACATATTGAAAAGATCAAGGAAAAGCCAAGCACGAGAAACTATTAATGAAGAGTTAAACATCATATATTTATATAGATAAGATATTAGATTAATTAGCAAAGAATCGTGTTTAATATCAATGAATTAAATGCACAAGATTGTTTGGATTGTATAGTATGGACTTACCCACTCTAGCATAGCACCCTTTTGATTCAAGGTTTTCCCAAACTCAAGGGCTGTCATTCCAGTTATAAGCTCTAATAAGAGAATGCCGAATCCAAACACATCAGTTTTCTCAGATGATTGGCCAGTCGAGAGGTACTCCGGTGCAATGTGCCCAACAGTGCCACGTACAGCAGTGGTGACATGGGAATCAGCATGATCAAGGAGCTTTGCAAGACCAAAATCACCAACGATAGCCTCATAATCATCATCCAGAAGCACATTAGCAGCTTTTACATCTCTGTGTATGATTTTTGGATCACATTGCTCATGAAGATACAGAAGGCCCCGAGCAGCTCCAATTGCTATCCTCTTTCTTGTGTTCCAATCTAAAGCGGGTTTTCCTATTATATCACATACATGATATGAAAAATCAGGAAAGTGGAGGTAATAAGATTCAAAGTGAAGGTAAAAAATCAACTGGCTTTATCACTTCTCTTTACAGTAGCCACAAAGACAAGTAAATAATAGCAAACCAACAACCATAATTACCGGAATACTCGGACCATTTCTAGCCCATCACTTGAATTCTTAGCGATTAGTCAAATTATTTCCCAAAAGAGTTCGGAGTTCAATTGCTACCTATAAATCTTGATTATGACTGTGTTTCAATCTAAAGCCGGTTTTCCTATTACATCACATGCATGATATTAAACAACAGGAAAGTGAATCTAATAAGATTCAATGGCTAATTAAGCCTTGTAATAAACAGTTAAGAAAATAGAAAATCGACTAGCTTGATCATTTCTCTTTACAGTAGCGAGAGACAAGTAAATAATAGCAGATCAACTACCATAATCGGAATACTCAGACCATTTCTAGCCTGTCACTTGAATTATTAGCGGTTAGTCGAATTATTTCCCAAAAGAGTTCACAAAGAATTCAATTGCTACTTACAAATCATGACTGCATGTTTAAAATTAGAAAGTCCGAGAGCCCGGGTTAATTTTTAAACAGTAAATAACTATATCACATTATATGATCGAATGCTTTAGGAGAAAGATCAACAGCAGCTAGTATAGAGGGAATTAAGTACCTCTAAGCCTGGAGGCCACACTGCCATTTGACATATAAGGGTAAACCAGAATTTTGTCATTAGGAGTAGCACAATATCCAATTAAGCGAAGCAAATTGCGGTGAACTGCCAAGCTAATCATCTCCAATTCTGTTTGGAACTGTAACTCGCCAGCACTACCATTTACATCTTTCAGCCTTTTCACAGCTACCAACGTGCCATCTCCAAGCTTCCCCCTATAAACATTGCCAAAACCTCCAGCACCAAGTATATTTTTGGAGCTGAAACTATCTGTTGCGTGTTGGAGCTCTCTGAAACCAAAATGTTTGAGATTTCCTAAGCTAACAACAGCCTCTTCTTTATAATCTGCAACAATGCCAACATCATAAATACTAATTAATTTCTAACACTACCACTTTGTAACTAGATTATCTATAATGAGAACCTTTATTGAAATGCTACATACCACCAATATACAAGATGGCTCCATGCTGTCTTTTCCTTCTATACCAAAAGAGCCCCAAAAACAGGACTATGAGTGAAATACAACTAAAGCTAACCCCAAGAGCAATTGCTAGTTTCTTGGATTTGTGTTTTCCTACAAATGAAAATATAACACAGGTTAAAAAACAATTTTATGAAGAAAATATAAGGAACCAAGTTCAGGAATGGAGGTGGAAGGGTATACCTTGTAATATTGCTTGAGAGTAAGGAAGAGGCATAAGGGTCACTGATCCAGAGCAGCCTTCAATAGAGGTGCTTACACAAATTAATGGGTTCCCCACAATACTACAAAAGTAACAGTGAATCAAGACAAAGGCACAATTGAAACACTTAAGTATTTTTATAAGTTTAAAATAATGGAACACTATCTTGTCCACATTTGAAAGAAAGAGAAAACATACTTGAATGATCTAGCTGGAAACTTGGGCAACGGTCCAGTGAGATTGTTAAAAGACAAGTCCCTGAAATGTACAGAGTTAGCATTAGTATATCTCAGTTTCATGATAAAAATGTTGACAAATAGTGTTGAAAACAAAGACCCTCCTATGACAAATAGTTTTAACCATACTCACAAGAAAGCAAGCTGTGTGATATTTGACAGTGAAACAGGAAAGGGTCCAGTCAAGCTATTGTTGTTCAGCCTCCTGCTCTCATTGCGTGCAAACAAAAAAATATAAATATAATAATCATATAGTAATATATTATATATTATCTATGAAGATTTGATGCAGAAAAAGAGGTAGAACAAAACATTGAAACAGTAAATACTCACAAATACTGAAGACTACTCAATTGATTCAGTGAAGATGGAATGAACCCAGAGAATCTGTTATTTGAAAGATCTAAAGTTTGAAGCTTTGGAAGGTTTCCGAGTTCCTGTGGTATTTTGCCTGAGATATTGTTATTCTGCAGTAACCTACATTTCAACCAACAAACCCAAGTCAGAAAACAATCCCAACAATTTCACATAAAAAAACAAAAAACATGTTCTTAAGGTTCTTTGTTTCATAGTAGCAATTAGTTGAACTAAACAAACATTCTGAGAGTTGATAGAGACTCGAAAATAGTCCCTAACAAGTTTCATATCAAAACAACAGTTACAAACAAAAAACATGAAGACCAAACACATTTGAAAAAACAAGAATAAAGAAAACGACAAGAAGAAAGGTTGTAAGAAATATTAATTAAAAAAAAAAAAAAAAGTGAAAATTGGGAAAGGACAAATGAGATTGGAGACTAACACTTGTTTAAGATTTGTTAAATTTGCAATTGATGAAGATAAAGTTCCAGAGAGAGATTGACTAGGAGCTCCCCTGCAAATAAAAAATAAATTAATTTAAAAAAGGAGTGAAAGTGAAAAGGTAATAATAATGGAAGAGAAGGGAAGTAATTACATACAGGCCAATAACAAAGGAATCAGAAGAGCAAGTAATCATAGCCCAACTACAAGGGTCAACAGAGAATTCATCCCAGCTGCTTAATACATTGTGTGGATCATTTAATGCTTCTTTAATACTCATCAAAGCCACCACTGCAATTTAATATATAATTATTAGTTTCAAATTAATTAAAGAAACGTTTATGAACATAATAAAATAAGTAAGTACCTTCGGGGTTACGAGGCTCTGAAGCGGAAGAGAGAGGTTGGTGGGAGAGGAATAAGAAGAAAAGGAGAAGAAGGAAGTTGAGAGGCATAATGATAATGGAACAACGGTTGTGTTGATTCAGAGAGAAAATGGGAAGAAACAAAAGAGTATAGAATAGTATAGGAGTACTAAAAAGCAAAAGGAAGAGTTACTAAAATGAGAGAAGTGTGGTAAAGGTAAAGGTAAAGGAGGAGGAGAAGTATAACATGACCCCTTTCCTTTCACTCACACTCTTCACACTGCTGTGTCTGTGTCTGTGTCTGTGGTGAAGGCAGAAAAAATACAACCTCGCTCGCGAGCATATGAATAATAAGCCCCCCTACTACTACTACTGCCCCCCAAGAATCAAAACGTCCATCACTCTTACAACACCAAACACGCATGGGACTTCCAATTCCAATTCGACAGTACTATACTCTGCACTACACTACACTACCTTTGCTTTCTACTATTTCTCTCTTTTATATTAACTTTTAATTTTTATTTTTCATTTTCATTTTAACTTAATACTTTCAAGGTATATATTAATTAATTAATAAATGTGTTCTCGTGAACATCAACAATTCATAATTTATGCAAGACGGTTTGAACCTGATAGGATCGAATTGGGTCGTATCAGAACCCCTGACCACACAAAAAAAAATTAGAGTAAATTACACTCCCCTCCCCTCAAAGATGCTTGAATTACACTCTCCTTCCCTCTTATGTTAAAATATACATTCCCCTCCCCTCTTATTCAAAACATATTAGAGAAAAATACATTTCCCTCCCCTAAGAAAAGCTTGAATTACATTCCCCTCCCCTCTTATGTTAAAATCTACATTTTACTCCCTCAATATATATTTTTTTATTTTTAATAATTTAGCAAAAAAATAATAATCTAATACACTTCGAAAATAACAGTATTGCAGGTCTATTTTAACATATAAAAAATTGAATACATATTTTTTTGCTATTTTTTATTCACAATTTCATTAACATGTAGTTTTAAACCCTATTATAAAATATGAAACAAGCCAAAATAAAATTAAAATATGTGAAAAATTACTAACGACAATAAACCATGGTTATTTAAAAGTTAATTTTAAACTCTAAATTATAAAATCAATAGCAAAATATTTAAATTTAATTATCATTAAAATTTAAATTATAAAGAAATGAATTAATTTTTCTTAAAGGGTGGTTTAAAATTAATATATATCATAAAAATATTTATTTATGTTAAAATAGATTAAAGTGTAATGTATATTTAATTATCAAGGGAGGGGGTTGTAATTCAAGCATCTTATAAGGGAGGGGAGTGTAAATTTTATTTTTCAAGGGAGGAAATTGTATATTTTAACATAAGAGGGGAGGGGAGTGTATTTCAAGCATCTTTGAGGGGAGGGGAGTGTAATTTACTCAAAAAATTATCAATTTAATGTCTGTAAAAGTCATATTTTTAATTTTCATTTTAAGCTCCTTAACTTATGTCCCAAAAGCACAAGATAGTATATGACCCAAAAATTATATATTGTGACAGCTAAAACAAAACCTTAAGGATTAAACTGAACTAACAGCTACAAACATGTGATATTTTTTTTTATTTTTTACAAAACAAACATGTGATATTGGTGAGTGACAAAAAAAAATTGTTCTTTTTTGATTTTTTATAAGTTTTCCTCTAACGAAGATAATCCGATTCGAGACATTATTGAACACAATGCTAGTAACATTATGAAAATCTATTAGAAATCTAATATGTTGATGGCAGAGATATGTTAATTTGATTGGAGAGATTTTTTTTAAGGACGATTGGAGAGATTTGTTAATAATTGTATTTGTTACTTTTATGATGCTTCCTTTGTATACTATCAAGTATCAACCGTGTTAATGTTGATTTACTGTAACTTTGATCAAGTTGTCATGAGAGATATTATGGGTATATGGTTAGGGATCCTAATACGAAATGCTAGCAAGGCATCATGTACATAGTTGACAACACTTGATGTAAATACATAGAATTCTTTCATAATTCTTCCATGATTTTATTAAAATCTAACATACTACTATGCTAGACTCAACTTTGTTAGTATGTGATAAATGATATCTTTATTGTTTATATTATGGATAACATACATCATTTTAATGAATGAACCTAAAAAGTTAAATTTATTTTTTTTTTACAAAAAAAAGGTTAAATTTACTTATAATTAACAATAGAGAGTATGTCTTAAACAAAATATTAGAGTTTCAATCTTCACTACTTTGTATCGAGAAAAAGTCAATTGGAAGAAAAAGTTCACATTGTGTGTCAAAAAAAATCATTAAAAGTTCATTAATGTTAAATAATCCACATATCCATGCTTTAAGAGTTTGTTATGTGCACGTGATAAATAAAACATGATACGATAAAATTGTCATATCATGATTCAATATGTTTTTTAGTGCACAAATAAAAAAAGAATAATTTAACTCATTTCTAATCTTATTATATATACTTTTTGTAATTTTTATCCTTAATTTTTTGTGGATAACAACCTCATAGCTTATACCGTAAGAGGAATGTTATTTGAACATTAATTTGTTTTACAACCAT
Organism: Medicago lupulina; assembly: GCA_958299785.1. Classification (NCBI taxonomy): domain Eukaryota; kingdom Viridiplantae; phylum Streptophyta; class Magnoliopsida; order Fabales; family Fabaceae; genus Medicago; species Medicago lupulina. The sequence continues at coordinate 2,135,699 of OY283143.1, read as the reverse complement.
ATTTTTACAAAAAAAATATGTATTGACACGAAAACTAAAATAATAAAGACATAAAAGTAAAAATATAATATAAGTATAAGAAAGGAAATTATCATAAAATTTGTTAGAAAATAGTTGTACAAATATCGTTTCTCCTATAGCAAATAATGTACTATGTCTATACGAGGTCAAATACGTGAAATTTTAATTTTAATTATTGAAAGAACATTCTTATAATAATGGAAATATTTGGTTATGATAATGATTAGTGTGTTGAAGTATTTTTGTTTGAGGTGGGGGGGAGAGGCATTGGACTTTGATGGTGATGGAAGCAAGCAAGGAAGTTTGATTTGACATAGACTCCTCACTTCCTCCTCCCTGTTCCTCGCAGCCAATTGTTCCGTCCAATAGACAAAACTAAACCAACATTAGTGGGTGGGTCCCCCTATTTTCTTATCTTTCCGTTTCACATCCTCATCATTCTTCCTTTTGCTTTAATTCCCTTTTACGAGGCCTTCCTTCTTCTCCCATTTTACTTGTTTTTTCTTCAAAACTATTTTTTCTACCATAGGACTCCCTCCCTTCCTATTTTTAAATTATCCTAACAAATTTTGTTTGTTCTTATATCATTTTATAATATCAATAAATTATTTATGTTTCTTTTATTTTATCTTTTGGTACTTATTTTTTATTTTATTTTATAAATCTTTTAATTTATTTTCTTTATACCATTAATCAAGCATGAATCTAACATGAGGCAATCATGTCAGTTTTTCCTACTTGTTCATTTTTTTACCCAAACTTAATTATTTATGCATTCTCAACCCACTTATATTGTATAATTGTCTCCGCATAATTCATTTATGACACAATACACTAGCATTAGACTAATATTTACATATTATTGAGATTTACCATTTTTTTTCTCTTCAACTTTTATTACATTTTAACCTTTATGCTTGTATTAGAATTAAATAATTAATTTGTGTTGTATTTTTTAATATGCTAGAAATATAAAAGTGATTTTTTAAAAAATATTTTAGAGCAATTATAAACTACACTTATATAAATTACCATTTTCTATACACATTAACTACATTTTTTTAATTTATATGAAATTGTTAAAGTGACATATAATTTGTAATGGACTGAGTATCTTTTTTTAAAGAGAAATATTAACCATTGCCTCTGGGGTATTGGTCAATGAGTCAAATATAATAATATTTTACATTGAAAGTTGTATAATCAATGCATTAAAAGCTTAAAAAAAGTATTCTTTTTTTATTTAAAATTCTCTTTTTTGGCTTCCTTAACCCGTGCCCCAGGCACTAGTTAGCATTTTTTTTTTTTTTTAAAATGTTTGGGTTAATTAAGTAAATGAAATGCTAACGCATGTTTTGGAAACACTTTTGAAATTCTTTAATTCGTAAGTTTTTAATGTATTGAAAATTGAGTATTTGATTTTTTGAAAGAATAATTTTTTAATTTTGAATCTTTTTCAAGATACTCGTTAACAAAACTCATTAGATAAAAAAAAATTGACAAAAAACCCATTAGATAAATGATTTCTATAAATATTCATAATTTGGTTTTTAATCCTTAAAAAATCTCACTTTTTAGTCCTAGTAACGCTTTCTTTTAGCACTTTCATGCTAACGAAATTTTTATACAGAGACTAAAAATACTGATGAAATTTTTTATAGGATTAAAAATGATAACAAAGTTTTTTATAGAGGCTAAAATGTACAGTTTTTTTACATGGACTGCAAACAAAATTATGAACATTTGTAAGAACTATTTACGTAATTAATCCCATGAGAATAGAGATTTGGTAAACCAAAAATTGATTGGAAGTTGTATCAATACTCATGACATCTGATTAAGTTAAAAAAGTTCTAATGACAAAACTCCTTCTTAAGAGATTAACATCAATATATTCATAAGGTTGTATCAGTACTCATGATATCTTATTAAGTTAAAAGAGTTTTATTATTATCTAAGTGTAATTGTGTTGAGTAGTTTATTTTTTTACTGCTTTGTTTTTATGTCCTAATATTCTTTTTGAGAGGGTATAAAACCTTTTTTTTGTCTTTGTTTTTGGTACATACAAAATTTCATTTCACATCATTTATCATATCATTATAATAACTTTCTTTTTTTTAGTCCACAAATCCCAACTTATTTGGTTACATTGTTAAAATTATTAAGTTGAATGTTGTGATCTGATTCAAATTTAACTTCATCAATTATGTTATTGTCATTTTGTTTATTTAAAATAATTTTCTTACGTCTATATTTGTAATGTTTTCCTTATAAATGTCACCGTTATTAGAAGATGGATTTAAGCTTGTCACACACAAAAAAGAAAATCCATATAATTTTTTTAACATAAAAAAATTCGTCTAATTGATACTGGTGTAAATTTTGTACGCTTTCATTTTTCCTAACCTGAAAACATAATGAAAGAGTGTACCCCTCTCCAAAAAAAAACGACAGAGTGTATCAAAGTATCCCATATAGCTGTAATTAAGAGAAAGATATATTAAACTAAGGAAAATGTTGAACAGCACGAGAGAAGTCTCGTGCATATCCCGCGAATGACATAAAATGTCCAATTTACCCTTGTTTTATTTGTCAAACTACTATCAACTCTGAATTGTCCGCATCGCAAAATTACCTGCAACTACATGTCTCACGTGCTGTTCTTCTGTGACAAGAAGCTTGATTTTCAATTTCCACCGTCAGCCTCTTTCTCCTTGTTCTGCATATTTGTCTTAGGTTTCAATTTTCAATTTCCACACTGATAATCTTTCTCTTTCTCTACTTGATTTGTTTTGGGGAAAATGGGCAAATTATATAGATTTACACTCGATTCTCCGTAGTTAAATGTTACCCACCGAATAAAATTGCTCAGTTTACAATTCCATCGTTGACAGAAGCTCTATGACTGTAAATGGAGGTCCAGAAATAGTTGCATGAACAACTTCAGGTTTGAATTTATTCTTTTTGTGAATCTTCTTCTGATGTGCTGATTTGATTGTTAAAAGATTAGAAATGTGAATTGAAGATTGCCATGGCTTTGGTTTCAATTTTCTGTTGCAATTGCCACGGCTTTTAGAAATTTTTCATCTATAACTTAATGAAATTAGTGTGAATAAACTATTTAAGAATAGGATCTACTAGGATTATGTACTTCAACTGGTGTTTACGAGCTTAGTGAAGAAATTCAAGGAAATTGGAATGTAACTAGGCTGTATAGGAAATTAGATTAACTAATGTAGTTAATTTTGTTTTAATTCACAAACTTTGTGATCAAAAACTGAATTTTTAACAACAAAAAAAATACTGCAAAAAACTGTCAAGATAGTGAGACATAATTGAGACAACTTAATTTTTCATGGTGGGTTTTGCAGGTTTTCACATGGTTGTGTTAACCTTGGATGCTTTGCATAGTGCAGTAGGGTAATTGTGTGGAAGGAGTTAACCTTGGTCACATTTTAAGCATTATATTTTGTTAGAATAACACAGAGAAAGAGCTTGTTGCACATATTGTGTACATTGAAAGTTTTTGAATAAATTGTCATTATATTGTGCATCTGTTTGGTATTTTTGTTTCTCTATTTTATATCATACTCCTCAAACTGTATTGTCTTTGATAATTATAGAAATATTACAACTTACGCTTTGCTAAAAATTCAATTGATACTTCTATTTATTTATTGTGTTTGCAGAAGCTGAATAGCAAGAGAATCAATTATGCCAAAGTTGTTTGCAGAAGCTGAATAGCACAAGAGAATCAATGATGCTAAAGAGAAATGATAAAATAGATAGTGTTGCTGGCCTAATATGGAATGGTATCTTGTATTGGTGTTTGGGAAAGTGTTGTCAAAAACTCAATGTAGCGGTATCATGGTCTGGTGCATACTTGTGTTTGTGTTGTCTTTGCTGCTCCAAAGTTGCTGCAGCTGTTGTCGGTTTTTAACCTTATTGCTCAACCCGTTGTTGTTGTTTCTGCTATGAGTGGTGTGTCTGCAGCTGCTATCTTGTTGCGAAGCTGTTGTGTAGTCATTGTTCTGCTCATGTTTTTGTCAGCTTCTGCAGCTTTAGTTGAGATTGATTGGTGTCTAATTCCTATTGAATAGAAAAATTCGTCTGTCTTTGTTATTTTCAGGGTGATCCACCTATATATGGCGCTCTTTATATTGTTAATGTAATTACATAATTGTAATGTTTTTTTTAGAATAACATTGTTGTAATATTTGAATATTTAATATATTGAAGATTGATACTTTCCCAATTCAAGTTTCAATATGATTGATAATCTCTTTATCAAAATCAATTACATAAAAATGACCGAAATTGAAATATGTTACAACATTCAACCAATCAGAAAGAGTGCAATGGTGAAAAAATTACAAAAACTTTAAAATGATAAATCAAGGCTAAGTAACATTAAAGCCAAAATGAAACCAAACTAGACCAAACTAAAAAATAGCATTGCCCTGCAATTTTCATACACCCCACAACAAAGAAACTACTGCAAACATGCAGGAAAACTACAGTTGAAACGGCATATTATAAATAGGATAGCTGCATTCACACAGCTGCTGTTACGCAGAGGACAACAAAAAAAAAACCCAACAACAGCACTTAATCAGGCTCTGCAGCACAACAACCAAGCTAGCACAAAACTCCCACACCTACTGCTCCTCCAACCTATTCTGCATAAATAGTCCCAGCACCAAACAACCTTGAAGCACCAAAAAATCACCATTTTCACTCCATCATGATGATGGATGATCATTTATATGGTGTTGCGCCTGCAAAAAGCACACATGAATGAAATAATTAGTGACTTATGTTGAAATTTGACTATATTTCGAAAACAAATCATAAATCAATACCTGTAAAAGTTCTAAATATGAAACATCGTGGTCTATGCTTTGAGAAGAATATGGAACCTAAAACCAATAGATTTTGAATGAGTTATTTTCATAATATATATTTATATGTGTAAATAAAATTGAAGAGTGTTGAAATCTATATTCACCTGATTAACATCAAGATATTTTTGATTTGGATTGAAGGGAGCTAACATTTGTTTTACTTGAATGCTCTCTTGTGTGTCAATCACATCAAGATCAATGGTCTGAGATATAGAGAACTCTTGATTTTCTTGAACTTTAGATATACTAGGCCCCTACATAAAAATAAATAAATTAGACATACATTTTATTACGTGTAAAGGAGATAAAATAAACTTGAAAATTTCAAGATTACCTCTTCTTGACTTTGATAAGTGTTACTTTTTTTGTTGCTTTTTTGTCCTTTCTTTCCAACAAGCTTCCTTTTCACAATTTGATCAACTTTAGAAGCCTTCCTTTTTGAAGGAGGACGCCCTTTAGTTCGAGTCACTACAGGATCAAGAATTTTAGTCATCTGATTTTGAACTAAGTTATCTCCTTCAGTGATCTCTGAAAAACTTTCTTGACATGTCATCTCCAGTTTTAAGTTCTCTATTCTATCCATTACTTTCGATAAATCATTTTCAGTATGGATACATGAAGAAGCAACTTCGTAAAAGGCATCACAAGCTTTAGCTACACACTACAACTCTTCATTTCCGGCTAATTGATCAAAACCACTTTTAATAAGTGTATTTCTTCGCTTAATATCCTTCCTCCATCTTGGCAATATATAACAAGAGGGCACTGACTCTGTTTTAGCTGCGAGCTTAAGAACACAAAGGATATCTCTACATAAAATACCCTTAAACTCAAATAAACAACATGTACATCGTATTTCAAAGTCTTTCTCATTGAAGAATACCTTGAACATTATGTCTTTAACTGTATCAAATACCTTTTTACTTTCTGTAACACAATATGTTAAGTTCAAAGCCTCCATTCTCTCAAAGAAAACATGACAGTACATCATAGAAGCCACTTCTACTTGAAACTCTTTGAATTTTGCATTGGTATATGCCTTTTGAAATTGAGATTCAAATCCAAAATGACTTATACAAGCAATAATTCTATTGGATGAACTAAAATCAGCCATATTTTCCTTTTCAATTTTATCTTTCAATGCATTATCATATTGTTCAACAAATTGCTTCAATGATGTCTTTGAGTGCACATATCCATCAAAAAATGCGTTCATACTTTCACTTCGTTGTGTAGTTGACATTCCAGCCCAAAATGTGTCTCTCACATACACAGGAACCCAACGATGACGCTCATCAAACAACCCTTTCAACCATTCATTATCATGAAGTTCATAACATTCAATCATTTTTTCCCACTTCTCCATGAAATCACTTATGCTCAAAGAATCATACACTGCATCATGCAAAAGTATTTTGATAGACTCATAGTTAGAGAGTTTACTCAATTTTTCTGGAACCTTTTTCATTATATGCCACAAGCACCACCGATGGCGAGCTTTCGGGAAGACGGCCTCAACTGCATTCTTCATTGCTCCATCCTGGTCAGTAATTATGGCTTGTGGAGCACGCCCACGCATACATTCTAACCAAGTAGTGAACAACCAAGAAAAAGTTTTAGTATCCTCCTTCGACAATAGGGCGCAACCTAACAGAACTGACTGACCATGATGATTTACTCCAACAAAAGGAGCAAAAGGCATGTCATATTTATTTGTTAAGTAAGTGGTGTCAAAGGTTATTACTTCACCAAAATACTCATAAGCAACCCTACATCTCGCATCTGCCCAAAAAACATTTCGTAAACGACTTTTGTCATCCACATCCATTACATAATAAAATTCACTATTTTGTCTTTGCATTCTAACGAAATAATTTTGAATGGCTTCAGCGTCTCCTGTCCCAAGTCGAAGCCGCCTCACTTTGTCAATGTAGTTTCTAACATCCTTTTCCCCGAATGTAAGGTTATCATATCCACTTGCTTCAACAACCATAGACCGAAAATTTCTACTTACATTAATCCCAGCTTGGTCATTAACCTCCAATCTCCTTTTTATACTAGGGTCTATATTCTTGTTGCATCTAAAATATCTTGATTTGCCTGGACTTATTAAGTCATGATTATGTTCAAGAGCAACCTTAGAAATAGTAATTGTTCCATCTGAAGACACACATACATTTATTCTAGCCTTACAGTGTGTTTTCATGCTAGGATTTGGCTTTAAAAGATTTTTGGACTTACTCACATAGCTTCTTGCACGGTTACACCCTAGAGTAAAATACTTTTTTCCATCATCTCCCTTTTTTGTACTGATTATGCTAACTCCAAAACCTATACATCTTGCATAATTCTTGTAATATTTGTCAACTTCCTCTGCAGAATTAAATTTCATGCCAACCTTAGGTTCATCATCTTCATTTTCTGTTAAATTATCCTCACAATTTTCGTTTATGTGATCACTCTCTTCTTTTTCTTCTTCAAAAGATCTAAAAGTTTTCTCCACTAATGCAACAAATTTTTTAAAAAAGAAACTTAAATTAATCAACCGAATTAAAAGTAAAGGCAACAAGATTAATTCTAAAACAATAAATAAATAGATAAATTAGACTTACTATTGTCTCTTGAACTGGATGCTAAAATAGGGAAATCAAATTTCAATTGATGGTTGAGGTTAGAGTAGCAATGCTGATAAACAGAGGCAACAACGACAATCAAACTAACAACTCGATGGAAGCGACGAAATTCAGTTTTGGAAACGGCGGTGAATGTTGGTAACTGTGAGTTTGTGTTGTTGAACAAAATCATAACATATAAGGTTATGGAGAAGGAAGATTGTACCATATTTGTCCAAAATCAATACGTGTGCCGTGATTGTCTCTTCCATATGTTTATTTATTTATTTTAATGTTAATATTTATTAAAAAAAATATATAAAAAGGAAATTGGATGGTGGGGACAGTCATTCTTTCGTGCAATTCGTGGGGTGCTTGTCGCACCATATAGCACAACTGTTAAACTAAACCACCTTTTCTTTACACGAAATTATACTACTTTTATCGGCAATAATAACTATACAAAACAAAAATTAGTCAGGGACGTGACCACAAAGGGCCCAAAAACTCAATTTCAACTAAATATGGGTCCTGAATCATGATGAAATCTTCTTTATTCTTTATGAAAAGCCATTGCCAACCAAATGTTAATGCATTTTAACACAAACAATGTTTACTTGTTTACTTTGCTTTGGGTTACAATTTTCCATTTATAGCAAGTCTGCTACCAACCAAACCAATATATTTAGATTCTGAGTATCAATCCTATTATTAATATGTTTTGAACATGCTACGGTGGACAAATACCTAAAGATCACTAAAAATATGACGATGTTCGACGACATATCTCAAAAATAAAAGTTTAATGTTTTCGTCATTCTTACCGTTGTGATGGTGGTCTAGTCTGTGTAAATTCAATAAGAGCAAGCAAAAATGAAATATAAGTTTAGTTTTGATGTACAAGTATTTGTTTTCTCTTGTTTGGTTTAAACTGACATCAATCAGGTTATTATCTTGTAAGTGAAAACAAGGAGGAGTGTAAACATATACTTTTAGATGCAGTTTTTATGTTCCAAATATTTTTAATCAGGATAAGAAAGTTGGACCTGACAATATGTCAATCATAACACCAAAACGATATATTGGAAAACCCCACTTCAAGAGCTTTCACGTACATTTAAATGCTAAGTTTATTTCAAGTATAAATTAGCAAGAAAAGGCGTAACTCCAAAAATTTAAAAGATTTATCTAGTTATCTAATCCTCATCAGAGCTGAGATCTCTGGTTTCAGGTGATGAGTCACCATTGAGTGAGAGGACAACAGAGGGAGTTATAATTTAATTATTGTTACATTATATTATATTGATAAAAAGAAATGACATTAATAAATATATTGTAGATCCTTAAAAAAAAATATTGTAGATTAAAAAATGCACAAGTGGCCATGTAAGTATAGCTTAATTGTTACAGATCAACCTTGACTAAATCAGACATTTAAAATAGAGCGTCCAAAGTGTATAAAATGATATTGCATGTAGCATCAGGATTCGAATGCATGATTCTCCGCTTTTCCACACATATGTTGGTCAAATCTTTATGCCAATAGACAAAAAAAATGCACAAGTGCTGCTAATTAGAAAGTTAGGAATTAACCCGAAGGCATTTTGTTTGGAATATGAGGTTGCTAAGTTGGTCTCTCTGTTGATGTTTTTGGAACAGTAGTGAATAGTGTAAAAAGGGTAGTGTGGGAATCGTCTCTCCTTTCAGACATAAAATCTTCATTGGAGTGCGTTTATTCTTCTTTCTTCCATTCCATTCCGTTGGTGTTGGAATTTGATTCTTTAATTATCTTCATTCCACAAACAACAATTAATGCCATATGCTTTTATTTTTCTTTCTTTCTTTTGTTCAAAACTCAAAAGACTCTACCAAAGTAGTTTGAATTGGGAAAAGTAAAAGGTGACCCGACCCACACACATGCCATTACTGCCAATGACATGCCCCTTTCTCAGCTTTAACACCCTGTCTAATGGTGGAACATTATACTATAGAACTGGAAATGTTTCTTTCATATTGCTTTTGCATGTATAGTTTGCATCGCATCAATGCATGCATGTACTGGACCGGTAAAGAGCTGGGCTAGTTATTCATGGGCCTACCTTCATGTAACTTGGACTCCTACCAGTTTCCGTTAGAATGTGTTTTTATTGTGTTTTTGTACCGTTTGGATTCTATAATCTTAATTTAAAATTTGTAGGGAGAGCGAGAGCCGTCATGATGGTGGGAAAAGAAATTCTCAAATATATATTGTGATCCAAATCCTAAATAGGTCATATAAAAATTAAGGTCATGTTAACTGGTGTCCTTGGGCAATGGTTAAGGAAACCGAAAAAAGAAAATTTTAAATTAAAAGAAATATTTTTAAAATTTTTAATGAGTTGACTGCACAAGTTCCGATGTGATATTACTATATTTGCTCTCTTAACCAGTGCCCCGGAGACACCGATTAACATTATCCTAAAAATTAAATAGGAATTATAAAATCTATTTATGAACTAAATTTGAAATGTCATGATTTTAAGGGGACTTAAGACACTTTCTTTTTAAACACGACATCTAGTCTAAACACCAACTAATTTGATAAACTAATTTCATAGTCTATTAGAGGATTATTCGATTGAAGTAAAAACAAAATTTTGTATGAACTGACCAAACATATTAATGGTTATCACAAGAAAGATTTGAAGGAGAGATCTAGAGAACAACATACATTTCGAGGTCACAAACTTGCACCACTAAACTAAACACATGGGTTTTTAAATAAAAACATATTCAATTAACTTTTTTTCATAAATGTAAGATTCTTCGACCAAATTGAGTTTGAAGGGAAGGAAATAATAAGAATGTTGGATTTGATGAAGAACATAATATTACTGGTGAGAAAGTTTTCGTGCCTGTAATTTATTGGCTTATTTTAGATACATAGCATTCACACGTAATTTATTATTCCACCACAGTATTATTTGAACGATAGTTGGGAATGAACTACAGTCGTGAAATAATGGGAGACCATCCCCTCTTCGACAAGTTATATCATTTATAGTATCATTATTCTAAATGATAACATGATTTTACATTCACTGCACAAAAACAGCAACAGTTATATAATTGTTTTGGATTTTATATTCCTTTATGATTCCACCACCGTAGCATTAGCTCACCAAAAAAAAGAAACACAGTTGCATTAAAATTAGATTCTACATTTGTGGTGGAATTCTTTCCTCCTCATCCATAAACCCAACATCACTGATTAGAGCATAAAGAACACCACTTCTTACAAAGTGGTTTACCCACTTTTGATTATATACCATCAATTTGTCTTAGTAGTGCTCGGTCTAATCTCAATAACTGGATGTCAATTTTAAAGGTGTATAGTTATATATAATGCATGAATAGGTCATATCATTGCATATTAGAGACAAACAAAGATCATATCATGTCGTCCAGAACAATATGAAAATTCTTTCCAAATGACTAAAAAAACCCAATTGATTACAGTCTATGAGTTTAACTTTGTCAGTGTGATTTTTTTTACGACATTAACTAATCACAATCATTCATATGTATGACTTTAAAATGATTATGACAAAACTCATTATTTTTATGATATGATGGTGTTGATGTATCAAATGAATTACAATTCACATTTTGGATAGAAGAGTAGATGTTCTATAATATACAAGTGAGAATACTCACATATCTAATGTCATAAGCATGTTTTGAGTTAAAATTTAGTGTGCAAGTCACTTATGTGTTGCACAAAGTCAAATGTGATGATCCACCCAACCTTTTAAGGCTCGTCGGAAGTCTTAATGGTGGTATAGAGTCTTAATAACGGTGGAAGTTATGGGAAGCAGTAGTGGTATTGGAATAATGACGTAGAAATTCTCACATTTGATGGAGACAATATTGATGTATCAACTATCAAGTATAAGTTAAAAATCTCACATGCTATGAAAATGAGTACTTTTACGCATTGGATTTATATAATGGGAGACGATTGTTCATTATGACACCTGTATTGCCAAAAAAAAGCAAAATATACCTTAGAAAATATCTTCCGATATGCATAAAAAGTAAAAAATACAACATCGAAAGATATATTCCGATAAATCGGGAGGTCCTCACAAGAGCCCACCAACCGAAAGGGCCGTTGTATTGAACATACTGATTCATGGGCCTTGTATGCATATTTAGCCCATGTCAATTTTGTTTGGTTTTCCAAAAAGTTTCGAGACCCAAAAAAAATAAAGTCTTCTCAAGGTTTTCTATAAAGTTTCGACCCAAAAAAAAAAAGAAGTCTTCTCAAGAATTAGTTCAAATTATTGTTATTTTGGGTGAAAGCGGTTCAATTAATTTTTTTTTTCTAATAAAGATTTCAAATATTTATCGTTGAAAGTAGGTCAATTGGAGTGTGACATAGTAGTGGACTTTGTATTTTTAGGCTTTATTTGAAAGTTTTGAAGGGAGGGAATGAGAGAATTTTGGAGGGTGGGAAAAATGGATAATTTTATATATTTTTTTAGAGAATATTTTTGTTAGAGAATGATAAATTAATATTTATGATTAATATATTTTTAAATTTAAGAATTTAATAATAATTTTGATTGAATTTGAAGAATTCCTATAAACCCTTCAAAATCCTTCTCCAAAACTGTTTTTGAGCTCCCCAAATTAAGAGATTGTATTATGAAAAAAATAAACCCTCAAAATTCGCCCCTCTTGAGTCCTCTATTTTGTTCATTCTTTTTTTCTAAAGTCTTACCATTTTCTCCAAACTAACAAACAAAACCTAAGGTGTGTTTGAGAGTTTAGAATGCGAAGATTTTGACAAGAAAAAAAAGGACAAAATGGAAAGAATGAAAAGAATTTTGGGGTTTATTTTTTAAAATTTGGAGAACTCAAAAATAACGTTGGAGGATTTTCGAAAAATTCGTCAAATCCAATATATATTATTATAATACTCAAAGATTAAAAATATATTAGTCATAAGTATTTTTTTATCATTATCTATAAAAATGTTCTCAATTTTTTTTAAAAAATATTTATCTATTTTTTCTTACTCTTATCCCAAAGCTCTCACCCTTCCTCTTTAAACTCCCAAACAGAACTTGAATTGTAGAGGTCAATAATCAAAACTTCGAATTGATGGTTTCAAAATCTCAACCACTTATAAACATATCAGTTTTCATTATTTCCAGCGTACGTGGTAGTTCTTAATTTCCATCATCAACAAATACTATTTGCTTAGTCCAAAATAATTATACTACGGAGTTATGTGGAAAAAGAATCATCTATCTTTAGTGATAAGTGATTGTTGGCATTGTGCATCCTTTCTTTCTTATAAGAATTTTTTATGACGGTATTTCCTTTGATATATGGGATTGTATTTTTAATACTAGATAGACTAGAAACCTGGAAGAAAAAAACCATATACCACAAATAAGTGACATAATTCATTTTCCATCTCCAATAAGGTGAAAATGGCAAAAAAATCATTAGGAAGTCATGTCTTTTGATTGTATTACACCTTGCATGTGGGTTCCTCCTACCAATTAAGCTTCACTGTATTGCAGTCTAAGTCTAGACACAGAGTGTTAAAAGGCCAAAACTCCCAAATATGGAGATCTATGGTGGGGTTCACTTCTCATTAATTTCATGGAAACTTTGTTAATTTTGATATAGTATGTACTCTAGTCAAATGAAATTGAGTAGTACTACGTATACTGCACAGGGGGTGGGGGTGGCCTATTGCAAGTGCATCATTCATATGGGCTGCAGCTTGCAGCTGGCTGTAAAAGACCAGCCTGGTTAAATTAAGGTCTGCACACTTTACTATCTTTCCTTTGTAGTGTCTCTCTATATATAGATCTTTTCAATCCCTGGTTTGAAATTATTAGAACTTATTATAACTTATTATTTCATGCCTGATTCTACCATACATGTGGAAAAATCATCGTACACTTGTTCTTTGAACCAATAGGTAAATCCGTAAATGAATTATCATGTAATGAAACTGTTTAATATTTTTTTTAGTAAATGTAATAACTATATTTCTTTTATGGGCTTCGACTCTTTTGTTATCCAAAAAAAAAAAGTGCATTATTGATGAAGACCAATGTCTGCAATAATCAAAACTTTTCAAATTTTTGGTCCGCAAAGGTAGAAAATTGAGGAACTAAAAGTATATTTTATTTAAAATAGAGGAACTAAAAATGTATTTAAACCAAAGGAAAAAGGAAGTAAAGAATTACACGGTATTAATAATATGTTTTGTGCTTCGTTTCACAAAAGCTCTAGGCAAAATGTAATGACAAATAACTGTAAAAAAAACATCTTACTATGTTGAAAAAATCATTTTATATGTTTATCAAAAAAATCATCTTATCAACTAAAGGAAAGGTTGAAAACCAATCTATATTCAATTTTATTTATCTCTTTCATGTTGGATGTGTGAATTAAAGGTGAGTTGAAGAAAGTACATGCGCCATTATGATTTGTATTAAAATTATACTTTTGATATTTAATAAAAGGGAAATATTAATCGGTGCTGTCGGAGCATTGATTAAGGACTTTAAATAATAATTTTTTATAAAAGTTTATATAATTGGTGCATTGGAAATTAAAAACTTTTAAATTTTGAAAAAATTATTACTTTATTTAACATGCTTAAAGAGTGTCCTGGAGACACTCATTAATAAAACCCTTAACAAAATTATGTTGTTAACATGATTTCATCAAATTCAGCTTGATTTTAAAATTACATAATATCTAGCATTCAATCTTTGCTTCTCATTAACGACGAATCCAACTTGGCTACTATGTAGGCTAAAACTTTCATTTCATTTCATATTTACCTCCTTGTATATGTCTCATGCATAAATTTGGCATCACCTCTAGAAGAGAAAAGGAACATATGTATCACCTCTAGTCTTTTTGTTGTGATTTTAAATAATATTTTAATTATTGATAAGAGTCTTACCTATGAGAAGATATGATATGATAATGTGTTTATAAGTGTGAACAGTCCTTGTCTTAAAGTAGTTTGTAGGATTGAATTAGGTCTAACTCAAATTTTAAAATGATACTAGAGTCTAATTTAGATATGTTAGACCGCTTGCTTTCACTATCGAATCACACAAGTCATGTTCCAAATGTTTAGTCCTAAGGGATGTATATATATAGTTCCAATGATTTTTTACGATCGATCCAAATTCAAAATATTATACAAGTAAATTTTGCCCTCATTATGCAAAAGTTTTGGGTCGGTACAAATGCATCTCATTAGGATGTTATAGTTAGTTGAACGATCGTTTGTATTGGCATTGATCAAAAGAGAACTTCAGTGTTCCCACTACGTGTTTATGAGCTCCTAATGCTGATTTGTGCAAATTTTCTAATGGAAATCGTTATCAATTAACTTTAATAGTATAAACAATTACACTACAAATAAACTAGCCTACATTACGGTTTGCATCTCAAAGCCATCTTTTTCATTAATTATTTTCTTAGTATAAACAATGGTGGTACACATTTACATAACTTTGAACACTGTCACTGCTTTTCAGCAGAGAAAAGAAAAGGAGAAAAAGGAAAACTCTGCCACAGCTCACAAATCCAATTACAACATGGTGATTTTTCTTTAATTTATTTATTTTAAAGTCACGTGACCTCACCTGTCTGCAAAGTTGAAAGTTGAAAATTGATAGACATTACAACATAGATATTTGTTTTTACCGGTCCAAAACATGAAACAAAAAGAAATACAGGTGACGAGCTCATTATGAAGACAATGTACAAACTACAAAGTACAATGTTTAATTTTGTCATTGATGGGATCATGCAACTGGCCCTACCTTATGTATTATATCCAGCTTACAATTAAACTATGCAAATTTCAACAAAAAAAATACTATGCTACTTTACTATATGCGTAGACAAAAGGTTAAAGTAATTTTCATATTAAAAAGAAAAAGGTTAAAGTAAGGAGCAACACAGTATTAGTAATCTATTTCGTGCTTCGTTTCACAAAAGCTTTAGTCCACATGTAATAACAAATCATCTTATTTTGTAAAAAAAAATTATCTTATTATATGTTTGTCAAAAAAGAAATTATCTTATTTAATGTTGTGAATTCGAACAAAATCACACCAATGAAAAATAAAGATGTGTGGAACAAAGGTAGTGGTAATCAATGGACAAAATAGTCTCAAGCAACACAAGCATAATTAAAATAATAAAGATAAACAATGAAAGAAAGAACAAACACAACAAAGATTGTTGACTCAGTTCGGTCCAATATGACCTACTCTAGGGGAGAGAGCAGCTCTTCAATCCACTAAGATGAAAGTGATACAAAGAGGTTACAAGAAATTAGCATTAGAGCTCACAAAGAACACAACCTAATTTCTACCCATTTTCATGTCACTCACACTCTCAATGAATCCTAAGAGAAAACACAAAAGGAAGCTTTTAGATCCTTCCAATGGTGAAATTCTCACTACCCAAGGTGTTTCCAATGTTTCCCAACCCAAGAGAACCTCAACCCTAAAGTTACATCTTTTGTATTCCTAGATTTCTCTCTGAAAGCCACACCCAAAAACTTGAAGAAAGAAGCTTTAAATAGTGTTCAGGAATACACAGCATCGTTTTACGTTTCCAGCATCGTGCCACATTGGTACAAGTAAGAGTACAATATTTGATCTTATCTTCTATATTGTGCCATGTTGCTCTTGCATCGTGCCACGATTTTTTCAACGACAGCCTCCCAAAAACACCCAAAATTGTGTCACTTTGTCCTACAAATGTGCCACAATTTTTTCAGACTTCAGCATCAAATTTAAGACACATTTCAACATTTAATTTCTTCCATGAGGATAACTAAAGGAAAAGTTGAAAACCCATCCCATTAAATTTTCTTTCTCTCCTTCGAGTTTGATGTTTGGATTAAATGTGAGCCGGAGAAATTACATGTGTCATCATGATTTATATAAGAGTTGGCAACATGATTTCATCAAATTTACGGTGATTTTAAACATACACAAAATCTAGCATTCAATCTTTGCTTCTCATTAGGATGTTATAGTTAGTACTTGAATGATCGTTTGCATTGGCATTGATCTTAGTTCGCTGTTGAGCTTAAGTTAGATATGATGAGAATCCAGCTTTTTATTAGCAATGTATTTGGTTTGGGTGTTGCTATATTTGTCTTGGCTTTGCACACCTTATGCTCAAATTATAAAAAGAAATAAAAATGTATCTTTACAATAAGTGATGAATAAAATTAGAATGTGCGTTTTTGCATATGGTTCAAAGTTTACTTGCATATTTCTTTCTGATCCTTAGTTTACTTCGACTCATCAAGTCCAGGCTTCATAAATTATTTATCAAATGTAAAAGGTTCCTAAACTATGATATACAAAATTAGGAAAAACAATAGTATTGTTTGTTTAAATTCTTAGAGCATCTCCAACTCAACACTTAGAGCTTACATCAATGAATTTGTCTGCAATGCTTAGCTCGAATGACAATATCGGCATTATTAAGTAAAACTATTTCGACATTATTAAGTAATACTATTTTATTTGGGTTCAAACTTATAACCGCCTAGTTGTGTGTATAGATTTATCTAGACAAATTTTTTTAAGTGGATTTCACATGAAAAGTCTCTTATTTTTGTATTTTTCAACTTAACTTAGATATGACTTTTTGAAAAGTTTGGTCAAGTCTATTTAAAAACTTACTTTGTTTCAAGACTTAAAAAAATTTGCCTCGCTTCTAACAAGACTAATAGATCAATAAATAGTCTGAATTCTGTGTTAAGACTTTATTTTATTATTATTTTGGTCTCTATTTGTTTTAGTGATTTTATTTCCTCAAGTTTTTAATTGTTTCACTTTTGTCAAAAAAAAATATTTTAAATTGTTTCACTTATTTTCCTTCATTCCATATAGTTAAAACCCTAACATTTTTATAATCTATAAAAAAATCACAATTTGATTTGTTAACTTGTTTTAAACTTTTTTTTTTTACTTTTTTTTAAGAGTATTATTTTTACTTCAAATTTACCAATTATGTTAAATTTGACTAAAAATAAAAATCCAAATTAATTTTATCAAAATTCTTACTCTTTAACTCTTGCTTTTATTATATACCCCAAATCCATTTCGAGCTCCAAATATTTTAATAAAATGAAATTTAACGAACTTATGTGCAATAAATTTATGGTAGGAGCATATTTCATTAATTTAAAAATCAATGGACTAAAATTACTAAAGAAATGGATCAAAATTGCATTTAGCTCAAATAATAAAGACTACAAAAAAGTGTAATTAAGCCTAAATTTGTTCAATTTTAATTGATATATTTTTCCAAAAATAATAGTCAATATAAGAGCAAAACATAAACTACACTCAAACAAACTTTATATAGATAATAATCTTTATAACTAAAGGTATAATATATTTAATCATTTTTCCTTTTTTCTCCTCCATAAGATATACTACTTACTCCGAAAATGACTAAACGAGTGTTCATAAGCTTAACACCTCCCACAATTCTAATACTCATAGGATCCTTCCATCGTGAGGAAGAATCACATTCTTTCCATCTTTGATCTTCTTTTTTTCCCTTTATTCCTTTTAATGGTTCTCTGAACATCTCTATACTTTCACATGCATGCTAAAATTAAAAGGAAGGGGGGAAAGAGGAGCATAGAGGAGCACAATTGATAAGACACTTGCAAATAAACCAAGAAGCATTCGTCACTCGTAACTCAACTTTCTTTGTCTTTGTCTTTGCCTTTTTGTTTTTCTTGCCCGGTTACTTCACTATGCAAGCAAATAATAATGTTGTGTGATTGTGCTCAAAACAGGGTCTTTTGGAGGGACAGTTTCAGTATTTTGCAACCCAATAATACACTACTTGCGGTGTTGGATGTCATGTCACCCACCATCACCTACCCACGCCTTCGACTTAAGACCACAACATTGATTTGGACAATACTTAGAAAATGCACAAATTTATACTAAGCGCCGAAATAGCATAGCAACAACGAAGTAGAAACTACCCTATCCATAACCATAAAATTTTTAAGTAAAAGAAATTTCAAAACCAAAGTATGCCAAGAACTTATTTAGCGTAGATATATATTTACAATATGAACAACTTTCAAAGTCATCAACCATTGAGTACGAGAATTTATTAATTAGGGGTGGCAAAACTTGTCAGCACATCTCATTTTGGTCAGTCCGGCAATTAACCCATCAAGGCGAGGCGGGCCAACCGTTGTTGTATTTAAACGCTCCGCCCCTTGACGAGTTAGCGGATAGACCCGTCAAAATAATGACACTAGTAATCAACCATCATGAATTTTCAACAAAAAATGACACAGAAAACACAAGAATTTATTCACATCAGCTGCCAAATAATTGACTGAATTGTTAATGTTCCGCTCAATATAATTGTTTCAACGGGAAAACTTGAGTAGTTGAGTTCAATTTTTAACTCATTCACTTAAAATTGTAGGTTAAATGAGTTGGTGTCACATGCTCGACGCATTGTGACACCCCTAATTATAATCTATATAATTATTTCGTTCGACCCTTGTAATAATATATACATAATATTAATTGTTTTGGTGGGTAAACTTGAGTAGTTGAGTTCAATTTTCAACTCATTCATTTAAAATTGTAGGTTAAATGAGTCGGCGTCACATGTTCGACGCATTGTGACACCCCTAATTATAATCTATATAATTTTTTTGTTCGATCCTAGTAATAATATATACATAATATTGAAGGTAGCTAAAAAATAACTACAAGCTTTAATTTAATAATTTTTTTATACTCGTTAGAACATTCACAATGGTTGACACGTCACCTATTTAACACCGTATTAAATAAACACTTCCATTGTTAAATGAAAAATTTAGGTTCTTATAAAAAATCGTGATTATGAAAATATTTATCTCTCGTCACATTAACGTAGGCTCCACTTAATAAATTATATTTAAAAATGAGCTTTGTTAAAATAAAATAATATAAAAATATTAATGGTGTGATTGAGAGATTGAATCTTTATTAAATATAGTTTCCATTTTCTTAAAATAAATAAGTGATGAGGGTTTGAAGGGAAGGGAAAACTTTGAGGGAGAGAAAAAGATAAAAAAGAATAAAAAATATCCATCTTATTTGAAAGAGTAATATAAAGAATGATAAGATAATGTTTATGATTAATATATTTTTTATTTTATGGGTATTATAAATGTAAAAGATTTGAAGAATTTATCTATGATCTCTAAAATGTATTTTTTATTTGTGACCAGATGGAGATGATTTTTTATTATGAAGAAGAAACAAATGAATCTCAAAACTCTCTATCTTTTACTCCTCTTCTTCCCATATTTTCCAAAGCTCTCCTCTTATAAACTCTCAATCAATTCGATTTTCCGCATCTACTACTAAGACAAGATTAATAAGGTATGTTTTCTCTTTTAAATTATATATATTACAAATTACAAATATTATAAAATATTTTTTAAAATTAATTAAATATAATTGAAATATTATATGATTATTATCACGTTCTCTGATTTTATTTTATTTTTAAATATTAACTATATTTTAAAATACAGAAACACTCTCCACCAAAATCCTTCAAAAACCCTCTTGCAAATAGACCTAAATGAATGAAACTATTGCCATGGATTTAGTTATAATTAAGGGAGTTTCCATTAAAGCCCTTTAGATATTAACTACACACTATAGTAATATGAATGAATATATGATGACGAAGCCCCACGTTGCCCAATAAAATAGAGTAAAAGAGACAGATGTAAAGGCTGACAATAAAATTGAAACGGTAATAAAACAGTGTTTGGATGTTGAAGTGTCTGTGTAGTCTGTACCTCAAAGGGACCCTCCAAATTTAAAGCATTACTGACTCAAATCCTACACCATTAGGTGCATCCCTATTTACTGCAAAATATTGTAGAAACCCAAAGCCCCTCCCCAACGAAGAAAATGAAATGTTTCCTTCTTCCCTTTTTTCTTTTCTTTTCCCCCTAGAAATTTGGCCTTCAATCCAAGACAAGACCCAGGCACAAAGGTGAAAAGTATTTACTAAAATAATAATATATTTTTTGAATAATAATTAATTTATTTTTTAACAATATTTTTAACAAACTGAATTATGGAATAATTATTTCAAATACTAATAATTTCACCAAATTCAAAAATCATCAAGCAAACACAATAATGATCACTATTTCATCCACAAGGACCCGAAATTTGAACCTCAAATTCTTCACTTATTAATATAAGAATGAAACTCTATTTACTACTATTTGACAAAATAAAATTGATGAAAATAATCGCTACTTTGAGTAAAATAATTATAACAATAATCACTCATTGCATATTAACAACGGTAACAAACAAAGAAAATAAATTGAACAAAAAATAATCAATAATTAACAATAACAACGATTAATTAATTCCAGTATCACTAAGCTAACAGATTGAGCCGTGTAGCCAATATCACCAACAACAAGAACAACATGATAATGATAATCAAAAAGCAAAACAACAACATAAGAAGATGAAGACCAAGTACACATTCGGTAGTTGATGTTGAGTACCCCATCTTTGACATAAGAAGAATCTAAGAAGACTCATTTGCCATAGAAGAAATCTGCAGTAAAATATGAAACATTGTTGGATCTCATAAGCTGTTGCAGCCACAGGGAAAGACATCACCATCTTGTGCTTCTGCTTAAGCTTCAACTTCTTCCAACAGTACCCTACCATCATCACAAGTTGATGGTATAGTTTGTTTGTTAAAGTGAAGGAGGGTGTGAAAATGAAAAGATGAGAAAAGAAGGGGGGTGCATGTTTGTGTTGAATGGAATGGATGAATGAAACTAAGAATTGTCGTAAAAGAGAAGAAGGCAAGAAATGTGGATGTATTGAAAAGGGTGTTTGTTTTTTCAAGAAGCTTACTGCAAGTCTCTGCACAATGGCTGTCCCACTTTGATTGTCTGTCCAAACATAATGTAATGTAATGTGGTCTTGGTTGCTAGCTAGCAGTAATAAATAATTTAACGTAAAGAAGAAAATAAATTGAGAAAATATGAATGGTTGGTGAATGCTTTTTTGTGTGTGTACGGTTTAGGGTATGGCATTGGGGAGTTTATTTAATTCTTCTACTTCTACTACCTTTGCTTTGCCTTTGGATTTGTCTAGGGTTAAGGTTCTACACTTCAATGCTGCTTTAATCTCTTTTTCTTTCTTCTCTTATTAATTGGTTTGGTAGCCCCAGAAGACCAGATTAGCTAGATTTGCGCAAGCAACCTCTGTCGTCCTTTTCTTCATTCCACACTTAGCCTTCCTCAATCACCATAATTCCAATCCTGTCTTTATGGAGTACCTTTTTATTCTTTTATTTCTTTTGTTTTTTCTTACTCTCTTACCTTTCCTTTGTAGACATATCAATTTGGGCCCTATGGGCCGATCCAATAGCCTCATATCTTGAGTTGGGTATCCGCTCTTCTCCCAACAATTTTTGCTCATTCCCAGCATAAAATATTTATGTTTGAGTTAACTCACGTTAGGTTAAATTGCACGAAAAATGCTGCTTCTTTTTTTATTTGAATAGTTTAGCTCATTTTCATCCCAAACTTCTTAAAATAACCTCAACGTGAGTTACCGAGCTTGAGTTAACTCACGTTGCGATCTTTTCATTTTTCAGGCCAGCACCAGCAGCTCCACACTTTAAACACACATTTATTTTTCTCTTCACCTCCAAAACACTTAAAAGTGCGAAAACTTGGTGAAAAAGTTTGAGCTCAAATCATTGGAAAACATCAGAAAACAAATCAAACGTAAAAAAATCAGGTAATGCATCATCTTAACTATTTACATTTTGCTGGTTTTTGTGTTGTGTTCGTCATGATGGAGCCCTAGACGTAGCGTGAGTTAACTCACGCTAAGTGCCCAACGCCCCAACGTGAGTTATCTCATGCTGAAGGCCAACGTGACTTAACTTGTGTGGGGGGGAGGGTCAGAATTTGAATTTCGGCGCCAATTTTTGCATGATGGACAAATTTTTATTTGTTATTATTATTGCTCGCATTTTATGCAAATATATGTCTCTAATTATTTAAATATTTATTTTATCTTTCAATACTCCGCCTTCAAGAGGACGATTGAGGTTTTTTTAACCACCATCGACGGGTTGGATGAGTTGAAGGCACAACTTAATAGATACTTTGTCCGTCTTGGTGAAAATCAAAGAACGTCTCATGTATTTGTGCAGGTACCATGCGTGAATCTGGCGATGGATAAAGATGAAGGCAATTGGAAGACCGTTTATTTTCCAAAAGTTATCCATGATGATGGCAATGTAGATTACATGTTTAGGTTGATGGTTGAAAACAATATCTTACATATTTGTGTCCGCTCCATTGAATTGTAATATATATTGACGTGCAATAGTGTAATATGTTTGAAAAAATCTGTAACATTGCACTTTTAATGAAATTCAATCTTTTGAAGATTGTGTATGTAATGACGAATTTGTGTAATTTGGATCAATTATGAGTGAATTATGTTGTTGAATTGGTGTAATTTTGTTCAATTATGAGTGTGTATAGATTACATGTCTTTAATGACTTGGTTAGAAACATTAAATGTTGTTATGTTAGCATACCAGAACTCATTGTGAGTTAACTCACGCTGGTACTGAACGTGACTTAACTCACACTAACTTTCAACATGAGTTAAATAAAGTCTAAAATCAATTCTACGGAACATAACTTAACTCAAGTTGGGTCATTTCTAAAAATCAGGAGTGAGAATGTGCAAAATTGTTTTGGCGAAGAGCAATTTTCAAATTGCATTCCTTAGTTAACAGGTGATTGATCAACAAACCCTTAAATTTTTCAATCAATTGAGTTGTAATTTTCCATGAATATTTGTTTTGTGTAAACTTCGTTAGGATCGTAATTTTTTATGGATATTTTTATGAAATAATTTGACGAACTTATCAAACAATCACATAATTACAATCATGAAAACAATAGGTTATTTCAGACTAACTCAATTACTATATTTTTATGCATTGTTTAAAATATTAAAGTAGTTTATTTATTAAAAAACTTGGTTTAACATAGCTCGACTCCACACATTTTAGGTTGGCTATCATATTTATAACTTAGAAGGGTTTATTTCATTAGAAATTCACAAAATTTTAATAGATTTCTTTTTTGTAACAAAAAATAAAAAGAATTAATCGATGAGTAGAATCTCCAGCTACATAAGCAAAAAACAATTGTCTTGTTTGAGAAAGACATAGCTCCAAGAGTCGCCAATGATTATCACCATGCACTACAAAAAACGCGCTCAATTGCGCGCGGTTATTTTAGGGGGGTTTTGAAAAATCCCACAAAATGACTCGCGGAGGTTAAAAACCGCCGCAAATTATGCTAAAAACCGCCGCAATTAGGCGCGCTTTTTTGTAGTGATGATAGCAAACACAACACACAATGATTAACTTCGTGATAGGAGTGACAAAATTTAATCTCCCAATCGAGTTTCAATAACTTCCACTTCTTTCAAGGATTGGAATTTGGATGGTATGGAATTAGTTAAATGAGCTAAATTATGTTCTATTCCACTCCTTTCAATATTTTAAAATCCCAACAATGAAATCTAATTACTACTTACTACTCCATTTATTCCACCAATCTTAAGAATGTTTTATTTGATCTTCTAATATTAATTCTTTGAAATCTTCCATCGCCAGGAGATTATCTCATAACTGTATATCCACTTATGAAAATGTGAGTGTATAGTGGAATCAATTTGCAGCATTTGTTATTTGACAAAGAAATCTCAGAAGGTTTGGAAGGTACTATGGAGTTGCTCGGTTCTATGGTGAATGCATCTATTGATCTTTCTTCTCTTTTTCTTCTTCTTAAACAATACTTGTTTGTTGTTTCTGGGAATTTAATAAAATTATAGTGTGAATTAGTTTGCAAAAACAAAACTCTAGAGTTCAACAAAATCACGCCAAATATACAATCATGATTTTGTCAAATTCATCATTATTTTAAAGATATTCAACATAAATAAATAATTGTCGAATGTGTACAAGTAAAATGGTTTTGCATATTGTGTATGAGTGTATTTTCTCTTATTGGATCAATAAGAACTATCGTATTTCATATTATTTTGATGGTAAAAACTATTTTGTGCATGATATAAAATTAATCTTTCTTGTACATTACAGATTGGCCTTTATAAATATGTGAGATGAAATCATTTCATTTTAATTTTAAGGGATAAAATTCAAAATTCACTATATTTTTAGCAAAAAAAATAAATTTAACCTTTGTAAATATTTGAAACGTAATGTTGAATATGAAAGTGAATGAGCAGAACGGAATTTGACAAAGTAACGAATGCACTTGAAATCAAAATTATGGATTGAAAGTTCATAGTAAAATAGGATCATGATATTATGATAGTGAACAGCAAGAGACAAAATTTACGAGGAAAAGTCAGATATGAGAAAAGTAGAATTAGGAGTGGCTTTTTCTAAGGGTGAAGAAATTGAAAGGGAGTCCCTAAAGAGAAAAGTAGGACAACTCTTAAGCCAAGATAGGCTTGAATACATTTCAGGAATCTCTCATATCACACGATTCTAGTTGAGAAGCTTTTATCTCATAAATAACCACATAAATAAAGGTGAAAGTAATGTGAGAAGAAAACTAGAGCGTAAGGTGTAAAGGTGGCCTGCGAAATTAAAGCACCTCAATGACCCACAAGGCCATGATACTCTTATATTTTGTGGTTTTAACCTTTTTTGAGATAACATTTTTTGTGAGAAGAAGGTGCTCTATTTCAAAATAACGATGACCTTAAAGTTTAAAGAATATTTACAAAAGAATTTACATATTTTTATCTCTCTCAAATGTTACTGGTGATGCTTGAACCTTGGACCTCTAGCTAGAAGATCAATATTTTTAACTCTTTGATTTTTCAGGGATAAACACTCCTAATCCAAAATTTGGCATTAAAGCAAGTAAAATTTAACTAAAAAAAATTGTTTAAGTAACTTGAGTACGATACTCTTATATTTAAAAATACATAAGAATTGAAAGTAGAATTTCACACTTAAATATATGAATTCAATTTGTGCAAAATGTTTAAAGTCACCTGATAAAGATCAAACGGTGGTATTTTTATCCTCGAGAATCTATATTAAACAAAAAAAATCACCTTCCATTAAATTTAAACCATACGAACTTGATCATCCAAGATGTTGACTGCCTGCCCTTAATACGAATTCAAAATACACCATGTTGAGTAGATGATATGCCCTCGATTTGTTTGTGTTTTAAATTTGACTAAAACCTAAATTAAAGTAGTTGTGAAATGTAAAATGCCCAAAGTAGAGAGATGTTTCAATTGTGCTCTAGTGAAGAAAATGGAAGTCGTGATATCACTCATTTTCCATCATGAACATTAAGGCATGAGATATCAAATCACTATGCTTAGTTTCTTTTAGGGTTAATAGTGTTTTTCACCTCTGTAATATATATCATTTCCGCACCCCTGTAAAATTTTCGGTTTGATTTGCATCCTTGTAAAAAAAAATAATTCCGGAATACCCCCCTCCCCCATCCAACTCACCAAATTCGCCTATGTGAGGCTGACTTGGTTTTTTTTTGGTTGGCCACATCAGCAAATTAATTTTAAAAAATAATTTAAATTCATTTATAGTAATTTAAAAATAAAAAAATAATTTTTGAATTTCCAAAATTATTTTTTGAAAATAAAAAATGTTGTAAAAATTAGAAAAAAAATCTGGAAATTTTTTTATTACAAAAATATGATTTTTTATCCAATATTTTAATTTCAAAAAAGATTTTATAAAAATTTCAAAAAAAAATATGAATTTTCGAAAATGATTTTTTTTTCCAGATTTGTAAAAATTAAATTTTTTTTCCATAAATTATTTTTTGTACAAAATTTTAAAAAACTTTTTCCAAACAAAATTATGACCTTTTTTTTAACTATTGAAATTTTGTTTTTTTTTTTGTATTTTGAAAATTAAATTCCAGATTATATTTTTCGAAAAAAATCTGATTATATTTTCTGATTTTTAAAATTCCGAAAAAAATCATATCTTTTTTCCCGATTTTTGAAAAACAATTTTTTTTTGGTAATAAAACAATTTTCTAGAATTTTATGGAGTAAAATAAAAAATTTCTTTAATTTTAACAATTTTTTTATTTTAAAAAATAAATTTTCAAATTATTTTTATTTTTGAATTATATAAATGAATTTGTATTATTTTTGGATTTTTAAAAATTAAATTTCTGATGTGGCCAACAAAAAAAAAAAAAACCAGGTCAGCGCCACATAGGCGAGTTTAGTGAGTTGGATGGGGGAGGGGGTATTCCGGATTTTTTTTTTTACAAGGGTGCAAATCAAACCGAAAATTTTACAGAGGTGAAACCGAAAATTGCATATATTATAGGGGTGAAAACACTATTAACCATTTCTTTTATCACCCCCACACTTGTCTCAGGATGAAGATGGGAAAATTTTCTTATATATTTTAAAATTTAGACAAACTTGGAGTATTTGAGAAGTATGAAGATGAGAAAAGAAATTCACAATCATTAATCAATGTGCAGATGATTTCAACATTGATAAGTTACCACACAAAAAATAACATTGATAGGTTACTCAAGTGTCGCGTTAAACACCAAATTAGACTATTCCTTTCTTTTCTCTCCTAATTCTCCATCTCTCTTAATTTCACCCTCTCTTTTTATTATATTTTTATTATTTAATGAAGAGGGAGATGGTTTAAGAGAGAGATTGAGAGTTAGAAGAGGGCATGAGTGAAAAGTGACGGAGAAGATCCATGTCCGTTAAACATGTGTAGGATGTTCACCCCCACAAAAATGTCATCTAGGACTTCGTCAAAAAAAGAAGAAAAAGTTATATGTAAAATGCCTATTTTGTTAATATTTGGATAGTAAGTTTGATCAAATCCATTTTCGGGTCAAATCAATTTTGTTTTGTTTGAAATAAAGTAAAAACACAACTTTATCGTGAAACTTAAACTAACGAAACTCGATGGACTAAAATTGGATCATCTCCTTCTAATCACTCTCTCCTACCTCATTCCACATTATGTGTCTATCTATCTCTTGATTTTTTCTCTCTCTTGATCTTCTCTCTAAAATTTTGAAAGAGATAGAAACAACTTGTAGAAAGAGAGAGAAGGAGCGAGTGAAGAAAAGGAGAGAATCAAATCTCTAATCTACAAACAAAACTGTAATGACCAATTTGCACTAAAAAAACGATATAATTTGGTTACTTGCCAAATGATTTAGGTTGAGACGTTGCAACTAAAAAGAAAAAATGAAATCATTTACTACACATCATTGAGAGAGGTACTGGCGTACTAAACAAAATTAATTACTCTCGTATTCTTTTGTGACGAATTTAGAGATAAATTTCACATTTTTCTCTCTCAATTTTTTCGCACAAATTTCTTTTACTAATTTATGTTTTCTGCGTGGTTCGTTTCTGATACTACTTGAAATTAAATTCTCCAACAATTCGTTAATTTTCATCTTGATCACATGATATTGCTATTGTAAAGGTTAATATTCATGATACAGTCAAATTCAATACAAATGGTTCAACTTTGATTTTTGTCAAAATAACAACTTATTTCATCTAAAAGCTTAAATCCTAATTAGCTAAAATTATAAAGAGTATCAGTCTTTATATAAATAACGTAATGAAAAAATTAAAAAAATAATAAATAAAACATACATTTCCAAATTCTCTTTTGAATTGAGCTATAAAACCTCAGCACCCTCAAAGTCATAATGGAACGTAGGCATAATGGAGTTGAGGTCTTCCAACATGGTATCATTGAAATTTTCATATTCAAAATACGTTTGAATGTCATCAGGAAATGCACATTGTGACAACTGATCAGACTCCAACGTTGTTGACACATTGGAAGTCATTGATGCCATTTCCACCATTTCCTTAAACTTAGATGACTGAAGTAAAAGCTCTAGGGCTGACGTGGCACTAGTTGGTCGAGGTTGAACCAATGTGGCTTCGTCAATAGAATTATTGAGTGATATTTCATTGTCCACGAGGCTAAATTCCAATTCCTCATTAGAGTTTGAGTCGTTGGCACTACTGTTAGAGTTAATGTCACAAAGATTAATATTAGACTTATTATTGTCTTCATTGGTGTTATTGTTGGGTTTAAGCCACTTAATATAACGGCTGAGGTCGAAATTAGTAACAGCATTAAGTCCACGATATTCAATAGCTGCCATATCATAAGCTGTAGCTGCTTCTTCTTGGGTAGCTGCAAGATTGATTAATTAAACTTTGTATGAGTATATAGATAGATAGGAGAAATTGATTAGTCAGCAAACCATGTTTAATTGTGTTTGTTTAAGAGAAAAATTGGAAGATGGAAAAAAATGGTTAATATTTTTCTACTCACATGAAAATAAAATGGGAGAAAAGAGGAAAATCTTTGCGAAAAATAAGTCAACATATATAGTAGCCAACATCTATAATTATTTAAACTTAATTTGTTAACTTGTTTTTATGCTTAATTATTTTTTAGTGAATTTAAATTTGTATATAACACGGATCACCACCCTTTTTCATTTTGTTTTTGACACAACTCACTTACTCACCGATTTCATAGATAACTTAATAATTTATTTTTTATTCTCTTACTATTTTTTTCTTCGAGTCAGCATAAGCATTAGTTTATTGGACTTCATGTCATGTGATTCATGTCCCATTGAATGTGAGTACATGTGATTGATATTAGTTGCCATACATAACCCATGCAAAGCCACACTATGTAGTAATAACTGAATTGGTCAATGAATAGAAGCAATGAATTGAATGACACTTTTCTAAGGTCTTCGTTTACAATAATTATAAAATCATTTTCATTTGAACTTTGAAACGAATTATGTCTACACCTACCTAAATTTAGATTGTTGTACTTGGCTAGCTACTTAAACTACTAGTAATAATTATAGTAGTAAAGAACATTTTACGCACCATACGAGCATTTATACGCACATCACTAGTGTTCATATGTACATACGTATTTTATTTTGTAAAAGAAAAGGTGTGTATTTCATTGTTGGCTAAGAGAATTAGAGACAATGATTTTGAGCTTACCATATGTTCCGAGATAAAGATACTTATTGCCAAAAACTTTGCCAATCCGTGCCTCCCACCTTCCGTTATGATGATGTCTAGAACATTAATGGAAAAAAAATTTCATTAAACCTTAAATTGATTCTTAATTGAGTAAAAAAAATTGATTCTTATTACACTCTTGTTCGGTCTTAAATATAAACAAAATTTGATTAAAAAAGTTTTGTTGCCATAAGAGAAACTAGCTAATGTATACCTTGCTACACCTCTGTATTTAGAAACTCCCCGTGAAAAACCACTGCTTTTCCTGAAATTTTTATTAAAAATAAGCTATGATTAATATTTGCAAAATTATTCTTGCTGATATACATAATGAAAGAAATTATGCTTGATTAATACCTTCTTAAGGATCCAATATACTCTTCCCTTGATTGACTCTCCATATCAATTAGTTCTTTCTGATAATTTGATAACTGCGATTTGAAGACAATTTTTTATTTTGATTTTCTGAACTAATCAATTAATCATCGATGCATATTAATAAAAGTGCTTCAGAAAGTACCGGAAAGTTAATAATGGTATCTTGACCCCAATATTTCAATGCAGCTAGATCATAAGCATGTGCTGCCGTTTCCTCATTATCATAAGCACCTGAAATTTCAACATCAAGCTCAATACTAAGTAATGATTCTTTTGCTTTCATTTCATTGTAATGATGATAAATACATAAACATATGTATGTATGTACGTACCAAGGTAGACTGCAACAATCAATTACGTACAAGATCACCACCATAGAATTGAAATGCCACATGAAAAGAAGTTAAAACATTAGCTAACTTCATCATATATTGATCAATTAATGTTGAAAAAAGAAAACTAGTGAAAAAGAGTATGAAATTACCTTGTCTCCCTTTCTTGTTCTGAGACTCATTCCAACAATTCTTGTCCCACAAATGAGCTTCATATCGGCCTGTCCAACGGTGCCTGATCGACGGTAACATTTTTTTTTAATAACAAATGTTAGCATGTCAATTGCTAATCCGATACGAGAGATAGATAAAAGAGAGGAAATAAACCATCAAGGCGATATGATCGACCGAATTACCTAGTGACCCCTCTGTATATTGAGCTGCGTTGAGGCGGAGAAGTTCTAGGGACACTTTTCCTTGTTCGTTTTGCTTTGGTGGTGACAGTTTTACTTGCATTCAGATTATTGTTATCATTGTCTTTCTCTATTTGCTTCTGCGATTTTTTCGCCATTGGAAAAAAGAAAGAAGTGTATACTGAAGAAACAAGCTAGCAAAAATGTATATTTATATATAGTATTAATGGTGCATTAATTTGAAAGGTAAAAAAAATATAGTATAGTGTTTGGGTGAAGAAGAATTTAAAGGGATGGGCTAAGGAATGGGGTTAGAAAAATTTGTGCTGGCAGAATTGAGATAGCCGGCTGAAAGATGGTTGTTTGTGGCCGTCTGTAAAATCGGCTCTATGTTAAATTCTTTCCCTCTTGTCTTCTCTTGAAAATTCTGTGATGTAGCTGTCAATAAGTTTCTCAATCTGTTTTATATGTAAGCTTAATGAGTTTATTCTCTGTTTTCTACCTTAATATAAACAAGTGTCTTTTACTTTTAACCATTTTAAAATAATTCCATAATAAATAGATGGATCCTACCTTTCTATCACCTCTCTAATCATATTTTTAAATTGTGTACGTACGTATAAAGTTGTTCAACAAATTTGTAACAATTCAATGGCCACTAAAATTGGTGACTATATAATATATTCATGCTTTCTTTTTTACAAGCATATAATCTATATTGCTACTAATAATATATTGCATGAATAAGTAAAACATTTTGACCCAAAAAATAAATAAATAAGTAAAACAAACATTTTTGTTTCTAAAATGTGAGGTTTAGATGTGTTTATTGTTAATTTTACATATAACTCCTGTAGTGTGTTCTCTAGGTGTTTTGGATTAATCTTAACATATATTGTGTTTTGATTAATCTTAAAAGAAAAAAAGAGTACATAGAAAGTGCATTATACATAAAATGAATGAAACATATTTTCCATTGAATATTTGGAGAATTTTGAAATGAAATATATAATGTGTTCCCCTAAAAAAAATATATGTGTTAAACAATACCAAAAAAAGAAAAAGACAATTTGAAGTGTCAACGCTCAACAGTAGCGCCCCGCATGTAGGTGTAACTACCTCATGTCGACGATTAAAGAGGATATGTTGTTTTAGTTTTAGGGTCCATAGGTGCTCTTCTGCCATTTCTATATTTGTGAGCAATCTAAAAACTTAAATGCTGGTAGGGCCTCAGATTTATATCATGGTATCAGTAATCACATTTACTACCTCTTACGGTGGAGGTATATAATTCAAGATGTATGTGGTCGTACATATGCATGTAATTTTAAGGGTAAAGCTCTTAAATGTGTGAGGCCTTATGAGTGTAATCTAGAAATGTATTGAAATTGCAAATGTATCTCTAATGTCTTTTTGTTAGTAATTTTATAAATTGACTATACAAACATATATTTTTGATCAACATGATTAATAAAAAATATACATGTGGATGTGTTTGCAATTTGATACATTCAAAGATTAATGTGACAACGAATTACATTTTTGAGGAACCATAATTGTGGTTTGTTTGTAATTTTGAATTTGAAATAATTGCTTATGCAAAGAGAGTATATTCAAATAAATTATACATTTCAGGGGCCAAAATGGTGGTTTGTTTATATTTTTAACAAGTAAGACAGAATTCGGAATCTCGAAGTTTATAACTCTCACACACCATTCAATAACTACTTGCGTTAGACTAATAACCTTAAATAGACACAATATACACATTTTTTTTTTGACAATAAGACACAATTATACACATGCATTTAATTATCACCCAAAAATAACATCCATTAATTAGTCATTCTTCACTATTTTGGCAAGCAAACCATGGCTCCTTTGTGAACAGAATCCTAATAGTTGCCGTTGGTTGCCTTTCTTTGACTCATTGAAGTGGGTTACCTAGATTACCTAATAGCGAAAAAACCATTTAACAAATAACAATTGCCAGATTTTTTTTGATGACGCAAAATAAAATGCTAGATGCTGTAAGAAAGAAAAAAAACTGGGTCCTACTCTTCATCTCTTGACAAGATCTCCTTTCATTGATTAGTTTTTTTAAAGAGTAAATTACACTCCCCTCTCCTCAAAGATGCTTGAAATACACTCCCCTCCCTTTTTATGTTAAAATATACAATTTCCTCCTTTGAAAAATAAAATTTACACTCCCCTCCCTTATAAGATGCTTGAATTACAACCCCCTCCCTTGATAATTAAATATACATTACACTTTAATCTATTTTAACATAAATAAATATTTTTATGATATATATTAATTTTAAACCACCCTTTAAGAAAAATTAATTCATTTCTTTATAATTTAAATGTTAATGATAATTAAATTTAAATATTTTGCTATTGATTTTATAATTTAGAGTTTAAAATTAACTTTTAAATAACCATGGTTTATTGTCGTTAGTAATTTTTCACATATTTTAATTTTATTTTGGCTTGTTTCATATTTTATAATAGGGTTTAAAACTACATGTTAATGAAATTGTGAATAAAAAATAGCAAAAAAATATGTATTCAATTTTTTATTATGTTAAAATAGACTTGCAATACTGTTATTTTCGAAGTGTATTAGATTATTATTTTTTTGCAAGATTATTAAAAATAAAAAAATATATATTGAGGGAGTAAAGTGTAGATTTTAACATAAGAGGGGAGGGGAATGTAATTCAAGCTTTTCTTAGGGGAAGGAAATGTATTTTTCTCTAATATGTTTTGAATAAGAGGGGAGGGGAATGTATATTTTAACATAAGAGGGGAGGGGAGTGTAATTCAAGTATCTTTGAGGGGAGGGGAGTGTAATTTACTCTTTTTTAAATCTATTATATCATATTTTTGAGAGGAATCTATTATAGCATATGCAATGTGCACTAATGCTCAAATAAATTGTGTGCTTTTAAATAAAATGATCATCTAAGTAAAGTGATTTAATCTAGCAGATTATGTCAGATTCCCACAAGGAATTGGACAAAAGTTCGAATCCCAATTGAAATAGATGTTAATATTTGGTGTTAGAGTCTCAAATAGGATTACTTTCAATGAATAGAAGATGTGTGGGAAAAAATAGTAGGTGCAATTTCCTTCAATGTGCAAATAAGAAGTGACCAGTGTTGATCAAATTGCCAGATTCACGCAGAAAATTAGTATGATTAATAAATTTAACATTATTAATTCAACAATTATACTTCGCACTGCAGTAAGAATAGCAAACCTTTATTTACAAGAAGAAGAATAAAACTTGTCTATCAATTTTATATCAGGCTCCAAAAAATTAATCAATTTGTGACTTTTTTAAAAAAAAAAAAAAAAAAAAGTAGCATGCCACTCCTTCTCAACATGAATTACTAATAGAACATCTATGGATTGCAAAATGGGGAATAAACAACAGTTCAGAACTAATTGTTGGAGTTTCCAAGAGAGCTTAACCAATGGGAAAATTGAAATATGTGATTTAAGTTGATAAGAATTATAACTAAAAAGCATAGAACCCTAGTGTTTGAAGTTATAGCTCAGACATTGGTTGGTGCCTTGGTGGTTTGAGGTAAATTGTTAATCAGTGAAACTGTGACATCACAGAACCAAACGAAATGGCAATGTTTTCATCCTTTTTACAATTTTTTTTTAAATGTAAAGAAAATTATTACACACTATGCCAAGCACAAGTGTGCAAGTAATAGGACAGAAAATGTAAAAAAAACTGTGATCTGAGTAATAACATACATAAGGATACACCAGAGCTACTCAAAACAACAATCCTTTGCAAAGGACAAAAAGCCACCCCCTCACGAACTACTACTCCACCCTCCACAAAATGAAAACCAATAAGCAATCAGACCAATATCCTTTAGCCACCACTTACGCTCCGTATGCAACCAACCCAACTCTGCAGGAAACAAGGATCACACCTTTGCAAGCCAAACTCCCACACATTGCTAGAAAACTCAGCCTACCACATTTGTAGAGGAGAATTCCAAATCAAAACGAGCAAAGTTGCCCGAGCAAGCGCGACGCGCCAACAAAACACGGGAATTCTGCATAACAGAACCCCATAGCAGATTGAAAATTACCAGAATGCAGTCATACTGCTACCAGATCCCTCCTCAAAACATCCAATAGACACTTGAAGCCCCTCCCCATCCCGAGATAACCACATAATATTGAGGACTCTCCAACACAACCCAATCAAACAACCCCTGTACCATAGCTATTTCCGGCTAAGCTAAGACAATCAATCCAAACAACAGCACCACCTGCACAAAATTAAATTCTGACAAATGCATCAATTTTTCTGATCACCCGCAAACACCCAAACAAGTGAAAGGATTCAACCACCATTGATATTGCATATTTGAATCCTGTATGTTTAATCCTTAACCAGTTCCACGAAAGCAACTTTCACCTGTTCTGCAATCGCGTCCAACGACACATTTTTATCCTGAGTTAATTTTTTTAGCATTTCTAGACTTCCAAATACTCCTCCACTAGCAAGCAAAACAAATTGTTCTTAAACCCACTCCGTTCCTTTTCCTCCAATACTTACTCCAGAGAAATAATTGAGATGAGAATTGCAATTATTATGATACACCACATTCACACCTAGCCATTTAGCCATATCCATCCACACTTTAGAAAAAGCATGGCATTCAAAAAATAAATGGGATGTTGACTCCATCACCACAGCCGCCTACACAATTTAGCTAATCTCCGCTTAGGATTCCTCTTCTAGATAAACTATCTTTGACCAGAATACGGTATTGAAATACTTGCCACACAAACACCGCGACTTTCAACAGAATGAATTTATGCTACGCCTTATTGTTGAGTGGTTGATCCAGGATTGCTATCTTCCATTAAGACATTGTAAGCCAACTTAACAGAATAGAAATTTGACGAGTCCTCCACCCAAACTATACAATCATTACTACCCTCCATGATGGTAACCTGTTCTAATTCCACAATCATGTGATGAAGCAATTCTGCTGCACCACTAGAATAACTCTCTTCTCCACCTAAAATCCCACACCCGGTTCCCACCAATTTCCCTCTTCAACACCATCACCTTAGCCTCTTTGTTCAAAGATAAGGAAAATAGTTGCTCAAACCTCATTTTTAATGACCACCCTCCCACCCAATGATCGCTCCAAAATAAAGTATCCTCTCCGTCTCCCATTATTTTACTAACGCAACCCTAAAACCAATTATGAT
Source organism: Medicago lupulina (assembly GCA_958299785.1). Classification (NCBI taxonomy): domain Eukaryota; kingdom Viridiplantae; phylum Streptophyta; class Magnoliopsida; order Fabales; family Fabaceae; genus Medicago; species Medicago lupulina. Next base: position 2,099,560 of record OY283143.1, on the reverse strand, counting down.
TGTTACCCATCCCCCTTCTTTCCACAATTTTTTACACCCCACCCACTCACCTTTCCTTACAAACTTGGAACTATTGTAATGTAACAAATATAATTCACAAATGATTCTTTCTTATACTTAAGATTCTAAATGGTTCCTTGCCTAAAACTTGACAGGATGCTATTCATTTGTCCCTGATGTTGGAATGGTCATGACTTATCTTGAGAAATTAAACTGGTGGCCAGTATCATGTTCTGCTAGTAACTACAGATAGACAAATAATCCTTTAACTAACAGTAATTTATTGAGAGATACAATTTACAGTTCTTCGCTTATGTATAACAGTCATCCTAAGCTTCACATGCAAATGAAGCAGCAACATTGTAGTCGTAACATGCAAGCATAGTAGTACATTTGGTTTGCTTTGCAATTGATACTCTATTGTAGCTCATAATTACCTAATTACCGATACATTGTCTTATTAGTTGTAGTAGAAAACTAGGTGTGTGCATACCTACAATTCTTCAATGCTTCGATGAATGACATTCTTCAAAGCTTCATGTTCATATCAATCTCCAATTGACAGCATGTTCTTTTCTGAAACTGTCGATCCATGTGAGCCGAGACAAATGAAGCATCAGAATGAATTCAATTTGGGTTAGTAACTAAAAAGCTTAAAATGGTAAAAGATATTTTTTTAATAAAAAACATCATTCAATACATACTATTATCTTGGTGAGTAATCTGAGAGAATAAAGTGATCTGGAAGGTGGGAAAAGTTGAAGCTTTTACACGATTTAGAGCATCTGGAGGAAGGGGCGGATGTTGACCCTCGTACATGATATCACCTTGTTGGATAATGTGATATCAGTTATACATACCAAAACAATAGGAGACTAACACAAATTGATTGGCTCTCACTCGGTAAATGACTAAATATTGCTCTCAAAAGTTATTCTCTTTCAAGCATAATCTTTCCCATATTATCTTGCTGGAATAAAGTCTAATCATACTTCCTTAAGCAAGAGTAGACAAAGCAATTCTCCATCATTAATTCAAAGGTATAACTTAACAGGAGCATATTAATAAGCCTGTTTGCAGATTTATGGTCTTAATAAAATGGTCACTTGCCAATAATTACAGTATTGCTTTCAATTGAAATATCCTCACCTTGCTATAGTTGATCCATGTTCAGAAAGTAAAAGCAAAGATTAAAAATTAATTTACTAAATTAAAAGGGGTGCCAAAAGACAGTATACCCCGTGTTACTCTGCATGAACTCAGCTGAAGTCATTCATCCAGGTTTGACTTATATCTAACCCTTCTCTTTTTGAAAAAAAAAATGTAGATACCGTTCTCAAAGTTGCTTATGTCATCGATGGAGAGATCAAGAAAGGGTTAATGGAAAAAACAGACTTTGGCATGCAGATGAGTACAAAAATTATAATTTTTCTTCTTTTGGAGTAAAAATAACAGAATCAGATATTGTTTGATGTGGTACTAGCTGAGAAATGATGCTACTGTAACATTAGTCATTTATACATTTCAGAACATAAACTGAATTCCTAATGCAAATGATAAGCCCCTTCACTGGTTGAATCAATTAGAGCGAAACAAGTAATTAAGAGTTTGATCCCTCAAACTTTTACCGATTTCCTTTACTCTTATAAATTGGTAAACAATTGAACTTTGAATATGGAGAACACGAGATATAAGCCCTATATGGATAAACAGCTTAATTTGCAATTGTGGCATGTGCGCTTATGTATTGGCTATTTTCATAACAAAAGATAAAATTAAAGTGTTCATTAGGTCTATTTTCGTTATTCTAAATGGTTGAACAAGTCATAAGTTGTTTTCATAAGTTCTCACAAACAATCTAACAAGTAAATAAGTTTAAAATTTAAATAAGTCAATCCAAACAGGCCTATTATATAATTATTGACATCCAAAGTCAAATTTTTTACATACTGAATTTGAAAGTCTGGCTAATTTGATTCTTTGGGCAGGAAAAAAATGAAAAAAACACAAATGGGAACCACAAGAAAAGCTGCAAGCTTTAGGAATTCCTCATTCTGCTGTGTTATCACTCCAATCCTTGACCAGTCTCCGCTATACCTGAATTAAACAATTCGCTTGAAGAATCAAAATTGTTATTATAAACTGAAATAAAACAAAATTAACAAGAAGTGTTACTAACCCTGCATCAATGAATCCCAAGCCAGAAACTCCAATGGCAGCACGAACAAGATTTGATTTTGAAACCTTCAATGGTAAAAAAGATTGTTGCTGAGACTCGTTGTTGTCTTGAACATCTTTCTTTTTAGCCAATGTTGTACAAAACCTCCTTCTTGCTGGAAGAAAATGAGTGAAGCTGTAAACGGTAAAGCTACTTCCTATGATTCCCATTAGCTACCTCTTGATCCCTATCCACACACTGCTTACTACTTCAACTGTTCCATAACTCAGGAGAATAAGAAGAACAACAAAATAGGGCAACCTCGTCATTTTGTTTGGTATCGTATGGTTCAACTTCAAAGTTTAAACTAGGCAGGGAAGTAAGTAAGAAATTTTAAATTTAAGTTTTCTTTTTTGAAAGGAAATTTAAGTTTTTTTTTGAGTAAAAATTTAAGTTTTTATAAACATTTCTTTTTTATAAAATTTGTAATGAATTAGTGAAACATGGTTTAAAGTCTTCTAAACACGTGAAGATTGAAGAAATGGTTGTAATATTTTTAATGCATGTAACATGACCATTTAAAAAAGATTTTAATAGTAAGATGTGACTTTAAATAGACATTTTTATCGTGTACTTCATACATGAGCCATTCAATATATATCCTTCAAATATAATAAATATGAAGATCATATATTTCATGATTGTCATGCCAAAATAAAAAATGATCGACATTAGTGGCCATTTTTTAAGAATGTTGTAGAAGCAACTAATGATACACATATGTCATGTGTAGTTAGTAACATTGAGCAAACAAGGCTTATAAGAAGAAAATGATATCTAACACAAAATATAATTGTTGTATTTAACTGGAACATATGTTTCATTTTTTTTGTATTAATTGGTCGGAAAGGTAGTGCCCGTGATGCCCATGTTCTTGATCAAGCTCTTACAAATACGAACCTTAATTTTCCAAATCGTTTTCAAGGTATGTTCTATTGTCTTGCTAGAAATTATTTTCATATTTTTTTTTTGGCTTAATTGCACTTTTGGACCCCTATCTTTCCAAAAGTTGTGGTTATGGACCCCTAACTAATTTAAATACAAAACAGCCCCCTATGTTTTGATTCTTTGGCAGTTTTGGACCCCCAGTCCATTGTTGACTCGGTCAACGCTGACGTGGCACCCTAAGTGAGGTGTCACGTGTCAATTTTTTTCTTTTTTTTGTGTCTTAGGGGTCCAAAACTGCTAAAGAATCAAAACATAGGGGGCTGTTTTGTATTTAAATTAGTTAGGGGTCCATAACCGCAACTTTTGGAAAGATAGAGGTTCAAAAGTGCAATTAAGTCTTTTTTTTAGGAAGAAATTATTTACTTTATTTTCATATTTTAATGAATACTATGCAGGGGATAATGGCCATCCAACAAAAATAGGTTACATTGGTCCCTACAAATGTGAACATCGTCACATTTTAGATTTTATGCGTTAAAGCGGGTTAGAAAATAATAAAAAATTATTTAATTATAACCACTCAAGTTTAAGGTGCACAATTGTAAAAACTTTTTGTGTATGGAAGAATAGATCTGCAATCATGCATCACATGCATGAGTTTAAACATGAGACGCAAGTTCAAATAGTTGTCGCAATAATGACAATACACAACTTTATCAGATTGAATGTTGAAATGGATATTGATTTAATCTTTATAAAAATGAAAATAAAACCACTCACCATGTTAATTATCATAGATCAACTAACTTTGATCATTCAGAGAGTCTCAACGCATTTCATTTCTCATAAATGGATCAAACTCAAGACTCAAAATGCAATTGAATTATAAAATGTAAGCTAAATAATTAATTTGTCGTAATATTTCAATATTATGTTACACTTTGAATTATATTATCCATTTGTAATTTAATTTAGATCCCTCATATTTTATTATTACTTTAATTTTGAATTTTTTAAGGTTATAGTTATATATTCCTAAAAAAAAAAGGCATAGCTATATTTAACAAGTGGACTCCCTCGAAAGAAAATAAAAACTACTAGTGGATTAGTTAGCCTAAAAAAACCATAGGTGATTAGTAATTTTGTTAAATGTTTTACGAAAATACATTTTTTTTAAGAGATTAAAAAATCAATTTCGAGGCAAATCATTCAAAGGACATCTATTTAAAAATCACTTTTACATCGCTATATCCAAACATAAAATTAAATCATATTTAACTTACTTTCGACCAAAATCAATTCAATCAAATTCAATTTGATAAAAATCAATTATTATCACACACCTAAACTTTATAAAACACCTAACAAATTATCATAGGAGTAAAAGTATGTGGAATGTTGAAAGGTATTTCAGTCAAACTACTATGCGCGAATTGCAGGTTTATGTTATTGTAGCATAAACCCTTGCAATGGCAGTGACGGCAAATTCAGAAATCCACAGATTCCCACAATACAAATACATCGACGCCGTTCGTTGGCTTCCAGTTCTATCCGCATTCAACCGCTATGCTGTTCTCGCTACTTCCGATTTCGATTCCAATCTTTCTTCCATCGAAATCCACTCTTTCAAACCAAATCCACTTTCCTTCGATTTCCACTCTTCATGGACTTCTCCTTCACCAATCTCATCTCTCAAATCCTCTCAGTTCCTTCAGAAATCCATCATCGCCGCTTCAACTTCCTCCGGTTCACTTCACTTCTTGTTCGCTGATTCCACCGATGCGAGCCTTGTATCTGAGGTATCTGTTCCGGAGAATGAGCTTCACTTGGAGGGGAAGTGTTGCATTGATTTGATGGATGGTGGGGTTGAGTGTGTTACTGTTGGGGATGATGGGAAGGTGAATTTGGTTACTGTTGGAGATTCTAATTTGAATTATCGTAGATTGTTTGATAGTGGTGGGTTGGTTTCTTATACGTCGGTGAAATGGGCTTCTCCGGTGGAGTTTGCTACTGGTGGATATGGATTTGGTCTTCATTGGTGGGATCAGAGAAAACCTGGTGGACCAGTTTCTCAGTTTAAGGGTAACTGGTAAGAAAAGTATTAAGCTTTAGTTACTTAAATGTTGAGCCTTGACTTGTTTTGAGACTTGAATTGACTTATTTGAACTTATTTCCGGTGCAAACGCTAGTGAAGAGCTTATGGAAATTGGAAACAAGTTGTGATATTCCATAAGCTGTTTTTAGCTTACTTCCGTACACTCTCTAGGATAGCTTATGAAAATAACTTATGGATTATTTGAAAAAAATTGACTTTATTTTATCTTGTCATGGGAATAGCTTATGCACAAGCACTTATACTACACAATACGCAATTACTTTATAAGTATTTATATGACAACCATTTATGCTATACACGGTTAATTAAGTTGTTTAACCGGATAGGAGCCTAGGATTGTTCAAATATTAGAGTTATACTTACTGTGTGGCTGGTTTTTTTGCAGGGATAAACATTTGAATTCTGGGATAGTGCATTCTATAGACATTCATCCATCAAGAAAGCATACTTGTCTGGTAACATTGCTAAGCTCCACTCCTCAATTCCTGTTATATAATTTACTTATACCTTTTTCAGTGATTGTGGATTTTGGCCATTGTGGTCTGAATTTCTGAACTAAAATAAAACTGTGGTTACGATAAAAGTTTTTAAAGCTTAAAAATGTTGGTAGAGAAGTTAAATGATGAGTTATGTTGTAACAGTTGGGATAGAGAAGCTGATTTCAAGTTATGCAGCTCTAAGTTTTTTAGAGATCTATCCAACTAGTTGTTTTGGATAGTTTCAACCCCTTATTGGTCTGTACTGAATCTTTGCCATTGTGTCTGCATGTGTGATTGGTGCTCATTGTTGTTTTGTTACGTTCATTAGAAGACTTGTTACTTTGTTAAAGCGTCTGCAATGCTAGAACCAAAATTGGTTATTAATATTATTTTGGTGGACCTAAAGATGCCATGTAAGACTTTAAGAACACATGCCCATTTTTACTGTAATCCCAAAATCATATTTTTATTCTTAACTTACATTATAGGGTCCCACAATTCACCATTTTTAGCATAAGAACCGTCCCACTATGGGAAATCTTTAAATACATACGGAATCGGCAAATCCCTTAAGGGTGCAACAGCTCGCTAGAATTAAGAATACGAGGGACATTAGCCAAGACAAGTAAAGAAGCTCGTTTGTGTCTTTGTTATATATTGCTAATGTTGTTTATTTATCCTACAACAAAAATTAAGGCCAGAAGGGAACTGTTTTTCATCTCTGCAAAAATAACTTTCTCATCTCTGCAAAGATAACTGTTTTATCATAGGTACAGCTTGAATTTGAACGATTCTTCATTTCTTGGATAAGAATTTATCAGATTAATGGTTTAGAGAGCTGAGTGGCTGCATGATCCTTTTACAGTTTATGTTTACTTGTATGCTTCTGCTGTTTCTTAATTATTGATGTTCCCTCTCAGGCTGCTGGCTCCTTAGGTACTGTTTTGGCTTGGGATCTTAGGATGCAACAACAACCGCTTATACTTTCAGGAACAGGAGCAGGTGATGGGGCTGGCAACACTGCCGGTCAGTCAATATCGGAAAGTGAGGTTTGGGAGGTTCAGTATGATCGTTGCATAAAATCAAACACTTCATCTACCCGGATTTTACCTGCAATGATATGTTCGGAGGATGGAATTCTTGGCGTGATTGAGCAAGGTATATATGTTCATTGCAATTTACAACATGTTAAAAGTGTCCGTTCATCAGGAATATAGTTGGTGAATCTGATGGTGTGTTCTTACATTGCCTAGGTGAGGAACCTATTGAGCTGCTGGCAGAACCTTGCGCCATCAATAGCTTCGATATTGATCGACATAATCCATTGGTAAGTGGGGGCAGTTAATATTGTTTGTATTGCATGGGATTGAGTTGGTGGTGTTTACCTATAGTTCATTTTTTGAAATATACATTATAATCACCAAATGGTTTATCTATTAAATACTAGTAAAAGAATGATTTTATGGAAAACATGTTACCTTAGGACGATTTTTCTGTACAGTTGTTTTTACATTGTTACTAATTTATTAAAAATTAACAAAATGAAAACGATGGAGAGAAAAAGTGGTTACAGGATGAAGGTGGAAAATTCCTTTCTGATGATGTTATTGTTCCATGCAGGATGTGATATGTAGTTTAGAGTGGGAATCAGTCGCCATATTGACAAGACAATAACATTAGCAGTCTTGTTTGTACTGTATCTGCTTGAAATTGAGAATTCTGAAAGGGGTACATTTTGTAGCTGATGGAAGAACTGGAGCTTTTAACTCATTATTTGTACTTCTTTATGACCAAATGTAATGTTCTTTTGTAAAGCCATTAGTATGAAAATGGATTTTGGGATTGGCGGATTGCAAAATATGCAGCATGTGTGAAAGGAGTCGTTTAAACTACAGTTGCATTTATTTGCAAATTTGGGTGGGATCTATATCCTGAATGTCATTGTATCTTCATCTCAACTGCTTGATTTCCGTATTGATTTAACTTGATCACGTGTAGTGACATAGTTGATATTTCTCATCAATAAAACGTAGTTGATATTGCCTTGCCTTCAAAACTTCTAAAGTATCTGTTCTGTAGAGGTTAAAATAATTGAAATTGATTCTAAGCTTAACTAAATTTTTACTAGTTCTAGGGTGAGAAACCCAGAAAACAAAACAATTCTTCTAGTTCTTGGGTGAGAATTAATTGCAAGGCCACAAATGGATGGATAGTTAATCCTCTCCATTTTCATTCTTGGGTTCTCATTTATTACTTAAAAGTTTTGTGGTGCATAGAAGATATTTGAACCTTCATGTAATCATGTCATTATCAATTTATATTTCCAAAATCATGATATGGGATCAAATGTAGAAAATAAGAAATGGAGGTTTTATTTTCCGAAAAGAAGACAGTTGTTTATGTGCCTGTTTGGTTCCGCGTTTGATGGCCCCCAAACGCACGTCCGACACTGAAACGCCGTTTCGACAGTTTTCTTTGATGTGTTGGATAGCTGCAATATCAATTTTCCAAAACGTGGTTTTGCTTCTAAACGCGAGTCCCTTCAAAGCTACAAATCGGAGCTTTTGCGGCAAAGCAAAATCCATTCCAATCTATAATTTCCAGTAACAAATATATTTTACCTAATCACCCTTGACATCTCCAATTTTTCCTACACGAAGTATACAAAAACAATTTTCTTCTTCTTCACATCACCCAAATATATTCTACAAAAACAAATATATTCTACTCACATCACCCAGATCCACCACTCCTTCTGAAACCCACAACCACAAAGATCTGTCTTTCCCCTCTATAAGCTTGAGGCCATATTTTGCAAGAATTGAATAATGTAGAGATGGTAGGGTGTAGAGTGGGAAAATAATATTGAGAGATTTGGAAGGAAATTGAAATGATGGTGTAATGAAAGAAACCAGACGGTTCTGGAGAAAATGGAAGTGAGTGAGGCACTTGTGATTTCAACAAGAGGGACACATAATCTTATTTTATTGGATTTTTTTTCTGTTGGGTTGGGCCATTTTTTTTTTCCAATAATGGTAGTGTTATTTTACACCCTTTGATTTGTTTTCAAGGAACCCTTTGATTATTATATTATATTAAAAATCATTCAATTGATGAAAATAATATTAAAAATATCTCTTATAAAAAATGAATTTGTGAAGCAATAAAAATCAAAATATGATAAGTTCAAATAATTATCTAAAATGAAAATGAGTACTTGTTTTTAATAACATTAAAGGATAATTTGGTCATTACACGTTCAAAATTAATTTTGATTCAAACTATCCAAACAACATCAACTCATAATAATCACTTTTAAGCGAGTATATCCAAACATAAATCAATTCATATCCAACTCACTTTTAACCAAAATCAATTCTCTCAAACTTAATTATATCAAAATCAATTCTCACCGCCGCCGAACCAAACACATACTATAACATAATGTTCCAAATGTTAAAGGATGAGCAAAATTAGCTAAACTATGGTCTTTTTTTTTTTTTTTTTTTTTTTTACAAAAATACGATTAATTTTAACTTCCAAGTCCTTAAATTAGCTAAACTATAGCGTGACAATTTTTATTTGTCTTATACTTTCCATAGGGACTAAAAATTAATAATTTGTTTATAAGTACTAAAATTTTAAAAGAAACATAGGGAAAGACATAGACCACTTTTTTTTTTGAGTAAATTACACTCCCCTCCCCTCAAAGATGCTTGAAATACACTCCCCTCCCCTCTTATGTTAAAATATAGAGTAAATTACACTCCCCTCCCCTCAAAGATGCTTGAATTACACTCCCCTCCCCTCTTATGTTAAAATATACATTCCCCTCCCCTCTTATTCAAAATATATTAGAAAAAAATTCATTCCCCTCCCCTAAGAAAAGCTTGAATTACATTCCCCTCCCCTCTTATGTTAAAATCTACACTTTACTCCCTCAATATATATTTTTTTTATTTTTAATAATCTAGCAAAAAAATAATAATCTAAGACACTTCGAAAAAAACAGTATTGCAAGTCTATTTTAACATAATAAAAAATTGAATACATATTTTTTTGCTATTTTTTATTCACAATTTCATTAACATGTAGTTTTAAACCCTATTATAAAATATGAAACAAGCCAAAATAAAATTAAAATATGTGAAAAATTACTAACGACAATAAACCATGGTTATTTAAAAGTTAATTTTAAACTCTAAATTATAAAATCAATAGCAAAATATTTAAATTTAATTATCATTAACATTTAAATTATAAAGAAATGAATTAATTTTTCTTAAAGGGTGGTTTAAAATTAATATATATCATAAAAATATTTATTTATATTAAAATAGATTAAAGTGTAGTGCATATTTAATTATCAAGGGAGGGGGTTGTAATTCAAGCATCTTATAAGGGAGGGGAGTGTAAATTTTATTTTTTAAGGGAGGAAATTGTATATTTTAACATAAGAGGGGAGGGGAGTGTATTTCAAGCATCTTTGAGGGGAGGGGAGTGTAATTTACTCTAAAATATACAATTTCCTCCCTTGAAAAATAAAACTTACACTCCCCTCCCTTATAAGATGCTTGAATTACAACCCCCTCCCTTGATAATTAAATATGCACTACACTTTAATCTATTTTAACATAAATAAATATTTTTATGATATATATTAATTTTAAACCACCCTTTAAGAAAAATTAATTCATTTCTTTATAATTTAAATGTTAATGATAATTAAATTTAAATATTTTGCTATTGATTTTATAATTTAGAGTTTAAAATTAACTTTTAAATAACCATGGTTTATTGTCGTTAGTAATTTTTCACATATTTTAATTTTATTTTGGCTTGTTTCATATTTTATAATCGGGTTTAAAACTACATGTTAATGAAATTGTAAATAAAAAATAAATAAAAAATATGTATTCAATTTTTTATTATGTTAAAATAGACCTGCAATACTGTTTTTTTCGAAGTGCATTAGATTATTATTTTTTTTCTAGATTATTAAAAATAAAAAAATATATATTGAGGGAGTAAAGTGTAGATTTTAACATAAGAGGGGAGGGAAATGTAATTCAAGCTTTTCTTAGGGGAGGGGAATGAATTTTTTTCTAATATGTTTTGAATAAGAGGGGAGGGGAATGTATATTTTAACATAAGAAGGGAGGGGAGTGTAATTCAAGCATCTTTGAGGGGAGGGGAGTGTAATTTACTCTTTTTTTTTTTTTGAAGCAAGACATAGACCACTTGACTAAAATTTTAGTCCATATAAATCATCAATTTAGTCAATACAATATCACTTTATCTCGTATTTAGTCGCTATAGTAAAAAAAGAAAGTGAGTGGTAGCAGTGAGGTTGGAAATAAAGTTGGAAGGAGGGAAAATTGGATTGGGATTTTGAAGCGCGGGTACCCGGCGAGAGTTATGGAAAAGGGCGGGGAAGCAAGGATAGATCTAAAGCGAGACGGTATCGAGGATCTGAGCGGCCGCGTTCATCTACTTCCCTGCTGCATCAAGCACGATGGTCCCACCGAAGTTTCTCACTATTTCAAACCTAAACCCACCGGCGTCGTCGGAGAAGATGGTTTACCATTACAACAATCACATTTTAGAGGAAGGTTACTCGAAGGAACTACTCTTCCTCTTCCTCATAACTACTCTGGTTCGTATCTCTTATTCTCTCTTTTTTCTTTCTATTAAATTTGATTGTGATGATTGCTATGCTCTGTAGGTTTTGTTTTAGGAAAGAAAAAATCCGATGAAAGCTCTGATTCGTGGGAGACAAGTGCTACGTTTAATGGTATTACGTATTGGAACCACGATAGCGTTCCTTCAAACAATGATGATTTTTCCCGTGCTTTTCATTGGATTACTGTTGCACAAGCTGTAAGTTGTTTTCTACTTTCTGTGTTATTATTAGAATATATAATTGTGTTAGTGTATGATTGGTTATCCAATGGTGAAAATTGATTTTGATTGACTTGTTTTGGTATAATTGATATTAGTTAAAAGTAAGTTTAAGGTAAAATGGTTTATGTTTGGATATGATCGACTGAAATGGAATTGAACAATTAATTTGAGTGTAAAAATCATGTTTGGAAGTAAAAACTACAAATCCCACCTTTAAGTTAGAATAATTCTAGAGACAAAATCGATTCTAATAGAAAATTCTCAAACATACCAACATCAATTATGTGTTTAGTGTCTCTTTTGGCTCTCTCAAAAGTGAATTGAAACATGCATTATAGTATTTAAACAAGCAAACAAGTGAATTTTTCGGCATTGCAATTTTTTCATAGTACATGTTTGGTTTGCATGAATCTGTCTGCCAGAACAGTTACCTCTACTACTGTTCAATGATGAATTTCTCATGCACCAGACACGCAGTCAACTAGAAACATATTTAGTGTTTGCCTAAACCTTGTTGAGTTGTATCTTTGTTTGTTAGCATTATGTTAATGTTGAGGGGGTTGCATCTTAGAGGATGTCATATTGTAAGCAAGAAGCAGTTTCTTCATTCACGCTCTCTCAGTTCATCATATTCTGATTGGAGTGTGCTTGGCCGATGATTACCTCAAGGCAGTGTCTAGACACTTCTTGGCCTCTTACTAATTTTCAATTATACCGTCTTTCTTTGATTAGACAGTTCAAATGCTTGCATATTAGGAATGGGGGAACAGGGTAGCTTGTGTATTAGGCATGGATATTCTTGTTGAGTAGGGGGTGTGTTGTTAGAAGCAAAACATCTATCTGTTCTTGATGTATTTTCCTTTGGTTCCGATTAATCCATTCAAAGTTTTAAAATAAAATGGAACAAGTGTTGATGAGGACAATGAGACTTGTGTTTGCATCATCGAGGTTACCTAACTAGATATTTGCTTCTTTATTTTTGCAGCTGCATACTCCTGTGACACCTGAGGAGTTAGAGTCATCATCTATTACACTCTAGAGTCCCAATTACTCTCCCTACAAAATGCTGTAGCTTAATTCCAGTTAATTTATTCCTGTAATTTTTATGCTTTTGTTGTATGTTGTCTCCAACGATCCTTATGTACTTCCCCTTTTAAGTTTTATAGATCCTGTTTGTTTTTCACTTAGTAAATACAATATCTATCATATTCATAGTTGGAAAGCTTGCTATCTTTAATAGCACATTATGTCTAGTCTATCTCTACTGAAGGAGGAGGATATCTTCCACTATGCATGCCTATCAGAATCATAATTGTGAAGGCACGGTTTAGATGAGCTCGAAGACCACATATTGTATGGATGATGATCAGTTTCTTTAAAAGTGTTCAAGTATGAGGAGCCAGTTCCTTTATTATTTATTGTTTTCTCCGTTTAATTATTAGTGGCTCTTGTTAACTTAATTTTCCTGTTTTAGTTTGAAAGGCACATGCTAAGTTGCTTACTATGTTAGTGTCTTAACTTTTGTGTTTGTTGTAACGGGAAGAGGGGAGAGTTTCTGACTGTGTGAGAATGGATGGAGCCTCAACACTTTAAAACTTAGCTTTTGGAGAAGTTTTAGAACAGAAGTGCTTTCAAAATGGTTGAATGGGGTTTGCCCTGATAATTTTAATATTGTATTTAATATTGGCCCCAATACAAAGTGTTGCTTCTAACAAAAACACACTTCTGTGTATATCCTGTTGCGGAACAAACACATACCTTGTTGTAAGCTGGAATGGCATGATTCGACTGCAAGTAAAGAACTGAAAATCACAAGGCTGTGATTTCAAGTTGATTGTGCTTTTCTATACCCTCACGCGGTTTCCCCCACCACCTACATTTTTACAAAACCCCGTTTACCCTTCTTGATTTATAACCATTTTCATTTATCATTCTTGAAATATTTATTTTCATCTCTCTATTTTTCTAGAATGCAGAGTATTGTGATTTTCTAAATAAAAAGAAGACATTCTGGGAAACTTTGTTTTTGAAGAAACACTCCGGGAAACTTAAATTTGAATATAAAAGGGAAATGTTGTATGTCAATTCTTTCTCATGATGATACCATGACACGACATCCGTGTATTGTAGCAACGACGCTAATTTAAATCCAGCTACTCATGTATTCCGTGAAAGGAGCGTCTAACGATAGAAACGCCTTCATGGAATTACGTGTTCGCGACAAATAGCAATGCTCATTAAGAAATTATGAAGGGTCAAATTTAATTTATCAGGTTCCTACTTATTAAGGTGACTTTTTGAATTTATACTTCTCCATGTGTATTCCCTCTCTGCATCATCCTAGTCAACATAATTCATCCTCACTAAACACCCTCTCTCGACTTCCCCTTTGTAAATAATTCATTATGGAAAGTGTTATTGAAGTTCTGGATTTGAGTTTTCTGAAACTATATTTTTTTCTGGACAACCCAATCATTTTTATAAAGTTTTCTGTAAAATTTAAGATGAAGAATTAAAAATTATAAAATCAAATAAATAAAAATATTTAAAAGAGACAAAAGAATACCAAATGTAGGGTCATGTTTTTAGCAGAAGCAGCACACCAGAACGATTTGAAGGCCCAAACGAAAAGGGAAGGCCCAAAACAAAAACATAAGAAACCGTCTGAACAGAAAACATGATGAGTTAATGACGACCACTTGATTGAAACGTAATCAATCTATGCATCTTCTTTATCCACAACCGCGTAGTAATCTTACTCAATCTATCTATCTTAACAAATAACGATATCGAACATCACATACAATTTACAAGAACCACAAACACACTCTTAACATGGCGTTGGCTTCTGCAACAGCCACACTCTCCTCTTTCGCATTCAAACTTTCACCACCATCTTCTTCTTCCCCTCGCGTCTCTTTCAGTTCAGTTAAATCACCTTTCTCACACAATGTCAATTCCCTCAAACTCAATTGGTCTAGTAGCATTTCCGCTCCAATTATTAACCAAAATCATTCCATTGTTACCACTTCTCCTCGCTCTCTCACTATTGTATCTGCTAAAGGCTACAAATTGAAAACTCATAAGGTTCTATCCTCTTTCAAACCCACTCCAATTTTAAATATGCATCTCTGTTTTAATTGAATTTCATTTTTTACAGGCATCGGCAAAGCGATTTAGGGTTACTGGTGCCGGGAAAATTGTGCGTCGGAGAGCCGGAAAGCAACATTTGCTCTACAAAAAGAATAAGAAGAGGAAATTGAAACTCTCCAAAATGGTTCGTTCATTTTTTACTTTTTACATCATTCATGCTTAAATTAATTATTATCATTATCTTCACTGCTTTCTCACTCTGCTTCCAATTAATTGTCAAAAGATATTATTTCTTTTTACCAGTTTTAATGAATTGATTATAACTGTATTTGTTGTGGGGTGTTTTTGAGGATTCATATTCTAACTCATTACCTGTTATGCTTGTCATTTCATATTTTTTTGCTGGTTTTATTTGGTGCTTTATTTGGAAAATGAACTACTTTCATTGCGAATTATATCAGTCTCATACCTTTCTTGCCCAAGAGTACCTTAGTAGTTAGATACAAGTTAGGGTATGGAACTGGTTAGTTAGATTGTTTTTGCAGTTGTTATGCGCGGTTTTATCTGTCAAAATTTTTTATCGTTCTTTTTATCTCAATAATTTCATGAAGTTTTACTACATGAAAGAGGGTGACTTTTTCTTGGGGTTGGGTTGTGAGATTATTGGAAGAGGGTGACTTTTAGGAAATGGGAATGGATGGAAAAGTTGAAACATAAATTTTGTTGCCCTGCCTTCTCTCTATTTTTCATGTATCATGAAGTGAAGATTATGAAACTAAAACACTTAATTGTGCACCAAACAAATATCTACAATGTGTAGCTCAAGTAAGTAACATATATTGCTTTCCGATTTCCGTGTCCATATAGGATGATGCCCTTAAAGCCGTTTTGATATTATGCATCAAGTATGAGTAGAGATGTCTTACAACCAACTCAAAAAGAGTTTGCCTTTACCTGCCTATCTTATGAATTATCAATTATCAACTTATCACACGGTTGAGTTTGGTCCTTAATCTTTTTTTTTTTCTTTTCTCTCGCTCGATGATTTCTTATTTTGTGTGATTCTACTATTAAAATCAAACCAAATACCAAGTTTTTATCGCTTAATAGCGGATATTGTTAATTAGTAAGTTGGCTAACAAGGACATAAGTCATGTTGTTTGTTATAAGAGGGAAGCCTTAAAGAGTGACCTATCTTGTCAAATGGAAGGAGTAGTGGGCTTTAGGAATTTGGGAGGGTGGCCTCAAATCTCTGCTGATTGTTTGTATTCAAGGGAATTGTTACTTATTTTCTATGTTAACATTTCAGTTACTATTGTTGTCTTTGAATGATCTATAATATTCTAGATACTTTAAATTAGCCATGAAATCATGGGTTTGAACTGGATATGCGTAAAAAGCAGTCTTATTATGACATTTGTAATCAGATCATATCATTTAAATAAAAAAATTGTGAATTAGGACTTGTCTACTATCCACAAATCTTAACAAAATGCCTTGATGGGTGTATTCCAAGTTGCTCTTTTCAATTTTTATTTAACAATCTTAAGAAAAACATCCACAATTTTCTGTTCTACTGTCCGCAAATATTTATTGCTGAAATTTATCTGCTAATTTATGTGAAGTGATAAATTACAACCTTCTATGGAATGTGAGGACTAAAATAAAGTCATTGGTACTTGATAAATTGATTGAAATTATCAATTGAACTGAACTGTAGTGGCGTGTAGAATTTCAGCACTTGGAAGGAATTTCATCTCATCTTGACCTTTGTACTTTTACCAAACCCATATCCATCCTAACAACACTTGGATTTCTAGAACTAGAATGATATTTGATATACTGTGGAGAAGCTTAAGTGTCTGACTTGGATTCACCTGAAATGTGGCATTTTGGTTGAAGTTATTTTTACCGAACATTTTCTTGGGAATTTTCTGATTCTGTTTTGAAATACACACAAACATATAAGTTATGGAATCAATTTTTTCATCTCTAACTTTTGTTTATTGTCGTTCACAGATTCAAGTCAACAGAAGTGACTATGACAATGTAATTGGAGCTTTGCCATATCTGAAAGTAAACAGAAAAGCTACGTAAATGTTGTGTTTGCAAATCTGAAATATGAATCTAGCATGGTCCTGTCTAAGGATTTGTGAAGTCTCCAATATGCTTTTATACCGTTTGAAAGTTGTTTTATTTTACAAACGAATTGAGGTAGTTTTTGCCACTTGAAATATCAGTGACTCGTGAAAATGTTGTCCTTGTATTATTATGTAATAACAATTGTATTTACTTCATTTCCATTTCTACTATTCACATTTACCATCTTCCCGTTTAGCATTACACATGTCTTGTGGTAAATATTATTTTTCCTTATGGACTTTTTGTGGTGAATCATGCGATCATAATAATATTATGAACTTGATTTTTTCGTATGAACTTTTTGTGGTGAATCATGTGGTCGTCATAATCTATTTCGTTAGGTGACTTTATTAAAAAATAATCATTGACACCACTAAATAAATAATTGTTTAAATAAAATCATGAGTAACTAAATAATCCTAGCTACTCCTCTGTTTGATTCAGTTTGATTCAGTCCAAGAGGACAAATTGTCATGGCAGGAAGAAATACATGGAGAGTACACGGTGAAGTATGGATACCGTATAGCTATCAGAGACATTATTCCATCGACTCAAATCTCATGTGTCGGGTGACTGGAATAGCCTAAAAAAAAAAAATGCTGCGCAACTTGGTATGGCGTTTTTGTTGGGGATGTGTGCTGACGCGTGTCAAGCTAGCTCAAAGACACGTCCAATGTCTCTTACATTGTCCTTGGTGCGAAGATGAAGTTGTGGACGATTGACATGCTTTTGTTGGATGTAATATGGAGCTGGTTCCTTGCTGGTTCATCAATCACTATGTTGTCTCGGATTGGGTTAGTTCATAATATTGCATATTTTTCATTGATATTTGCATCAATGAAAGTCTAGATATGGCGGAGAGAGTGACATCTCTGGTATGACAGGTTTGGGCGGCGCGTAATGATTTGGCGTGGAACGATGCTCGGGCATAGTCGTCCAACATTTAATGACAAGCATCAAGTAGTTGGAAGCAGTGGAATGCAGCAGAGACTATTTCTAGTTCTTGAAGGAGTACGCCTCCCGTCAATAGATCTGAAGTGAGGTGGGAGAAGTCTGTCATAGGGCGGTTGAACTGCAACATTGATGCGACATTCCATGATTCTACAAATCTTACCTTCGTTGGGTGATGTGTGCACAATGAGGTTGAAGAATTCTTGCTGGCTCAAACCTCCTAGACTACCTCTTAAATGACTGTTCTTAAAGGAGAAACCATGACACTTATGGAAGACATTCGTTTATCTATCAATAAAGGATGGACATATGTGATTTTAGAGATAGATTCATTTACCTTGGTAGATTATAAGGAACCTCCAAATTTAATGTTTTTTTAGAGAACCTCCAAATATTTAATGTTATAATGTCATCTATTATTTCTATTTTATCTTTACATTATAACTTTGAGATGAAATTTATTTGACGACAAACGAACATGGTTGCTCAATAAGGCGACCTGTTCTTGGTCAAGTCACCATTTTGTTGTTGTTGAGATTTATCCTCTTTTGCATTGGACTTTTATTAATTAATGATATCATTGAAGTTGCTTTTGGTAAAAAAAATTTAAATAATGTTTTAAAACTAACTACTATTTGCTAATAAAAAACTAAATAAATATTAATAACAAATTACCTTGCAAGAATATCAAATTTAATTTTAAAAAATTTAATATTCATATTTATGTAAATTTTATTAATTATTTTATATATAATTATTCTAATTTTAATTGGTTTTAAGTTTTGATATTATATCAATACAATATTACCCTTATAACAAAATTATACGTGTTTTTTTTACTAAGATTATACATATTTTTTTTGACAAAAAAATTATACATTTTTTTAAAATTAAGTTATTAACTATTAGAATATTTATAATTTAATATCAAATTATATTTTTTTAACAGTAGTAAATTATTTATTTTTTTATCGTATCCTGGTGATTTCTACACGACTAATATTTTAAACACGAATTTCAAGTAATAAGAAAAAATAAAGTAAAGTAAATTTCAAAAATATTTTATCATATTTTGATGAGTCATCAAATAGTAGATTGAGAAAATACATAATATTGTTATCCTATCTTATTGTAGAATAAATTTTTATAGCATTAAAATTTAAAAATATATTATAATTTTAAGAATAATTTTAAAATTTATAATCGTTAAAGAGATGTCTCATAAAAAATAAAAGTGGATTCCTTGCAGAAAGAAAAAGAAGGAAGGAGCCCACAAATATCCATTGAATATACAGGTGTCTGCCAACACACGCACAACACAGCAGTAAAATATTTGGTGAAGGGACCCATTCATACTTTTCCTTTCAAGTTTCAATTAATTTCTTACGCGTTCGCTTTCATAATACATTAACCCTTCTCCTTCGCCCTCTTTCTTCTCATCACGTCCTTTTCCGTTAGGGTTTCTGTTCTGTTATTCCTTCGATTTCTTCTCCGTTGACTCAATATTTTGATGGTTCGATTTATGGGTTCTAAGAATCTCCGTTCTCAATGGGAATCCTCTTCTGCTTCATCCTCCATTTCCCCCAAATTTGAGATCGACGATCCTGCTCCTCTCAACAAGCGTCACAAAGTTTGATATCTCTCTCTACCTATCTAAACAATTAATATTCTTTCAATTATTATTATTGTAGTTTGATTTCAGCTTTTTATGACTCGTAATTGATTCTAGAGTTCTAAAATTGCTTTTGAATTTTTATATGTGTGGATTTTCAACTTGAATTTATTTTGCAATTTCGAATTTTTGCTGCTACAGTTGATTTTTTTATTTTTTTTTATTCAACACATCAATTTTGTAGAATCAATTCATTCAAAATCGTATTTTTAAGCTAAACACACAGTTAATAATGTTTACTTTTATTTTGGGACTTATTTTTCTCATTATGGTTTTGCGTTTTGTTTAGGTGACGAATGATATACTTAATGAGCCTAGCCCTTTGGGTTTAAGTCTCAGGAAGAGTCCTTCACTGTTAGATTTGATACAAATGACTCTTTGTCAAGAGAATTCGGTTAATGCAAATACTGTAAATGATAATTTAAACTCTAAAGCGAACAAGGACGGTCGTGCTTCAGTTGAAAAGCTGAAGGCTTCAAATTTTCCAGCTACACATTTAAAAATTGGTTCATGGGAGGTACATTCGAGATTCTGCATATGATTTTGTGTATTGGGAAATTTATGTTTTTCTATGAATTTAAGTCATGCCAATGTTGTCTTTATTGCAGTATAAATCGAAATATGAAGGTGACTTAGTGGCAAAGTGTTACTTTGCCAAACAGAAGCTTGTTTGGGAAGTTCTCGAGGGTGAGCTGAAAAGTAAAATAGAAATTCAATGGTCCGACATCAGTCAACTTAAAGCCAATTGTCCTGATGATGGACCTAGCACATTGACCTTAGTGGTAATTTAATTCTCTAAACACACATGTAATTATGCGTGGATAATTGTCCCGTGTTCAATGATTTATGAATGATATTGTGAAATGCAGGTTGGCAGGCAGCCTCTTTTCTTTAGGGAGACTAATCCTCAACCTAGAAAGCACACATTGTGGCAGTCAACGACTGATTTTACCGGCGGACAGGCCAGCATACATAGGTATATTCTTTTTACAGCTGTCCTCTGATATGTGGATGTGTGCTCAACTGTCATCCATTCATAATCATATAGATTTAATAGAACATTACTGTTGTTGGTTTGTCATAAACTGAGTAGGAGAGTCAGCATTTGACCCCTATGTAAAATATTAGAGATTGATTTTCAAATGGGATATTGAGAGAATGTTGTCAATAACAGCAATATAACTTGTTGAAATCGGTGAGGAGGAGTGGTCTGGTTAAATTTGTTTATAGTATCTGTGGAATTTAGGTGACTCCTTTTTTGCACACAAGCATTTCTGAATTATTGTATTAAGATTTATTTGGTCAAGTTTATTATTTTTCTTTACTTTGCATTGTTTGTCACTTTATGTTTATGTCCTATTCCATCTTGCTTGGCTCTTGTTTAGTTATATTTATGCCGTTTCCATTTGTTTAGTGTAGAGAAACATATTTTGAAAGTGATGTGTTGCTATCTGCTTTGCTCTTCCTAGAAAAAATTGGGTCAAAATTTGTTTTCGAAGAAATTATCATGATTTGATTTTAGTAGTGTCGTTTCCTTCCATGAATTTTTTGCTTCTGCCCTTATTTGAAGTCAAATAGCCGGTGGATTTAATTGATAATACTTTTAATGTGGTGACACCCATGATTTTCAAAAGAGTTCCTAATAAAATTCTGCATTAGGCAAAATTTACTCATTTATGTATAAATGGTTGGTTGCCACATGATTATTTGCGTAGTTGGTAGAAATCTTCAAAATTGTTTTTGCAATACAATGATTTGGAGAGATCCCCAACTCAAAAGCAAACAAACTATCTGTTGCCAACTAGTTGAGTTTAGTCTTTTTAACGTTCATCAATTGCATGCTTAATTTTAGAGTCATCAGTAACTTTAAAACGGAATAGCTATCTCGGTTTAGTCTTTTTAGATTCATAGAAGAGATTTGATTTATTTTTTTATAGTTTAACAGGGCCATGGTCGTTCAAATGAATCATATTTTTAATAGTGCTATGGTCGTTCAAATGAATCATATTGTTGTACCATACATTCTTCCCTGCTGATGGTTGTATCATTAATTAGCTTGCTTATTGTGATTATCAGGCTTCTTAGTGATTGAAATCAGACACACTTCTAATATTTGTATGTTTTATGTCCTGTTCCATTTTATGATTTTATAACTTCTAGGCGGCATGTTTTGCAATGTGAACAAGGACTGTTGATCAAGCATTATGAAAAGCTCGTCCAGTGTAACGATCGTCTCAAGTTCTTAAGCCAACAGCCAGAGATAATGGTTGATTCGCCTCATTTTGATCCACGATCCGCTGCTATTGAGAACCCTCATAATCTAAAAGATTGTGATTTGCATCAAGGCAATGGCAGTGGATCAGCTGCCTCTCGTTTTCAGAACATGGGATCTCCTCATTCATCCCTGTCACCATCATTTACGACTGAGCACAGCGATCCTTCTGCTATTACCTTAGATAGTGTGCCCTGCGAAGCACCTTCCTCCAGTTCAGGTAATATAAGAACTTGGCTCTGATTTTGATTGTGTTACATAAGGGGTATTCACTTGTGTTTCATGCTTAAATTTTAAATTTTAATGCACTTTTTCTTTTGAACATTTCTTCTATGCTTGTTGGTTAATGATTGAAAATTTATCAATGGAAAGGATGAGGCATTACTTTGAAAATCAAGTAGTAGATGCTATACTATTTCTGGTTATAGATCTGCCTCTTAGGATCATCATGTTTAATGTTGAAAGTCGTAAACTTCAACTGTTAATTCCAGGTAAAATATCAGTAAAATATAAAACAACATGATTTGTGTTCCAAGAAGCATAGATTATGAAATTCTCTTCTAAAATTTGTCAAATGAGTATAATATAAAACCTATGATGACTCTGCAAATCTGTCACTGTTGTTTTGACATGTTAATTTCATCAATAATTCAATATGCTTAACTTGTTGAATATCGTTTTTTTATTGGTAGAAGTTTTGTCCGTGCAGCATCTACATGGCTTTCATAATAATGAACTTAAACTAACTGTTCATCTTTTTTTGCCTTATTTATTAACGTGTTTTGGTTTCTAAAGTTGACTTTTATTTCCATATGCAACAGAAGCGATGTATAATTCTGAAGCTGATTCAAAGGGATCAAGAAACTGGGATCAAATAAAACTGCCTGGGCTCCGTCCTTCTATGTCAATGAGCGATTTTCTTGGCCACATTGAACATCATATTTCCAAAGAAATGGCTTCAGGAGGGGGTCCTTCCTTTTCTGCTGAAAGATTGGAGTACCAGGAAATGATGGATGGCATTACACAGCATCTGCTTAACGACAATCAGGTTACAACAGACTCTGATGAAAAATCACTTATGTCAAGGGTCAATTCTCTACGCTGTCTCTTACAAATGGATCCCCCAGCAGTGCCGAATTCACATGACAACACAGGCTCTATTGAAGGACCTAATGATGCAAAAATCAACATAGATATCAAGGCTACTGAAGAGGCCTCGAGAGATGCTTATGGTGGCAATCCGGCACCAGGCATGTCGAGGAAAGACTCATTTGGAGATTTGCTTCTTAGTCTTCCTCGAATTGCATCTCTTCCAAAATTCTTGTTTGACATATCAGAAGATTAGTCCCGAGTTGGGAATTTCATAATGTTCAAGTAGTGTATAAAAAGCTTAATTTTTTTCATAGGAGGCACTAGCATTTGGAAATTATTTTAATGAAGAATCTTGGTGCAGCCCTTGTAAAAACATTTCTAGGTGCTGTCTAGTTCTCTATTTTTTCCCTTTTTATTGAGTCTCATTGATAGTTGTCTACCTTCAAGTAAACTATGTTTACCTTTCTAAACATCCGGGTATGTGGATTTAGATACTCGTATTGCTTTGTTAAGGATGGCATTGTTTTTTTTTATTGGTAATGTTAAGGATGGCACTTTTCTTGTGTGCAATGGGCTGTTTTAAAGTCAGATATGGGAGTCGATTTGACCGTTTTTTTTCTTCTTTCTTCCAGTTGTTCTACGTAATGTTAACAACTAGTGTGTAACCCGTGCATCGCACGGACAACACAACCATTGATCAAAATACTAAGGTTCATGGTAAGATCTGAACAGTGACTATGACAACACTGAATAAAATAATATTCGCCAACGTACAAAACAGGTTTGATATATTAGTAATAATAAATAGAAATTTGCTACTGAGTTGCGTGGCAATGGGGTACAAAGTATACGTAGGTGTACGCCACATAATAATCAACTTGACGTGGGTAAATAAATAGAAGCAATTGAAATCAACAACACAAACATGCGAACTCTGAAAATAGAAACACAAAACCACACAAAAATTATGAAGACGATGCCAACAACCTATGAGAAAGCAATAAAAAAAGGCGACTTAGAGGTACAAACAAACAACACTCAACACCAATACATAGAATAAAATACCATACAAAAGTTAGCACAACTACAAAGCAAAGTTACTATCATGATTAGGTATAAAAAATACTTTCTTCAAAAGATAGCAAAATTAAAAATCTAACAGCACACTGGCGCTTTGAACAATGGTTAGATACTTCCTTGTGATAATATATTCTCCATTTGATTTAATTTAAAATGTTTTTTTTTTGTTTTTTTTTCAAGGGAAGTTATTGTTTTAAATATTAATTTTCCTTCATTAATATAATGATTTGATTTTACTTGACAGCTAAAATATAATGTTACACTAAAGTTGAAAAACTTAAAGAGATTAAGATTTTCTTCCCACTCTTATGTGCTTAACTCTCTGTGATATGTCCTTGCTTTTATTCTCACCCTTTTCTCTCCTTTTGAGAAACAACCAAGAACTCCATATAACACGATCGTCAGCCATCTTTTAGGTCATCTAGTGTCACCGTTCGACCCCGTGTTCTTCCTCTATTTTTTCTATCAAAATACGATTTTGAAATCAAATGGATCTTCTATGTTTGATGCGTTTTTGGAGAAGTGCAGACAGACTACCATAAGACACGAAACCACCACCTTCGCCATCACCATTTACCACCACTAAATTTCTCTTCTACAAAATCCTTTCTGTTACTGTGACGCAATTCAATATAACTGAACTGCACTCTATCAATATCAATATTATTGAACGGCGAGAATATCTATAATGTTCAGTGTTCACACCTCCGGAAAAAATTGTTCATCTTCACTCGGTTTTCTTTTATTTTTTCTTTTCCCGTTGGTAATCTGATGTGTGGTGTGTGGGCAGTGTTGTATATATACACAAATCCGAGCAAATATAATAAGGATATTGGGTTAAGGAGCTGTCTAGCTGTGTTATAGATTGCAGCTTGGATTTGAAGTATGCATAGGTTCATGTAGGTTTTATATGGTGGGACATCCCCTATGAAAAAACAGTAAAAGAATATTATACTTGATTTTAATAATGGGAGGGAAACTTTTTATACTTTATTTCCACTTCACCGTTGTGATAGAAAGTTTATAGACCTGCACCCATGGGAAATAACAAAAGAAACGATTAAACAAAATAATATAAGCAATGAACAGTATCTACGAATATAAACTATCAGATCAGCATTAATTGTAAGCAATTGAAAATCCTTCCAGCAAGTGTGAACAGTGCTCGAAAATTAAACTCGATATTGAAGATATTGATATGAGTAAAATACATTTCCCTTTGACCCATAATCTGATTTATTTTAGTGAATAGCGTGAGTTAAAAAATGAGAAATGATATTTGTACAACCATTTTGTGACAACTTTTGTACAACCATCTCTCTCATACTCACATTATGTTTTTACTCTCTCTTTTCCTTTTTATCTCTCTATTGTTTTTGACCAATAAGAAGAGAGAAAATGAGGGTTGTCACATGTTGGTCGTACAAATATCATTACTCTTAAAAAATATACTTACTTTGAGTAATTATAGGTCGAGCACCTTTGGGTTTGAATATAGGACTTCATGTGTGAGTTTCAGTGATGTTTACCATTTTGTCTATGAACAAAAAATAATATACTTAATTTTGTTGGTTTTATAAAAATTATGATTCACCTTTTAGAATTCTTATTTATTAATTCAATTTATAATTAGTAGTATAAAAAAAGACAGATTACAAATTTACAACGGTTGGTAAGATTGTGTCAATAATTTTTTTTGGCAAGAGTTTGTCAAAAAACCATTGGTAAAAGAGACTAATAAATAGGTAAATGTACACTAAAAATAGAGGAATGTTATTTGTATTTTGTGATAATTTGACAAGCTTTTTCTTCTCCCTTATGTGATAAATTGACAATTTTTTTTTAAGGAATCTTGACAAACCTTTTATTCTCTCTTATTGGTTAAAGAAAAAGAGAGAATAAAAAATACAATAAAAATATGAAAGTTGTATAAAAATTGTCTGAAAATAATCACACAAATATCATGTCTGATAAAACTAATTGACATGATTGTTTCATTGATAATGTGAAATGACATCTCCAATCTCAATATTGTGGAATGGAAGATTAATTTGTTATGTCCATACTCTAAAAAAAGTATGTGTGTTAAAAAAATCTTTTACATAAACAAACTAAATTATTTTCAAAAAAATAATTTTTATTGCGATAACAAAACTAAAATAGATTTTGATTTTTTTAAAGTATTTAAAAAAATAATCTCTCCTCTACAAAAAAATAAAACATTTTTTTTTTTTATAAATGGTTAAATGTTAAAATCACTATTGTTTTATTTAAAAGAAGAGTGATATATGTACAACTATTATTAGACAACTTTGGTGACAACCATTTTTCTCCACTTGTGATTGGACAAAAACAATAGAGAGAGAATAAAAACACATGTGAGTATGAGAGAGAGGGTTGTTTCAAAAGTTGTTAAAAAGTGGTTGTACAAATATCATTTCTCATTTAAAACAACATTAAAAGAACCTTCCTATATTGTCCTTTGGCATCACAAATTTATCCTCTTGTTTCACCGACTGATCTGACGACCAAAACCCTAACACCACCTTCAAAATTACTATCAACTAGACCATCGACCCGTGCTTACGCATGGGTCATATCGATAGTAATAATTGACAAAGAAATATAAAATAATATGAGTGCGATGACATAGTTCATTCCATAATGAAACATCTGTTTTGCGAATATAACATAATATAATATTAAAATGACATAAGTCGTTTAACACAAAAAGAGGTTTTACACTTTACGAATACATTCAAAATGACCGTATGTCACATGTTCTTCCATTGATTTGATTTTTGCATATGGTCATTATACATAAACCATAGTATATAAACCATATTATGAGAAAGTCTTTAGTTTTGGAATAATCATCTAATCTGAGAGATAAACGGTTTATAAGTAAGAGATGTCAGTAGAAAAATAATAGAGAGGGGTAATTCCTTTCCAAAAAAAATAGCATAAAATTAGGAACATAATTTGACTCTAGATAAACATTAAATGAAAAAATGTGGAGGAAAAAATTAGGTTAAAATTAAGTTTAGTATAGCGAGACGAGTTAAGCTTTATAAGTAAGAGAAAGTTTAGTATAGCGAGACAGGTTAAGTTTTATAAGTAAGAGATGTGAGTATAGTAATATAGGGCGGGGTAATTCTTTTCGGAAAAAAATAGCATAAAATTAGGAACATAATTTGACTTTAGATAAACATTAAATGCAAAAGTGTGGAGAGAACAGTTAAGTTAAAATTAGGTTTAGTATAGCGATACAGGTTAAACTTTATAAGTAAGAGATACTTCTTGTTCAATTTATTTTTTTACTATCAATACTTCTGCTTTTCCAGTTAGGGTTACCACTGTTATTATCATTCTAGCTTAAGCTCGTTTCAATGGCCGCAACAAATGAAAAGGTGAGCACCACCACCGATGATATTGCCTTCTCTATACTATCAAAACTATCTCTTAAATCTTTTAAGCTATTTGAATGCGTTCGTAAATCATGGTGTCAGATTTTTATAAAAAAATTCAAGGATCGCGATGTCTCAGATTTTTATGATTCAAGGATTGAAAGTGGAAAATCAGACTTTTTGTCATTTTTATCATTCACCAAAAAAATCTCATTCCACCAAAAAATCTTTTGACATTTTTATTAATTTCTTGGCTTAATTACTCTTTTGGTCCCTTAACTTATTTTTTGGTTTCGTTTTGGTCCCTTAACTATTAAAAGTTTCGTTTTGGTCCTTTAACTTACTTTTTGGTTTCGTTTTGGTCCCTTAACTATTAAAAGTTTCGTTTTGGTCCCTTAACTTATTTTATGGTTTCGTTTTGGTACCTTAACTCTTCCTCCGTCAACCACTTGTGGTCCTTTATATTAGGATGAATGTATTAGAGTTAAGGGATCAAAACGAAACCAAAAAATAAGTTAAGGGAACAACCAGAGATAATGTTGGATTCACCTCATTTTGATACACGATCCGCTGCTTCTGAGAACCGGGACAATCTAAAAGATTGTGATTTGCATCAAGTCAATGGCAAAGGATCAACAACGTCTCGTTTTCAAAACATGGGATCTGCTCATTCATCCATGTCACCATCGTTTAGGATTGAGCGAGGTGATCCTTCTGCCATTACCTTAGATAGCGTGCCCTGCGAAGAAATGGGCTCAGAGAGTCCATCCTTATCTGTGGGAGGATTGGAGTGTGAAAAAATGCTGGAAGATATGTTGCTTGATGACAATCAAGTTGCTTTTGGCGAAATATCACTTATGCCAATGGTCAATTCTCTTGAATGTCTTCAACAAATGGATCATGCAGCAGCCTCGAATTCACTCAACAACACGAGCTATGTCGAAGGACCTAATGATGGAAAACATATTCAACTTGGTCATGATCTTGAGTCAATTCAAGGCAATGGAATCCAAATAGATATGCAGGCTGCTGAAGAGGACTGGAGAGATGTGCATGATGGCAATCTGGAATCAGGCATGTTCAGGAAGGATTCATTTGGAGATTTGCTTTTTAATCTTCCTCGAATTGCATCTCTTCCAAAGTTCTTGTTTAACATGTCATATGATTAATCTAATGTTTGACATTTCAGAATATCCAAGTAGGTATAGTTCGATTTTTATCATGGGAAGCACTAGGATTTAATTAAGTGCCCGTGTAAAAAAATTGTAGGTACTTTAGCTCTCTATTCTTGCTTTTTTCTTTTTATTGCTTTTTTGCTATCTATGTAAATTATGGTTTACTTAGTAGAACATTGGATACTTGGATGTAACTACTCATATTCCTTTGTTAAGGGTGGTATTTTCTTGTGTTTAATGGTTTATTTCTTAAACAATGCCTCGATTTGACTCAGAGATTTTTTAATAAATCATGTCAAATTAGCTTCCAAAGGATTATTTTCTCTTCATTTAGTTCATAAACTAAAAATATATACTAAATAACCCTTGATTTTTTTTTTATCGATGTCGTAGAGTATCTTTTTTATATCGGTGTCATATCGTATCTAGTATCTAGGCTTCATAGTAATGTATAATAAAGAATTGTTTTATCCAAAAATCAAACTATGGTTCTTTAAAACGATTCGCTTTAGGGGAGCTCATTTAACCACATGAGTTGATCACTTGTTCAACCGATTTTTTTTATCTAAAGAAAAAAATTAAAATTTCATTAATGGTATAAAATAGCAATAATTTTTGTTAATATAAATTATATATTGTGGAATTGAGAGAGTAATTTGTTATGTCCATATTCCTTTTAAATGAATGTTATATTCATGATTTGTTAATTCAATTGTAAGAGTTTATCTTATACTCCAGAATGAGTTCAAATCCCAGTGGCGTTATAATAGTTATCGGTGTTATTTAAAAAATACTAATTTCATCTTCTAAAAATTTTTAGAAGGAAAAAAAAAATACTAATCGACCTTTCAGAGAACATGCACATTCTAGAATACAGATCTTCTCTAAACCCACTCAAACCTCTAAACTAAGCTAGCAGATTCTAATTTCAAATAAAAAAAGTTGTAAATAATATTCACAATTTATACAATAATATAAAACTTTGAATGAGCATTTGGACTTTGAATATATTTGGAAGAAATATATACAAATGGGACTGAAAGAGAGCTGTACAATAATTAACTAGTTCAGAACACTCATAATGAGCATTTGGACTTTGAATTTTGTTGTTTATGTACAATTGAATTCTTGGCAAAAATCTTGGACAGTGAACTACACACAATGGAGTAGGATATGAATTTAGCAAAATTATATAAATATATAATAAAACATTATCCATCCTAATTTTTCAAACCACTAATCCATATATATAAGGAAGAGTCTACACAATTCTTATGGCAAAAAATTCATCAGTTGATCCATCTGTCATCAAAGAAAATAAATTATTTCCAATTTTCAAATAGATTTGAGTTCAGAAATGTCTTCATCATTTCATGCACTCCAAAAGCAAGTTTTAAAGAGACTAAACAATCAGCTGCTGTAGTGATAGCTACATGAAACTCCACAATATGGACTTGAATACCTCTTAAAGCCAAATTTTCTAATCTGCAGACATAGTTCACAATTTAGAGCTTGATATTTTAAGCATATGCAGAAACAAACCCTAATTATTTTAACACGATGACAACTTTAGAGCTTGACATTTTGAAGAAAGTACAGGGTAATTTTGGAATAAAAAAAGATAAATCTTTTCCTTCATGAACAAACCCTAATTGTTACAACTGAAAATGACAATCACGACTTCCTGCTTCCACAAATGTCACCGCGTTCATCTTTCATGGCCGATCGCTGTATATCATCTGTTACCATTCATAAACCCCTCAAATTATACCGCACGAGCGCAATATCACCACCACCATCATCTTCTATTATTGATCGCTTGATATCTTCTGCTCCGGCAAGGATGTTGATTATCCAACCGGAGATTTTGATTTCAAGAAGTATCTGGTTAAACTTAAGACTCTACTAGCACTCCCCTCAGAGGGTGTTAAAAACGGCAGTGTTCTTGAAATCAATTCAGAGGTATTATCTCTACCTCAAATTTGCGATAGTTTGTTGAAAGCCATGTATGATCCTCGTATTTATGTTGTATATCTCAATATCGAAAATTCGAAGGCAAATCTTAAATTTCAGAAAATCAGGAAAACTTATCCTGGCTTATGTCCGTACCATCCGAGTAAAAGAGTATTACGTCGCTAGTGCATGTAAAGAAATATATGCCCATCCTTTAGGTGAGGTTCATTTGTATGAACCCACTGTTTGCAAATTTAGTTTTATTAAGGGTGTTTATGACAACTTTGACTTTAGCCACGAGACAACAACTGCATTAATGGATAATATTTACTCAAATTGGCTAGATGTAGTATCTTCTTCCACCGGAAAGAAAAGAGAAAATGTCGAATACTTGGTAAACTTCGTAACTGAAGGTGTCTATGAAGTAGAAGAACTCAAAGAAGAGGGTTTCATAACGGACTTACTACATAAGGATGATATTATCACCAACTTGAAGGAAAGGTTTGGGGTGAAATCACTGCCTTTTGTTTCTTTCAAAGAATACTCTCCGTTAGAAAATCGACTGTGGAATATCAAGGGCTAAAGAACTAATATATAGCCATCATTCGAGTCACAGGGTCTATCATTAGTGCAACGGAGTTTGTTGAGAATATATATAGGGTCAGAGCATCAACTGAATTCAAGGCTGTTATTGTCCGAATTGACAGTTCAGGAGGTAAGTTTCGGGCATCTAATTATATGTGGAGAGAAATCAAACTTCTTGCTGCCGAAAAACCAGTCATTGCTTCAATATCTGATGTGGCAACAAGTGCAGGATACTACTTAGCAACGGGAGCAGGAGCTATTGTTGCAGAAAATCTTACCTTAGTTGGTTCTTTTAGTCCAAATGATAGATCCTTTTCCAAATCAACGACAATAGACAAAATGGAAGCGGTTCCACAGGGGAGGGGGAAGGTTTGGACTGGTAAGGACGCAACATCTCTCTCGGTTTGGTTGATGCTATTGGTGGGTTGTCTCGCGCTATTGCTATAGCAAAATTGAAGGCCAATATACCTCAAAATGGTGAGTTTACTCTTGTTGAACTCTCAAAACCCTGTCCAACTTTACCTTGGGAGGAGGAGGATTTTAATCTTCTTTCCAAGTACAACCCGTTAGCGCATCATTCTTCGTTACTGCATCATTTTTTATTTGGTCACAACTCGTTACTGCATTATTGGTAAAGGGAGAGGGGGGGTTATTTTCTTGTTGGTATAATAACTAGGAGGAAATATTACACTAATATATTATTTTTATTTAAGTTTTATGCAATTTAATGGTGCAATGTCTATTTTGACGAGTATATTCACATTCTCATCTCTCTCACCCGGCACTTAGCATTTTTCTTTTGGTTTTCACCTTAACTGTCCAATGATTGGCAAAGAATCCAAGTACAAACACCAAAAAAGCCGCAAAACGGTGTGTAACTACTTCTTAACATCTTGTTTATCTTTACTCGTACAATCGATGCATACTCTATCTGTGCCATTAATTACTATTATGAAAGCTTATCAATAATCTTAACAAAGTGCTAAAATAATTTCCACCGTAGATTCAAGTTTTTGTGAGTGTTGATTATTTTAGATTTTTTTTATCCATAAACTTGCACTTTCTTTACTGGGCTACTACATTGAAAATGGGTTTTATCTGATTTTCAATTACCCTCAAAATGGAAGCTTGTCAACTGCATTGCATGGTGAAGAAGCCTTGTACTTAACCCAATGTCGCTACAGGTTTGGATAAATAGCTTCACTCTGCCAGCCTTCTTCTTACTCCTCATCATCTTCTTCTTCATCAGGTAATGATATTGATTATCCCTCGTCGCTTTCCCCACTTTGTTGAAACCAAAGTGGGGAAGGAAATAAAAAATCACCGCATACCGGATGAAGAAGTAAGGTTTCAAAGCTTCAAATTTAACAACTACACTTTTAAAAATTGGTTCATGGAATGTTCATTCAAGATTCTGCATGTGATTTTATGTTTTGGGAAATTTATATTTTGAATGTGGTGCAAGCTTAATCATCGAAGGCTTAGTTTGCAAGTTTGAAGGGGAAGGGGAAGGGAAATGAGGGTTTAAAAGGAAGAAAAAGACAGGAAGGAGTAAGTGGAATAAATAGGGACATTGAGAGGAGAGGAAAGGGTTTTGGTGGGTTTATTTTTCTTCAAAATATAAAGCCTTTCTTATTTGGGAAACTAAAAAATTGTGTTGGAGAGGATTTGGGAAAGTCTATATGAATTCTTTAAATATAATGTGTTGTTATAATATTCTTATAATTAAAAATATATTAATCATAAGAATTTGTTTATCACTCTCTAAAAAAAATACTCTTTCAAAAAAATGTGAAAGATTTATCAATTTTCCCTTATATTTCTCACCCCTAAAGTCCTTCCTCTCATTCCCTCCAAACTCGCAAACAAAGCTTTTTGCTCTGATTTTGATTAACTTTGTTATTGGATTATTCTTTCATTTAAATATAAGAACTTGGAACTTTAAGGGGTATTCACTTGTACTTCATGCTTAAATTTTAATGCACTTTTTTCGTTTTAACATTTCGGCTTTGCTTGCTGGTTAATGTTTGAAAATTTATCAACGAAAATTTATCTACTCTACCTGTTAGGATCATCATATTCTATTGAGTATTCATAGCTAAAAAACTTCATGTGAACTAATATTATGAATTTGTTACTTCCAAGTAAAATATTATTCAAATATAAAATAACATGGTTTGTGTACCAAGAAGCTCCGATTTAGTGCTGATAGATTATGAAAATTCTCTTCCAATACATCAAGTATGAGTACAATTATAAAATCTATCATGGTTCTACAAATTTGTCACTGTTGTTTTCTCATATCAAATTTGTCACCATTCATGCAGCATAGTACATTTAATATGCTGTGCTTTTGCTTATTTATTATTCCATGTTTTGGTATCTAAAGTTGACTTTTATTTCCAGGTTACGAGCAACAGGAGGAATATGTAGCTCTGAAGATAATTCCAAAGGCCCAGGTAACTGGGATCAAATAAAACTTCCCAGGCTCCGTCCTTCTCTTTACTGGCATCTACAAATGGATCTTGCAGCAGCGCCGAATTCATACGACAACACGAGCTCTGTCAAAGGACCTAATGATGGAAAACATATTCAACTTGGTCGTGATCATAAGTCAATGCAAGGCAATGGAATCCAAATATGGAGGCTGCTGAAGAGGAGTGTTCAGGAAGGACTCATAGATATGATGACAATCTGGAATTCATTTGGAGATTTGCTTTTTAATCTTCCTTGAGTTGCATCTCTTCCAAAACTCTTGTTTAAGATGTCAGAAGATTAATCCCATGTTTGAATTTCAGAATATCCAAGTAGGTATGGTTCAATTTTTATCATAGGAAGCACTAGGATTTGATTAAGAATCTTTGTGCAAAATTGTAGGTCCTTTAGCGCTCTACTCTTGATTATTTTTAATTACTTTTTGCTATCTATGTAAACTATGGTTTACTTAGTAAAGCATTGGATACTTGGATGTAGATACTCTATTGCTTTTACCTTTCTTGTAGTTAATCAAGAATTACTTCATCCAAAAATCGAATTTTGGTTCTTGAAACGATTCATTCCAGGGCAAGCTTATTAACCGCACGAGTTGATCACTTGTTCAACAAAGGAAAAAAAAAAATTATATATAGAACAAAAATTAACATTTCATTGATAATATAAAATGACATGACAATATTTTTGATTAAAATAAATTTTATTGTGGAATGGATGGGAGTAATTTGTTATGTCCATATTTCTTTTAAAAAAAAATTATATTCATATTGTAAGAGTTAATCTCATACTCGAGTGAGTTTAAATCTGCCCTAGTCGTTATAATAGTTACCGGAGATGTCACAATCCTAATTGACCTTTAAGAGAACATGCAATGATGCACATTCTAGGATATTTGCAGACTAGATGGGTAGAGATTGATACCTTATGATCCATTGCATAAGAGCACTATTGTGCCACTAAATCCTCTATTTACCAACACTATTACATCTCTATAGAATACAGATCATCTAAACCCACTCAAACCTCTAAACTGAGACGGCAGATTCTAATTTCCCTGAACCAAGAGAACTGTGAAAGAGATGGACACCAAAAGTACAACAAAAAAAAAAGTTGTAAATAATATTCACAATTTATACAATACCATAGAAAGGAAGAAATATTTACAAAAGGGACTGAAAGAGAGCTGTACAAATGATTAGCTAGTTCAGAACTCATAATGAGCATTTGGACTTCGAATTTTGTTGTTTATGTACAATTAAATTCTTCCATCACGTCTAATCTGCTGCTGCCATCATGAAGAAGCAGGATCAGGAAGTAGGAGAGGATGAACGAATGGTGGTATCAGGTAACATGGCTACTGTCACTACAAAATATTCACATCCAACAGGTAGACCATATGGATTTGGAGTTGATCCTGAATTCAAGGTCAACCAGTCAGTACCTTTGTCAGGGGTTGTTGCCCTACCGTGCTCCGGCAGTGACTTCACAATTTGGTGTTCAATATGCACAATTTGTCCAACAATGTAATTAGGTCTGCTTGGAAGATGGTCTGTAAATAGTGCCACAGATTCAGCAGATAAATAGTAGTAGTTAGAGCTGTTCTTTGTAATTGCCTCATAATGTCCGGATGGAGTCAGCACAAAGGCGGCAATCTCATGAACTTCCAGACAACCAAAAGAAATTTTCTCTTTATTTGCCTGTAATGCAACAAAATCATAAGCGGAGTAAGCATCTCAGTCCAGAATATGTAACAGGTGGAACTCGCATCATGCAGCTGTAACCAAACCTATTCCTGCTATCAAGAAAAGATATCTAAAGGGAGAGCATTGATAAGCACCCCAGCAATTGCAAACAGAGTTGTCAATTGCAAATCACAGAAAACAATGATTTGTTCAAATGTCGTTACGCTACTATAGCAATGTTGTCTGCTATGGCCGCTATTAGACAATACTTTGCATTATTGCAAAACAATAGCAGTTAGTTAAATTCTGCTAAGTTTTAGCGCCACTATAGCTGCTATATAACAACATTGCTTGGGAAACCCTCCCTTAAAATCTAGCTGTTAAGGGAGAAGAACCAAGTCACTGAAGTACTCCACTGAGCATTGTATATTTTTTATGTGGGACTTAGGCACTCCATAATACCGAAGTCCAAATCAGATATGTAATTTATTGTCATATGTTGTTTAGAAACAAGCATAGAACCATCACCGACATAAGGACAGTAAATTACCTGTTTCTCAAGTTGAAGCTTATTGTAGTAAGTTTTGACCTGATCTCGTTTCTCCTCCAATTCTTTGTGGAGCTGTTTGTTGGTGGCATCCATTCTGGTGTATTTATCATGCAATTCTTCGCGGTGCGTAGATAAGAAGCCGACTTTATCGGCCAACACTCGAATACATTTTCGGAACTCGACAATATCATCATCATCTCTGTCATTAGCAGAACTGAAAATACAAAAATATTGTTAGAATTAATAAATAAATTAATGATATCACTGGAAAGCACAGCTGTCTAATACTGTTTTATTTTTAACAAGGAGCTTTTTTTAACTGAAAATAGAGAACTCTAGCCACAATCATAAATAATTGATAACGAACAAGCAAGGAACTTTTTAGACATCACTTAGACAAAACAACCATCCCTTTAAAGTAAAATTCGAACTTTCTCGGACTGATCAAGTATCTGAAAGTCAATGCACTTATTGATGACCTCATAATTATCACAATTCATGCGATATAATTAGAGTATTAAAAGAACAAGAATGACTGAGGGGGGGGTTGGATCTAGCGGAAGGGGCAAGACTCCCACAACTTGGCTAACCGAAGTTCAAATCCTAGCTGGGAGAGGTATCCACGGACCTCGAATAGGAATACCTCTAGTGAAGGGGACCCATGGAAACCAAAAAAAAACAAAAGTGGAACGAATATCTCAACTACTAAAATGTGTGTTTTTACTTCAACTGTATGAGTGAGGAAGGTATACTTTCATTGCTACCAGACTACCACAACAAAACAGTTTTCTTTTCTAATGGAGAAAGGATGCGACCGGGAGACGGAGGATGTAATTTAAAAAAAAAAATATGCCTGCAGATTCTCTCATGATGTAAGTAATAATAATGTTAGTAAATTACTTGGCCAAAGATTGTGCCAAATTGCGCAATGAATCTGCAAAATCAGGAACACCGCCAGGAGCATAAACACAAGTCTTCAGTCTTTCAAAAAAGCTCCGCATCTTAATAACAGATGCACGCAATAAACTATACTCTGAGGCCCTCCTGTCGGCAGAACTTTTTTGTGTTTGAGCTTCCTCTCTCGCCTCATGCAAACAATTCTCCAAGTGAGCACAGTTCATCTATATAAAAGAGGAAAAGTACATTAAGATATAAATAGCAAGCACAGAATGAACAGTTTTTCAGATGAATTGCCAGTAGAATGCTAGTTTGTGTAATAAAAAAGATGGAAAACAGTGACAGATTGGAAAATAACATTACAATAGTAAACAGAGAAAAAAATGAACCCTTTCTGAGAACATTTTTTATAAAATCAAATTTTGCAACTCTAAAATGATATGTATCTTGTTCAATTTCACATATTGTTACCTGAGATTCATCAAGTAGCTTCCGACTTGCTTCCAACTCCCTTTTGAGCACATCAACCTCCTCCATAACAGCTTTAAGCTTTGTATCAGTTTCATTCAATTGATTTGACTTATCTGCAAGTGCACTTTGTAGTTCCAACAACTTGTCATCATTTACTTTGGAACCCAACTCTGGACAAACCACTGAGCCACAAGGTACAAGATCATGTGACACAGGCATGCTCTCAGCAGTAGAACTGTTTGTTAGTGACAAACCCAATTGTCCGGTTATCTTATCTTTTTTATCTTTATCACTGCTTTGCATTTCTTCACGGTGAGGTTCCATCATAGATGAATCGAGATGCGGGTTCTGCATTCCAGATGAATCCAACATGTTTTCATCCACACCATCTAAAGATTTACCAGCACGTTCTGTGAACAAACCAAGTTTTGCATCAAAGGAACTTGAAATACATGAAACTTCATCCATGGGCTCGGTAGTAGATATCGAAGGCATATTGGCTTCACCACTCACGTATTCTGACTTGCAATTATCTGTCTTCCCGCTACCAGCAAGAAGAGGAAAGTCGGCAGCATCATTTACACTGGACATCTTCTGCCCCTGCACATACTGATCAGACAATTTCTGCTCCAATTCTTGAATACGTTTCTCGTATGACTCACATTGCATCTGCTTCATCTTGAGCATGGACTGAACATGTTTGATATATTCATCTTTCAAATGCAAGGCTTCCGCTGTCTTATCTGTGGCATTCTTCAGTATATTCCCCACCTTTTCATCGTCCAATAACTCGTACTCTATCTGAGGGCATAGAGAGCATATTAAAGCTATTCTAGCAGCGAGCTCAGCTTTCAGTTTTGCATTCTCAACCTCCATCTTGCAGGTTCCAGCAATTTCTACCAGCACGCTGTCATCAAGGAGGTCCTCAGAATCATATTTCTCAAATGAGTTACCTGAAACATCTACAGCCTCAGCCAAGTGAGAGCTATCACTAATCGAACCAGATGCACTTTTAAAGCTACCATGCTTCTCCAGCCTGTAAGTTGCCCCTGCTATATACTCAGGAGCGTAACGATCCACATCAGATATGTCAATATTAAGCAAACCATCATCAAATGGAACTATGTTGACATCACATTGGTTAGGAGAATCAAACAACCCCATAGATGATAACACATCCCTGGGAATGCATGAACCATGCACTCTCATGAAGTCGTCCCGTCTCGAGACCTCAAGCTCCCGTTTTGTAGCAAGCCTTTCAGCCAATTGGCCAGCCATGCCCATGTACAGCTTCATAGATGCCTTTCTTCTCACTATTTCTGCAAGGCAAGCTCGGTACGAAGGACCAATATTGTGGAACAATTTTAAATCCCCAAATAAACCATCCTGTCGAACCATCGCCTCTTTAAATACAGGGAACTGTAGTTTCTGATCTTTGATGAGGTAAGAAACGTAAGTTATTCTTTGCATATAATCATGCACAAAAAAGTTCATTTCGTTCTTCTTTTCTTTGCAAAACTCAAGTAGCTTCGAAATAGCACGATCACAAGCCTGCATCTTAGGCAAGTGATTTTTGTCGTGAACATCATACATAGGACCCAAGGCTGAAACTGCATCATGAGGACGAAGCGAGGAAGACAATTGGGAAGACAGACAATCATCCACCAGTTTCTTTACAGTGTTAACATCTTTGCTGCAAAAATCCCCAAAGAAATGTAATGTATAAGTTGTGCTGATAACATTTGATATAGTGACAGTATCCAAAAGACAAAAAGAAGAATAAAAACAGAATTACAAGAGCGAATTGAATTATGTGATCAATATGAGTACAGATTACAGAAAGTGACATCCAGAATCAAATGACATTCATATTTTAATACTTCTCTGCTGTATTGTGAAACTATCAGTCCTAAAAACTAGAAAATGAAAGTCTCAGCTGTAAAAGCTTTGTATTCGTCATGGAATAGATCAAAAACTTTGCAGAAATGGTTCAAAAGAAGAATAAAAACAGAGAATTATAAGTGTGAATTGAATTATGTAATCAATAAGGGTACAGGTTACAGAAAGTGACATCCGGAATCAAATGACATTCTTATTTTATTACTTCTCTGCTGTATTGATAACTATCAGTCCTAAAACCTAGAAAATGAAAGTCTCAACTGTAAAAGCTTCATATTTGTCAGGGAACGGATCAAAAACTTTGCAGAAATGGTTCAATATTTGTAGGGATAGGACCCACTAACACAATATATAAGCTACAAACCAAAATTTGAATATTAAATTCACGAAACAAGTAACAAAGTTAGAAAACCGGATTCCACATCAAGGTCAAGTTGATACATTAACATTAGATGCTTCCTAA
Organism: Medicago lupulina; assembly: GCA_958299785.1. Taxonomy (NCBI): domain Eukaryota; kingdom Viridiplantae; phylum Streptophyta; class Magnoliopsida; order Fabales; family Fabaceae; genus Medicago; species Medicago lupulina. The sequence goes on along the minus strand of OY283143.1, from coordinate 2,060,078 downwards.
CCAAGCATTAAAGAGCACATAATAAACACTGAAAATAAGAGAAAACCAACCTCAGAGATTGCATGATACTTTTTTGTTCATTTATATATCTGTGATGTTCTTTAATTGCTTGCTCCAAATTCTTGGTGGCCAAGAAAGGCCCACTGGTCAACAAGTCCTCGACCCGATGCTTCACTTCCCCAAAAGTCTGCTTAAATTGTGACATTTTATTCTCAAACTGCTTGTGGGAGCTGGTGCAATTCTCCACCGACTTTCTCAAGTTTTCTTCCTTCACCAAATCCAGTAAGCATTTACGATTCACAGTTTGCAAAGCAGGGTGAAGTTTAATGGATCTTAGTTTCTCAACATCCTTTCCAAAATTTACCAATAGATCAGAGTGCATTCTGTGTTGTTGCATATATCGTTTCATGAAATCCCCGTAGTTTTGGTTGATAATTTGATAATACTGATCCAAGTTACACCTTGCAACTTCCACTGCTCTTTCTTGAACCATCTGTTCTCTCAAAAGCCTCTCACAATGCTCATATTTCATCGAGGTACCAGTATAAATTGCATGCCCCCGATGATAATGATGCCTAAATTGCCTCTCATAAGAAGGTAAAGCCTTTAAAGCAGGATCCAAAGCATCATCAAGAGGGTGTGGATCATGGGAGGACGAAGGCGATGGGGGCTCCAAATTTTCAGGAACATCAACTTGCTCCGGTGGTGGAGGAGGCGCATTACTTTGAAGCCTAGCTTTATTGAAAATGAACACTTCTTTCTCATCAGATGGAAGCTTGTATGCAGACAACGGCCTCTGCGGCTCAAGTTTCAAATCCGAACAAAGAACAAGCTGATCATTAAAATTGATCCTGGTAACAGATTCAATAGACCGCATAACGGCCTCAACGAGCGCATTCTCATCACATTCCAACTCAAAAGAATGTCCATTCTCAGCAATATGAACAAGTAGCTGGCTCCCATTGACCAAACTTCCGGTGATGCTGGAACTCATCTTATCAACACCACCAAATCCTTAATTTCTTATCAACACAACAAGACCTCAATCACAATGAAACTTTCTTCCACCAGAAAAGGAAATCAATCAATTACGACCAAATAAAGGGTTTCACAAATCAAACTATCAGCTATAGTTGAAAGTGAAACACAACCCCACCAAACCAATCAAGCCTGATCTTTTTTTTTTAACCCTAAAACAATATAATTTTTTTTTCTATTAAGAACCTAACAAATTCTGAGATTAGCGAAACCAGAACCCAGAAAGAAAAAACTTGTGATGAATAAATATTCTGAATTGAAGCTCAAATTTAGAGAAAACCCAGAAGAGAAATTCGTGGAAAAACACGAACTTTAACCTAAGATCCTCTGAAAAACCCTAGTAAAAATCAAACCCAAATCAGAAAAAAGCAAAAAATGAAGAAACCGAAAATGCCCCAAAAAAAACCCGACCCGGAAAGTGAGATTCGAATAATTTACAACGAAATTGAGGAACAGAACAGTTATTGTTATGATTATGATTACAAATAGATTAAGGGGAAAAGGATAAGGCGAAAATCTTGGAGAAGATAGTTAGAGAAGATTACGTGTGAACGATGATGATGATGAATTTCGGAACAGAACAGAACAACAACGTTGTCTTCTCACGAAACCAAACCAAACCAAACCAAACGATGATCTTTTCTTTCTTACGAATCACTCTCTATATACCCTACCCTTTTTTTTTTAATAATTTTAATTTCCCCAATTTTTTTTTATTTTTTTTTTTTTTGTGTTGAAAATTGCACACAGAGAAGCTTCTATGGGAAGCAAATAAATAGAAGCAACTCTTCCTCTCTCTTCTCTAATTTATTTATTCTTGCAACAATACCTTAAATCCAAAGTCTCTTATGCATTTATTCCTCATCAATAACTATTTTTATTAAAGAATTTTATCAATTTTTAATTAGATTTCTATTTAATTTTTCACAGGGATGATATGATCACTTGATTTATTAAAGAAAATGATTTTTTGTTTTGAGAAAATTAAAGAAAATGATATAATCCTTGATATTTGTTTGTTGTGAGAGGCATATAATATTTTAATTTTTAACACTGGTTTTTAGTTAATTTAGTTTTTTTAGTTCCTTAAATTTATGTGTATTCAAATCAACGAATATTTATTTAGTTTGTAAGAAGTTGATTCATATCTAGAAATAATGTGAATTCAACTTCAATGTTCAATTAGAGATATTTTTGTTGGTGATAAGTACTTCATTCGGTCACATTTATAAGGAAAAAATAATTTTTTATATTCATTGAATAATTGATGTATCTGACCTATAAATATGACTAGATACATAAATTATTGAATGTACCTAAAAATTTGTTTTTTTATATAAATATGATCAAAAGGAATATATCTTTCTTTAAGCATTATTTCAACCTTGAGATATGCATTGTAAGTAAATCTCAATTTGTTGTCCATTTACGAGAAATAAACGAAAATGATAAATTAATGAAACTCGTTTTAATAAGTCCAGTCCACTACTAGGTCCCATTAATTTATCATTTGTATATATATATATCTCATTAATTAACAACAAAAGGAGCAAACTTAACATTGATATCCACCACGAATCCGGAAGGTATTTGTGGTGCGATTTGAATCAGTATTGAAGCAAAAACTCATACGATCCAAAGATAACATTATATGCGGTTTGGTTTGATTTTGGATGATTAATTTTAAAAATCGATCTGATCTGGTCCAATTTAATGCGGTTTAAATTGAATCAGTTTTTGGATATCAAAATTACAAATTGTAATTTTTTTATTAACAATAATATTATAAAAATATGATAAAATAATAGATTTGATACACAATATAACATATGACTTATTAAAAATTAATAGTACGGAATAACAATGAATGATTATCTTTCAAACATATGAAATAGCAACAAAATAGATTTTTAAAATATAGTATTAAACTAACCTAATATGTAGTATTAAAATTAAAAAAAGAATAATCTAATATAATATGTCATATTTATTAAAAAAATGTAAATATGCATGCGGTTCGGTTTGGTTCGATTTTAAATAATCAATCCAAAATCCGATCCAATTAAAACAATTTTCATAAAATGACATCTAAACACATCCAATAATATATAGTTTTGTGCGTTTCTTGATTTTTGGATCGGTTCACGATTTTAATTTGCATCATTTTGAATTTGACACCGCTTGTATTATTTATTTTTCTTACTTCTCTTTAATTAGAAACTCTTAAATTACATTTGTAGGTTTATTTTTACTTTAGATGACCATTAAACAAGTCATTTCTTCTATTTTCTTTTTTTTTAATAAAAAAATCAGATTATTAAAACGATACGGCTTTGAGTTTTAAAATAAGTAAAAATGACACGACATTAAATAATTAGAAAATGAGTATATACCCAACAAAACTTCAAGATATTTTTTTGAAGAGAAACTTCGGGGTATTGTATTGCTATCTTTCTTAATAATACTCTTACTTATAGTATAATTTAATTTATTTTTACCGTTGCATACATTTTAAAGATAATCAATGGTTTTTATTATGTAATATAAATTTTTAGTATATTACATGTTATATTTTGCATCAGATTTGTTACTTTACCACAACGTTATAATATTAGTAGTAATAATTATTGTTGACGATTATACATTGGATTAAATCAAAACAAATTTTTGCAAATAGGCCAACCAAATTGAATCGCGAATTATTTTAATCATTGAATCGAATAGTTCTTAGTTTCGCTGTGTTTTATTGAATGTTTCAATTTTTCAATTAATATGTGATTTTAATTTCAATCAGTTTGAATATAATGACCTAAAATTGTGTCAATGTTAGAGAAGAGAGAGGAGGGACATACATGTATGAAGGTCGTCCTTTAATTGAGTGAGAAGGGGATGAGGCAAAAAATAATATCAGAGGAGGCTTGGTCACCCTTTTCTCGAACTCATTTTCTATAAAGAAAATTTGGTTGGTCGGGGTCACAAATATTTAGACGTTTGATTTAAACACACATACATACACAACAACATATAGAAAAAATTCCCGTGAGTTTAACTCAGTTGGTAGGGATATTGCATATTATATGCAAGAGTCGAGGTTCGAACCCCAGACACTCCACTTCTTCACAATTAAATTGTGGCCACCGGTGCAATGTACATCGAAGTTGTTTGTAATATTGTGACTCATGCATTAGTCGTCATGATGAAACTTGAGGGAGAACTCCTGGAAACTTCGTTGCATGGTAACTTTAGATTCAAAGGTGAAAGGTCTCTATGTTCATTTGTGCATACGAATCTGAATCTGAATCAGATTCCTCCTGGCTAGGCCTGGTTGAGAAATCAGAGCACACATCACAAGAAACAAGTAAAAGGTGACACTTGCACTTTTCTTTTTCTTGTCCAAAAATCTACGTCACATGGCCTTTTAAGAGATAAAAATGAAAGAAGAAAAAAAATCAATTCAATAAAAACAAATTATAATTAATGAGTTTCAATTGCTTCGTGCATGTTAAAGTTAATCAATTGATTTGAGATGTCCATGTCTTGGGGGGAAAGTCAAGTGACAACAACCTCATTTTTGATTAAGCTGTGAAAGAAACAACTTGGGAAATAAACGTTTGATAACTACTACTATAAAGCATTTAGAAAACGAGTTTATTTTTAAAATGAAAGAAAAGTCGATTTTTGTCTATGAGTAATTCTCATTTTGTTGGCTTGACTTTATAAAGAATTGATTGAACAGAGGAAATAAAAAAAAACCGTTAGGTCCTTCAAAAAAAAAAGTTAGGTATATACCCAAAAAAATTGTTAGGCTAACTAAGACCCATCAACGTTATCAAAGTTTCATTCTTGCTCTTTTTGAAACATGAAACAAGTTACCGGGCATTTACAAACTAGTTTAATTCAATAATATTAATAAGTTAAATTAAAAATAAATGTATTTTCCAATGAATTGTGTCAAAATTAATTTCTTTAAAAATTTAAGGGTGTGTTTGTTTCCGCTTTAGAAAAAAAATATTGTGTTAAAAGAATCTAAAGATTTTTTTTTAGAGATTAAAAAAACCGAAGCTATTTATGTTTGTTTACTACTCATAAAAATCACTTTCACTACAAAAAAACGCGTGTTTTCCGGCGGCTAAAAAATGTATGTTCCGGCGGTTTTAGCCGCCACTATGTACAATTCTGGCGTTTTAAAAACTGCCGAAATTTCGCCACTATGTATAATATGAGTTTTAACTTGTACATGTGTTAACTCCGTATTTTGTTAAAGAAATAGTTTTTTGGAAAAATAATTCTTTCAAAATCCTGGTGAGTTTGGTAACGCACGCTTGTAATTTAAGTAGAGCATTAAGATGTTAAAAAGTCTTTGATGTGTGTAAAAAAAAAAATCCTAAACATTAACCACTTAAAAATGTAAAAGTGATTCTTTTATAAAAAAAAATCTGAAACAAACGAAAGTATCCATGAGTTTTAAAAAAAATCAATAATTATAAACCAAAATTATATTTTGCTTTTACGTACACTTAATCGTCTGTTGTTTAATTTTCATTGTTTTAACTTTGTTTTTCTTTTCAAATCTTTCATTTAATATTTTTCAAATGAAAAAATATACAAATTATGTACCCTAACCCTAAGTTATCCAAGTGTGTGTTCTTTCAATTCAAACATCATTTTAAACACACGCACACGCTTTCACAAAACTAGTTTTCAAAATTTTCAAAATAACACAACTCCACTCCAATTCACGATTACTCTATATTAAAACATGTGTTACCAAATTATGATAACTTAATCATTTAAAAAAAAATGAAGACAACTTAACATTAAGGTCACAAACATTCTATGGTTACAATCAAGAGCTTTGGCATTCACATGGGGATTTGTTGTATAAGAAGATATAAGACAACTATGTTTCACCCTAAAAAGGGAGTGACATAGAGATTGATAAAGACCACCACAAGAATCCATATACCAGCAGCAACTAATAAACACAAAAGGCAACTTGATAGAATCTATTGTAGCCCACACACTCTCTCTATGATATGGTTCTAATAGATAAGTACAACGTGGTCAAGCTCAAATGAGATACCTTTCATAGATATCATATAAATTGTTTATTCAAATTTTGATCATAATAAAATGTAAGAGGATAAACTATTTTTTAAGGGTTAGATTGGCATAATGTATACACCATCGATCATTCTAAAAGAAATTGGGAAAAGAGAGAGTTACCAACTTACCATTATTGACTCCATATGTGATTCTCTTGAAAACTTGATGTCCTTTGTTCTTCTAAACATATTCTCAATGTGAAATGTTTTATCATGTCATCATAAGTATGTTTGGTCAGTTTTTTTATTTAAAAAACTTTTTTAATCATGATAACATTTACAATTTTATTAGGAGTTACTATTTCTAATTTTCAAGATAAATATTTAAATATTTTTTAACCTTTTATCCAATTATAAAAAATTAAACATGTTTTTTTTATTTAGAAAAGAAGAAACTATCCATATAAACGCTATAATTGAGTGGAGTGGGCTTTATTCCTTGGTTTGGGCTGCGCATATGTAAAAGCAACCCTTGGCAGAAGACGTGGAAAATTGCTCTTTAGCACCAATCAATTGCTTACAGACATCTCAAATTTTTCAAAATACCTCAACAAATAATTTTTGTAGAACTTTTAAAATTGGTTACACAAATTTAAAAAGCAATTTAACAGATTTAAAAAGTGTTGAACGACAATTAACTACCGTTTTAAAGCGAACGGTAGTTAGTTGCCGCTTAGTAAACCATAATAGTTGTTTGTGAGCGGTTGCTAGGTGCCTAAAGAGAAATCTCCTAGGACATGCTTATTTGGGAAAAGAGAGCTATCTTCCACTCTGACATTGCTACTAAAAAAAAATCCATATTTTTTTATGACATAAATTGTTTAAAGATGCACTTTCATTGTAAATGTATGCTAAAAAGTTGTCGAGCACATTTTCAAATTCGCAGTGTTCCGCTTCTCCGCGCTAAGTGCATGTGAATTTCAACTTAGACTTCTACTCTTTTGACAAAAAAAATGCATTTTCATTGTATAGAAAAAAAATGCACTTTCAAACAACACAATACATTTCTTTAATTTTTTTTTTTTAAGAAACAATACATTTCTTATTAACATGTACATTCAAACTCTTTTTGAAGTGAAAAAGATTTTTCCTTAGGCAAAATTACAAAGTTTATTCTCACGTATAATCCACTTAGACACAACATGTAGAACTATTTACTGACTTTTCATTGGTCTGAGTGGTAATGGACTCAAACACCCTTCGCGGGCGTTTAAAAGTTCAACCTTTGATTCATGTAGAAAATTATATTGAATGGAGAGAATCTACTTTACATGTCCAATAGATTCTTAAACGAAGATTAATCACGGTTAAAGAGTTGTGAAGATTTTGGTCGAGAAAAACATGCTAAACTATGTATAGCCATGTGACCAAGGGAGTACTATTCTAAAAATTTGTATCACATTCTCCAACAAATAATATTGTAATAAAATATGCAATGTATGAGTGCTTGTTGTGAACTAGCTAGCGTTGTGGTTTTGCTCAAACTTGTTACCTGTGGATCAATTCATTGAATCTTTACCAAACGTGCATGTTAAATTTGGTTAGTAATAGTATATAACATTTTCTCCATTCAAAAAAAAGTATATAACATTTTCTTCTATATAAAAATGTAGAGACGCTGAAATTCCACTCACACCCTTTTCAGATGACATCAAAAAACAAAATCAAACTACATAACAGCAACACAGCCGACAAATATACCAATATCAACATTGTCTGCACACAATCATAGTTCCTAGAAAGCATGCCTATTAGTAAAGATTATCCTTATTAACAACACATCATCCACTACCACTTGAACAAAATCTATATGAACCTCCCAAATTAATCAACATAATCTAAAATTTGAGTAATAAAAATCAATGTTAGGCTCGTTATGCAGTGCTGACATGTCCATCACTACTATTGCTAAACAGCCAAAAATCCTACACACGTGTTTTTTATAAGTCAATTTTGAAATAAAGTCAAACATATTATTAAGCACCAAATTAACGTAAGTTTGTTACTTCAACGGCAGTTAGGCACAACACAAACAACTCATTTCTCCATCACTTCTGCTTCCTTATATTAAGCCACAATTGTACCTGAAATGACACATTCCTTAGTTTCTTTCTAAATTTCTTTCACTTTTTTATCCTCTCCTTCATTCAGATAAAAGACATAATAATATATTGATTCATGATGTGTTTTTTTAAACAACTTACAATGTTTCTATTTTATTTTCTTGTCATTGTTCATTCTAGAGTTCATGATGAGGAACATATTGGTCTTATGAATGATAAAAATTCACTTGTTTCATTCATGTCATACATTATTTCGGACCCCGAAAACGCGCTAGAGAGTTGGAAATTAAATGTTGTTCATGTTTGTGATTGGTCAGGTGTTAAATGCAATAATGCAAGGATCATAGAGCTTGATCTTAGTGGAAAATCACTAGGAGGAACTATTTCCCCTGCTCTTGCTAACCTCTCTTTGTTGCAAATTCTTGACCTTTCTGGAAATCTTTTGGTGGGTCACATTCCTAGAGAATTAGGATATTTAGTTCACCTTGAACAACTTAGTTTATCTTGGAATTTGCTTCAAGGAAACATTCCTTTAGAATTTGGTTCACTTCACAACTTGTACTACCTTGACTTGGGAAGCAATCAACTAGAGGGAGAGATTCCTCCACCCCTTTTATGCAATGTTACTTCATTGAGTTATGTAGACCTCTCTAATAATTCATTAGGCGGAAAAATCCCATTAAACAATAAGTGTATGATTAAGGAGCTTAAGTTCTTCTTGCTTTGGTCTAACAAACTTGTAGGACAAGTTCCTTTGGCTCTTTCAAATTCTACTAAGCTTAAATGGCTTGATTTGGAGTCAAATATGTTGAGTGGAGAACTTCCATCTAAGATTATATGTAATTTTCCACAATTACAATTCCTCTACTTATCATATAACAATTTTGTTAGCCATGATGGTAACACTAACCTCGAACCTTTCTTTGCTTCTTTGATGAATTCGTCAAACTTTCAAGAACTTGAATTGGCCGGAAACGGTCTCGGTGGGAGATTGCCTCATATTATTGGTAATCTTCCTTCAAGCTTGCAACACCTTCACCTAGAAGAAAATCTCATACATGGCTCTATTCCACCTCACATTGCCAACCTTGCCAACTTAACTTTCTTAAAGTTGTCTAGTAACCAAATAAACGGAACAATACCTCGCAGCCTATGCAAGATTAATAGGCAAGAGAGAATTTATTTGTCAAACAATTATCTATCTGGTGAGATTCCTTCAACTCTTGGCGACATCCAACATCTTGGACTACTTGATTTGTCGAAAAACAAGCTTTCTGGTTCGATACCGGATAGTTTCGCAAAACTAGCTCAGTTAAGAAGGCTTTTACTTTATGAAAACCACCTTTCTGGGACAATCCCACCAAGTCTAGGAAAATGTGTCAACTTGGAGATTCTAGACTTGTCTCACAACAAGATCACAGGGATGATTCCTTCAGAAGTTGCAGGATTGACTAGCTTGAAACTATACTTGAATTTATCAAACAATGAGTTACAAGGGAATTTACCATTAGAACTAAGCAAAATGGATATGGTGCTTGCTATTGACGTATCTATGAATAATTTCTCTGGTAGAATTCCACCACAACTTGAAAATTGTATAGCATTAGAATATCTCAATCTTTCTGGTAATTGCTTAGAAGGTCCTCTCCCTTATTCATTAGGCCAATTGCCTTATATTCAATCACTTGATGTATCTTCAAACCAATTGAATGGAACAATACCAGAGTCACTCCAGTTATGTTCTTATCTCAAAACACTTAAGTTCTCTTTCAACAATTTCTCAGGAAATGTCTCAAACAAAGGAGCATTTTCATCTTTAACCATAGATTCTTTCATAGGAAACAATAATCTTTGTGGTCCATTTAAAGGCATGAAACAATGTCATAGGAAAAAAAGTTATCATTTGGTGTTTTTGTTAGTTCCTGTGTTACTATTTGGCATACCTGTGATATGCATGTGTAGGAACTCCATAATAATCAAGTTGAAAGCGAGAAAGAAACTTCGAGCCGTTAGTAACAGATGTGATTTGGAGGATGAAGAAGAGGAAACAAAAGAGATCGAGCATCCAAGAATTTCATATAGACAACTTAGAGAAGGCACTGGAGGGTTTAATGCTTCAAGCCTTATCGGTTCAGGTCAGTTCGGACGAGTTTACAAAGGTGTCCTCCGAGATAATACAAGAGTAGCAGTGAAAGTACAAGATACAACAAAAGATAATGAGATATCATGGAGCTTTAAAAGGGAATGCCAAATCCTTAAAAAGATAAGGCACAGAAATATAATAAAGATCATTACAATTTGCAACAAACAAGAATTTAAGGCTATTGTTCTTCCACTGATGTCAAATGGTAGTCTCGAGAGGAACCTATATGATCCAAACCATGAGTTAAGTCATAAGTTGGATGTGATTCAATTAGTGAGGATTTGTAGTGATGTAGCTGAGGGAATGTGTTATCTTCACCATTATTCTCCTCTGAAAGTTGTTCATTGTGATCTTAAGCCTAGCAATATACTACTTGACGATGACTTTACGGCTTTGGTCTCTGATTTTGGAATTTCAAGGCTTCTAAAAGGCGATGCCAATACTTCTACATGTAACTCAACATCTTTCAGTTCAACTAATGGCATGTTGTGTGGCTCTGTTGGTTATATTGCTCCTGGTATGTACTTTGTCGATTGCAATTCAACATTTTTCCATGACATGTTCATAACTGTTTTTTGTTAATGATGAATTATAGTTTTAAGAATTTGACTATGGATTTCGATTAGAAATATTTTATACGGGACAGTACTTAGAATATGTTTGGAATATTGGCTTATCTGAGCTTGTTTACCAATATAAGCACAATTGTGAGACTGTTTCAAAAAACTTACGGAAATAGTTTATGATATGTCCATAAGCTGTTTACAATTTATCTCTATAAACTCTCCATGATAGCTTATGAAAATAGCTTATAACTTATATGAAAACAATTTGACTTTATTTTATCTTTTGTAATAGAAATAGTTTATACATAAGCACTTATATGATAAGTATTTATAGTATTAGTATAAACGCGTAATTTTTTTTTATTTAATCAGGATCTAACTACAGTTTTAAGAAATTGAGTATGATGTTTTTTTTTGTGTGTGTGTGTGTGTATTATGATTGCTATTTATCAAACAGTTTTGTGTTGTAGAGCTCACTATTGTCTCACTCTATTTTCTTGAACAAGACAGAATATGGAATGGGAAAACAAGCTTCAACTGAGGGCGATGTTTACAGTTTTGGAGTGATTCTGTTAGAAATAGTGACAGGCAGACGCCCTACCGATGTCCTTATCCATGAAGACTCTAGCTTGCATGAATGGGTTAAGAGACAATACATACAGCCACACAAACTTGAAAACATTGTTGAACAAGCACTTCAAAGGTTCTCTCTTTCTTGTGTGTTAAGGCATGGTAGTAAAATTTGGGAAGATGTTATGTTGGAACTCATTGAGCTAGGGCTACTTTGCACACAACAAAATCCTTCAACAAGACCAACCATGCTAGATGTAGCACAAGAGACGGGGAGGATGAAGGATTACCTCACCAATTCTTTCATAAGAGAAGATAATTTAATTGAAAAGTAAAAAAAAAAAAGGCTATCAAGAGTTTATTTTTCACATATTGTAAATGTGAAGCTTTGTACACATCCCACTGTCAATTTATAGATGTTTAATATCTGCTCAAGTGTTAGTTACTTGTTATCATATTCAAATAGCTTTGAAGCTGTAGTTCAGTGGTATGAGTTGAGACGTCGAAGGAATATTAAGGTGATTTAGGGTTTGATCCCCATTGCTAACAAATTCACTCTTCCCTTAACCACTAAAATTTGCCTATATAAATATAAAATATTTATTGGTGATCTTTCTTCAAAAAAAAATAAAAATTATTGGTGATCAATTTGATAATACATTTCTCTTTTTGCCTACCTTACACTGATAAAAATAAACCTGTGCGAACCATTATAAAATTGCATATAAATCACTTCAGGACAGAAGAACAATGGCTATAATATGATTGTTTGCCGGAGTAGGTCCAATTGTCCCTCAACAGAGATCAGAAGCAAGATTGTGTCATGAGTACTCATCACTAGGTATTAGGTAAGCCATGCCACACATATGTCAACCTTAAATTAACATAAAGTGAGAGGCAGAAGTAGATGCTTAGATGAAGACCAAGAGTCTAGACCCCGTGGGGTGCTCCTTACAAAAAGTCTCCACTGTTGTTTAATCATTCATGCACTAGTAGGCCATAAAGAAGGAATTTGGGTTTTCTGCGGTCACAACTCTGTCGCTGCTCACAGTTAGCCACATCTGAACGGTCTAGATTTTAAATTTAGTATTGTAGATTTTGTTTTTAAAAGACTCAATTAAAATCTGCACTGGAATTCGTAACGTCGGATCAGCAGACAGTCCAAATGTGGCTGAATGCATCACACTGCACATAATCTAAATCCATAAAGGAGGGGTTCAAAAAGATCGTGTTAAGCTATCTTTCCAACATTCCATTAGTTCGCTCCCCATCACAATTCCCTCCGAGTGTTTCCTAATTTTATTTGTGAGACGGAGGGAGTAATAAGCATGCTTCTTGTAAACTGATAAGATCGTGTTAAGCTATCTTTTCAACATTCCATTGATCTATGACAAGGTGGATATTGCAACAAAAATTAATTAATTATATACTTATGTCAGCTTCAAAATGGAGTTGCTTTTGGTTCCAAGACAAACGCAAATCAACATTACATACCTTCTTTAAAAAAAAAAAAAAAAACATTACATACTTAAAAACTGAAATTTCTACTTAATCCTTTCTGGTAAAGTTCCAATTAAGAATCCCCCAACAAATAAAGCTCATATTGAAAAATGCATAAGAGAGACAATATTTGATACATTTTTTTAACATACTACTAATAATCGTTGAGTGAATCTCACTTAGATTTCATTAAATAAAAAATGGACTTATGAAGTAAGGTTATTTAATCAGAAATTCATGTGGATACATTTCATGTGTTGCTGACTATACAATGTCTAGCAAATTCTGAATGCTTCCCTTTGCTGTCCAATCCAAGTGCATCTTCTCTGGTCGGTTTTTCAATTATTGTCATTTAGTTTATTTAATTCATTAAACTTTATTCATAACCAGTAACATTTTATGTCTTCACGCTCACGTTACTGACAGCTGGATTCAATTATCCACGGAGATATACATTTGATGGTATGGATTTCATAAGTCTACTATAAAGGATTTCACTATATAACTTTTAAGTCTCACACTTAAATAAATAACTACTATGAAGTATGAACATCATATCGATAGTGACTGAGTTAGGCATCTATACATCTATACATATGATATAATTTATGTAAAAATGCACTGTCAATTTTGCAAGAAGTTTTTAATCCACTAATTTGTATAATCTCGGGGGCAAAAAAACACAAGACACCATATTTAGTCACACAAAAAATTCAACTCACCTGTCACACTAGTGTCAATTGTAAAATATGGAGCTATATGAAAATGTATACACTCTTCAGTAACTAAAATTCAGCCTATAAGATCTATTTTACCTTCCTATACCAAATACAATCATCTTTGTGAACAAAGTATAATATGTACACCAAATAATGCTCTGAGTTGATCAGTTATCTGAGATGTTCATTCTGTAATCTGTAGTAATTTGATCAAATCCAAAAGTACAGCATTGCCTGTTCATAGAAATTTGAATAATCTTATTATTATAAAGTTGAAGAAAAATAATCCAAGAAACAAAAGTTAGTCCCTAATTATTCCATCCCTTGGTCAAAAAGGGCCTATTTGGAATGACTTATTTGAGCCCATCTACCGACATAAGTACTTGTGAGACTGTTCGGGAGAGCTTACGGAAATAGCGTATCGCATATCCATAAGTTGTTTTCAGCTTACTCCCGTAAGCTCTCCAGGTTAGATTTGAGAACAGCTTAGCTTATATGAAAACAGTTTGACTTTAAATTATCTTTTGTTATAGAAACAACTTATACATACGCAATAAGCACTTATATAACGAGGGCTTATGTTATAAGTGCTTCATTAAGCTGTTTATTCAAACATGGCCTAAATGTAAAATATCAAACAATAACTAGGTTTTCTCAAAAGAAAAGGAAAAGGCACATTACCTCTTGAAGAGGTCCCAAAGAAACATCCTCCTCCTTCCTAGGTGAGGCTTTTTTGGTTTTATTGCAGTTTCTCATCTCTGACTGTATTGAATTAAGTTGGCTCTGAATGTCCTTCAACAACCTCAAATACTCTTCTCCGTCTCCTTCATGCCTAATCTCTTCTTGCCTTATACTAATTCTCTCCCTCTCAAGCCTATCAATTCTCTGATGCAACTTATGAAACTCAGCTTCAGCATTACAATCCACAACACTCTTCACATCTTTATGATTTGATTTTTTGACTTCATGATTTGTGCTAAGCATCAAGCTCTTGAGCTTCTCCATATCATGCTTAACATGTGCTTCTATGATTTCCTCGGACATAGAATCTGGTTTTATTAATCTGTTATCTACATCTGAAATCCATCTCTCAAGTCTTCTTTTCCCATGTTCACTAACTTCATGTTTTTCACTTGTTTGTGGAACTTCGAATACATCATGCACATTAACTGAACAAGAGGGACTAGAAACTTGCGGTGTATCTATTCCCCCTTCAAAGTGATTTTCTTTGTCTGCATTAATAGGATAAGGTAATCTATATGATTTATCAAGAGGTATCTTATTGCTTGCTTGTGAAAATATTGAACATGATCTCCCTCTTCTACTCCTCAGGTTTCCACATTTTTCAACTCCTGATTCTTTACAATCTGAAATGGCGTTCACTTTTTCGTCTAAGCTTTGGATTTGGTTCCAATATGAATCAAGTGTTCCATATGTAAAATCCATAGGTTTTCTTGGCAAATCCGGGCTTGGTGAAATGACTTCTCGGTCCCCATCTTCAAGTGTATTAGGAATCACATCTGAAACTGGAAGTGGAGTCGGCGATCGATCTCTCTTTCGGTTAGATCGCAAATTATTCTTAGACGGAATAGGTGGCAATGAGCCGAGCCTTCTTATAGTACTACTTTGAACATTTTCTCCATTATGTTGTTGATCATTTCTATTCAAGGGAAGGTCTTCAGGGAATTCAAACTCACTTGCATTGAAATCAGCACCTAGTGTTAGAAGTTTGTGTTTATAAGCACAAACTTGAAACTCAAGAGAAGCAATTTCCATTTCTTTCTGATACATAAGCTCTTCAAAAACCTCAAGGGTAGCCTCGGCATGACCTATCTTTTCCTCTGACATTCTCTTATAGTGACTTGCTTCCATCTTCACCGCGGCCTTTTCGCCTTGCAGACGCAGTATCATGTCCATTGCTTCACTTGCTGCGGTTGCTGAGGCTTCTCTTTCCTGATCCAATTCCGCGTATAGCTTCTGCAGAAGTTGCTGTTGCGCACGAAGAGTCTCCTTCATGGCTGTTATATCACTCTCAGCCATGATGGTTTCTTCTTTCTACCACCCTAAAATTGATTAAATGTTGAACTTGAAGCAATCACTTATTCACCTGTTGTCCTGAACACACAAGATAGAGATTTTAAGTTAACCAATGAATGAGATAAATAATGGTTTATGGTTGAATTGGATTCCTTTTCATCCAATGACAAAATTTTGGTACATTTTCTTGGGTGCTTTTGGGGCTCGCTTAAGATATTCATAACTACCTATAAATTCTTCGAAGTCATAGTTTTTTCAAGGTTTGTTATAACCACAAAAAAAAACATTTTAAGTGAAGAACGGCACCAGAAACACTAAGGAAATGCGTGATACATTTTGAGTAAATAGCTAAATATACAACTACCTGGGTCAATTTCCTTAGATACTTCTCGTGTTGTTCTTCACTTGAAATATTTACAACTGCTCATATATATTAAGTGAAGAACAACACCGAAAAAACCTAAGAAAATTCACCTAAGTTTTGTCCTTCATCCAAGAATGAGATCAATTACAAGTAAATAGCTAAATCAATACAAAAAAACTAATTCCCGTAATTCATGAAATGTGCGTCTAAGAAACAAGTCATTGATAAACTAACCTTCATGAAACTGCAAACAAAAATTTGCTAATTTGCCAAATACCAACAATATTGATAAAAAAATAAAAAAAAATTAATCTATCTGTTGATTGTAAACAAATTAAAGCAATCTAGTAGAAAATGTGAAGGTGAAAATTTGTATTGCACAAAAACAAAAGGCAAAGAGAAAAGAAGAAAGCGCGTAAGAAAAGGAAAAGGTTGCTTAGTAGCATTTGATTGTTTCATTCACAGAATCACAGCGACATAGTACCTAACCATATAAGACTTGGTAACGCTTTTGTAACAAGGAAATGTAATAAAAAAAACAAATCTACCTTTCCAATTGTTTTTATTTTTTCCAAACATAAATAAATAAAATCATATGATTATGATGAATGAAGAAAAAAATAAGAAATGAAATTACCTACCTGCAGAGGAAGTTGTTGGAATATAGAAAAGAACAAGAGAGTGTGAGTTTCGTTGTGAGAAGTTATTGTTATTGTTGTTGCCTTGTTGGTAAAGACAAAATCATAGTTATTGTTATTATTCAACTTCTTCTTCTTCATTCTGATTCTGTGATCTCACTCATTGTTTTGTTTTGTTTTGTTTGTGAAATTGTAGGGTCATTCTCTTGTCTTGTCTCCCGCAAATGTTCCTTACACGTCGCAATTCTTTTCGATTCTTTTCCTTCTTTTTTTTTCTTTTTAACTTTAATTTTCTGAGTATTTTTCTATTTGGGAAAGCCGTTTGTTTGTTTGTTCTGGTCAAAGGAATATTTTCTCAACGGTTATGATGAGAACCGACCTCATTATTAAATGTGTCAAGTCAAACTCCAACACACGCATGCATTCAATTCAACCCTTCATTCATTCATTCTGCTTGCTGGTTTTCTCATGCGTTCAAAATAGAAAACAATTAAGCCATTTTGACAATTTTATGTCAGAACTTACATAAATTTCTTGTAATTCTCCGATTAAATTACCAGCATTATTTTTTGTAATTGTGGAAATTTTTAATTGTGAGATAATATAAAAAGTACTAATATCAATTTGATATGTTCATTAAAAACTTTCTTTTGAGAAAAAGAAAATAAATATTCATTCACACAAATCGATATAATACATTGTGTACAAGAATGAGTCAACGAACAAATTCACAACATTTAAGTTAAAAATATGCAACAATAAAATACCTAAAAATAATATAATAAAACTGTAACCAAGAATGTTGATGAACAAATCATTGTTTCGATCTTTAATTGAGTGAAGTCAAACTTTTAATATAAATCAAATGAACACTGCATCAAGACGACAAACAACACAATGTTGCACTTAGAAGAAGAAATCATAAAGATCACAAAGTTTTTTTTGAACAAGAAAGAACACAAAAGTAAAATATGATATATGTTAAAATCATTTATTTAGATTAAAACAAGAAGAAAAAACATGCAGAAAGATGATTTCATACCAAAAAATGACTCAATACCACCATTCTCCGGTGAGTGAAAAAAAAATGAATCTAGAGAGAAGGAAGCTTCTCTCTATAGAAGAAACTAAGATCGAGATCGTGGAGAGGTTGACGGAAAATGTCACCGGACGAGAGGTCGTCGGAAGAGATAACTCCAAAGAAAATCAACCGAGAAAAGAGATGATGTAATTTGTGTGTCGATGGTGCGTGATAAGGTCTATGGGACTATTACTTAATCCATAGATTCAAATATTTGATCCACCATGGATCACTTGTTAATCCGGTCCATATTAGCACTCAGTTTTTCATTCAACATTATTCCACTTCTTAAATATAAGATAATTGCTCTTCTCTCATTTGTTTTCGCTCCCGTCCAACATAAATTAACTTACGTTAAAAAATACATCTACATGAGTTAACTCATGTTTGCGTAAATTAACTCACACTTGACTATTTTGATGGGAACGAGCAAAATCAGATGGGAGAAAAACAATTATTTAAATATAATGTATGATACCAATAGAGTTGAGTCCTGTAGACTATCCACAATGGTGAAGTCTTCACCATTTAAGACCAGGTACCTAATAGGCACCCTCATTGTAGAAAAAAAAAATTTGGGGTCTCTTAAGACCCAAGGTCTTACTTAAGACTCCATTCTTAAGTGAGTCTCACATTACTTTTTAATAAAATAATCATTGTTGAGTTGCTTTTGTTGAAATGTAAATGATAAAAAATTATCGATAAGGCCCGTTTAAATTTTTTGTTATATGGTCTTTATTTGAGTGGTTGAGTACATATTAAGTACTATTATTAAAAAATTATAAAAAAATGATGTATCTATGTCGAACTCGTTTAAAACCTCAAAATTGAAGATCTCCATTATAGATACTCTAATAGACTCAACTATCACAATATAGTGATTCAATTATCGAATCCATAAAGGCAAGTGAGCATGTGGAAGAAAAGAAAACATGTCATGCTATTATTAATCATTGCCAATCTATCATTATAAAGAAATTCAATTCAAATTTAAGCTTTGCCTATTATTAAAGTATTGTTGTCTTCCGTTAAAAGAAAAAGTAAAGTTTAATTATTATTTTTTTACAAAAGTAAAACGATATTTATTTATTCAAATCGACATTGTACATCAGATATAATAACATCATCAATATCACTAAAAATATAAATGATGAAACTGCAAACAAACTCACGACACCCAAGTTAATAGCATACAACGGTAAAATGCCTACAAATAATATGACAAAATCTAAATCACTAGAATACCCATGCTTACGGATCTGCAACGTTGATGCCCAAATCATTGATTGACTGAAGCTGATCTTTCAATAGGAACAAACGAACACCGCAACAAGACGCGAAATCAAACAACGCCGCACAAGACGACGAACAACACAATGTCGCACTCAGTCACAAAAAAAAAAGGAAAAATCACTTATTTGATTGAAAGAAAGGGAAAGAGGATGCATAGGGGTGATTTTAGGTCAAAAAATGACCTAAAATCATCCCTTTCGTTGGGTGAAAGTGAAAGAAAACCTAGAGAGAAGATGAAGTTTCTCTCACTAAAAAACTAGGACCGGCTAACCTTAATGTAGCAAAGTTTAATTATTATACATCGACGGTGTAAGATTATTATATACACGTATCAAATAATATGTTTTTATGTTAATTAATGAGTTTTTTTTAAGGAAACTAATGAGTTTTTTTTTTTGACAAATAATGAGTTTTTATATTCACTAGTTAATATGAAAACACATTATTAAATGTGTACATAAAATAATATTACTTTCTTCATTTCATATTAAGTGATACAGTTGACTATGTCATACATATCGATATATATTTTTTATCTTTAATATCTTTAATTTTCTATTAAAAAATTATCAAAATTTAATATTTAAAAAATATTCATCAAGACAAATCAAACAACATTTTATTTGATATTATTTATCTCTGTATATTACAAGAAAAATATGATCAAAATATGTTAGGTCAATAGTTCACATCATCAAATAAGTATCTATTATGGAACGGAAGGAATAATATAATATCATAGTATCCTGATTAAATTCGAAAAGCATGCATCATCTACTATTTATTTTTTATAAAGAAGGTGGGGTATTCTAATTATAAATTTTGATTGTATTACTTCAGTATAAAAAAAGCCAAAAAGTTGTGTTTTTGTTAATAAAAAAAAATGAGTTCTATTTTTTATATATAATTTTTTTTAAGTTCTTGTAAATAATTCCTTCAAAAAAAGGTTCTTGTAAATAATTCATAGACGTCTTGTTTTAAATTGGTCAAAACAATTGATTTGACTGGCATGAGGCTCATACAAATGTATACAAATAAAATAAAATAAAATATTTTCGGTAAATAAAAGATACAAGAATATTTCCTTAAAAAAAAAAAGATTCAAGAATAATATTTCCTTTTGTCTTAAAAAATTCTATATATAAAGGAAAATGCTTCTCTGCACGACAAAGTTTTCGTGGGATTCCCGCGAATGTTGGTCCACATACTTTTCAATACTTGTTTAACATTGAATTGCCAATATAATCTCTTATAATTAATTTATCAATGTGTATGACTCTCTTAAAACATGGCCCATATCCTGTTTTAAAAACTTGTGATTATATAACACCTACTTAAAACAAACATAAAAACAATCAATCCTTTGGTTTGAGAGTGGAGCATCCAATTACTAATCTAATCTTGACTACAATGAAGTAAAAGATGGATGCAATTTCTTCCCCACCCAGCCACTGTTATATTGATTAATTAATTGACAACATGATTTCAATCTAATGATCGTTTGTTATGACAGTGTGCACTATCAAATGATGGTAGTTAAAGTTTGTACGGTGTAAGCGGTGAGTTGCTGATAATGGTGGCAGCTTATAGCTACCTACTAGCTAGTCCATGCGGTGTGGAAAATGAAAAGATAGTTTGGTATAGGGGGGATTCGCAAACAAAAGAAATTATTCATCAAGCAAATATTATATGAAAGAAAATCATGGTTTAGCGCATTCGTGCTATTCTTGGGGTAATTTGTCGCACCATTTAGCATTACTGATATATAAAAGTGTAAATGTGTACTACAGTCGAAAATAATATTTCACTTCGTCTTTCTTTTTTAAACAAAAAACAAATCATTTTGTCTTAAAAAGTCACCATTGTTTCTTCACGTCAAGTATGTGGGCCAATTTTTTTTATAATAAATGTAAGGTGGACCTTTTTAAATAAAAAAAAAAAAAAACTCTTTTTATAAGATTCAAATTCGATACACTACTTTGCAAATCAAATCCCTTGTCAATAAGATTGGTTAAAGGAAAATTGTGGCTCATTAAAATATCATTTTTTGGTGATGAATTTTTAAAATATCATTCTAACTTCTCCAATGCTCTAAAAGTGAATTGTGTGGATTCGCTCCTCTAAATGAACAATACGCAAAAGAATAAATTAAAAATTTATATTTCTATTATATATAATGTTGAATGTTTTGATAAAAAAAATATAATGCATGTAACAATTAACAGTTTTATTTAAAATAAACGTATATGCATGTCCTTCGAGAATAACTTAGTTGCATAAACATTGCAACATACAAAAGTCCGAGTTCAAACCCAAATTATCTATTTATCCATCTTATGAAGTGAATTTCTAGCTACTACACTGCTTAATTAAAAAAAACATATATGCGTAACCACGCCTCTTTTTTTAAAAAAAAAAATATAAGCGTAATCACGCCTCTTAGTGTTGCAGTATATGATGATTTACTGTGCCTGTCTACGTAACCACGCCTTTATTTAAATTGATATTCTATTATATAATGTTGAATGTTACATGTAATAAACAATTACTTTTCCAAAAATATGAGCAATTTGAGGGGCTTGTTAGGTAATTATTCGACTATTACGAGGCGTGATTGAATGCACTAGAAGAACAAAAGGGTTCTTTACAAGATCCAAAAATATGAGCAATTTGAGGGGCTTATTGAGCAATTATTCGACTATTATGAGGCGTGATAGAATGCACTAGAAGAACAAAAGGGGTCTTACATGATCCAAAGAGGCGTTATGATGCCTCAAAAAAAAAAAAAAACTGATGAGTTACTACTCCACTGGTCACCAATTCTGTTGACATTGTTATTAGATTTCTTAACAGATGTTTAATAGACTCGTTTCAGCCTCTCCCTTTAGCATGTTTTCCTATTTCTTCCTTTTGCAATGCCATTTAGCTCTTATCTGCCTGCTTCTTTACTCTATTATGGATTTACAGTAGGAGTATGAGGGATATATTTTACGGAAACCTTCCAATTATTACTATAGTTCAAAAAAGTAAATATTGTCAACTATTCAAAAATTTAATATGAAACTCAATAGTTGCCACACCAATAGCTAAAAAAATCATATTTACTTCAAACATTATTTCTAAATAGAAATAAACAGCGTTGAATGCAGTTGTTTTATCACCCAAGTTTTTGTTTTGCAATCCACATATACTATCATTCACACTAAGGAAGAAAAGAATACCAGAATAAAAAATCTCCCTTATCAAACCCAGAGTAAGGCATGACAGAGAGATTTTTTGTGGGTATATACTCTAGGGAAATTGCTATCCTCATTCTAATCCACGGGAACCTCTGCTTCCATCTTCAAATCCGAATTGCCAAGAATCTAACAGTAAAAAGGGATTGTCAAACATTTTTTTCAAATGAAAGATGCACACTTAACAAATATCAACAGACAGTGATGTTCATTGTACATAGTAGAAATTCAGCATGAGTATGAAGATATGTGACCCTAAAACAATCACGAGCGTGGATTCAGTGGTATCACCCTCAAACAGTAGGACCTATGTTTCTAAGATAACCATAAAGTTTATATATGCTAAATCTAATTAGGACCTATGTTTCAAATAAAGATATTGAAGTTGGTTTAACTCATCGGTAGTAAAAGGCGGGAATAGTTTATACAGCCTCACAAACCTATGGCCTTAAGTGTATTAGAAAGGGCTCCAGGAAAGAAAAAATGTATTAGGCAGGGCCTAGTTACTAAATAAGTTAGGTTAAAAACTTTAAAAGTTAACTTAGCTAAAAAAGAATAAGACAGACTTCAGACGATCCAAAAAGCTTTTCTTTTAAGTCAAACAAGCTGGTCTATTTATATGAATATAATTAATATAATAATATTTTTATTAACATTATTTTGGATTTTTGTTTTAATATCTTAAACTTAAATACTAGGTCTGTTTAAAGGATTTGACCCGTTAAACTACATAAATACTGCGGCCTACAGCTCTAAGCTCGATTTAGGGGTAAGCATTATAATGTGTTTGAAAGTCTTACTGCAAAAATTAAATAGAATTTCAGACTACATAATAATCTTCTCAAGATCAAGCAATGGAAATAAGCCTATATCAGATAGGTCCCGGTCAATCTCAGGCCTTGATTTGAGAAAAAAAGGCCAGGTCAGTTTAGTTTCGCTGAACAATTCCATACTCGATGGCAGTTAGCGACCTCGTCACTCCAAGCTATCATGTGTGCAATCATATATAGGTAACTATTCTGGGAGAGACTTTCCATGTATTTGAAGTAAATAGTTAAGATCATAATAATATGAATGAGAAAAACCAAAAAGGACTTGGTGCATAATCCCTAATCTACCATTTGCCTATAAAAATGTTTACCAAACTTAAGTATTCTAGTGCAACAAGTCATGCTATATATTATTTGTTTCAGTACCTTCATGAAGTCAGACAATACTAAGAAAGAATCTTTTGTATAACCAGCTTCCTCAAGGACCTGTGCCAGAACTTCCTGTATGTACAAAACAGAATACATCAGAAGCTGTTATAAGCAGACCAAATCATCCCTCGTTATCTTGGGCAATTGAAATGCTAAATAACAATAATAAGAAAACTGATATCCGCCAATAAAGTCTCCATTCTCAACCTGATTTACATATTTTCAATTACAAATACACACACTGATAGCACACTTCATATAAATACTTTTTTTGCTTAAGAATAAAATTATGCGTTTTTTACCTTCATTAAATAAACTGATAAAGGTTTCCCTGTCCAGTAATACACACACACACACACACTCAATGACATGTATTTTAAAGGGACAGGAAGAGTACAATCAGTAAGAGTTTTCAAAAAAGCTTTATCTCATCTCCCAAGGTTACATACTGTCTTTTGCCTAGTTTTTCAGCTTCTCTGAGTAGAATTCCATAAATAGGCACATACTCATGTTATTATTTGAGGAGAGTTCTTCGGTGGACAACCTTCATAAGTGGTCCACCATCGATAAGTACTTAAAATTATCAGAAAATTTCAACGACTGACGATGATACTATTCCGAAATAAAAACTTATAACAATTCTCATATTTACCGCTAAGACGGTGACTTGATTGATGTCGGTTTAATAAGAGCTACAAATTTATTTTCGGTTTTTTCAATCGTAAAAATGAGGAGGACGATTAACATCTACTACCAAGAGACGATGCTTGTCGTCGTTGGAGTTTTAAACATTTTTTAAGTACTAGCCCACGGTGGATCCCTTATGAAGATGGTCATATTAGAATTTCTCGCTATTCGATTGTCAATCATCCCTTGAAACATCAGATCCCCAAAATTGATCTGAAAGGAACACTAAATAGAAATTGGGCATTCTCTATATAGTAAATAACATGAAAAGTGAGAGTGAAAGGCCAATTCATACACATAACAGAAGGAAAAAACAAAATTGCATAGCAGGAGAAAGATTGGGGTAACCTTTCTTTGATGTTCAGACATATATTGTCCAGTCAAATCCCTCAAAACAGTCAACATATCATCAAAGCTAACTTTTCCATTGCAATCAGTATCATAAACCTTGAAAATAACTACAAAAAACATTCATTCAAATTCAATCCAATTATCAATCTATGCAAGCAATGAAGAAATTAAGATGAATACACACATTCAATTTTGTGTTGAAGAGTAGCACGTGGACTGAATGCAGACAAGAAAGCTATAAATTCCTTGAAGTTAAATCCCTCCAGCATTCTCAGCAAACTCTGCAAATAGAATCACTCATTCGCATTTTGAATTTAGAATTTAGAATTAACGTAGAGAGAGTGAGACCTGAGAGAGAGGATTGACGGCGAATTCGGGAATGGAGAGAAATTCATCGGAAGGAATGAAACCACAGTTATTGCGATCAAGCTGACAGAAACGCTGGTAAAGAGAAACGATCTCTTGCTGAGTAACTAAACACAGAAAACGAAGAATTTAGAAAAATAGAAATGAAAGTGAGAATTAGAAGAGATTGAAAGAGAGAGTATCGTTAGTTACATGCGTGTTTGCAGTGTTGTTGAACTTCTTCAATGTCGTACTGTGTGAGCATGGAAGATGTGTTACCCATCGATCGATCGATCACCTACAAGGCTACAACAGACTCAGAGAGAGAGAGAGACTGAAGAAACACGAGTTCGCAGCTTAACTGCCAACTGTTTCTTAGGCCCACATCAATCAATACCGAATTTTGGCCCAATGGGCTCATTGACTTTGACCCTATCAAGGAAGCCTACAATGCTAGCTAGCCTTCTCAAAACTAGTAAAATCGTAACAACTCTCGTTAAAAAGTTCAAAGAAAAAAGTTTGTTTTGTAAATAGTGTATTCAATGCATTGAAATTTTAAAAAATAAATTTTTCTACTTAAAATTTATCATTTATTTTTATTTGTGTAACTTTAACAAGACCCAAATCATATTTGTTAAGTTCCACAATAATATAACATTTTGTTCATTTCACACGTATTAAAAAAAAAATATATAAGTAGTCCCCGTGAGTTTAGCTCAGTTGGTAGGAACAAATGCATAATATATACAGGGGCTATGGTTCGAACCCCGGACACCCCACTTCTCCACATAAAATAAAATGTGTGAGCTCCAGCCACTAGGCTACCTGACCAAATATATATAGTCTCCGTGATCATAGTTCAATTGACAGCAACATGCATTGTTATATGTAGGGTTGATGTTCGAACTCTGGACACCGAACTTATTCACATATAAAAAAGTTGAAACGGAGGACGTGACGTGTGAAGTCTTTTCTCTACTTGTGAGACCCCTTTTGACTGAGTTATGTTTTCCGACGAATTTTCATCGGTAATTTCCTCGGTATTTTTTATAGGAAAATCCCATATTTCATGTAGTGTTTCCACGAACATTGTTATAATAGCAACTTCAATTGTGATCTCCAACTATTGGTCATTTTGTGGATCTTGTCACGTAAATTTGAAGCAACTCATTTAGAGCACCCTTTCAATCGTGAACTTATTTAAAGTTATTTTATGAATTTGATTGAAGTTTCGTCATCTTAAAACAAATTACATATTTTGTTATTCAGTAGTGTAACTTTGAAAACTTATGTTAAGTCTCACAATTTTACTTCATATATTAATATTTTATTTATATTTTAATTTATTACAACTAAAATAACATTTTATTCAAATTGAGCCCCACAAAATAACATTACTTGCTGAAGTAATGGTGCCACCACTGTGGTAGACTCCAATTTAAGGACCAACAAAAACACCATCCTTTCCTTTGTAGTTAAAATTCTCTAGCAAATTGTTTTTGAAGAACCAAAGTTCGGTGTGTGGATGAAACAGTTCTTGATTAAACACAATAAATGTACCATTCTTAACAAAGCAATACGAGTATCCACATGCAAGTATCCAATGTTTTACTAAGTAAACCATAACTTACGTAGATAGCAAAAAGCAATAAAAAAATCAAGGATAGATAGCTAAAGTACCTACAAAAAAATATTTTTACACGGGCTCCATAGAGATTCAAGTTAAAAATTATATACCGGCATTTCTTGTTCTCAGGAACTGACAAGGTATCCAATGCAAAGAGAATCATCCCCTTATGAACAAAAAAAAAACTTATAATCATACAGTTTTGTAGTTTTGCAAAAATAATTAAACCGTCATTTTGAATTATTGTGCAGTTTATAATTAATCAAACATGATTCTCTTGGATTTTACCGGTGGCATATAAATATAATGATTCACTTGTCTCAAAATAACTACACATGAGTCTGGGAAGTTTAATTAAACACCAGCAAATCTAAATTCCGAAAGGAAGAGAAAGAAAAACAAAGACAATAAAATAATAAACGTTGGAGATCAACGGGACATTGAATGAACATGGCATATGTATGGTCTTTAAGCATTGTAGGTATGTGATTGTGTTTCTCATTTCTTCACGTGGGCACCAACAAACGAGTATGACATGTCTGCTCATGCATATGGCAAATGAGAAAATAAAAGGGTTAGTTATCTGCTGCATAATTTTAGTATTGGTTTATCTTGCACTTTTGCCCTGACTGAAACCTATTAATTATAAATTACTCTGAATCTCATATCAGTTGAGGTCATTTTGCAATTGATTGATATGAGATTTCTTGTTGACAAAAGTTTACATGAAGTAAATTTAATATCGAAACATTTCCCATTAATCTCGTGTGTTGAGATATTAATCCATAATAATAGGAGTACTTTACAAACATACTTCCTCCGTCCTAAATTATAAGCAAAAAAAACTCATTTTTGTTGTCCCAAATTATAATAAAAAAAGACCAAATTTTATCGTATTTAATTATGTTGTTTAAAAAAATTATTTTTTCTAAAAGAAAATTAAATACAAAGTGCATTCAATTTCCTCTCTCTTTCATTTTCTCAATAACCAACAAGCAATGAAAATTGTTTTTACATCTTCCTATAAAACTTATTTATAAAATAACACAAAAAACTATGTTACAAACTACAATGTTTTAGTTTTATTAATAAGTGTGATTTTTTCTTTTTGCTTATAATATGAGACAGAGAGAG
The DNA here is from genome assembly GCA_958299785.1 of Medicago lupulina. NCBI lineage: Eukaryota > Viridiplantae > Streptophyta > Magnoliopsida > Fabales > Fabaceae > Medicago > Medicago lupulina. The sequence goes on along the minus strand of OY283143.1, from coordinate 2,032,382 downwards.
TATATAGGTAGCTATTTGGTTAAAGTTTGTTACTTGACTAACAAGCAACTACTATAAATAAGTTGTAAACATTCTCAGCTTGTTTGGATGTGCGGTAGAAGCAACTTTCTCACGTCCCAAGGCAAAAATTGCCGTGATTTCAAAAAGCTATATATAGTAGCTTCACTGTAAACGTGGTTCCTACCGTGATTTTTCCCTTGATGTGGAAATTGTACTGTAGAGCCAAACAGACAATCTATTCATTTACTAATGAAAATTCAGTTTTTTTTTTTTACCAAAATTGAAAATTCAGTTAAAACGTATTATTCTTTTCTCTAATTCTCATCATTCATCATCTTTCATAGATTACTAAGAGTACAAGAAATCAATAAGCTGCGCTAACAATGTGATGATTACATATTAGAAATCCATTCCTCCACTTGTGTTAGAAAAAATGTGTTGGGAAGTGTACAGCTATAATCGTATATAAAAGTTGAGCATAATATTTAGTTAATAAACGAGGTATATTGGATTTTAAAAAATATATGTATATTATTGAATAACAATTAAAATTTATTTTTTCAATTTTGCATTTTTATTTGTTCGTTAACTACTATCACTCTAAGAGATTTAATGTAATTTGTTCACAATAATAACTCTTTGTGAGACCGACTAAACTCAAGTATATATGTATGGAACAAAAATATGAGGTGAAACGAGAGATACGTGACATGACTTGTCGGCGTTAGTGCATGTGGTGGTGGTGACTCACAGGAAAAACCACAACACAAGGTCGCATGTGCCAACGTTCTAGTAATACAACACTGTTTTTGTCGCTAAATTTTCGAATACAACTGATGCTAAACATTGTATCGGAGCAACAAGTGTCCCCTTTACAGGCGTCACCCATTTAATAAAATAGTAGGATGTTATATGTTGTGATCTTTAGGTAAGACAAACTGTCGTTTTTGAAAAATACTTTATTTTTTGGAAGGAAAAATTAATAAAGAAAATAGTATAAAGATGTTGACACTAATTTGCAACCCAAAAAAAATGTTAGTAAGTGTTTTAAAGACTTAGTTACATTTAATTTTGTGTTGTGGTGTGAGCTATTTGGATTTTTTATTCCTTTAGACTTTTTGATGCATAACGTCGATTCTTGATTGTTGAACAATCTGAATGGTACTCTATGGATGATTCGCATTGGTTTATCACCTTTGTGTGGTGGAATTATTGGGTCGTATTTTGATGGCTCGAAATGAGAATGTGTTTATTAACTACAACGTCTCAGTTGAAGCAATGCCTGAGAGTATTTAAAAATAAGCAAGTGATTACTATATCTCCATCCTTGTGTTTTAATCATCTTTTTGTTAATCCTCATCATAGTAACAACGAGTCTTGTACATATGTTGGATCCCTTCTTATTTTGGTTGTGTATGAGAGGATGTTGTGATGCCTTGTTCACCATGGGAATTTCATTTTTGAGGTTGCTTACTCTCTCAGTGTGTGTTATGTCACTATGGCAGAATTATAGGCCATTCTTAAAGGTTTGAACATGACTTTTGAGAAAAGTTTCATATTTATATTGAATCTGACTCAAAGATGATTGTAGGTTTGATCCAAGATAGTTGCAATGTTCGACATAAACATATTGTAGGTTTGACATGACTTTTGAGAAGGTTTTTTTTTTTTTTTGAACTTTATATGATATTCTATAATGAAGTATTTTTTGATTCAATATATTGACTCTTTTTAGGTTTCTAAGTTTAATTGGACTAATCCTAAACTAAAATACTTAACCACATAAAGAAAGCCAGATTTTGTCTTTAATTTACCGAAGAACTCCAATCCATAACTAGAATCATAATTTTATGAAATCTTAATTGTAACTTCGCTCAAAAGTTTCAATCCATTATATGTAGTTTGCACACTCTCAACCACTACCAACAATTGTAGCGCACACGATTTTATAATGAATTTATCCTCATACATTTGTATTATGTTATCGTTGTTTCGTATTTTCATTCTCTAATATTCAAAAAATCGTTTGTCTAATCATTATCTAACAATCCATAAAGTACTCATCTTTTTTATATCTTTAAAATTTCTTTTAATTTTTGAAACATATTAACTTTTGAAATATCTTAGAATTATATATTATATGCATTTGAATTTTTTCTTTACTAAATTATACTCTTAAACATATTAACTTTAATTTCAAGTTTTGTCCCTAGTTGTGGGGCTTATCCCCCGCCCCCCGCCTTGCCTAAAAGATTTATTCCGCGTTTGCGTTCCACACTATCCTATGCCCCTGTGGCTTCCTAGCTCATTGTCCAAGTTACACCCAATAGTAGGGAGACAAATATTTAAAATTTGGTGACTAAATATTTTAAAGGGTATTGTTAACAAGTGTTTTTAGGGCATTTTTTTTTTATTTTTTAGACACCTTTAGGGCATTTGTTAAGGATCCAAAAATAGAAATAATTGATAACTTTCATGTAAATAAAATTGTTTTTTAATGTTTCAATGTGTTGAATACACAAATTTCAAGAGAATTTTTTTATTTTAAACTTCTTATTTAGTGTCATAAAAGTACTTGTTAACATTTTCTTTAAATTATAAGACTACAATTGGGAATCAAACAAAAATGACAATGAGAATAGGATGAAGTCGAGTGGTTATAACATAAAATAATACTCCCTCGGTCCCTTATTACTTGACCTAGTTGACTCTGTCACGTATGCAAATACACAATTTTAAATTTAAATTTCTTTAATAATCTAGTAGAAAAAATTACAAAAATTTGATATTTTGAAAATATTCATCGAGACGAATCTAACAACATCTTATATGCTATATTTTGTTTTTATAGATTAGTAGAAAAATATAGTCAAAGCATGTTACATGAATTGTACTCATTTTTAACCTAGGTCAAGTATTAAGGGACAGAGGGAGTATTTTCTTCATATAATTAGCTAATGTACCATTTTTTTTATAATGGTAATGATATAAAGTTTTCTTTATTGTTTAGTGATGATTAATCTTCGTCGGAAACCTCTGGGACACACAATGAATTTTCTCCTTTCAACTAAATTTTGTTTATATGTATAAATTTAGAATCAAATTTTAAACTTTGGAGACTATATTTTCGTATTTAAAATTATAAGACTAAAATTGTGAATCAAACAAAAAAGGCAATGATAATAGGATAAAGTAGAGTGGTTAAAACTTAAAATAATGTTGTCTTCACATAATTTGCTAATATTCATTTGTCAATATAGATATTTATTTTATTATCATGATATTGATACAAAGTTTCTTCCGTCACTTAACGGTGATTAATCTCCATCAAAAATATGTGGGCCACACAACATAAATTCTTCCTCTCAACTAGATTTTTTTTATATGTATAAATCTGAAATCAAACCCCTAATCACGTGTTTAGGGGATTCAAATTCATTATCATTTGAACCAAACCATTTTTTGTTCAATATAAATCATTGTAACAAATGATATATCAAATAAAATAATATAATTATTTTTGCTGAATTTTTCTTGAAAAAAAAAACATAAAAATTAGAAAAAAGATATAGTAATACATAGTTGGTGTGTAATAGGAAAATCACAATTAACATTTGTTTTAATGATATAATAGTGTTTGTTTTTGCTAAAATGATTAATGATATAAGACCACCTCCAATGGGTGTTGAAAGAGCATGTTGAAAGCATGATTCAACAAGAAAACCTCTCCAATGGTGTGTTTAATGGTGACTTGGATGAGAGAGAGGATGAAAGGATTCAACACCAATTAATCTGACCGCAGGGGACACGTGGCAAGCTGTGATTTGGCAAAAACGGCGCGTGCAACACACGTGGGAACAGTGACGCTGCAGAGATGGAGAGAGAATCTGCTTTTTTGGATAATGCGGCCACGTGTCATAATCTGATTGGTTGTCCGGATTCTTATCATTTTAATTATTAAACCTCAATTATTTCGGTGTAAATTAATTTAAAAAAAATACCAAAATTCATGATTTTTTTTCTCTATAAATGGAGACTTGGTTCATTTGATTTGGACATAGAAAAAAAAAACTAAGTTTTTCACTATCTTTATCCTTTTATTAGCAAACTAAGTGAAGTTTTAACCTTATTTTTAGTGAAATGGATCCCAATTATAACAAAAAAATAAATTAAAATAAATTAGTTTGTTGTATTGCTTAGTTTGTTGTATTGCATTTTAAGTTAAGAAAATCAAAATAAATTATATAAATAAATTTTGTTTTTACAAAAAACAAAAAATAAAATTTGTTAAGTGTTTTTTAATTTAATTATAATCGATAATTGAAATTTTATGTAATAAAAAACAAAAATATAAAATTAAATAAGAATAAGAAATAAAATGTGGTGGGGTAGGCTGTTGAAAGAAAAAAAACCATTGGAGAGGATAAAAGTTGAATGAGTGTTGAATAAGAGAGAGAAAATGATATGGAGTGTTGGGAATTGAAAAAGTGGGTGTTGAATGATGTTGAAAGTAAAAACCATTGGGGATGGTCTAAGAGGGAGAGATCAGTAGTATGATGCGATGTGTAAGCACGGGTATGATACCTAGAATGGATACAAGTACATGTACGAAATATAGTAAATTTTAAAAATTGAAGGTACGAGTACATTAAGAGTGTGTTTGATCCGCCAAACATTAAGTATTTGATATAATATCACAAGACAGAACAACACAACATAAGATAGAATAATATATGACAAAATTTTATATTATTGAACAACTTTTGATCTTATATGATTTTTTTTGAACAAAATGTTATTTTGGTATTTTAGACAACTTGTACGTTAAACAAAATTTTTTGTTGTGGTTTAGTAAAGACAAAAATATCAGATTTTGTATCGCCTCTTGCCTCTAGTTTGTCTTGTCCCTCAAACAGTTTTACAAATCAAATATTTATAAGTATATCACTAGCGATGTTATCAAGAGTTACAATTACATGACAATATTATTCATATTTTAACAATCATCATGCTCCAAAGATTTACATTTGTTGTCCATAAACCTCCAATATTTTCACCAAAGATAAATAATTGAAATATACAATAAGAAAGCAAAATACTCTGTTATTTTTACTCCATGCATGTTTTTGCCGTATCCACCGCATAAAAGAATACGAATCGTATTTATGGTATGATTCATATGCGTACCCTGTATTGATACTTACCTGCTGTGGGAGAAAATGATGGGTTAATTAACGTGGGAAAATATGTAAGTTAGTTAGTAACTATTATCCATAGAATAGAATATAAAAGTAGTTAGAAATGGACGTGTGGTAGATGTGATCAAGTAACCCACCCAGCCCAGCGACCGTAGCTAATTCCAATCATAAGAATTTTATTACTATAAACAAAGAAAACAGACAACAAACTACCAAGCCAACTTTCATTCATGTTTTCGGACATGGAGGAAAAAAACAAAAGTAGATTACTTGGATGACATGAGAGGAACAGAATTTTCACCATTTGCTGATAGTGACCCATTTTGATGTAAGCAATCCATTTTTCTACTAAATTATTCTTTCAAGCTTTTATCACCAAGTCACCAAATTATATTTTTATGCAATTATATTACTTACCAAATAGTAAGTAATACGAAATAAAGAAATACTACGTGTTTTCCTTTTCCTGATTTTGACATAATTCATTACATTTTTTTTTTTAATGAGGACTTAATTCATTGTTTTTTTGTTTGTTTGAGGGAACTTATAGTTCATTGTTTTGTTGATATTGATTTCATGCCAATTTTTTTAAAAAAATTATATGATTCGACCAGTTTATGGGTCAACTGTCGGGAGAATTGACCAAGACAAAGCCCTTGTTTTAAGGCGGACCATATATAGAGAATCAAGAAAAAAATTTGATATATTGTTAAATTTTAATGCAAAATTGCATGTGTCCCTAGACTTAAGCAAGGTGTTCTCATAGTCCATTTATAAAATTATTGTTAATTTATCGATTTAGAAAATGAATGTATCGATAAATTTTAATTTGTAAGTGAATCGTATAAAATTATGTGATATATAGTGAAACACATAGACAATTAATACTAAATTGAATTTTCTTTATTTTTCTCTCATTTCTTCTCCTAACTCTCTATCTCTTTTGATTATATTTTTCTTTTTAATTGAAAAGAGAGAGTAAAATTAAAAGAAAAATGGAAGGTTAAGAGAATGAATATCAGAGAAGAAAGAATGTGAAAACCTACCTTCAGCTAATGTAGTATCTTTTTTCTAGTTAACAGTACAAATAAAGCAGAAAGAGAAAGGTGGACAAGCTTGTTGTAAAGATGGCAACTCTTAACACCTTAATCACATTGGTCCTTATAAGTCAAATCAGAATAATGTAATCTCAATTGTCGCTAAACCTATTTCATCTTTTAATGAAAAATATAATATTTTATTTATTTGGGTCTTTATAACTAATTTCCTCTTAACATTTCATAAACCACTTTTTGCATAAGAGAAAAGATAGTGTATTGTACGTCTTTTGATATGAAACCTTAAAGATGATGATTAAATTAGTTTAATTTATCTTTCTTTTGAATCTATCTTTATAAACTTTATTATTTTACTTGCCTGATGTGCTCGTATGTGTTTGCTTTTTTATAAAAGTAATCGAAAATTATGCAATTTTTTTCTTTTGAAAATTATGCAATTCATTTTGGTTCCTCTATTTTTCTATTTAACAACAACAAAAATGTTCTTTCAAAAAAAACAAACAACAAAAATGTTGGCTCTCAATTTTAAAAGTTGGTTTTTTGTCCTCCATATTTATTTATTTATTTCTGAATTTTAGTCTCTCGTATCATTTTTTAGTCATTTTTAATGATGTGAAGTAACAGCGTTTAGTAGACATAATTTTATTGACATAAATATTCAATATGGTCTAACATGTGTTGTTGCCATAAATGAATAGGCTATGTCATGAAAATTACCGAAAAATAAGATGAGGGAGCAAAACAAAAAGTAAAATATAGGGACCAAAATACTATAATTTTTAAAATAGGAGGACTAAAAGTGCATTTAAATTAATGAAAGATTATTTGGTTGGGTAAATAAGGGTATATGTTTTTTTACTGAAAGGATAAAAATTTAAATATAATAATTAAAATGAAGGGTAAAATGAAAATGTAAATATCAAAACTTGGTATTCTCTTTGTGTGTGTATATATATATATATGTGTGTGTGTGAAATTGTTTAAATGAATGATAAAATTAAAAGATAACATGAAGTATTTCTCGTCATATATATTCTACAATAGAGCTACAACATAATGAATCTAGAGAATAGATCGCATTATCTATTCGGTGAATCGAGAATGATCGTATTACCAGGTAGTGATTGATGAATCCATGCAAGAATCATAATATTGCATCGAACCCATGAAGCATACAAATGAACAAAAATCAAGGGTTTTGGAAGACTTCCGTTAATGAATTTTTTCTTCGTTATTCGAAATCAATGCAATGTGCATTGATCTTGTCTCTCTTGTGGTAATCTTGTGATCCAGAGGTGGAGAAACAAGAATCAAGGATGTATTTTCATCTGAGTGAAAGTGTAGGTAATAGGAATTTGCGAGATTCATAGAGAAATCGAAATAGCTCAGAATAGCCATGATCGAAGAGGAAAAGTGAGAAGGAAATAAGCAAAAGATGCACGAGGAATAAAGGGAAAGGCACATAATGCGTAAGGAATAAGAAGCGATCAATAATGACTACCAGAGATGGATGAAATCTGATACGATGATAACATGAATAAATCGAGATAAGAATGAGCTAAATCTCATTCTTGATGATGTAAAACCAGCTTCTTGCATACAATGTAAAAAGTCAAAAGCCCATGTATGCGTGTGTATACTCCCTCAGGTTTCATTTATAAACAAATTTTAACTTTTTAGGTTTATTGAATTAATGATGTATATGGTCTATAATATAGATCACATACATCATTTATTTAATAAATTTAAAAAGTTAAAATTTACTTATAAATGAGACCGGAGAGATCATGTGCGCGCGCACGCACCCACCTGTATGAAATAAGGTAATAATCAAACCAACAATCTTATTAATAATCGTCTTTAAAAAATCAATTAATAATCTAACTAACTGTACAACATTATAGGATATTAACCATGGTTAATTTAAGTAACTATATACATTGATAATCATCAACAATCTTAAAAGAGAAGTCAGGTTTCGAAATGAGTAATGATATACTGACCATCATATGTAATAACCTTCTATTGTGCACCCTTATGTGACATTTGTTTAGTGGATGAGAGAGAAGTGAATTGATAAAAGAATAGATAAATATAAATAAAAAATGTCACATGAAATGATATACGAATTGTATAGATTAAAAAGGGTGTCAAACTCATAATTATCTTTTCGAAATATATGTAATAATTTGCCACATTATCAAGGTAAACATTTTTTTTATTATTAACATAGTTTTACGCAATTCATACGAATGTACTAGTCTCTGTTTTTTTTTTAAGGAGGAATGTACGAGTCTTTTATTATCGTACGTATAGACACACTTGTTTATGGAGTATCACGTCCATTTTTGTGAATCATGAAATCCATAAAGACGAGGTTTGAAAACACCTAAACGGCACAATGCGTCAAAAATACGTTGTTGCATCACGCCACTATACAGAGTTATTGTCACAAAGTGACATTTAATATCATTGTATTGTATAGTCGACGAAAGCTAAGTAAAAACAATCAATCAAAACTTAAGTAAGAAAAAAACTATTTTATTTGAAATTGATTATTAAAAATGATATTTGATGTTAATTAGATCTTGAAATACTCGAGGAGAAAATGTAACAGGTTTTAATTCTAACGAACCAGCAAGTCCTATAGTAGTACATACCCAAATATAATAGTATAGTAGAGATTAGATGAATGAATAATTGACCCCACACGTTGTTACAAACGATGATTATTGTTGCAATGGAGATAAAAAAGATGTACTTTTAGATTTAAAAAATAATAAAAGTATAGTAAAATTAAAAAATGATTAGTTATAAAGACAAGAACAAGAATGGTAATAGCAGTTAGATTAGAGGAAAAGAACAATTAAAAGTAGGTGGCGCGAAAACAACAGACCCCACGTCTCGCTCCTTTTTCCTTAACTGAAACCGTTTTATCATTACCCTTTTTAATTCTTTTTTATTTTTTATTAGTAAACTTTTTCCTTAACACGTAATCATAATATTTTTTTACCTCTTTTAATTCTCTCTTTCTCTCTCTTATTCGCTTTCTCTTTCCCACTAACTTTCAAAATCACAAAACTGCCATCGCCGGTGAAACTTGCCTCCGGCAGCCACCTGTAACCTCTCCGTTTAATCTCCGGTGACTCTGATTTCACGAGGAAGGTGATTCAATTCAATCACTGCTTTATTTATTTTTATTTAGGTTTCTCTCTCGTGGATTCGTTGTTTAGTTTTAACTTTCAATCATATCGGAGAAACTTATATTATCAGTAGAACGTGAAAATTACATTAGAATTTAGTTAATTAGGTTTTTATTAATTTTCCTTTTCTGCAATTTTTTCTTTAATTTTTTTCTCGATCGATCTTGATTAATGATTACTTTGATTATTATCACATTCCGATCAAGTTTTATTTATTTCTTGAAGGTAGTTTTCATAATTTAATTAAAATTGAAATTGTGAAAAATTTGTGAAAGTTTTGAACATGTTTATTGATTTATCGAAGAATCTGGGGATAAAATTGAATGAACATTAGTATGTAGTACTTGTTTGTGTGTGATAACACTAAACCGTGTCTTCAGTGAGAGAGACATGAATCTGTGTTGTTTCAGACATTTCTCATGGATCTCTGTTCTGAAATCTGAACCCATTGTTTTGTTTCTTTTCAATCAATTTTTCAGGTTAATTATTTTTCACTTTTTCCTTCTTGGATTTCAGCAATATTCTTCATACTAGTGTCAAAAATCGAAATTACCACTATCATTTTTCTATTTTTTGGTGTCTGTGTATCATGTTAGGTTTACACAATAGTTATACGGGGATGGACAATGATCACTGCACGTGGATCTTCTTGTCTTTGCCCATTCCCCAAACAACAATAACACCTTCAATTAAATTATTAAAATAATATAAAATATTGTGTAGTTCATACTTCTATATAATACATCAATACAAACAAAATACATAATTAATTGGCTTTACTTCTATTGAATATAATATTCTGTTTGCAAATTTGGAAGGGGAAATTTATATTTTATGGTACTACAAAGCAGTTACTATATGGTAACTATTATCCTTAAGGAAAAAGTTACACATTGATTAAATTGCTTGCAACTTAATTAATTTGATGTTATAGGAGAGATTAGTTAGTTAAATTTTGTTTGGGCCTGCAATGCAAGTTATTGTATCACTTTCATTGAATTCCCTTTCATGAAAAGGAGTTGAGAGAGAAGAAGAAATTGGACAGAGTGTGTTTGTGTGGAGTGAACCTATTGCCAGCCCACAAGACCATGGCATTCTCGTGAGAGAGACAAAAGGGGAAAAATTAAAGCCTATGCATTTCCTCTTTCTTATCTTATATACCCTCTATTATTCCATTTTATTTTTCACTATCCCCTTAAACCAGCAAATCAACTTTTTTATTTTTATTAATCTTGAATTAACCATAAATCAAGTTTTAATGATAAAAAACGTTAAATGTACGTTGAGACAGTTTCCGCTAGTTTCTCTCATCCATTACACCAGATGTTGTTTTCCCTCTCCATATTCTTCTTGCCGTGTCTTGATCTTGTTGGATTCGCGGTTTTTTTCATGAAAAAAACATACCCACTTGTGTTAATTATCTGCGATTCTCAAACTCATTCTCCAATAGATCTGAGTCTCTGTAAAGATGTGCGCTTTTTCATTTTTCTCTTTTTCAAGTGGTTTATTCTTTCTTTACCAGTCTGTAGTATCTTACTTTATTTTCATTTGTGACAGATTTATTGCAGAGAAAAGGATCTTCTTTCTGGATAATCTTCGCTGTTTATTTATTCCATTTGATTGGATTGCCAAAGTTGCTTGCTATATTTGGTTTAGTTTAATGAAAACTTCCATCAATGTGGTCTGATTGGGTTAGAGTGGATGGATGTATGTGAATCAGAGCAAGCATTACGGAAACACAGAACTGGGGAGACCCCAAGACGACCTCTGGTCCCGTCTGAAAAGAATAATGCGATCCCCACCAGGCGCTCTGGAACCAGGGAAGTTAGTTCAAGGTATAAGTCACCTACTCCGACAGCGTCTTCTGGTCCTCAACGATGCCCGTCTCCATCTGGTCCTCGTCGATCCCCATCTCCATCTGGTCCTCGTCGATGCCCATCTCCAAGCAGCTTCACTAGAACAACTGCAGCGTCCAAATTGTTGCCCAAGAGAGCTCTATCAGCTGAGAGGAAGCGGCCTACAACCCCTACTTCCCCACCAAGTCCTTCTACACCCGCTCAGGATGATGTGCATTTGTCCAGAAGGGTAGCCAGTAGCCGTATGCAAGAGAGTCTATGGCCTTCCACAATGCGAAGTTTGAGTGTTTCTTTTCAGTCAGATACCATTTCGATACCTGTGAGTAAGAAAGAGAGGCCTGTTACCAGTGCTTCTGATCGTACTCTACGGCCAACTTCAAACGTGGCACATAAACAGGTTGAAACACCAAATACACGAAAGCCTACGCCAGAGAGAAGGAGGAGTCCTCTTAAAGGGAAGAATGCATCTGATCAGTCTGAGAACTCGAAACCAGTTGATGTTTTGCATTCTCGATTGATAGATCAGCATCGGTGGCCAAGTAGAATAGGTGGGAAGGTATCTTCTAATTCCTTAAATAGAAGTGTTGATCATTCAGATAAGATAACCAGAACGTTCAACAGTTCTGTTCCAGGAACTGGTGTATCTTCACTTAGAAGATTTTCGTTACCAGGTGATGCAAGTAGTAGGCCCTTGCAAAAAACTTCTACTGATGTTGCAAGGCTATTGTCGCTTGTTGAAAATGGAAGAATAGGAAGCGAGGTGAAAGCATTTGATGACAGCTTCCAGGTATTAAGACCTCTCAAATCTGTTCCTGCCACTACATCAGGTAAAACAGGATTAGCATTTGCTGGAGTCAGATCTCAGTCCTTGGCAACTCCAGGGTCACGTCCTGCCTCACCTAGTAGGACCACAGCGCTATCCTCTTCTAGTTCAAGAGGTGTCAGTCCATCTCGGTCAAGGCCAGCAACTCCTCCCGGAGGGGTTAGTCCAAGTCGAATAAGGGCAACCAATTCATCCAACCAATCCAATAATTCAATATCAGTGCTTAGCTTTATTGCCGATTTTAAAAAAGGGAAAAAAGGTGCAGCCTACGTTGAAGATGCTCACCAATTAAGGCTTATGTATAACAGATACTTGCAATGGAGATTTGCAAATGCGAGAGCAGAGGATGCGTTTTATGTTAAAAATGCAATTGTGGAGGTATGGCCTGCTATCTTTGACAAGCCGGCAAAATCTTCTTTGCAGACTTCCTCTATTACATGAATAAATTGCATATTTGAAATCATTTACCTGCATCAGTTTACAAGTACTTGTTCAATGATGCAGAAAAGTTTGTATAATGTATGGAGCACTACTTTGTCTATGTGGGAGTCGATTAGTAGAAAGAGGATCTATCTCCAACAGCTGCAGCTTGAGCTGAAGCTGAACTCTATTTTGAATGATCAAGTAATACTTTTCTCTTGACTGAGTAATTCCTATCATATATTATTATTATAGTATCACTTCAAAAAAAAATCTTTTGTTACCGTAGTACATTCCGTTCACGTGTTTTTATTCATTTGAGCACTTTAATTTCAGACAGTTATTGTGGAGTTTATGAGTGACACACATGTACTTACCAGGAGATTACCCTTGTTTTATCGAAAAATCATGTTTATGTTAGTATCTGATAATGTTATTCATGTTTCATGTTAATGGTTGAAATAAGTATCTGTTATACATAAGTCTTAATTGGTGAAAGTCCAACAGATACTTGCAATTAAGATACTTCTATATGGACAAGAAAAATGGAAAGATTATGATTCTGCTTGTTGAAAGTAAAACATCGGAAGAATGGGTGTTGTGGTATGCTAAGAGAATCTGATATAGTTTGGAGGTTGCTTACATTTTGATCTGCATTACAAATTTAAAATAAACATTTTGATCAAGAAAGATACTGATATTATATGAAATGTTATACAACGCTGAGTATCTAATATGATATGTATGTGATGCTAGTTTCTTTCCTTGGTTAATTTTTCAACTTTCAATAATAATAATAGATTTTTTGTGGTCTATGAACTAGATGGCCTACCTTGATGACTGGGCTGCTCTTGAAAGCAATCATGTTGATGCTCTATCTGGGGCTGTAGAAGATTTAGAGGCAAACACGCTTCGTCTTCCACTCACTGGAGGGGCAAAGGTATGCATGGTTTTGTGCTTTTTGGTTTGTTACAAATTACCTAAGAAGTGACACTAGCATCAGTTATTCTATGTTTACACTCCTACAGGCAGATATTGAGCCCTTGAAGGTTGCTATTTGTTCAGCTGTTGATGTCATGCAAGCTATGGGATCTGCAATCCGCCCTTTGTTCTCACGGGTGAGTTAATCATCTTAAGAGTTCTACTGGTGTGATTCACATAATCTCCTAGCGCTTGTTCTATCCTGCTGTTTTCGAAGTCAACACATTTAATGCAAAACCCCTTTTTGCTGGTTGTATGTGTGAGCAATTAGTTAGTTGGTTAGTTTGTTAGAGCCGGATATCTTTGAATCATTGTAAAATTTGTGAATAAAGTAGTGATTCTATTGTGAAGTGGAAACAAAACAACCCTTGGAGGAGATATTCTCTCTTATTCCCTTTTATCCTTTCTCAGTCTTTCAATAGAATTATTCCTCTGTTAATTCAATTTTGTCCAATTTTGGGAAGTCTTTTTATACCAAAAGAAAGGTTGCTAAAAATGTTTTTCTTCCTTTTGATTTTTCAAATTAGTAGAACTGAAATTTTGGGCATTAAAGGGTTAGTATATTTTATGTATCGTTCATCAAATTTTATATTCTACTAGAGGCTGACCTAATATAATACTGTGTCTGACAGGTTGAGGGCATGAATAACTTAATTTCTGAAGTTGCTATTGTATCAGCACAGGAGAAAGCCATGCTTGATGAATGTGAAGCGCTACTGGCTTTTTCAACGTCTATGCAGGTAAGAATCATAATATATAGTCTATGAGCTTAAATTATGCAGATATAATTTTTCGATTTTATGATGCTAACTTGCTAAGGATGGGCACAAATTAGTGGAGAATACATTCCACTCAAGCTTATCAAATTTTGCATTAAGTTTGATTTTCTTGTAATACTTGATTAGTGAGTCATACTAGAGCTTTAGTCTAGATCTTAAGAACCTCGGTTGATTATAAACTATTTCAACTTTGCTATTGCTTTTACTATATACACCCTCATTTTTCACTGAAATACTAGAAATGAATTAGCTGTTGGGGAAAGTTGAACATGTCATAATGCGAAAATGTTTCTATGGTCAAATGCTTGTTTCTTGTCTATTCTAACATGCAAGTGTGGTTTTATAGCTCTTTTCACTTCAGCCATTTAATATCTGAGAACTGTTCAACATAATTAAACGGTTCAATAAAACTTGATAATGAACGGGTGGAGGTGTAAGTGCAAAAAATGTGATCAATTAGAGACTTGTGTGTATTAATCGACGGAAATCTGTACCTTATGTTTATGTATGGTAATCAACCAATATATGTGGCATACACAGTTATCCACCACACATCATGGTTTGCCAGTAGTATAACTTCTGATGTGTGATGGTCACGATTCAGTTGAAAATTGCCACAAATATAATATATTCATCAAGGCTACAGTTACTTACTCCATGCTTCCATCTGAACAAAGAAGTGAACAAGCCAAATGTACATAGTTCTTTCTTTTTCATTTCATGAGAGGAAGGGGCGTCCTTTCAACACTAAGGTCTAGGGCCTTTATCAGTCCCTTACAAAAGGACAGTTTGAAAGAAATGAAGTTTATGTGAACTGGTTAATTCATGGCTTAGACCGAGAGGAATGAAATGCCACATGCTTTATCATTGTTCTTGTATTAGTTTCTAATCAATTACTTTTTTTGGCGATATCAGGTTGAGGAATATAGCCTTCGGACGCATCTGATGCAATTCAAGCAAGCTTTGGAGGTAAAAAAGTAACCAATCTCATAGTGCGATTGTTTCTGCATCCAAAAGTCTTTCAACGCAATCCAGATAGAAGCTACAATATGTAGCTTAATCCTTATCGCATGTCTACAATGCTTCTACTGTGGTTCCAGACACCATCTCAGAAATTTAGACACACATGAGCCTGACCTGCTACCAAGCTAACAGGAAAATAGTCTCTTGCGGCTGCACCCAAAGTGGTAGTATTAGTATGTAAATTTTTTAAATAGGTTTTTTTTTTTTTTGGTTCCCCTCTTCCCTCAAATATTTTGGAAATTATATTGTTCAACCAATATCTTTTTCTTTCTAGTTAACACTGGTGGCCCGAGCTTTCCACTTGTAATTTTGTATCAGGCAAATGAAAAGAAAATGCAAAGTAAAAGAGCAAAATAGTCTATATTTACATTTATCTCGCCAAGTATGGCAAAGAGATTTTGAACATAATGTGGCTTATATCAAATGTGTAGAGATCCTCTCCTTTTCTCAAAAGCAATGATGTCCAATACTAAAATTTTAAAATATAAATGCATGATACATACAAAGTTGGGATCCTCTCCATTTCTCAAAAAATATGGAAGACTCAATTTTGAAAGATATAGATGCAAAAAAGTAAATAATGGGTCCCACCATCAAATCTTAAAATTTTAGTAATAGACATCTCCATTTATTTCAAAAAATAAAGTCGATCCCTATTTATATCAACTCGATTAGAAAGCATCTAGAGTCTCTTATAACTATATGATGATCAAGAGTTAGATATTTGATTCATGTGTACGAAAATTTATTACGCATGAGCGACACCCCATATCCAAAAGAATTCAGTGAAAAGAAAACAAGGTTTTTTTTTTAAATGTCAAAAAAAATGAAAAGGTTCAAAAGAGAATAACTATTAACCGAATACCAACCATATTATAATCTTGAAAAAGTCTTGTGTGATTTCAACACAACATTAGACACACACAAAAAAGAAATAATATAGAAGAAAAAAGAATTCAATAAGTGTAATTTTCACATAAGCACATTTTTCATCAAACGTTTATGTGGAAATTTAATGCTAATTTGGTGGTCCAAATTTACTATTATCAAAATTAAGATTCAATGTAGGTCTGTAACGAAATTGTTTGATTACATATCATGAAACTTTTTTAATGAAGTTGATGAAAAACGATTAACGATATAAATATTTTATGTTCCTTCTACAAACTTTGTTTACCCCCCAAAAGCATAAATGAAATGATCCGTAACAGTAGCAGTGGCAAACTTAGCCGCAACACACTATTTTCCCTAATCAACAAAGCTTCAACCTTTCCTCATCTTGCTCAAACCCACGCTCAACTCATTCTCAATGGCTACCGTTTCGACCTCGCCACCATCACCAAACTCACTCAAAAACTCTTCGACTTCTCCGCCACGCGCCATGCACGCGCCCTCTTCTTCTCTGTTCCCAAGCCCGATATTTTCCTCTTCAATGTCCTCGTTCGTGGCTTCTCTCTCAATGATTCACCTTCTTCTTCCATTTCTCTATACACCCATTTGCGTCGAAATACCAATCTTGCCCCTGATAACTTCACCTACGCTTTCGCCGTTGCAGCTTGTTCTAATGATAAGCATTTGATGCTTCTGCATGCTCATTCTATTATTGATGGGTATGGTTCTAATGTGTTTGTTGGTTCTGCTCTTGTTGACTTGTACTGCAAGTTTTCTAGAGTTGGGTATGCAAGGAAGGTGTTTGATGGAATGCCTGAGAGAGACACTGTTTTGTGGAACACTATGATTAATGGGTTGGTTAAGAATTGTTGTTTTGATGATGCTATTCAGCTCTTTAGGGAAATGGTTGCGGATGGGGTGAGGGTGGATTCGTCGACTGTGACGGCTGTGCTACCTGCTGCTGCTGAGTTGCAAGAGTTGAAAGTTGGGATGGGGATTCAGTGTTTGGCTTTGAAAATTGGGTTTGGTTTTTGTGATTATGTGTTGACCGGATTGATTTCGTTGTATTCTAAATGTGGGGATGTAAACACGGCGAGGTTGTTGTTTAGGAGGATTAATAGGCTGGACTTGATAGCTTACAATGCGATGATTTCTGGGTTTACTGCCAATGGTGAGACTGAATGTTCTGTGAAGCTTTTCAGAGAGCTGCTTGCTTCCAATGAGAGAGTCAGTTCAAGTACAATTGTTGGTTTGATTCCATTGCATTCTCCCTTTGGTCATCTGCAATTGGCTTGCTCTATTCATGGGTTTTGTGTGAAATCCGGTATTATTTTGAATCCGACCGTTTCAACTGCACTCACTGCAATATACAACAAACTTAATGAAATAGATTTGGCTCGTCATCTGTTTGATGAATCACCCGAGAAAACCGTGGTGGCTTGGAATGCTATGATTTCGGGTTACACGCAAAATGGTTCGACAGAGACGGCTATCTCTCTTTTTAAGGAAATGATGAAGACTGAATTCACTCCAAATGCAGTTACCATCACGACCATCCTTTCAGCTTGTGCTCAACTAGGATCTCTAAGTTTTGGAAAATGGGTCCATCAGTTAATTAAAAGCAAAAATCTTGAGCCAAACATTTATGTCTCGACAGCTCTAGTTGACATGTACGCCAAGTGTGGGAACATTTTGGAGGCTTGGCAATTATTTGACTCGATGAGTGAAAAGAATACTGTAACTTGGAATACTATGATTTTTGGTTATGGGCTCCATGGATATGGGCATGAAGCACTTAAGCTTTACAATGAGATGTTGCAGTTGGGGTTTGATCCATCTGCTGTCACTTTTCTTTCAGTCTTGTATGCTTGCAGTCATGCTGGACTAGTAGGAGAAGGAGAGGAAGTTTTTCATACTATGGTCAAAAAATACAAGATTGAGCCCTTAATCGAGCACTATGCGTGCATGGTGGACATTCTGGGACGATCAGGACAGTTAGAAAAGGCTTTGGAATTTATAAAGAAAATGCCTGTTGAGCCGGGTCCTGCTGTCTGGGGTACATTGCTCGGTGCTTGCATGATTCACAAAGACACGGACATAGCCCGATTGGCTTCAGAAAGGCTATTTGAACTTGATCCTGG
This sequence comes from Medicago lupulina, assembly GCA_958299785.1. Taxonomy (NCBI): domain Eukaryota; kingdom Viridiplantae; phylum Streptophyta; class Magnoliopsida; order Fabales; family Fabaceae; genus Medicago; species Medicago lupulina. The sequence continues at coordinate 2,014,009 of OY283143.1, read as the reverse complement.
GAGTGTAGGATACTATGTCTTACTTTCTAATATATACTCTGTGGAGAGAAACTTCCCAAAGGCTGCTTCAATACGACAAGTTGTTAAGAAAAGAAAACTGGCAAAGAGTCCAGGGTGCACTCTAATTGAGGTTAATGGAACCCCCCATGTCTTTGTATCTGGTGATCGTTCTCATTCTCATGCAACCGATATTTATGCAAAGCTGGAGAAGTTAACGGGCAAGATGAGGGAGATGGGGTATCAGGCAGAAACAGTCCCTGCTTTGCATGACGTGGAAGAAGAGGAAAAAGAACTTGCGGTGAATGTTCATAGTGAGAAGTTAGCCATAGCTTTTGGCCTTATCACCACTGAACCTGGTACCGAGATCAGGATCATCAAGAATCTTCGGGTTTGTTTAGATTGCCACACTGCAACTAAGTTTATATCGAAGATCACTGAAAGAGTGATAGTGGTTAGGGATGCTAACAGATTCCACCATTTCAAAGATGGGATCTGTTCTTGTGGCGATTATTGGTGAAGCCGAACTAATATTTTTCACCACTTAAATTTATATGGAGCAGAAGCATTATCTAACGTTTTGCTTTCATATTTATTAATCTTACAATTTTGATATGGAGTCTGAACCCTCATGTGAACCTCCACTTGAGAAGTACAACATTTCACAGCACCGGCTGACTAAAGGAAGTTTCATCTATGGTTTACCTCACTGTGTCCATGGATGATCACAAGCTTGGAGTTATATTTGAACCAAACATATGTTCAAACTGGGACAGGGTTGAGTGTGTACGTTCAAGAAAGTACCATAATTGCTGAAACATCTTTCAGAAAGGGGGTAATTTCTTCTAGGGAGGCTGTTGGTGAAAGCACTTAGCGTGGAAGAATAGGCATCTCACATTTCATTTTAACATGTATACAACAACTGTGGAAACTGGACGTTCCTCCTGATATACTTGACGTTTTAAACACATTCACGTTTTAAACTGGACGTTCCTCAAATTCAGATTTATGATCCATCTTGCTGCCCAGTATGATCTATCATTTTCAGGATACTGAGATCATGTTTTGTTGATTTTTCAATGTGCTCTTGTTTGTTGGTTTTTAACAGTGAAAAAGAAAAAGGTTAAATGCATTTTTGGACCCTACTTTTGTTGATTCGATTTTACTCCCCACATTTCTAAATATGAAAATATAGTCCTCCAATTTTGAAAATTTCAGAAATTTACTCCGCCACTGAATTTGTCAAGTTGAATAATGGGCATGTAAGTCATAGAGTGGTGTGACAGTGCATATGTGGAATCTTATTTGGTTTTATATATCATTAAAGTGTAATTTAAAAAAAAAACTTAAAATGAAAAGAAAAAAAAAAACTTGTAAAATCAAAATTTTCAAAAAAATGTTCATTGTGGCAATCACCCGAGGATCTCATCATTCAATATGACACATCAGCAACAATAAGCAAAGAATTTGGTGAAGGCGAAAATTCATAAATTTTAAAATTTGGGGACTGTATTTTTGGATTTGGTAATGTGGGAAGCAAAATCATAAATAAATCAGCAAAAACAAGGGACCAAAAGTGTATTTAAGCAAATAAATAATAAATAAAGAAGGTAATAGAAGGATAAGATGTTGGTGCCTTCTATTTTCACTCTAAAAGACAAAAGTTACATCATAGTTTGGGTGGGTTAAGCAATCTTTTCGATGTTGACATTATAGCAAGTTAAAACAAACTCTACTTCTTTGTGTGAATTTTCTATATGAACTCAACTTCCCTGTTTTACATATGAGGAAACAAAGGAAAGCTAATTTAGTGTTTCAATTGTAAAAAACATTTCTATTTCCTTCCTCTTTTGTATTTACAGGACAACAAATCCAGAATCATAAATTAGGAATCTCGAAGACACTTCTTTTAGTTGCAAAAGCCCAGACCATTAGCTATCAATAAGTTAGTCAAGTAAGTTCTATTTCCGGTCCTGTTTCTTAGTCCAGGTTTTAAGGATCATTTACTGTTATATATTCTTACTTTGTACTTCTTCGTGGCAACCTACTAGTGCATAACTTGTAAAGATTGTAGAGGAAGAAACAGAAAACCTAGAAAATTCATATAGTCCTGCCAAATGCTACATCCGCAAATATGTTCTTAATTACATGAAATGTGTTAATGTTTATGTAATTAATCAATTTAACTCATGATGCAACCGACTTGATGCTTTCATGATTGTGAAGAATTAATTGAATGAAGATTTTGTTTCTTTTCTTGTTTGTTGCAATTTCTTCATTATACAATTTATACACATGACTTGGATTAGAGATACTGATTTAGATTCATTGATAGAACATTATCGACATGTAATTTGTAACAATGTATAGGTAAACCGTAAACCTGTACTATTGGTATACTTTTCAATCCTTGTTATTTGAACCAAAACACAAGATATCCACTACATTTACAAAAATGTGAAAACTGCATTTGCACTTCCTAATAATCCACTCTTTGCTCATTCATTCTTGTGCATCTAAGCTTTGTTGATCCACACATCATACTTCTCAATCAAGAATTCACATAAAGATGTTTATCAAAGAATACTGTAGGAAAACAAACCAGTCTTTTTAACAGTTGATTCCACATAGCTTGGTATCAGGTCCCTTAGTTTTCATCACGAATGGGTCAATTCTTACCCATAACAAAGAGAAAATGGAAGCCAACAACACTGACCATATCACAACAATGGTGGGGGTGCGGTTTTGCCGACCCATCAAACCTTTAAGGAATGGATATAGATGGACAATCACCCAGAAGGAAAAGAAGAGTTTTCCAAATAGAGGTCCCCATGATTGGTAACCATTGTTTATGGCGTCTGAGATTCCAGCAACAACCCCAACAATATTGATTATTAAGATAGTCGTTGGAGGAATTAGGAGAGTGGTCCACTTGATGGCGTATAATTCTCCAAATTCCTCATCATCTGTTGCCTTGGATGTAACAGTGAAGTTGGTGTCAATTCCAGCAAGAACCTTCAGAAGCCCTTGTATGACAGCAAAGAGATGTGCTGATACACCACCAATGACCCAGAATTGCTCATTTCTCCACCATTCCTCAATGCTGACTCCACTCCATTTCAACTCAAGTATGCCCGTTGCCATGATTGAAGAGAAGAGAGCAACAAAGTACAAACTAGCAAAAGTGCTTATCTGAAAATGAACAATTAAAAATTATTTGTGAGTAAAAAGGCTTGGTGTGAATTCTCTGAGCATCCTTGAACAAGGATGCCTCGCATTTCTTAGCTGTTATGGATTTAAAAGTTGAATTCCTACTACATACATGAAAAGATCGTGATCATTCTTGTGCTTTTGTAGGTAATATAATGAAATATTGTAATGTTTGTCAAAAAAATTATAATTTCAAAAGCTCGTCGTGTCTTAACTCATTTTCTAACAGGAAGATAAAAGAATAAAAATGTTACCGGTGGCATGATGAATTTGTCAGTGAGTAAGCAGACAGCTGGAAGAATACAGTAGGCAACTAGAGGTATGGAGGTGAAGGGGTAGACGGTTGTGTTTGCATAGGCAAATCGCTCCAGCCATTTCAGCTTCCCTTCCTTGTGGCCATACCATAAAGGGCAATGATGACTGAAGAAGATCTCAATGGAGCCAAGAGCCCAACGAAGCACCTGGTTGAGTCTATCTGACAAGTTGATAGGAGCAGTGCCCTTGAATGCTACTCTCCTTGGCATACAGTAAATGGATCTCCAACCACGGCAATGCATCTTAAAGCCTGTTAAAATATCCTCTGTAATAGACCCATAAATCCAACCTAGCTGCAATTTGGAAAACAAAATAATGGATGAGTTGATTTTCTTATTGTGAACAACTATTCTAAAATATCAATGAGAGCCTAGGCTGCCAATGTTGGTGTTACCTCAATCCCCCATTCAGTTTTATCTTCATATCCGCAGCTGATTACATGAATGGCTTCTTTAAGTTGGCTTGCTGGACTTGACGAAGGAGGTACACCACCCTCTTCCATCAAGACTGAAGTCACAAAAATTGATGACTGCCCAAATTTCTTCTCAAAATTCATCTGGGACATCAGTAACTCTTTGTCGTCTTCCATTCCTATATGGACATGTGACAGGGATTAGAACAGGTGAACATGAAATCAATTTGTATAAGGATTTAGTGTCAAGATTGCTGACTATTTGTAAAATTAGAACCTCTTAGGCCTGCAGCTTCTCCATTTGTGTCGTTCATTGCATGCTTAACCTTCTTGCGCCTTCCAAAACATGGGCAGCAATCGCAACTTACCATTTTTGGACGCTTGGGACCCTTAGGAGGATTATATCCATATAAAGCCTGCCTTCTAAATACACACCCTGTGCCGACATATACAGGACCCTGAATACCATCTAGACCCTTCATGTTAATCTGCCATAACAGAAAGAAGAGGAATTAGTAATATATATATTAGCTTGCACTACTACAAAAACATCAATTGCTTCAAAGAAGATCATGTCCTGTTGATGTTGACTTTCTTGCAGTGACTTACATCAAAGAAAACTGTGTTCCTATTAGCATATCGATCATGCGCATCAATGCCATCGAATCTTTGAGGAAACTGGACATAGCAGACTTTCTTCCCTGTTTGAGGGTCCATCAAAAAGCACATGGCCTCTCGGACAGCCTTGCTGTTATTGATATAATGATCACAATCCAAGTTCAGCATGAAAGGAGCATTTGTAAGCACTGCAGAGACCCGTACCTGGAAGTTACATAAATTATTAGATAAGTAAAGTAAGTGTGGTTCAGAAAGGCAAATGGACATCATAAAAATAACAAAAGCTGTTTGTTCAAGTAACCCTACCAGAGCATTCATGGCACCGGCTTTCTTGTGGTGTTGAAATCCTGGCCTTTTTTCTCTAGATACATAAACAAGGCGGGGAAGCTGGTTTCCTTCACTATCATGACCTCCACTGTGACCAAGAAAGACTTGAATCATACCAGGATGATCCTTAGTATTGTTTCCTGGCCATGGTGTCCCATCCTGCATAATCCACCCTCCTGCAGGAACCTTCTGAGCTTTTGCCACAAGTGCATTGATCCTAACCTTAAACTCTTCATATTCTCTCTGCCATGCATCCAATTAACAGTCGGTGAGTAAGCTTTAAACTGATTTCAGAACTTCATATTTTTTTAACAATTCTAATAGATTAATACAAACCTTCATGGACCGACGTTCTTTGACAAAAGTTGGCTGCACCTTGTCCTTTAGATAGTCAATTTTCTCAGAGAAGTACATCTCTGGTGCACGAGGTTCTATCAAAAATTTCTTACAAAATGGTACCCATTTCCTAGCAAACTCTGCCGTTTCCGACAGGGCTTCAAATGTACACATTGAAGCTCCGTCATCAGAAATGTAGCATGATATCTTATCAATGGGGTAGTCCATTGCCAAGATTGAAAGAACTGTGTTGGCTGTATTCAGAGGAGGTTCCTTCAAGGGATCCACAGTACTAACAAACACATCTACAGGAGCAAGCATATTGGGTTCGCCTTCGCGCTCATACCTGATAAACAACTTTCTTTGTTCAGCGATATAAATATTTAAACACTGGTATTTCAAGAATCAGGAGTGAAGGTCCCTTTACCTGAGTGAAAGACGATCAAGGTATGTTTCTCTATCAATAGGATACCATTTGGGGAACTGATCAAGGATCCATGATATAGCAAACCAGATTTCACATATAATTGAAGTTAGCCATAGCCCCATTGCATCATGTACTGGGTTCATAAGTCTGTATCGGAGGAAGAAGCCAAGAATAACAAGCCGTGCCACGATCACCATCCTATATGGATTGATTTTGCTAGATGCTATTGGTACCTTCCTTGACAGTGGTTGTCTTGCTTCATCTGACCTGCATCGGCTCACATTGTATAGTAACTAACATTAATATTGATTATGATCTTTCAAATATTACTATCATTTCATTAGAATTAAATTGTCAGGAAATGCATTTAGTACTGAAAGGCATACATGTTTGCATCTAGATCTTCGTCAGGTTCAGGTCCCAAATTTCCTTGCTGCAATTTCCAGTCATCCATTCTATCATATGATCCATCTTCTCTCCTTTCATCCCACCCTGCATTTCCTGTTTTGATCACAGCATACCACATATTATAATCATATCCACCATGTTGTAGTAAGCTAAGAAAAGCATTTCAGGGTTGTATGTTAATCAGTGCCTAAAGAAAGGCCTGTATAACTAGTAAAAGATTTGGACTTTAGCAAGAAATTAAACCAATTTCGGCATAATCCGTTTTGCAAATGAACCAAGAAAGTGATAAATCTATTTTTTTGAAAGAGGGCTGATGAATTATTTCAATCACCGTCATCAAAGTCTAAGAAAACAAGCTATAAACTACATCTTACGAGGATCAGAAGCGGAATACGGATGCACTCTTTTATGAAGTGAAGATAACATCTGCTCCCCATAACTATGAGATGATATTGGGAACTCACCACTCACCTGCATGCATGTAGCAAGCAAACTTAGTTGTATTGAATTACAACTATCGAGTTTAAGATGGACTAGAAATGGTGCAAATCTTACATTCCGAGAGCGACCGCCAGCAATAACAGCTGGAAAGTGTGCATTCTCATCATCTTCAGGACCTCTTCCATAGCTCATCTTCCCATGCAGCATGGCCTCAGCAGAATGATCATGATTGTTCATTTTGTCTTCAATTTTGAATTCATGTTCAATGTCGTCCACATCCTCCTCATCATCGTCTCCCTCAACCCGAGGGCTCCCTAAACATCATTGGTTATATGCATTTGAGTTAATCAACCAATTTAATACTACAAATATCTAAAACAATATCATGTAAAGTTCATCTTTTAACAAGTTTAATGTATGTAAAAAAAAGGTTAAAAAAAAACTTGTTTGATATATAATTATACCTTTGAGACGCTTGTATCTAGTCTTGCACTGAGGACAAAGTTGTCTCCCCTCCCTTCTTTCGTACTCATAGCAAGGCCGGCACACCGGAAAACCACACTCGTTGCATGCCACAAACAAATCTCCATCCACAGTAAGTCCAACATCATCACCGCATATCTCACACACTTGACCATCCAAGTTCTTCAATGGCTTGTGCTGCACCAAAACAACACAACAAAACTATTAACATGAAAACAAACAAACAAACAAACAAACATCTCTAGCCACTCACTTGTGGTTATAAGTTTATTATTACCTCTTCATGGCCATGAATGACTACAAGCTCGTTCCGGTTGTGAGAACCAGCGACTAATCCGGCGCTGGCTTCCATATCTTGGTGGTGACAGGTGAAAATGGCACAATGAGGTGGTGAGGTTGAGAACAAGTTAGTGTTTTATGTATGAAAATTTTGGTGCTTTGAAAGACTTAGGTACCTAATGTGTCCACATAAGTGTTGCTGGTGTTGGTTGCAGGGTCCCCATTGCCTTGAAGCTAAGCTTTCTTCCTTTTTATTCAACCACCATCTCCTTCTATGCCATCTCCAACAACGACTAATTCCTTTTTTTGGTTTCTTCTATTTATTTTTCTATTTTTCAAAATTGTATACTATAGGCGTAAAAGAGACAAGGTTGGTTTTGAATATTATTTCCTTTTCATGTATCTTTTGCTTAGTTATTTTATGGTTGTTCAAACATCAAAATAAATATTGCAAGCAAGCGAAACAAGTAAGCAATGGAGTGTCAGAGTGCCAAACCAAACGTATTGATTACATGACTATTAACGTGAAAGGGAATAATTTTTGTACCAGATATATATCAAAATGTCACCATACATTGACGTAATAATTTTTTGGTTTAAGAAAAACACCTTATCAAAAAATCATAATTTAAAAGTACGATAAATTTTGTAAAAACTATTTGAACATTATTTTGATGTTTTCATTGGTTATTTTTTGTGTGAATTGAGTATCATCTGCATGCAACTAGACTATTCACTCGAGGCAAGAAGAACTGCAATGAGTGGTAAAATTGTCCCTCGAGAGATTTAACAATGTTGCATATTCATAGTTAGATTTGAACCAAATATCTCGGTTTTTATTGGGTTTTTTTTCAAAGGAAAGAAGGAAAGGAATATTGGTTATGTTTGTATGTTAGAGTTAATTTCATATTGTACCCAAAAAAAAAAAAATACTCTTCATATTTAATTGTATAAACCAAATTGTTAAGGGAGTAAAAATTAAGAATACAAAACTAATGTAAAATATATTAGATTGACATATTGTATTCAAGTAAAAATTGATCTGAATAAGGATGGAGTTTTATTTTATTGTTGGTAAATATTAGGCATTGGCTTTTGGTTGATTTATTTAAGTGAAAAATCAAATTGATCAAAATAAATTAAATAAAGGCAAGAGTCAATTAAGTATTGCTAAATTTGAAGGTGAAACAAAAAAAAACAATTGAACACTCAAACCCTTGTTTTTCAAAGAGTAAGTATCACGTTAGAACTGAAATGAAACATTAACACTCAAAATCAATCACATCAATCATTAAAAATAATATGTGAAAGCGTATCTAAATATATATGATCTTCTAAATCAAATACACTCTCTATGAGAGAACTCTGTAATTTTCTCTATTTTGTGATAATGAGATGTACACTAAAATAGAATTTAAAAAAAAACCATTCATTCAAATGCTAAAATAATAGAAATACTTTGATAGTATTTAGAATCACACTTTATAAAGATTCACACCCTTTGTTTCTTTGATAGTAAAATAAAAACCATTCATTCAAATGCTAAAATAGCAATAATACAATTTAGAAGATTATGAATTAGGGCAATCATAAAAGTGATTAAGAATCACGCCCTGCTAGATACTCATATTATGATAATCGTATAAGATCACTTTAAATTTGGTTTAAACTTATGTAACAGTACATAATACATGATTATTTACATATAAAAGCAGTGTTGGATTAATAATATAGCATATTATGGTTTTTTTTTTAAGGAATTTAACATATTAGTTTTTTTTTTTACAAAGAATTTAACATATTAGTTAGTCGTTGGTATATTTTCTGATTCAAAACTGTTTTTCTTCAAGAATATATATAACTATGATGATGACTATAAGTCGCTGCGGCCGCGCTCCCGAAAATAGAATTATAAATTTTACAAGAGCCCAAAAATAATGTCTTAAACATTAAGTTATCGAGCTGGATGAGATTTTAGGTTCTAGGGATTTTATTTAGCTTTTTTTTTTAAATAATGAAATGAAGTGTATTATTTGTTTTATGATTATACTTTATAAGAAATCAAATCATTGTATTCCATGAAAATTCACGAGAAAATATGGTTTTATAAAAATAAAAAATTGATTGGATTTATATCTGTAAAAAAATTATAAAAAATCTTGTTCGCATATTTTTATTTTATCTAGTTAGTTTTATTTTTTTCTTCTAAAGTATCATTAATCTATGTGCATCAAACTTTGAGTTTTGATTCTTTGATAACTAGTTATGCATTTTTGTATTATATAAACTATTGATTTATAGATTAATAACTGATATCATTCGCTTTAAACTCTAAATAGATTGATCACTTTAAAAGGTCGAATCCTTGAATACGGCTTCACTTAATGTGCTCTCATTCTCAATACACTAATTGTTTCTTCTACGTAATACATCTCATCTTTAGTTATTTTGGTTTCCTCTCTAGAACTATTATTTCAATATTAAGTCAACCACATAAATGTTGCATAATGTTTCAGAGTTGTTTGCTTACTTCCTCCGGTCACATTTATAAATAAAAAACAAATTTTTATTAAAAATTTATTTTTTATTTATAAATGTGACCGGAGTATCTACTAACGTTCTCTATTAGAAATTAAATGAATATACCGAGAAGATTAAGCACGAATTTAATCGGAAAAAGATGCATTTGTAACCAGTGAAAAAGTTTATCTACCAAAAGATATATACTAGAATATCTAAACAAGGTGCATGTGTATAACATGTTGCTTTCAGTACTACGTTCTGTTTACTTGTGCGTGTAGGAAAAACATTTGACATGTTAGCATTCTTCAAACGTAAGCACTTCAAAACTAAGCTACCTTCAAGTCGTTAGGTATGTACGTTGCAGCATCTACATCTTAAGCTGAAATAACGAGTTTGAGTCAATATTATACATAAGCTGCACTCATAGACTGGTACTGAGTCATCATCAACTATATCACCCCGGCTGGCATATTTCCCAAGAGAGGGATTTCTTACTGGTGTTTGTTGGGTCAAGGTATGGAGTCTATGACCAGTCATCAATTTAGCATTTTTTGGATTGGAATATAATTCAACTTCCAAAAGTATAACTATCAACTATTGAAGCTCTGTTGAAATGGGCCAATGTATACAAATTCTCTGGAGTAACAAAAATAGATGCATGATTACAGTTTTGAATATACAAATGATGTTTAATATTAAGTTGATTCATAGTTTTATCATTAAAAAATTAAATGAAATTGGAAGGTTGAGATTCATTGCAACTCAAGCAACTGCATAAGATTATCATCCTGGGTGATCTCAACAGCCTTGTGCTGTTGTTCTTCTATGAATACAATATCAAAGAGAGCGGTTAATGGGATCCCTTCAGGCTGCCTCTATAATTAAACTTCTAGAAAACTATATACTATTATTACATGAATTATATGCATGCTATACATACAACACAAAATTCTAATACAGAGCAATATCAGTTACAAACAATTCCTTCTGCAACTAGTAGCCTGCATGGAAGTTTTCAACTATGCTTCAACACTGACGGAAACTTCATCTTCTGCAGCTTTCTTTGGTGTTTCTGGAGTTTTCTGCACTTCAGTTTTATTTGGAAGCACTTCAGTTTTATTTGGAATCAAAGTTATGAAGATATTCTTGTCACGGAAGTTTTTAGCCTCCTCTGTTGCAAGCTGCACATGACCCGTGGTTTAGATATAAAATTTACTTGGGCAATAAATTTTTTTGTCTCCAGTGATGATAAAATAAGATATCAGCACAGAGTGGCTGCAAACTGAATATGCTAAACGTAAATCCTAAACACAAATGGAATTTAAATAGAAAAAGAGACAATAGGTGATGATTAAGAAGTATTGAGGTGTGTCAAGAGAATAGAGTATCTGTTAGTATATAGCACATCAATAAATTAAATTACTGCTACTACTACATCAAAGGGCCTTCTTTTTCGGTACAAATGCTTAAGAAATACAATATTACTCAACCAGAACATAGCAAAGCGGCATCACATACCTTCCCAACATCGTTCTGAAAACGTCTAATAAGCTCAATAGCATTATTCCTGAATTCTTTTTCACGACCTTTAAGGTTTACTATGATCTTAACCTGCAGCAATTGATTCAAAAGATCTGAATACACTTGAAGATAACATATTTAATTTGTATGTGTAGTGTGCCATATCAAAAGAATTAATGTAACCTTGTCACCATCATTCAAAAATTTCCGTGCAGCTTTCAAACGTACAGAATAATCATGTTGATCTATGTTGTATCTGTTAAATAAAATAACCAAAACAATAAACAAAATCACATTCTAGCAAAATTAATTGAGTATAACTACAACTCAAAACTAACGCGGTTCATAAAAAGCAAACTCTGGAACTGATCAAATTGAGTTCATGTTATCAAAAGAAAAACAACCCAAGGCAAGTTTTATGCTTTAAAATGATACTGTACTGTCAATTGTATCTATCTTTATACTGTGATGCATCACATCAAACTTCCCATGTTTATCTTTAAGCAGTATGACCAAACAAACTGCTCCAAATGCACCTTGTCCGAATCGATTTCACATTCATTAAAAAGAAACAAGATATAAATGATGAAAGGCCTGACATTTGCCACTTCCTATGTTTATCTTTGAGCAGTAGGATTAAACAAACTCCTCTTGGTGTGTCATTTCCTAACTGAACCCAAGTTCATAACCAAGAAGCAAGTTATGAACAATAAACTGCACAACAGCTTATTTTTTGTAGTTTCTCGAGCAATGAAAAAAATTAACAAGTAAAGATAGGTATGATGCCTTCCAAAGAACATAGAGTAAACTCGATAAGAATACACGGCAATAACAAAAATGTTTTTGTTCACATTTATAACCCTTATAAAAATATTGATGATTAAATTGATTCATAACCAAGAATGGGCCAAATCTGATTAGGAACCAAAGAACAAGAATTCAGATATTTATTTTCTGCTTTATTTTCTATGAAACATAAGTAAGAAAGGATGATCTAGGCTTCTTTAGGACATTACCCCATTTTGAGCTCTTTCAAATCCATCCGAGTAGCTACATTTAAAAGACCATTTGATCAGCAATTTATATTTTGACTGAGTTCTGTAAAATTGTAAATAATATAAAATGTCGAAGTCCAAAAAATACAATGCTTACCAGCACTTTTTTTCTGCTGATCTCTTTTCTTCTTCTGCAGTTCATATCTATATTTACTGTAAAAGAAGAAAAACATAAGGAATACTAACTTTCAAGGTTCACGAGTATGTAAGTATGCAGTGAGCAGGCAGAAAGGAAGTGTGGGTAAACATAGCCCCACCAAGAGATTCTTCTGATTGTGTTAAGTGAAAGTCAAAGGCAAAATGTCTTTCATGAACCAGCATGTTTGGGTTAATTTCTGTGTTAATTCTACATTATTGATAGCTTGTTTTCTTCACAATAGCCCCACCCCAGAAAAACAAAATTGGAGTGAATCTTAATGACAAAATCACCTACCATCCAAATTAATAATATTCAAGACAAAATAGAAGCACTACGTTTCACTCAATGAAAATGATGCATTTGTTTTAGGCTTAAATATGCATTTCATCCCTGTAATTAGGGGTCGTTTGAAATTTCATCCCTGAACTTACTAATCCTCCTATTTTGCCCCTGCAATTATTAATCATTTGAAAATTCGTCCTAATTACGTTATTTTGCTGACGAGGATAGTGATTAGCCACGTGGCAGACGATAACTGGGTTAAGATGAGGATGAATCGGTAAATTACACTCGAATTTCATCCCTGTAATTAGGGATCGTTTGAAATTTCATCCCTGAGCTTACTAATCCTTAAATTTAGGACGAGTTTTCAAATGATTAATAATTGCAGGGGCAAAATGGGAGGATTAGTAAGCTCAGGGATGAAATTTCAAACGACCCCTAATTACAGGGATGAAATGCATATTTAAGCCTTTGTTTTATTATAAGAGCGATAGAAAAAAGATAGGAAATGTTGTGTAGAAGATGATACTGTAAATATTAATTGGATGGCTCTAAAAATAGAGCCATAGTCTAAAAGAGAATCAAATACACTATATCCTTATTCTTAGCCATAAATAACAACAACTTCAAAAAAAAAAATCACAGGAACAACGTATTAATCTTAAAAAACGGTAACGCAAATCCTAAAGACTGATAATAATAAAAATAACGAAGACCTAAAAACTGAGCAATCCATTTCACGCTGCAGATATTTAGACATGTTTTCAACCGATACTCCCACCTAAACTACCACTCTCCCCTGTCACATTAAAATTGGAACACCAAGTAGTTGTATAAGGGTAGAAGAAAGAAACACTATACACCAAATTTGAATACTTGTCTATCGTCCTATAACCTACTGGTGGCTACTTAATGATTGGCATCCAAAAATGAACGTTAAAAATAGATATTATCACATCCTTACATATGACCACTTTATACCAATGTTACGAAAATTGGACCGGCTGGTTTGAACCAAAAAACTAAAAAACACTTAATACCAATGTTACAAAAATTGGACCGGCTGGTTTGAACCAAAAAACTAACAAACCAAAACATATAATATAATCATTTTATATTAGTTTAGAATTTAATTTGTCTATATCTACAATATTGTTATATTAATTTATTACTTGATGTATTATATAATCTCAAAAACATAAATTTAATTATTATTGGCTAGACAACGATGCTAAAGTTGAACCACTGAACGGTGAATGAGTGTCTTAACCGGTTCAATGACTGAACCGATTTCTAAAGCATTGATTTGTAATGCCATCAACCACTGGTTTTTTTAATACTATATTCAATTTTAAAAAAATATATATGTGCAAGGTCTATGTGTGTGAGAGAGAGACTAAAAATACAAAATGTAAAGTTTAATATTTTTCAGGGCAGACCGAGTTCATACCTGTAATTCATTATTCTAACAACAGGAGGATCTGCTTCCGCGGATACTATTACCTACAGGGGAAAGAGAGTGAAAAAAAATAAGCCTATGCAATTGTGTCATGTTATATAAGTAGTATGTGCTCAAAGGTCAATGGAAAAGAAGTGTATGTTGAATATATTGTGAACTGATTTGAAACAGTTGGGTTTTCAACAACACAAACCTAGAAATAGCCCAATCAATCCCTTGCATTCGCAATACTCAGAATAGCAGTTTTCAACTTATTTTCAAAATTTCTCCAAGATAGCTTATTAAAACAGCTAATAGCATATACAAAAACAATTTAACTTTATTTATCATTTGTTATAGAAATAGCTTATACATAAGTGTGTGTGTGCGCGCTATAAGCGGTAAATAAGTTGTTTATCCAAATCATGCCTATATGATAGAACTGAACTGAGTCAAAAATATAGAATATCACAAGAAAAGGATGAACATACCAAATCAAGTTCAGCATCTTCGGCCATTTGAATTGCTTGATCAAGAGATACAATTCCAATCTACAAAAACATGTTGAAATCAGAACATATTACTCCACAAGAAGAAAGCATTGAAAAAATTATGAATGAGAAAATGAAACAAGAACAAACCATATTCTGACTCGGATCAATAAGCCTAACCGTATTCGACCTATTTCAAAAATCAAAACTATCATCATCAAGCACAAACATTCCAAATAGAAATGAAACGGAATCGAGTATGAACGAATGAGTTAGAATAGGTACCTAAGTATGGAGAGGTCGAGAGCTTGTTCATCGTCGGCGTCTTTGTTGGGAGGAGGTCTTCTGAAGTTGCCACCGCCACCGTAGGCGGAAGGACGGAGGTTAATACCGTAACGAACGGTTGCGTAGGAAGGAAGAGTGAATGAGGGAGAAGATTGGAAATTGAGGGAATGAGGAATAGAGAGTTTATTAGAGAAGAGATGTGAAGCTTTGAGTTTAACGGGAACGACGGTGGTGGTGGTGGTAATGCCAGCCATGGCGTTCGTTTACACTATCCACGGTTCAACTCCGATGCATGTTATAGTTCTAGTAAGTATAAGTATCTCTTATCTACAATCTTCTTTCTTTTCAGAACAACCAAATCAAATCATTTTGATGAGGATTGGGTCTTGTTGGTAAATTCCCAAACTCTGTATGCCTCAATTCATTGATATTTTTAAATTTTGCTTTAACTTATACATTTTTATAGATAGGTCATTTAAGTTTCTAAAGTTTTAAATAGGTCATTTAAGTTTCGAGTTTGTTTCGGATAGGTCTTTTAACTTTCTAAGGTTTCAGATAGGTCCTTTAAATTTCGAGTTTGTTTCAGATAAGACTTTTCTATTCAACAATTTCTCTATCACAAAAATGACCTATATGAAACAAACTCGAAACTTAAAAACCTATCAGAAACCTTAGAAACATAAAGGACCTATCTGAAACAAACTCGAAACTTAAAGGACTTATCTGAAACCTTAGAAACTTAAAGGATCTATCTGAAACAAACATCAAACTTAAAGGACCCGGGGAGGTATTTGGCCTAAATATAACGAGTTTTGATTTTAATCCTTATAAAAAAAATTAAAAAGATTCTTGCAAAATTGTATGTCTATTGAAAAGGTTTTTGGGCTCTTTTTTCTAAATGGGCATGCTTTAGCCTACATGTTGATTGTGCAATTTTGCTATGTGACGTTTATATGGTAGATCATTTAATAAAAAAAAATAAAACTTTAAAATTATTTTTTAAAACTGAAAATAAATTTTCCAAACAAAAATTGAAATTAAAATTTTTGAAAAAAAAATTGAATATTATATGTTGAAAAAAATTCAAAAATACTGAAGATTATAATTCTTAAAATTATAATTTTTTAAAAAAAAATTTAAAGTTTATTTTCATATTTTAATTTTTAAACATATATATCCAAATTTTAAAAATTATAAAATTAATTTCATATTTCAAAAAATTAGTTTTTTCTAAATTATATAATCAATTTTTTTAAAAAAAATATTTTAGGATTTTTTAATTTCAAAAAACAATTTTCAGAATTTAAAAAATGATTTTTAAATTTTTTTATTACGTGAATTGCTATGCGGCAAAAGTTGCACAGTGTATGGATAAAACCATGTTACTTCATTGCTTCAATGGACCTATGAAATTTTTTAAAAGACGGGAAATTTTGCAATGGCCTTTTCAAAAAAAAATTACAAAGACCTAAAACAAAACGAGTCATATTTGAATAGACTAAATAATATTTATTCCTTAAATCTTTCTCAATTGGTCGGGTAAAATTCCAATTTTTCATTGATAATGGACTTGCCTTAATCTTTTCTACGATTATAGTTGGTGCTGATTGTGTATAATGTTTGTTTGTATTTTTTTGTCTGTATACTCAACAATTTTTTTTTTATCCGACCAAAATAATTCTTCGCCTTTTAGAAAAAATCAATTTTTTGAAAAATATGTTTTTTTTTGAAAAACTAAAATGATATATATTACCAAGAAGAACGTAATTGTTATAGCACAAGGCGTGCCAAAACAATCACAAAAAGATCATAGTCAATACAAATTACAAGTAAAGTCAGTCGATACCCATACAAACAAACGGATTCGACCACCAAGTGTGAGTACCAAAACTAAAAATCACATTACTAGCTTGCAACCACCTCAGAGAATTTGATTTTACTTTATCCAACAACTGTGGTAGAGAGCAATTACGACCACGGAACAATCTGTCATTTCATTCATTCCATAAAACTCAAACGCACTGAAGCCAAATCAAGTGGAAGAAAGATCGACGCGCTGTCAGGCCACCTGCATATTGAATAAATTGCATAAAATGATCCGGTATCGCATGAGAATCCACCTCGTCGACCCCAAGCCACGCCCGCACCATGGACCACAGGGCCCCGAAGAAAGGGCACGTCAAGAACATGTGGGTCACATCTTCAACAAAACTGCATCCTGTAACACACAGCCTCGCCTCCATCGGTATAATTCCGCGACTTGCAAGATTGTCTTTGGTAGGTAATCTGTCCCTCAACAACCGCCATGCAAGAACTGTAACTTTTAGAGGTACCTGTTTGTGCCATATTAACTCCAGACTCTGATGAATATGAGGTCGATCCTGTGATGTCAGCATGTCATAAACCCCACGAACAGTATAGCCTCCACTCTGGTCTGATAACCACACCTATCTATCATTATCAAATTCCTGCAAAGAGACCGTTAGTAATAACTCCCTACACTCCTCTACCAATGCCTCCTCCCACACCCATAACCGTCGACGCCACTGCCACGCTCCCCCACCCGCCTCCACCCCCAACAGGAACATATCTCTCACCAAGTGAAAAGATTAATTTTTTGGTTAATTTTGACGTTCGTTATTGTCCATTTAAGTTAAATTGTTATGGTTTTATCCGTTTAGTCAAAGAATAATAATGAATTTTGGGTTCTTGCGAAAAGAAAGAGAGAACTAAGTTAAACAAAATCTTTGGTTGCATCAGCTAGGAGTTCAAAGAGTTACCATCTACTTGTGACTCACGTAGTTGATGCCTTGATGCATCAATGAAAGACGTTGTTGTAAATGAGTTTGGTCTTGTTGTTGACACGTTGTAAAGCCTTGTTGACTTTTCATCAAAATCATAGGATTAGTTTTATCAAGCAAACCAACTTGTGTTACTCACACACTTATTTGGGTGTTGAGGTCTTATGCTAGCTCTAAACTTTTGATTTGAGTCCAACCTGTATTACTCACATCATATGTTCGAATGAAATAATTTTGTCTTATCAAAAAAAAGTTAAACAAAATTTTGTATCTATATACGCTATTAATTGCCAGACTTATACAAAAGGGTTTGCTCAACAGAAAACAGATATATCAAAAATATGAAAGGAATAAAATAAATTGTGCTTTGAAGATAAGTATGAGGCAAATGTTGCAGTATAATGAAAACCGAATTATCAAAGTTCAATGTGACCTTTACCATTGCAATATATGCATCATCAGCTATGAACCAAAATAATTCAACTCAGTCATCAAGTGTATGAATGGATAGCCAAGTAGCCTCAGATTTAAGCGATATAAACTGACACAAATTAAAAATTAAAAATTAAATTACATTCATTTTATTTCATCTCTCTGAAATTACATTGTTCATAAGTAAGCAAAAAGCAATTACATTGATCACACAAAACTAAAAAGACATAAAACCTTAGACACATTCAAGCCTACTATGTAACTAAACATTAACAGGACACAGGACAACTTTCATAGTAACCCGTTGGACACAGCCTAGGTTTCATAGCTTCTTTAGTCAACCTCTTCAATCTTAGGTCCAGCTCCAGAACCAGTCCCATTAGAGGCACCACCACCAGGCATACCATCTCCCATAGGCACATCTCCACCAGCACCACCTTGATACATCTTAGCAATAATAGGATTGCAAATCCCTTCCAACTCCTTCTGCTTATCCTCAAACTCATCTACTTCCGCCATCTGATTCCCCTCCAACCACTGTATAGCATCTTCCACAGCCTTCTCAATCTTCTCCTTATCATCAGGACTCAACTTCCCACCAATCTTTTCATCCTTAATTGTATTCCTCATGTTATAAGCATAATTCTCAAGTGAATTCTTAGCCTCCACTTTCTTCTTCACCTCTTCATCCTCTGCCTTATACTTCTCTGCATCCTTCACCATCTTCTCTATCTCTTCCTTACTCAACCTCCCCTTATCATTCGTGATTGTTATCTTGTTCTTCACTCCAGCTGTTTTATCTTCAGCAGAAACGTTCAATATACCATTTGCATCAATGTCGAAACAAACATTGATCTGTGGTACACCTCTTGGAGCAGGAGGAATACCAGTGAGTTCAAATTTCCCAAGTAGATTATTATCCTTTGTTCTGGCACGTTCACCTTCAAAAACTTGAATCAAAACACCAGGTTGATTATCTGAATAAGTTGAGAAAATCTGCTCCTTCTTTGTAGGAATCGTCGTGTTCCTCGGAATCAAAGTCGTCATAACACCACCAGCAGTTTCCAACCCTAAACTGAGAGGAGTAACATCAAGCAACAGAAGATCTTGAACTTTTTCATCACCTTCACCGCTTAAAATCGCGGCTTGAACAGCAGCCCCGTAAGCAACAGCTTCATCAGGGTTAATACTCTTGCAAAGCTCTTTCCCATTGAAGAAATCCTGCAAAAGCTGTTGAACTTTTGGAATCCTTGTTGATCCACCAACAAGAACAACTTCATGAACTTGACTCTTATCAATCTTAGCATCCCTTAGACACTTCTCAACAGGCTCCATACATTTCCTAAACAAATCCATATTCAATTCCTCAAATCTCGCCCTTGTAATAGTTGCATAGAAATCAATTCCTTCAAACAAAGAATCAATTTCTATCGTCGTCTGCGCAGTTGAAGAAAGCGTCCTCTTAGCTCTCTCACAAGCAGTTCTTAATCTCCTCAAAGCTCTTGCATTTCCACTGATGTCCTTCTTGTTTTTTCTTCTAAACTCAGAAACAAAATGGTTCACCATTCTGTTATCAAAATCTTCACCACCAAGATGAGTATCACCAGCAGTAGCTTTCACTTCGAAGATCCCTTCTTCAATAGTAAGAAGAGAAACGTCAAAAGTTCCACCTCCTAAGTCGAAAATTAGCACGTTCTGTTCGCCTTTTCTCGAAGCTTTCTTATCCAAACCATAAGCAATTGCAGCAGCAGTAGGCTCGTTAATAATCCTCAGAACATTCAAACCCGAAATAGCACCAGCATCTTTCGTAGCTTGACGTTGAGAATCATTGAAATAAGCAGGAACAGTAACAACAGCATTCTTCACTGGATGACCAAGAAAAGCTTCAGCAACTTCTCTCATCTTGATCAACACCATTGAAGAAATTTCTTCAGCAGCAAATTTCTTCTCTTCGCCTTTGTAGTTAACAACGATCATAGGCTTTTCAGCTGGACCTGGAACGACTTTAAACGGCCATAGTTTCATGTCGTTTTGAACTGATTCATCGGAGAATCTACGGCCGATTAAACGTTTAGCATCGAAGACGGTGTTCTGTGGATTCATAGCAACTTGATTCTTCGCTGCATCGCCGATGAGTCGTTCGGTATCAGTGAATGCCACGTAGGATGGTGTTGTGCGGTTGCCTTGATCGTTAGGGATGATTTCGACACGGTCGTTTTGCCAAACGCCGACGCAGCTGTAGGTTGTGCCTAGGTCAATGCCAATGGCTTTGCCTTCTTTTGTCGCCATAATAATAAAATAACAGTTGGTTTCTGGAGATAGATTTTAGAATGAAAATTTGCGAGAGTTGTTTGTTTTGCGGTTTGTTTTGTTGTTTTCAGTGTTTGAGTGTGAGGAAAAGGCGAAGTGAAAAGAGTGATTTATATTAGAGTTAGGACAAGTGTAGGAGTTAGGAGTGAGTTCTAGAGTTTGCGAGGTGGCGAGGGAAAATAACAGAGCAAGGTGGACATTTCTCGAGTCTGTCAGGAGTTTCCAGAATAATAAGTCAAATGAAAGAATATAGTACAAAACTGAAATTAAAAAAAAAACCGTAATTTGGAGGATAAGCATAGTTTTGATGTGCTACTTTTCCTTTCACTTATGTCTTTAATTTAAACTATTTGTTTAATGTTTTATATTTTTATAAAGTTTTTTCTACATTACCTTTGAAAAATGATGGGTAATTTAACCACCAACCAATGAAAAAGAGTAATTTATTAGTGCGGTCAAAATAGTTCATGAATACCACCTAAAAAGTTAATGTTCATTGGTTGAGATAAACTATCCACCATTTTTCATAGGTACTCTAGTTGTCACCTTTTTATAATATTATTAGAAAATAGTTAAATTTCATAATAATAGGAACAATCTTATTACGATATAAATTATATTTCAGTTTTTTAAATAAAAAAAGGAATAATATGCACACTTTGAATGGAGCTCATTTTGATCCATTTTTACTTTTTTTTTTTAAGGTGCAACATTTTTACTTGAATGATATACGCTAAAAATTATAACGAGATGCGGTGTATATAAATATACAATTCAGAACAATAACAAATAGAATAGACAATCTCATTAGCGCATGTCTTTTTGGTATGGTTTTCGAAATGATGCAACCATTGTGTGATGAAATTTCACGATAAAAGACGTTAATAAAACAAAATTGAGATTTTGAGATAGATTTTATAACAATACGGAATTATGGCTTTCTTGCTTTGATTTTGAGATAAAGATTTATCGAATTCGAAAATCATAGCAGTATTGTACTTCGACTTTGATTATTTCATCAAAGTATTGAAAAGATTAACTAAACGTGGTTTGAATTGGTTTGTCATTTTCCTATACGATGTTAAACAATGTAGGACTGATTGTGTATGTTTAGTAAGTAAAGGTAATTAATTTAATCGAATTAAAGAAATGTTAAATAAGTTGTAGTACTTAGTATGAGGATTATGTTCTAATTACTAATGAGAATTTATCTCTAACTTACCAATGAAGATTTATCAACTATGCAGTCTCGTTAGCTAGGTATAAATTCTCGAATTTCTCGTGTTTAGGTACCTAGAAGAATGTGTCAAAAAAAGTACCTAGAAGAAGAGTAGAAATTTAACATTTTAGAGGATAATTATCTTTCGAAGTGTCCGTTTTAGAATACATTGTTCGTGCTTCTTAAAAATCAATAGGAAATAATAGTTGTTTTAGAGTTTGGATAAGATATTTTGACATGTAGAGATTTTGATAGCCTCGACAAGTTTGTCTAGATTTAATATGCAAACTTATTTATTTGAGGAGTGTTAGCAACACTCTCTTTTGGACACTCTCTTTAATACTCATTCTCTTATTGGTTAAATCAATGTGGGTCATACATTTTGGAAATAAAACCCACATAAAGTGGTAGGACATACATTGATTTTATCCAATAAAAGAGTGAGTGTTAGAGAGAGTATCCAAAAGAGAATGTTGCTAGCATTCCTCTATTTATTTTATGAATGGAATTGGAATCCCTAAGAATGCCTAATGAGAAAGTAGTTAGTTGTGGTGCTTTGAGGTTGTTGTTATTTCCTATTGGGGATTTCCTCTCATATAGCTTTTACACGTGGCAGTCATAAATCAGAGGTTATGTCCCCTCAATCTCACCTCAAGACATGGGTATTAATTGTGGAATGATAGATGACCAACTATCTGATGAGGGAATCTTTCCTATTTTTGAATGACGTAGGCAAACACGGTAATTCCGAGCACATGTCCACGACAAGTACTTAGACATTATATGGCGAGCACACGAGAAAGATCAGCGAGCACAAACCCTCACACACATCATTCTTAGCTTCAATACCAATATAATCACAAGTGCCATGTCTTGGGATACGCTCGCATACGCCATATAAGAAGATCGCCCTACGTATTTCATGCAAACATTTCTCTATTGGATCACTCAATTCTCTAAACGATCGCATTCCAAACTCCGCAAAGGCCGCCACGATCAGTTCCCCGCCAAGTTTAAGTCATCGCTATTCGTCAAGAGCAACGACTTAGGGGGCTACAGTTTTGGACCCGCCAAAGACTTGGGCTCAACTGCTTAGGCCCAATAGCAAATCAAGCTCAAATGTTGCATTTGGCAAAATTACTCACAACACACCCCTTCCCCGCTATGGGGGTGCTTGGAGCAAAGGAGAATAGTTTAAACGTTCTACAACGTTCGACAACGTCTCTTTACCCACATTCCCGCAAATATCTCAACGGTGGTTACACTTCTCCCGATTTCGTAACTGTCGGTCACATGTGTGTCTTACAACGGCTCTGCATTCACCCACCTTTATTAATATGAGGCTCCTCCCATACTCCAAGGTAGAATCTCTTTCACACTCTCACCCCATTTTGAAACTCTATCTAACTTGAGCGTCAGAGTGTCTGCAGGTACACACCTCCCATTTGGTCCAACACTCACTGGAATACTTCCACCACCGTGAACCACCACATTCAACCAAGCACCAGCAGCCACTTTCTGGTCAGATACGATCAACAATACTCAAGCACAAGCAACATCAATAATAATATTAATCAAAACTTCACCTATTAAATATCACTGAATTAATTAAAAATTTAAAGCTGGGGTGTTGCACATTTCATTTATCTTTCACAATCAAACACATCTTTCTCTTGGTCTTTATGCTCTCTTTCAAAGTTAAATATTTTGAAACACCAATCTATCAACATTGTCACATCCATTAACCACGTTACATTTTCAATCAAAACAAAAACCTAACCAATGTATCTATTTCGGGAAACCTTGTTCTCTATGTTGAACCCAATATCACTTTTTTTTTTCTCAAATTTAGTTGCTAAATTGAAAACTCTCCTATGATTAGTTTCTTGTGTTTTTTTTATATAGATTTATCATGATCTTTATTTCTAAAATTCTTATGCTTTTTTCGATATGATTATGAGATCCTTCATTTTTTCCTATGATTTAAGTTTACTCGTGATTATGCTTCTTGAACCCCCTACGTTTGTTATATTTCTTTTACATGTTTTTTTTTTTTTTAAGTTTAAGTAACATAGTTACTAACGCACTAATGTTATATTTCTTTTTTTTTTTGGAATTTATTTCTACTACTTGGTATTTTATAACCTAGATCAAACTGGCTGATCGGACCGGGAATCGATGAGGTAGACCGAGAGATTTAGATAGAATATCGTAGATGCAAAAGAATTAGCGAAAATCCAAACCTATTGTGTTATTATAAAAGCAATGGATCGATGTGACCTAAATCAGTGAAAATCCATTGACTCGCAAGTTAATAATAATATATATAAATTGGTTAAAAATTCAACAACAACAAAAATGAGAATCAAACTTGCAACCACACGTCTACAAAAGCACAATTTTGTCACTTGATCACATTAAATTATTGAGCAATATTTGACAATGTATACAGAAGCACAATCATGCACTATTGCTTTTGACAAATCTCGCTTATTTTTCTCACATTTTTTTTAAACAAAAATCCAAAATTTATTATTAATATGGTTAATGTATAAATTTATATCTCTTTTAACGAAACAGATAAAATAGTGTTATTATATGTAATTTATAATATGATATTGATATGTTTTTTTCCGACAACATATTGTTAATATGTTATTAAGATTATTTTTTCTTTATAAACTTTTAGCAATGTGTAAGTAATATAATAATAATATCATTATTATTGAGAAAAACACATGAATTTTTTTTGACCAAGGTGTGATTGTTCAATTTGATGAACAAGGTGCTCCATATGGTGAAGCACAAGCCTTGCTTGCAGGATATTGTGGAATTTTAGCAACAAATCCCCACTTATTTCCGATTAATTTTGAAAGGTGGAATGGAAAAACGGGCATGCCAAAAGAATACATGGATAACTGTTTTGCAAGAGACTTAAAGGTATTATTATACATTTATAGATTTTCATTTATATATTAATTTAAAATAATCATTCAAATGCTTAAAATGTGATTGTTATATCTTTTTTGAAGCCTCAATTCCAATTTATGTCCACTGATTACCTAGCAAAGAGATATTGCAATCTTAACATTTCAAAGAAGTGGGCTGCGCATAGACAAAATATGTGGAAAGGAATATATAATCGATCCAAAACCAGGGCTCAACTTTTAAGCAGCGTTCCTGATGGTGTAGACCGAATTCAATGGGCTCATTTTGTGAACTATCGTTTGAAACCAGAAACACAGGTAAAATTGGATCACTTTGAAACATTTATTGCTGTTAATTATATGATTCACCACAAAAAAGAAGATACCTTTTGTTTATGAGTGGTAGTTAAAAGACTTGGTTAGAACTAGAAGTTCTTCCGGATAGAATAAAGATAGAGTTAGTATACTTAAGAAACTATGTTACTATATTTTTTTTACTTTAATAATGTTGTCCATTGATGCTTGGCATCCACTTAATTGTTGAATTGTAAACTATTTATTTAATACATAAATTGAAGCTGTTTCTTCTTTTTTGTAAACTATTAACAAAAGGTATCTTCTTTTTTGTGGTGAATCATAAAATTGGATCACTTTGAAAGATTTATTGCTGTTAATTATGTGATCCAGGTAAAATTGGATCACTTTGAAACTTTGAAACACAAGTCTTTTAACTGCCACTCATAAACAAAGTCTGTTAATTATATGATTAATAAATGTATTTGTATTTCTTTTTTAATAGGCACGTTGTAAAAAAAATGAAGAAAATCGACGCAAGCAAGTGATTGCTCATAGGGGTGGTTCTAAAGCTCTTTCGAGAAAAAGACATGAGATGGTAGTTTTAGTAATTAACTTCATGTGTTTTGCTATTTAATACAATTTACTATCTATTCTGACATCTTTCTATTCTAGCTTTTGAAAATGGGACGAAAACCAACTTGTGGAAAAGTGTACCTTGAAACCCATCCACCAGATAAAAAGTCATCTCTAAATGATGCTGCAACGGCTACAATTGTAAGTTAAATTGGAAAAAACTATTGATTTATGCATGGTTGTATGTCTGGTTTATGCATGTTTTTGACTTGGTGATCACTTGCATACAAGAACAAATTCAAACGGGTTTGACTCAAAGCAGTGTTGATGAATCTGAAATTTCTCTGGATGATGTTATCGGAAGAGTGTTTGGGCCTGAGCACTCTAGAAGAGTGCGGTCCATGGGTATGGGAGCAGTTCCTTCTAATACATTTAGAAATAAAGGAGTTCGACTTTCAAAATTGAGTAATATTTCAGCTGTTGCTTCTACATCATCTGATACCGATTGGAAAGCGAAGTTTACAAGCTTGGAATCAGCATTTAAAGCCTACATTATAATGAAAGAAGAAAGGATTCCTGATGAAGTAGCTAGCTTCTTTGGTCCAAATGTAAGTTTTGTTATGATCCTTCTTTTTTCCTTTCTTTGACTAAATATTACATCATGTGAAATGATTGAACAATTTCTGATGAAGTAGCTAGCTTCTTTTAGATGATTGTTTAATTGTAATGGTATAAATGGAACTGATTGTTGTATTGTACAATTATGTGTTGAAGAAACTCTTGTTATTTTACTTTTTAATTTATGATAATTCTAGAGAAGAGTTAATAAGTTCCTGTCGAAAATGATAGATGAAAATAGCATTTTAAGTTTAAATAAATCATTATAATTTTGCTTATTGTGAAGTTCTGATGCAATTGTAGGCCAATAACGATTGTTATGCTAGCTTAGTGCTTTTCTTAGTTTGGTTCAGAGCACGATCAGTTTAGTGTGGTGTTTGTTTTAATTTTTTTCCCGTAATTTTGTGGAAGCTTCGTCAAATATTTTAACTAATGAAGTGTTTTCTTTTTTAATTTCAGTCGACAAATCTTGCAAGTGAGCCTAATTCGCCTTTGAACGCAAGAGGATCATGTGGTGGAAGCAACATCTGATGTTTTTTAGATTATATATAATGGTAGAACAAGAGATCCTGACTCTGTTTTGTTATGATGATATATATTCCTTTTAGAGGAAGACATGTTTTATTATATATAATGGTATAACAAGAGATACCGACTCTATGTTTTGTTATGATGATATATATCCCTTTTAGAGGAAGACATATTTTATGCTATTATTAATTATGTTTTGTATTGCCACAATTGATATTAGATTATATATGGGTATTTTGGACTACAATATTTAAGTTATTGATGATATTTATTTTTGAATTGAGTGTATTGATAAAATCAAAAAATTAAAATCTTATGATATCTTCAAATTGCAATTAAAAACAAGTGTAGATTAGATTAAAAAAAATGATATAAAAAAGAAATTTATATCATCACTGTATTAGAGGAGGTTAAAAACTCTAGCGAAACAAAAAAAGGAAATATAAAAAAATAAAATTAAAACAGTGTATCTAAGGAGGTTAAAAACTACCGCAAATAAAACACTCATATTGCGGAGGTTTTTAATATGAATACCAGCGGTTGCCAAAAACCCCTGCAAATAATTTGTGGGATTAGTATAAGCGGGGGTTTTGAAAAATCCCGCAAAATGACTAGCGGAGGTTAAAAACTGCCGCAAACTACGCTTAAAACCGCCGCAATTGAGCGCGTTTTTTTGTAGTGATCAAACCTTCAATATTATTGACATTGCATCTCAAAGGCTTGAATACAATTACACCCAAGTCTGTATATTGGTGTTTGTGTATGTTTATAGAACTAAAATAATCTAGGCCTTTGTTTGCCTTTTCTACATTAGATTATTATAGATGTTTCCATGCTACAATTTAACCTAAACATTAATATAACAATTTAGAAACATGTAGCAACTTTAAGCTATTCTAGTTTTTTTTAACAGACATTGTTATTTTTTTAAACTAGAATATTCTAGAAATATGTATCAATTTCATCAATATAACATGGTATAACATGTAAAATTTGTGTCTCTCTTTTTGAAGGTCGATAATATCGTCTGTTTAATTTTTCACGAGAATAGTGATAAACACAAATTCACAAGGCAAAGTAATGTGAGATTTCAAACTATAGAACCATGATCAATTTAAGTTTCAAAAACTTAAAACTTTTATTCTTTGAGTATGTGCGGGTAAAGGAAAAAAATAATTTGATGTGTGATTTTCAGCCTTTTTTTATTGATTTTTTTTTTTATGGTTTTTAATTTTTTATCGTATTGTGTTTTATGTGAACACTTGTGTGTGTTAACCTATTGAATTTAAGGGGAATGAACCTAATCATCCAAAGGTTTATTGTGAGGTAGATAAAATCTAAAATTGTTTATTAAAGTTTATTAACCACTTAAACCAAAATATTTAGTTTGTAATATGAACTAATTACTCACTCAAACAATCTCCTTTTCTTTTAAATGACAATCAGATGCTAATTATTGCAGGTAAAAATATGACAATCACTACATGCTTGCGTTATATTTATAAAAAATAACAAAAGAGTACCTTCCAGTGTTGTTATTAATAAAAAAATTTATGTACTAAAAAAATAGATAGTTTGTTTATTAGTATCATGGTCAATGAAAGGTGATAAGGTTATCACGAGTTTCGATGAATGATTTCGACCAAGGTCGACTTCAAAAGATATTCACAGGTTAAAAATGCACTGTAAAATATTAATTGCAATTGAAAGATTGATATTATTGAAATCACATCCAAATGCAATATGAGTTATGTTTTTTTTTTTGTTTTGTGTGAAAAATACAAATTATGTATAATTGTTGATGATTGTACTAAGGTTCATTCATTCAAACATTTTTTCATTAGCATACATCTCACCGCTAAACACAAACTTCATCCAAATGCAATACAAAGTATACCTTTTTATGTGAAAAATACAAGTTACATATAATTGTTTACAATTCACATTGTACTGATGTTCATTCATCCAAATATTTTCTCCAAATTGAGCACATTAAATTTTTTTCCTTGGGAAACTTCCCTTTTCAACTTTTAATGCACCGTTAACACCATGTGTTGATCCTACTACCGCTCAAGTTGTTGCGGTAAATGAATCTCATCATAATAAGCAATATATTAATCTATAAAACACGATACACACTCAAATATAATCAACTTTCATGTTTGAAAATCCAAAATTCATATTCCGTTTCAACTTATTAATGAAAAATAATAATAAAAGATCTTTCACAAACAACCTTCTCTTTAACCTCCTTTATCACAACAAATTCCCCAACACATCTCATTATTATTCACACCCATACCGTCAAAAAGTAAAAATAGTATATATTTTTTAACGATACAAATTAAAAATAGTGTACATCCTAATTGCAACTAAAAATTGAATTTATTCTGAGAAGGGGGTGTAGATATAAAGTAGAAACATGGATATAGTCCAATGTTGTTTGTGAAAAAATAAAGAATATAAATATAAACCTTACTTGACCTAATTTGTATAAAAAAATATAAAATAATATTAAGCAACGCACAAATCTTGTGTGAAATAAGGGTTTTTTGTTACCCCTCCTTTGTAACGCAACGCAGTTCTCTCTTCTTCTCACTCCGTAGAAGAGAGAGAAATATCCATTCGATACAATAACCTAGCTAGCCTCAAAATCCAATCCAATCCTTTTTCAATTTTCTATCTTTTTCTTCTTCTCTTTGAATCGATTCGGCGCCGCCGCTGAATCAATTTTTGATTAATTTCATTCATCTATTCGGTGAAGTTTGCAAGCAATCAATCTCTTTCAAAGCGTTTAAGATCGGTATGCAGCAAGGTGATCAAACAGTTCTTAGCTTGAGGCCTGGTGGTGGTCGAGGAAACAGGCTTCTCGCTCCTAGATTCGATTCTTCCTCTTCCAATTCACCTGCTTTTGGTTCCTTTTCATCTGATCTTTCTCATCTTCGTCCCAATGCTGCTGTTTCTTCTCTCCTCGCTTTCAAG
Source organism: Medicago lupulina (assembly GCA_958299785.1). Taxonomy (NCBI): domain Eukaryota; kingdom Viridiplantae; phylum Streptophyta; class Magnoliopsida; order Fabales; family Fabaceae; genus Medicago; species Medicago lupulina. The sequence goes on along the minus strand of OY283143.1, from coordinate 1,984,332 downwards.
GTATTATTAAACCCCTTTTATCTGGATCTGCTTTTTCACACCCCCTTTTAATTAAAAATTTGATTTTTTTCATTGCTTATGATTCGTTTAATGCTTATGGTTTTATTTTTATTTTAGACCAACTTTTAATATTAAGCCTCTATAAATTGCTGTTTTTTTTGTTTGTTTTATATTTAATTTAAGGTGCGAGGTCTTGTGCGGATAAAAAATCTCTTTAGGTGTTAGTGTTTAATAGCACTGTGGTTTTTAATAATTTGGTTTTGTGTTGTGTAAATCCCATAGATTTGAATGTGTCTGGGTTTGATGATTGTGTAATTTGGAATTGAACTGATATGTTTTATAACTTTATTATTATTATTAAAGCATAATGTAACGCTTTTGAAGTTGTAACTAAAATAGACTTGAATACCTTTATGTTTTGTTTACTTTGGGGATTTAAGGTAAGACCTATAAGATAAAGGTCTAATGTCCTAATTCTTGGTGGGACACTTAAGTATGTGTACTTGCTGTAAATATGGACAGAAAGCAATTTGTGGGCTTTAGGTGGGATTGACTTAGTTTCAAATTACTCATAAAGATCCCACGTATATTATGTTTAATTCACAAATAGGATAGTCTTTTAATGTTTATGTTTTTACTTTATTTGCAAATAGTCAATGGTTTTTATAATTTTTATGATTTCAGATCAACTTCATTAATATTAAGACTCAATGTGTTGCTGTTTTTTTGCTTCTGTTAAATTTAATTTGAGTTAGGAGGTCTTGTGCCGACAAATATGTTGTCTTTACGTGCGTCTTTGTTACATGGTTTCATTTAATCTAAATCCATAGATTTGTAAATAGTTAATAATGGTTCTTTTACTTATTTTAAATTTAATTTGAGGTGCGAGGTCTTTTGCCGATTTTTTTTTTTGTTTTTACGTGAGGGTTTATTTAAATTTAATTTGAGTTGCAAGGTCTTTTGTCGACTAAAAATTTGTCGTTAAGCAAGGCTTTTTTGCGTGGTTTCATTTAATCTAAATCCATTGATTTGATATGTGGTTCATTTAATAGAAATCCATTGATTTGAATGTGTCTGATTTTGATGATTGTGTATTTTTTAGCATTTAAATAATTTGTTTGACAACTTTATAAAAGCATGGCAATAAAGCTTTAGAGGAGCCAACCAAATATACTTAAAGACTTGTTTATTTTGTTTACTGCCCTCTGTTTGCTGTCTAACAACCCGAGATTTAAGTTAAGACCCCATAAGACAGAGGGCAGGCTTGATTTTAATGTCCTAATTCTTGGTGGGGCACTTAAGTACGTGTACTTGCTGTAAATATGGACAGAAAGCAATGTGTGGGCTTTAGGTGGGTTTGACGAAGTCTCAAATTACCCATGAAGATCCCACATACATTGAACTTAGTTTCAGAATTCTGGTTGATGCTGCAACTTCTTTGTTGCATCATATTTGTTTTTCTTTTTGGTGGTATTTTGGTCTATATATATGTTTTTCTGTGTCATTCATATTTCATACCGATTACAGCTTGGTCTATTCGTGCTTAATCCATATATGGACTCATTTTTCACTGTGATGTTCGTGCATAGAATTTATGTCATTGCATTCTAACTTTTAGTCATTTTTTTTCTTTGGGTTGCATGGTTGAATGGTGCTAGTTTGACTATGACTATGCTATGGAATTTGTATCTAACTACTTTTGGCATTATAGGTTGGAGATTCGCAGTTCGAGAGCCGTGAGCGTGTGCGATATACCAAAGAAGAGCTTTTACAGATTAGAGAGGTAATTGATAATTTGCTCCTGCTGCTTAGTATTTTCCTTTTCAGATTAATTATATGGTTCCTTAATGAGTTTTTGTTCACCTGCTGCCTATCTGCAATTCTTACTCAATTAATCTATGGAACTGTTTTTTCCATGCAAGCTAATGGTTCATTAAAAGGCAACCCATGCCGTTGTCTATGTCTATGGATAAATGTTCTGTATACTTTTGGGTCATTTTTGGACCTCATTCTCTAGGGAACTGCTTTTGTGTGCATGTATTTTGTGGCTAATATTTCTTTTACTCACAGACTCTTGAGGAGACCCCTGAGGATATTTTAAAGCTCAGACACAATATTGATGCTGAACTTTTTGGTGAAGATCAAAGTTGGGGCCGTGTAGAAAACAACGTGAGTGTGTTTTCTGTCTTCTTTATATTCTGTTAGCTTTTTAAAAGGTTGGATCCTTTTTCATCCCGAACGGTATGTTGATTGTTGAAGTTGATTAGTGTTGATTTATTAGGCATTGAACACATACCAATAGTAGTATCTTGCTGGGGATCATTTCAGCAATGAATCAAAATTGTGTTTGAATGACATGCCACTATTTTATTCTTTTGTCATGTACAATTATACACTGTCTTTTTTATAAATTTATCTATGACCACTGTCAAAATATTTAGTTTGTATTAATCTTTATATTATCTTCTGCAGCCCCCAACTCAAATTCAAAATCGATACTCTGAACCAGATAACCGTGACTGGCGTGGCCGTTCTGCACAACCTCCGGCTAACGCAGATGAGAGATCTTGGGATAATATCAAGGAGAATAGAGAATTTGGCAATACCAGTCAGGTTAATCGTCAAGACCAACCGAGGACTAACCAAGGGGTAATAAACATCTGCAGAACTGCACAATATCTGTTTTGTTTTCTATGTTTTACGAGCTCATGTTTGAGTCTCACATTATTGAGAAACTAAGGTTTTATTTTTCCTTGAAGTAGAAGCTTTTAAATAGATGTCACTTTGTATAGTTTGCACAGTGTACAATGGATTGCTTAGTTGGTCTTGTTTATAAATCTTTGTCTCATTAATTCAGGGAGGACCTGCTCCTACTCTAGTCAAGGCTGAGGTACCATGGTCTGCCAGAAGGGGAACTCTCTCTGACAAGGATCGTGTCCTAAAGACTGTTAAAGGGTAATTTTCAATTCTTTAGCATCTGTTGAAGAGTTTTATACTGATTTCCATTTGACTTTGTTCTGTCTCAAATCCTTACTTCCGTTCATGTACCCTAATGCCTAGTACGTTTCTTGGATATTTATCGAGAACAGTTTAAGGGACTGTACCTTACCCAATTTCCATAATAACCATAAGTCATAATTTGCGAGTTGGACAAGATTCTTGTATTTATTTATTTTGTCACGTGTAAACCATTGAGCTCTGTTTACACTTTTCATTGGTTTGCTTTTTCAATGAAATAACTCAAATACGAGCCTTTAGAATTCTTAGACTTGTGAATTCTATGCTAAATGCTCCTAACTACTTCAATGCAGGATACTAAACAAGTTGACTCCTGAAAAATTTGATCTCCTGAAGGGTCAATTGATTGATTCTGGCATTACATCAGCTGACATATTGGAGGTTCCCCCCCATTTTTTTTGAATTTTTTTTTTTGCATACTTGTAGGTTGTTCTCTCAACTGACATTCCTTGTAATTGCAGGGAGTCATTTCATTGATATTTGATAAGGCAGTGCTAGAACCAACATTCTGCCCCATGTATGCTCAGCTGTGTTCTGATCTTAATGAGAAGCTGCCTCCATTCCCATCTGAAGAACCTGGTGGGAAAGAAATAACTTTTAAGGGAAGACTCTTGAATAACTGCCAGGAAGCTTTTGAAGGTGCTGGCAAACTGAGGGAAGAGTTGGTGCAGATGACTTCCCCTGAGCAGGAGACAGAGCGACGTGACAAGGAAAGACTTGTCAAAATCCGTACCCTTGGAAACATCCGTTTAATTGGTGAGCTGCTGAAGCAAAAAATGGTTCCTGAAAGGATTGTCCATCACATTGTTCAGGTTCTTGCAGGACTTATGACTTGACTGTAATGTAATTTCTTGTTGGTTTGGAAGGAGTATTCACTTACCTTCTTGGTTAACTGATGTTTTGAACAGGAGCTTTTGGGAGCTTCTGACAGCAATGTGTGTCCAGCTGAGGAAAATGTTGAAGCCATATGTCATTTTTTCAACACTATTGGCAAGCAACTTGATGAAAGCCCAAAATCACGGCGTATAAATGATATGTACTTTGGCCGGTTGAAAGAATTGAGCACAAATCCCCAACTTGCACCACGGATGAAATTCATGGTTCGTGATGTTATAGATTTGCGTGCTAGTAACTGGGTTCCACGACGTGAAGAGGTAAACTTAAAATGTTCACTGTTCTGCATATATACATCATGTCTCAAAATTCAAAGGTTGAATTTACCTGTTTTTTTAAGGCTTAATTGCAGTTTTAACCCCATAACTTTCACAAAGTTGCGATTTTGGCCCCCTAAGAAAAAAAACTACAAAATGGCCCTCTAAGTTTTGCATTTGTGGCAGTTTTGGCCCCCAATGCCAATTTTGACTCTGTCTACGCTGACGTGGCACCCTAAGTGAGGTGCCACGTGTTATTTTTTTAATTTTGTTTTGGCCTTGGGGGCCAAAACTACTACAGATGCAAAACTTAGGGGGCCGTTTTGTAGTTTTTTTTCTTAGGGGGCCAAAATCGCAACTTTGTGAAAGTTAGGGGGTTAAAACTGCAATTAAGCCTTTTTTTAATATCAAAAGTATTAATGTTTTACTCTTATCTGTATCTAGATCAAGGCCAAAACCATCAGCGAAATCCATGACGAGGCAGAAAAGAATCTTGGATTGCGTCCAGGCGCCACTGCAGGTATGAGAAACACCCGTGTTACTGGTGTTCAAGGTAACACGGGAGCTGGAGGCTTCCCCATTGCTCGACCTGGTACAGGAGGTGTAATGCCTGGGATGCCGGGTGCAAGGAAGATGCCTGGGATGCCTGGTATTGATAATGATAACTGGGAGGTGCCTAGGACTAGATCTATGCCAAGAGGTGACATGTCTGGCGCTCAAACTGGAGGACGTGGCCAATCTCCTTATCTTTCCAAGCCATCAGTCCTAAACAAGTTACTGCCTCAAGGCAGTAGTGGTCTTATAAGTGGGAAGAATAGTGCTCTGGTACTTGGAGGTGGTACTCCTTCTGCTCTACCATCAAACATTGTTTCAGGTACAGAGCCTGCACCTCAAATCCCTTCAACTGTTAAACCTGTTTCTGCTGCATCCCCTGAGAACCCACAGGCCCCAGTTGTAAAATTGAATATTGACGATCTTCACCGCAAAACTGTCTCTCTTTTGGAAGAATATTTCAACGTTCTGCTTTTGGACGAGGCATTACAGTGTGTGGAGGAACTAAAAGCTCCGACTTATCACCCAGAGGTTGTGAAGGAAGCCATTTCCCTTGGACTAGATAAAAGTCCACCACGTGTTGAACCTGTTGCCAATCTTATTGATTATCTGTTTAGTAAGAAGATTCTCACAGCTAGAGACATAGGGACTGGATGTTTGTTATTTGCTTCTCTGCTGGATGATATTGGCATAGATTTACCTAAAGCACCAAATAACTTTGGTGAGATAATAGGGAAACTAGTTTTGTCCGGGGGTTTGGACTTTAAGGTGGTCAAAGAGATCCTTAAGAAGGTGGGTGAAGACTACTTCCAGAAAGCAATATTCAACTCTGCAGTGCAGGTAATTAGCTCTGCATCCGGGCAAGCTGTGTTGGATTCACAAGCATCTGATATTGAGGCCTGCCAGGCTCTGTTCGAGTGAATCGAAAGACTTCGCACAAGAATACTGATGTCTTTTTTACTGGATGAACGTCTCTGCCTTGTTTCACTAGTTTCAAATTCCCTTCTTTTTATGCTCACTTTGAGTTATTGAGCATTTGTATTACAGTAAGAATATTAAAGTGGAGCTTCCAGTCAGGTATTTTCATCAGTTGTATAATTTTTTTTTGTTTTGATGTCGTAGAGTTGTTTATTGAGGGAAAAGTTAAACCATAAAGCTAAGGATTTTGTTTTCCAGTTGGCCAAATCATATGCCAAGTTTCTCCAAGATAGTGGCCCATCCCTTAGGGGTCCAAATGTTTTGTATTTCATTAGTTGCCATTTTTTTCTTCTGATTTTCTTGACAGAGTAATTGTTAAACTGGTCAGTTCATAATGTCATTGTCGTTATTTCCGCTAGTTTTCCTTTTGAAGGTTTAGATTTCTGTCTTGTGTGTTTGCAATATAAATTTTGTGATCAATTATTTCATTCCTGTATTTAGGACTAGGATACGACTCCTCCAAAGTGATGTATTTAGGACTAGGATAAGACTTCTCTAAAATGAACAATTAATTTTAGATAAAAATCAACCAATGGTTGGTATTATGTGCACACCCATAACAATCCATGGGTTGTTACACGGGTGGTTACAATAACAGGAATTAGTTTTTTTACTTTACCAACTTTCACTTTAGAGGAGCCAAATTTGGAGTCCTAAATCCGGTTCCCTTTGTTTTTTTAAGTGTCGTTTGTTTGAGTGCATTCTTTCTGTAGTTTGATAGCTTAATGGTATAATTTTTCAATTATACTTTCTCAATTACTCTTCTTTACTTCTTTTCAATAAAACTAAAAATAGCTGTGTTTATTTAACAAAGTTTGTCTTTTGGTAATTGTTTGTTATGGGAGAGAGGTTGTAGATAAAGTGCATGCAAAAAAGTACTAGGAATGTATATATATATATGTATATGGTTTAGTTAGGGAATAATGTCTTTCCAGTTAATCGTTAGTCTATTTCAATATAAAACTCAATATCTCTAATGGGGCTTTTTTAAGAACAATTTTGGTGTTTCACATGTTACTTTGATCTTTATAGATTTAGTAAAAGTTACTTATGTATCTTAAAGGTGAGTTTTTTGTTTTTTTTTAAATGAAGGGAAATCTTAAAGACAAGTTATAAAGTATTAAAAAAAGAGCAATGCTATTTTTTACGACTAAAGCAATAAACGATACGCAAGAAGCCTTACGTGTCACGTTTTGCAATTGTGAGAAGGGTACCTCTGCTTGTGTAAAACATCAAAATTTGAAAATCGCCTTACGTGTCACGTTTTGCAATTGTGAGAAGGGTACCTCTGCTTGTGTAAAACATCAAAATTTGAAAATCATTAACGCTTCATGTAAAACAAGTTGGAAAAGTTGAAAATCATTAACCATCCATGTGTTTCTTGCATAGCATTTTCCTTCAAATATTATGCGTTTGAAAGCGTAAACTCGAGAGAATATGAAATATTGAAGAGGTAAAAATGATATTTGTAACTTAAAACAATTTATATCCTTAAAGAAAACTAAAACAATTTGTAGTATGTTTGATTGGGATAATAGTCATTTTGGTCCTTGCATGTGCACAATAGTCCTTCAATGTATTAAAATTATAAAATAGTCCCTTATTGTGTACTTCGTTAGTCAAAATAGTTTTTGATGTTAAAATGTCACATTAGTACTTATAAATATTTACTATTATAATATCAGTACTTATAAATACTTGCTATTATAATTTTAGTCCCTATATAAAGAAAGTTATTGTGAGCGTTCATGAATTATTTTATTATTTTCACTAACATCACAGACTATTTTAGAATTTTGATATATTAAGTGACTAATGTGACTAATCATTACACATTCAGGGGTCAAATTGACTATTATCCCATATTTGATTGTACATTTTTCCTTGCCAATTTAAGAGCATTTCATTGACGTGAGAATACACAAGGTATTTAAATACCCGCGTACTATCTGTAGCTTCAGCATATGACTAGTCTCCGGAGACAAATCCAAAAATATATCGAACGGGGTGTTGGAAAACAAAAATTAAGAATAAAGGTCTCTCAAAAAAAATAAAATTAAGAATAAAGATTTGATTTAGTCTTTCAAAATTTGTTGTGGTACAAAATAAAAAATATTTGGAACTATTTTAATTTATTAATTAGCCATATGTATTACTCATTTTATACTCTAAATAAGTTGCTCATTTTAGAGAAACTAAATTCGATTAAAAATAATACACCTCTCACATTTTCATTCGAGATATAAATTCTATTAGTTTTGACTCATTACAATATAGATATTAATTTGTTCACATAAAAATGTGAGAGATTAATTTGAGTATTTTTTTCGGATTGACCGTTGGAAAATTCTAAAGGATCAAGTTGGGTCTTTATTCAAAATAAATATTGCATAAAATTAAATCACAATGTCCTTTTTTTTGCCGCATAACAAATAATATAGTTGTCCCCGTGAGCTTAGCTCAGTTGGTAGGGACATTGCATAATTTATGCAGGGGCAGAGGTTTGAACCCCTCACACTTCACTTCTCCACATTTAAAATGTGTGAGCTCCAGCCACTAGACTACTTGACAAAAAAAAACAAATAATATAGTTTTTTCTAGAGGAATAAATAATAATATACGGTATAAATAAAATATAAAATAAGTGTTCAAACAAAAAAAAGTATAAAATGAGTTGTTAAAAGTTCACAAGAGAAGAGGCTCTAATAAGTTTGGCGCGTTTTTCATTTCAAATCTGACGGAAATGGCAGAGGGTGGAAATGGCGCAACGAGTGATGAATCCATGAAACTAGCCATAGCGATTTCACTTCTCCGATCTAAGCTTATCAAAAACACTAAACACTCCAATGCTATTTCTCCTTCTCCTTCTCAATCCGAAACTCTTCTTCGTTGGAAACGAAAGGTTCGAAACTACTCTTCTCCCTCTTTTCTTCTGAAAAATCCAATGCGCTTTTAACTTGAATCTTCGTGATTTCGTGTTTTCATTCTCAGGCTAAGGAAAGGAAGCAAGAGATTCTACGCCTCAGAGAAGATCTGAAGGAAACTCAAGGTTCAACGCGGATACCACAATGTTCTCTTATAAACGTGCAATTGTGATATGATTTTGAGTTTTTTTTTTTGGATTCAGATGCTTCGCACTGCGATCTCTTTCCTGAGAGTGCTTCTTGCAAGTGCTATTTCTTCGATAATTTAGGGAAATTAAGTCCTAAGCATGATCGTAATGATTCTAATAACAGATTCAATGACGTTCTTCGCCGAAGATTTCTAAGACAAGGTTTCGTTATTATGTTAATTATCATAATCATCATGTTCTTATTATTCTTAGTTGTGGTATCATGCTTTTGAATTGGTTATTGATGTTGAAATTTTGCATTCTGCAGTGAGATTTAAGGAAAGGAGGAGAAGAATTGGATCTTCATCTTCTTCAACTCAGCAACGGCTTTCTTTAGGTACTTAGTAATAAACAACTTAATTAAGCATTTATGTTATTAGCGCTTATCATATAAATGCTTATGTATAAGATATTATTTTTGTAACAAAAGATAAAATAAAGTCAAACTATTTTCATATAAGTTATAAACTGTTTTCATAACTCATAAGCTCTCTCAACTAGTTTTACAAGTGTTAAGGTAGCGCGTTAGCACTCACACTAGGATACATTCAGGAATTTAGAATTGAATGTAGTTGCACTAAATCTGTTTTCTAATTTGAAACTAAAACTGCAGGTTTAGTTGAGGAGGATGAAACGGAGCAGCTTAAGGCGTCTGTTGATTTTCTTGTGGAGCTGTGTGAGACTGTATCACCTGTAAGCATGCTTCATTGCTTTTTAGCATTTATCTTTGACCAATTTGTGATTCAAATAATACATTTTGTAGTAGAGTTTATAAAATGCTGATGTTATTACATAGAATGTGTACAGTTTTAATTCTATTTCATTTGGTTATTCATTGTACTTTGCAGGTGGATGATTCAAAGTTTGCAAACTTGGCACACCAGTCCGTTGAATTTATATCGGGTATTCTGCTCTCTTCAGTAATTAACTGAAGTGCTTTTGCTTTTCCTTCTCTTTTTTGTTCTTTTCAAATTGAATACTTGAAATGAAATGTCTTCTAAGTTTGAAAATCTGGGACATCATGATGTACACTTTATATTTGGTATGCTGCTCTTTTCACTAATTGAAGACCATGTTATTGGTAATTTGAAATAAGATAAATCTAGAAGACTAGAACTACATAGAATTTCCATGTAAAAATCTAAAAGTGCTTTAATTATCGAAAAAAGTGAAAAATATCCAAAAGTGCTTATTAAAAGCATCTTTTAATTAGCAATGACTCTGTTCCATCCATGCATGTACTCGGCCTGCTTATGCGTTGTGATATGAGTGGCCTTGGTAATTTTTGAGTTGCTTACCCGTGCAGCCATTGGGGGATTTAATTGATCTGCTGAATAAAATCTCTGTGTGAAATTATCTCTAGTGTTGGATAAGCTAACGATTTATCTCTCTTTTTGAGTAAGGCTTATATTTAATGGAGGAGTCTCCTAGTGGTGGGGGATAGGGGAAGGGAAACTGTTCTCTTTGCACATCCAGTGCTCCTGTCAATACTATTTTGACAATACAGCTGCTAACTCCAGTCAGTTAGTTATGAATTGTTATTGGCTGTGGGCTTATAAGCTATATAAGGTAAACACAGGCTCCCTGCTCCCCTTCCACACATCCAGCGGTAATTTACGAGTGATTAACATCAAATTTTACTTGTTACTTTGCTTCCCTTTGATTTTTATACTCTTATTACGGATCACTAGCATATGAATTACTCATGAAACCCACATCCATATTATTTGCCATTCGCACTGAAAATTGCTGTATATCTTTTCTGAAGGTTCATTGAAGAATCTTCTGTCTAGGGGAAGGAACCTGGAACTTGTTGAACGAATTATCAACAACTTAGTTACACGTTTGACTATGAAGATGTGCTCATACTTGTCAGAAAATGGTATAGTACATGTTTTAGCTTGATGACAATAAATAATTTTTACTTGCATTGTTAGCCTAATATGTAATATAAGACCTTAAACTAGTGTAGAAGTGTTGCGTTTCTGACGTTTATTTTGAAGCTTAACCATTAAATACTATTTTCATTTCTTGTTTACTCTAATTAATGGTCTTTTTGTTCCTTTTTTTTTATCTTTCCAAAATCGTATCTTCGTAGGATCTCAAGACAGTGGCACCAATGCACAGTTCTGTATTCAGCATTTGGTCCGTAAACTTGGAAGTGCGCCCTATATTGGCCAACGGGTTATACTTTCAGTTTGTCAAAGAATTTTGGTGTTAGCAGAACGTTTTCTTTTCTCTGATCCTTTTGATGAAAAATTTCCTGACATGCACGAATGTATGTTCATCATGTAAGTTCTTTACTAATGCACCTTGCTATGATCTCCAAATTTAAATATCACAATGAGTAGCTCAATTTAGCGGTATTGTTCAAAAGAGTAGAGTTTTCGAAAGCAATCTGTCTTACTTTTATTTGTGGAAGCCAGGATCCAGCTTATTGAGTTTTTGGTGGCAGATTACTTACTAGAGTGGTCAAAAGCTGAAGATTTTGACACCAGTATGTATCATATTTCAGCCTTTTATTATTATTATTTTTATTATCATTATTTTACATGAATTCTTAATTATCTTTAAAGAAAAGCCTGCCACAATCAACATTTTAATTTGTCAGCTATCAAATTCTCCGTCAAGTAGTCTTGCCAATACAATATTACTGTTAATTGACTGTGATGAAGATGAATCGAGTTTAACAACTCAAACTAAGTGGTTAATATGACATTACAGCGCTCCTTGAAGATTGGATGACGGCAATTATTCAGGCAAGAAAAGCATTAGAACTTCTGGAAAGCAGAAATGGACTATACACACTTTATATGGACCGTGTCACAGGTGAATTGGCAAAGCATGTTGGTGGAGTCTCGTTGCTTCAGAAGGTTAAACCCGATATTTTTAATCGCCTGTTTCACTAAACATTGATTAAACTGTGAGTAAGCTTGAGCAGGCCATGCAGAGTCCTGCAAAGAAAAATCTCTCTTAAAAAATGAGGCAATTGATGTAATAATTCAGCATTTGGTGCCAGGATTTGTGAGCTGAAATGAGAATGTGGGAAAAGTCATAGCAGTGCCAAGACTTGAATACTTTTAGAAGATTGAAGAATTTAAATATTTTTGAACTTTATTGTAACACCAATGACTGTTGAACCCTTTTAAGAATCTTTTGAGATATGTAATACTGTGTGATGGTTATTGTGCAATGGTACTGCTTAAATTCCTTTATTCTTTTGGTATGTGATGTCCATGGCTACTGCGATTGTGTAATGTAATGCCTAGTGGTGCATTCTTTGGCTACTTATTTTGTAACCATGACTATGTAGCACTTTGTGCATAACTTTATTAGTTAAATGAGTATTGTTATTTTTTTTTTAAGCCGAGTATTGTTATTCAATGATACAAAGAATTTCACAAATTTATCCAGATGGTAAAAAGATTCAAATCAAAGGAGTATAATTGTTGGAGTGCTGTTGAATTCGTGTCGTATAAAGTTCAACAAGCATGAGTTAGTGAGGATACTTTCCTTTTTTATTTGGATTGTCAATTTGTCAGTTAGGAATGACTTTTATACGATACTGGCGCGATGCTAGGCAATATATATTTTGTGCAATCATTTCTAAGCAATTTTTATAACAACCTCCACTTATTGAACAAAAACAATAACAAAGGATACAAATAAGTCAAAATTAAAAAATTTCCAAAGAGACAAAACACCTGAACTAATGATAGTTATCAACATGTTACGAGAACTTGATGCGCGATGCTAGGCAATATATATTTTGTGCAATCATTTCTAAGCAACTTTTATAACAACCTCTACTTATTGAACAAAAACAACAACAAAGGAGACAAATAAGTCAAAATTAAAAAATTTCCAAAGAGACAAAACACCTGAACTAATGATAGTTATCAACATGTTACCAGAACTTGATGTTTCTTTGTGTTTGCAACTGCATTAGTCACTGGAAATTTTCATTGATATTCGTCCCATGATACCCAATCATCATCAAAATATTTAGGTGAAGAGTCTCTAATCAAGCCAAATGTCTTCAACTTGCACACGTTCATACTCAACATCCTCATCTTTGATCTCAATGATTTTTCCCAAGCCCTCATTATGCTGACATATAATGCTGATTTTAAATCGATGTTCATGTTCTGCTCTTGAAAGCCAAAAATGCAGGACACGTGCATTCTTACTCTAATGGTCGAATTATTTTTGCTTATTACCATATGACAGTGGATCATCTTTCCATTTTCCCCTTCAACCCAATATCTTCATACGTGTTGACTGTTGGTAAGATGATCTCGAATATCAAAAATCATTTTGGGTTCTGCTTATTCACCAATCACCACAATAACTGCAAAAACAAAATATAACAGTGAAACCCTCTCTCTCCTCGTCAGCTGATTTTATATGAATGTAGTTTAATTCACAATTTTTCATCACCACCTTTCTCCCACATCATTACAATACCATGAACATTGTGATTCACAATATGATGATAGAGATGGTGGCCGTTCAACCATTTCATGTTCTGGTAGATCACCCATATTTGTGAAAGGCCAAATGGATGATGTAACGCCCGTTTTGATTATTTAATTATTTGATTTATTTGAGAAGTTGATATATATTTATTAATATATTATGCGTTGGTGAATTAAGATTTAATATGATTTTATGCGACGTGGTGACTTATTTTATTGTTTAATAAAATAAGATTTGAAAATAAAATAAAATATTTAGTTGTGGGTTAGTTTTGGATTTTAGAGAGTTATGTGGGAGAAAGAGTAAATAAGATAAGATTTGTTGGGAGTATATAAAGGGAAAATTAGGTCAAGAGAGTCAGTACGCGTTACTGAATTTTGGAGAAAGAGGAGCAACAACACGTGAAGTGAGAAGAGAGCATAAAGGGCTGCGATTTTCTGCTTTTATCAGGTAAGGGTGAGCCTAACATTTAATTATATTGATCTGTAGTTCATCTAATCTCGATCAACAACATAGGATTGAGTTTTGTGAGAATTGGAATTAGGTTTAATTGAGGAAATCATGAAAATAGGCCATAAGCTGTAAAACAGATGTCTAGATTGAGTACAGAACTTAGATTATTCATACTGGTGATGTTTTTGAGAGTTTAGACGATTTAGATGACGAATTTGGGACCTTTTTGTGTGATTTTCCCTGAACCCGTATGTTGTCTGATCATCGCTCGCCTAGGCGAGCTAAGCAACTCGCCACGGCGAGTAGACCTAGATCGCTCGCGAGGCGAGCAACCCAGCTCGCCATAGCGAGCAGTCCCCTAGAGCTCGCGAGGCGAGCACTTCCACTCGCCATAGCGAGCAGGACCTGTAGTTACTCGCGAGGCGAGCATTCCCACTCGCCATAGCGAGTTATGTCAGAACCCAGAATCCATTCTGTGGGCGACCTGCAGTCGCATATAACCTTGAGAGATGACCTTTGGGTAGCTTCTGGGGCTTTTACTGAAGTTTAATATGATCTGTGATGATGATACATTATGTTTGGGACTGTTTACGATGAATTACATGAAGCGTGTATGTGATATATGAATTGAGTAAGTGATGAATGCTTGAATTATATGCGATGTTTTGCCATATTGATGTTATACCTTGTGATGTACTTGTTGCCATGTTGCTGTTTACTTATGTACAGTTGCTGCATGTGTCAGTCTATGATGATTAAGATGTTCTGCGACGTTTATGATGTTAACTTGTTTAAGTTAAAGTATGTTGAGTCTCATGCATACTCATTCTATGATGGGGGCTTATGCCCTGGAGTTTTTACTCACCAGCAACGAGGGCTTATGCCCTGGAGCTTTGCTCACCAGCGACGAAGGCTTATGCCTTGGAGTATATTTATGCTCATAGCGACGAGGGCTCATGCCCTGGATTGGTACCACATGCATATAAGATGTAGGGTTGCATAGTCAAGTGTTGATGTCAAGTCGAGTCGTCTAAGATGATTATTGAGATGTATATGATGATGTTCATGATGATGCTAATTGATGTAATGTTTACGTTGATGCTTTAAGTGCTAGACGTTTATCTGTGACGTGTTGTATTGTATTTGATTGTTGATTGTGATTATTTAATTACATGTATTAATATAATTATTTGTGAATCTCACCCCTTCTGCTGGAATTGCCGCCTTGTGGGCAAGTGCAGGTAACCAAGATTAGGTGCAGGCGTGTGAGGCTTTCTGCAGTTGAGTCTAGGTGCTCTGATACGTAACGGGATGGGGAAACTTTGCTTATATTTTCTCTGTTCCTTGCGTATTATGTTATTTGATATGATTATGTTATTCTGAAGATTTTATTAAGATGTTGTTGAGGCCTGTGTGCCAAAGACTTTTCTTTATGAGATGATTTTATGATTTTCCGCTGCAATAATTGAGTAATATTTTACGAATATTTTATGAAGGGTTAATGATTATTTATTCATTACTATGAGATGTTTTGGAAATGTGATGCCCTGTTTATGTGCTTACTCTGATGCATGACTATCTTTTTAAAGAAATTTTCACGCTGGGAAAACGGGGTGTTACAGATGAAGTTGATCTTAAGTGCATTTCTTGTAGATACAACGGTTATATTAGGAATTTCCATAGGAAAATTTCTCCCCGACTCAAAACGAAAGACAAAATTGGGTTTTACAAAAATACTTTAGGTTTTATCTTCTTAGCAAGTTACCTGATAACCACCTCAATAAACACATCCTCAACTTCTAAAAGGATATGATGTATTTATTGAGGAGACAACTATTAGTTAATTATAGAATCAAGTAAGCATGACACATGAACTCAAATTTAGTTTGCTTCAACTGTAGAATCAACCTAAAAGAAATTCAAACATTGATAAACAAATCACAAACATTAAATTTTGTATTATTTCATTGAAAATGTAGTTTTTATATATTATTTGTGTATTTTGTATCATTTTTAATTTTATATCTTTATTATAATTTACAATTTTTTTGGGTAAAATTTAATAAAATATTTTTATTTACAACTTTGATAATTAATATTTTTATGCATTATAATAAAAAAATAGTTAAATTAATTTTAATTTTTAATCAAAACTAATTACAAATAAAAATAAAATTTTGTTAGATCAAATTTGAGTTCTTTATATAAAGTCCCTATTAAAGTAAAAAACTACTTAAATTAACTACGAAATGATTAAATTCAACGACAATTCACCCCATAAAATCTTGGGGTAGCACTTGGGTGACATTGTGGTTGGTGACATTGACCAACCACAATATCACAAGTGTCTTTCATCTTTCTCTTTCACAATATTTTTTTGTTTCTTTATACACTTGTAACATTTACGGTTGACCAATATCACCAACCACAATGTCACATAAATATTATCCTAAAATCTCCTTAAGAAAAAAGTCAGCCGCATAAAATATAAGTTAGTTTACTCATTTTAACTTATGTCATTGAAAATGCTTTAAGAGCATCTTTAAAGGGGCTAAATTAAATTATATCTGTAGGGCTAAATTGCTTTAAAAGCATCTTTTATTTTGTAACAAAAAAAAGCATCTTTTATTTATGTTATAATAAGGAGAATTTTTTTATCTAAAAATGATCTATTACAAGGGACGCAGTTCCGTCTAAATCCAAAGAATAGAAGGAACGAAAATGGAAGAAGAAAGCGAAGGCGAGTGGGGCGAGTTGACTCGTGAGTGCCTCATCAACATCCTAACTCGACTCAGCTTTGAAGATCAATGGCGCGGTGCGATGCTTGTTTGCAAATCATGGTTCAACGCCTTCAAAGAAGAACCATCTCTTCACTCTGTATTCAACCTCGATGCTTACTTCGACAAACCACTCGAATCACCTCGCTGGTGGACCCTCCAATTCGAATCTCAGATTGATTCCATGCTTCGTTCTATCGTTCAATGGACTCATATCTTCCTCACCCAGATTCGTATTCGACACTGCTCTGATCGCTCTCTCGCTCTTGTTGCCCAAAGGTTCAAACTTTCTTTTGTTTTGTTTTGTTTTGTTTTGAAGGAGGAAAAATTGAATCAATAGATGCAGAATTGATTTTGATATGTTTGAATGTATCCAAACATAAGGCCCATTAGTTATAGATTAAAAAAATGATTTTTTCTTTGTATTTCTAAAAATGAGTTCTTCTGAATGAGTTCATTCAAAAGAATTATTTTTCAATCGCGAATATAGGGCTTTTTAGATGAACAGCTTATAGCACAATCACTTATAATGATAAGCACTTATGTATAAGTTTGCATAAGCTACTTTTGTAGCAAAAGATAAAATAACACTAAATTGTTTTTATATATGTTATAAGTTGTTTTTATAAGCTATATTGGAGAACTTATGAAAATAACTTGAAAAAAGCTTATGAAAATTGTCATAAGCTGTTTTCCTAAGTTCTCCCAAGCAGTCTCACAAAACTTATGCCAGTAGATAAGCTCAAATAAGCTAATCCAAACAGGCATAATACTGGAACATTTAGCATGCATGAAGTGATGTACATCATCTGAAGCTTCACACTGCTTTGTTTTCTTTTTTCGGTTTTGGGTTGGTTTGAACTTAAATAATTCAACTGCATTTCAGATGTCCAAATCTTGAGGTGTTGTCGATCAGAAGCTGCCCTCGCGTTACTGATGATTCTATCTCTAAGATTGCTACTGGATGTCCAAATTTAAGGGAATTGGATATCAGCTATTGTTATGAGATAACTCATGATTCGTTGTCGCTGATTGGAAAAAATTGCTCCAACCTTAAAGTTCTCAAGAGAAATCTCATGAATTGGCTTGATCCATCCCAACACGTAGGGATTGTTCCTGATGATTATCTAAATGCTTGTCCGCAAGATGGAGATTCTGAAGCTGCTGCTATTGCTAATTCTATGCCTCATCTAGAGGGGCTAGAGATTAGGTTCTCCAAGTTAACAGCGAAAGGCCTCAATTCAATATGTCAGGGGTGTCCTAACCTCGAGTTCTTGGATTTGTCTGGGTGTGCTAACTTAACTAGTCGAGACATTGCAAATGCATCGTCCAGTTTGTCGCATTTGAAAGACATTAAAAAGCCAAATTTCTACATTCCAAGGTCTGTCTTTCACACTGAAAGGTATGGACATTGGAGACTATATGATGAGAGGTTTCAAACCGATGTTTTCAGAATCTGACCGTTAATAAGAAGGTTATCCAATATGAATAGTGTGAGTCCACCATCCCATCTTCTTTCTACTAGTCTGTGCAGATCTTAATTGCATTTCTATGGTTATTGATCCACACAAACATATCTTATAGAAGTTGTGATCTTTGTCTTTGTAATTCATTTTCTATGTTGTTTGTTTTCCTTGTATCTGTAATGTATATGTGTAAAAGATCATTGTCTCAAGTCCATAATGGATTTACCTAATAATATTCCAATTAGTTCTCTTTGCTTTGACTGTTGCATTACTTCTTATATGTTCTCGGTAGCAATCTTACATAAAAATTGTTTACAGTTCTTAAATTTCATGCTTTACTTTTTTGTATCTTTCTTATATAGAGAAAGCCTCAGGTTGTGACTTTTACACTTATGGCCTTGTATGAATTTATCTACTGCTAGAACATAAGTTGTCTGTCAATGAATGGGCACTTGTTGAATTATTTGCCAGTATCATTGAGGCGAGTGGTGATTGTGAAGTTTAAGATCAGGATCACTTTTTTATTAAGGTTGCTAGCCAGCTTCGTTTGATTTCTTCGTAGACGAAGTGATGTATCCAGACAATGAAAGCATGGTTGACAAACTCCAGAGTTAACTTATAGAATTGTAATAGATCATGACGTGCTTAGAAAGTCATTTTTGGGTAACCTCAGGTAGATTCATAGAATAGCAAGTTCCAAAATGATTGAATGAGTCTACGATATGATGGTTATTTTCCCTCACACGTGGATCATTGTTTATGTTAAACAATAATAAAAAAAAATGCAACACTCGTCACTTGAATGACGAAGCTTTGTAGTGCACAACACATTTGCGTCACAATTGTAGCACTGAACTCTACATATGTATGTAACATCTCAATGTTAACCCATCTACAAAGGAAGTGAAACATTGTCATACTGAGTCTCTACCATGTAGCTTAAAGCATGAAAAAAGTTACGAACTAGAAAATACAAACAAACCCACGGTCGCTAGTTTGCAATGAATCTAACAGGTCAACAAAGCGAACGGAACCCAACTTTGATGAGCTAAAACCTAGTTCTGCTGGTTTGAATCCGACTCCTACAAGAGGAACCTAGTCACATCATCCTCCACTCTTTAATTTAGTAATTTAGAACCTTGTGATTTGTCAATTTGTCCATGGGTTTTGAACTGTCTTGTGCTCTTCTTGTCCTTCACTCTGTCAAGCTGTGAACCTATGGTGGGATTTTGCGTATCAAATTTGAACAGGGATGCAATGTTTGTGCATTATTGTCTGGTCTGCTTTGTTTGTCCTGGAGCATCTATGAAGTCCGTTGAATTTGTTATTTGCTTACAAAATATTTAATTAATTTTGTCATGGTGGTTTACTTTATCACCAAGTCAGAATTTTGAATATTTACCATGCATATGGTATTACTATTAAGTTGTGTTTAGATATTGTTATGATAGATGTTTAAAACGTTATTTTTGTACTGAGTAAACTCTTTCAACTCTATAGTTTATGTATGCTATCGAGTTTGACAGCCATGAATATAAAGATTGAGTCAAGAAAACATCCATCATTTGCAATATTTATACACATTGTGGAAACCTTATTGACAGGTAAGCTTAAAAATGCAGTTATTATATTATATAGATAAAATATAGAAGCCAAGTGTAAGGGGTATTAGGGTACTCGTGAGTAATAGTACAAGTCAAATGCAGGCTGTTAACACAATGCAAAGATTTTGATTTAACACACTAAGACAGGTCTAGCAAGCAAGTTATATATGTGATTGTACATCAGGGAATTAAGTGGTAGCTTTAAGCTCAAATCGTGTCTTGGATACGAAGGTGATGGAAACAAGCAAGTTAGGATGAACAGTCATGTAGTTGGAATTCAAAAGAAGCAAGGTACTAAAAGCAATGTGAAAAATATATTCCTAAATACCGCTATAAACAAGGATGAAGGTTTATTTGAATTGGAGTTTGATCAGCCCAGAACGTTGCGTGGATTTAGGTTACTCGGTGCTTTATAAATTCCCTTTGCTTGGGCAACATGCAATCCTGGAATTGTTCTTCGAGTTGAGTGCATGGGTTGCTTGGTTCCATCACCGTACATCGCCGTACCATACATTACTGCATGTAAGGGACAAATTGTTTGATTTTAGTGCAACAAGAAATAGAGACACTTGCAGATGCTTATTGTAATTCTGCGATCTTACCGTATCTGAGTTTATGGTATTCTTTCAGTTAAACAGAATAATTTAACTCAATGAATTTGAAAATTGGTTGAGAATGTATTCCTTGAGAACCATGGCGAGTTGGATCCTCTCATATGATATGATGGTGTATTGAAATCTTCACCATCCATTGCACTTTGTAAATAGTTTTTTTTTTTTTTAAGTGAATTTTAATGGTTGAGATCTAAACAGATGAAGAAACATGAGGGAATTTTTTGAGAGCCTCTCCCCTTTTTTAACAAGGTAAAGTAGACCCTTTTGACATTTAGTAGGAAGTTTAATCTTAACTCATTTTGATTTGATTGGAACATTTGCTTGTACATTTTAGGTGTGAGAATTTAAGTGAGCTACCATTTATTTCCTAAGCTTATAAACAAAGATGTAATCATTTAAAAAAAAAAATTGGTTTTGACTTTTGATATTTCTAAGTTACACTAAATCTCGACTTATATGAGTCGAATTAGGTGAATTTATTCAAGGGAAATGAAGGCACCCCTACACAAGAACCACAGACACATGATATTCTAAGACCTCCAAGCAACAAAAAGGGCCTAAATGTGAACAACTGTTTTTTTCAAGAACAATAAGAAGTAACCAAGTATTATTAGAATACTAGGTCCAAACGTGGCTTTTTAATGTTTTTCAAGTGCAACAAACTTGACGATGCATTGTCAATGTCTTGACTAGTTAATTTAGCAGCAGCAATCCCAGATAAATCCAAGAACTCGAGGTTAGGACACCCTTGACATATCAAATTGAGGCCTTTAACACTTGGGGTATCTAACCTCTAACCACTCTAGATGAGGCATATAATTAGCAATAGCAGCAGCTTCGGAATCTCCATCTTGCGGAGAAACATTTAGCAAACGAGCAGGAACAACATCTACGTGTTGGGTTGGCTGAAGCCGGTTTCTCTTGAGAACTTTAACGTTGGGGCAATTTCTTCCGATCACCACCAATGACTTGTGAGTTGTCCGATAACAATAGCTGATGTCCAATTCTCTTAAATTTGGACATCCAAAAGCAATCATTGAGATGGAATAATCAGTAACGCGAATGGAGCTTCTGATTGACAATACCTCAAGATTTGGACATCTGAAATACAATTGAATTATGTTCAAACCATAGAAGAAGAAAAAAAACAAAAGAAAGCAACTTGAGGCTTCAGATGATGTACATCACTACATACACATTACACATAGGCTAAATGCTCCAGTGTTATATTCGCTAGCGATTGAATATATTTTTATATTTTTTATGAATGAATTGGTATCATAAAATTGATTCCGAGTAAAAGTGAGTTTAATGTAAAATGTTTTAACTTTGACCACATTCACAATAAAAGTAAGTTGATCTAAAAAAGAATTGTAGAGTCAAAAACTCCATATTCTTGCTTTGAAGAAAGTTGGTACCTTTGGGCTACGAGAGTGAGAGAGCGATCAGAGCAGTGTTGAATGCGAATTTGAGTGAGGAAGATATGAGTCGACTGAACGATAGATCGAAGCATGGAATCGATCTTTGACTCAAATTGGAGGGTCCACCAGTGAGGTGATTCGAATTGGAGGAAGAGAAGGTTCTTCCTTAAAGGCACTGAACCATGATTTACAAACAAGCATTGCACCGCGCCATGGATCTTCAACGCTGAGTTGAATGAAGATGTTGATGAGGCAATCTCGAGATAACTCGCCCCATTTGGACTCTTTTTCTTCCAATTTCTTTTGTTTTTTTGATACGAACTTCCATTTCCTTTTGTCAAACATAATGGATATGGATGTGATGTGAGTAATTTCCATACTATCTCTTTACATAGAACTGCCATAGTGTAGTATCAACTAATAATGATATGAGTAATTGTTGTATCTTAGCTAGTATGCCCTCTCAAGAGCAAGTCACCATTTGTGACCTTGAATGATCTTGGATGTGAGCTCATGAATTTGGCAGCAGTAAGCAGTTTGGGGAGTATATGCAAGTTGGTCTGTTATGCATGCATGTGAAACACCAGTCTAGATTCCTGCATTTTCCTGCCATTCATTTAGAGTTATACTCCTATATAAGGAATATATCTGTCTTTTAATCGTTTTTATGAATACTCCTATAAGGAATATATTTGTCTTTTAATCGTTTTAGTGAATTTCTCTCTACTTATTTTTCTATTCATCCAAACAATACAAACTAGAAAGTTTTACCCCACACCCCTACATTTATTCTTTGACCCCAACATTTGATCCAAACTACCTAAACTACTATTTTATAAGATAAAACCCAGCAGTCACTTTCACTAGTTCTGAGACAAAACAAATGTGTTACTGGAAATCCTAAACTACCTAAACTACAAACTAATGGAACTCACTTTAACTAGCACTTCTCACTAATGGAGTCCATTAATCTTTTACTTGTGTCTATCTCTCTCGTAAATAAACAATAATCTAGATGTAGGGTAAATGACTTGAATCTCAACTCGAGAAACACACAATCGATTGTCTTGAACTTGTTACTGAACAAATTTAATTCACTAGTCCAAATCTGCTCCATTTAGTCCTGTTCACTTCATATATGCAAAACACGTGGCAAAAAACAATTCAACGATTATGATTTAGGCTGTGTTTGTTTTAGATTTTTTATGAAGAAAAAATTTATTTTTTTATAAATAAAAAAATAGTCGCTTTTATCATTTTTAAGTGTTGATTTTGATATTTTTTTAGTGTGAACCACAATATCTTGGTGAAAAACATTGTGAAACTGCATAAAGAGTTAAACAAACATTACAATTTCACAATGAACTTTAAAATATTGTCGGTTTAATTCAATTGACGATGTTGATATTTTTATGTTTGACACATATAATCGTGTTTGAACTCGGTGACCTCACAATTGTACGTGTGAGTTTATATAGTGTTTATCATTTCGTCTACTGGCAAAAAAAGAAGTTTATACATTATAGCTACTCTTCAGTTGGTGAATTATCTAAAGAGGATCGCTTAACCATAACAAAAGCATGGACAAATTGAATGTTATTATCACAACTTTCTTCGCAGCAGAAATTTTTTGTTCGTAATAAGTAACATTTTTTTTAATCTAAACTAAGCTTATTTTAACAGTCATTTCTAACGTCTTATTCCACATCTACTTTGGTGTTACAAATGCTAACTTCCCACCTACCATACACATGCATATTTTGTGTGTTACTGATTGTGATGAAATTGCGTCTCAAACTCCTTTAGATGGACGCACGTGACGCACATGTTGATTAGATTGTATTAGAAACACACTTTTTATGATTCTATTGTTGTTGTCGTTGTGGTTCTAACATTTTATGATTGTCCTATACTCATTGTCATTGAAAAGATGATATGGCTACTACTGTGAAGTTTGATGAATCTATAAATGTCTGCCATTTCAATTTTATGATACTTAAAAAGAATTTTATCCTTTAAAGTGAAACTTACTCTAGATAATACATGGATGTTTTTGTTCAGCATTATTTTCATTCGAAGAGACCTAATGAAAAATATTCATTGAGAACCCATTAGCTTGCACCAAGAGTATAGCTTTCGATTGAAAAAGAATTATTTTGAATGAATTGATTTCATAAAATTGATTCGGAGTAAAAATAAGTTTAATGTAAAATGATGTATCTTTGTATACATTCATAATAAAATTGAGTTGAGCTAAAAACACAATTGTGGAGACAAAAACTTCAAATTCTATCTTTTACATTATTGAGGCAAAATCAATTATACATGTGTATTCAATTTTGTCTCCTCTTACACTATCGAGGTGGTGGAAGAATATAGTGGCGATTGATAGAGTGGTGGGGGTTTAGTTGGTTTAATAACATGGTGGTGAGAAAGATGGGGAACGGGGGGAATTCGAGATTTTGGAATGATCCTTGGATGGAAAATGTATCTCTTAGCATTTCTTTCACTCGTCAATACTCGATTTCTATTCAAAAGGAAGTGAAAGTGGGGGAATCCAAGGAGGAACAACGTTTGGTCAGTGCGCATGTCTCTACGTATGAGCCAGATTAGTCGCCTATTATTGGTGGGTCGGTAACAAAAAAAAAGAACTCTAATTATCTTGTCTGTAGCATCAGAAGATAGATGTTTCATCATTCAATTGGAGATTGGCAAAAGCATAAAAATTTGTAGGTGATGATTTTGCCCCCTCCATGTCAATTTTTGTAGTATATATTTTGAATATGGTTAATGGTTCATCATATCCCCTAATTAGAATTGGAAATCTCATACACATGTTCCTAGCTAGGTTAGTCACGAAACTTTCCATGTCTTGCACACAAGTTGATTAAATTGTTTTAAAAATTCATTTTTTTATGATTTTTTTGTGTTCTAACTTTTTATGATTTTTCTATACTCACCAAAATGATTGTCATTAAGAGATGATATGGATATTACTTTGAAGATTGATGAATCTATAACACGTCTACCAATTCAATTTTATGATACTTAAAAAGTTTTTTTACCCTTGAAAGTAAAATACGCTTTAGTTAATAAATCAATGTTTTTTTTAAAGATAAAATCAATGTTTTTGTTAAGCATTATTTTCATTTGAAGAAGCCTAAATTACAAGTTAAAAATTTGCTCAAAGTAATGCGAAATGCTAAGCTCATTTTTTTCTTCTATAAACATAGTAAGTATCACCGAAACTCGCACCCAACTTTGAGGTTTCAAGTTCGAACACAAGTGAAAATGTTCAATCGAACAATTTCAATATTGTAACTAAGTCCTTCAAGTGAAATATGTAGCCTCGTTAGGCAATATTCCTTGACAGAGAGCTTGCACAGAATGCATGTTTATTACCAAATTTAAATCTCTTAAAATTATGGATTGACCTTTCAGATTCTCTTTTAGACAAGCGGCCTCTTCGATTTTAAGGTAAAAAAACACTTTTTTTTTTTTTTTGTTTATAATAAGGTAAAAAACACTTGTTTATGGTATAAATAAGATTAAAATAAAATAAAATTAATGTACATAAACTTTTTCGATTTGGAAATTTTCCCCCCACTAAGCAATTGCTAGGCATCACAAGGCATATCAATCTTGTTGAAAAAATTATGAATTTTCCCCCTATATTCAAAATGAAACTCTCACCATTACTAGCTATAAATATTGAAAATGTCCTTCATTAGACTTGTGTTGATCACGTGTTTTGGTTTCATCATTGTTGTTCTTGTCCGTAACGACATTTAACTTCTTCTCCCTCTAGAAACTTCTCCACGGCATCGGAAGGAAGACCAATCATCTCTAATGTTTTTTCCCATACTTCATGTGATGTTTGAAGATTGTGTGCTTCTTCTGACACATTTGCGGGACGACAATCATGAGAAATATATGCACAAACAGGCCATTCATCTGATTTCAACAATTCACAATACTCTGAAACTTGAGGATCAGTTGCAGCAAAAAGAGTACTCCTAGAACCTGCATTGCAGCAAAATTGATGTATCAACTAGCATGAAGAGACAAAACTCAAAATTCTTCAGTACTTCTAGAACCAAAACACTTCAAATCAGTGTCTTCAATCGCGGAAAACAGTGGTTTGTTCAAATTTCGCAATGGTCCAGTGCTATAGTGTTGCTGTGGCCACTAATTGACAACACTTTGTGTTCTAAATCACGTATTGTGAAACAATAACAGTTTGATAAAAATCTGCTATGCTATTACACTATAATGCCGCTATTTATCTACTATTTGACAAAACTGCTTGAAATACTAAATTTTTTGTATACTATTGAATTATGATGTGAAGGAATAGTAAAAATATATATTAACACAATGTTTGAGAGAGATAACAGTTGTATCTACTATCTATGGAAACTATCAGATCATGAGTAAAAGAAAAGAAGGAAAGAATATGGAAATATTAATTACATTCAACAAAAGCAATGAATAAACAGACCTTCTTGAGCATTAAAGATGAAGTAAGGTATCAAATGATATCCAGTTTGAACAGATTTTGGAAGATCCCTTGCCTGCATAGATGAAGTCGAAACTATTAGCAAAGTAGAAATCTTATGAAATAACACAGTAAAAGTAAAACCAGTGAATCAATAACTAAAAGTCCAAAGGTAAAATTACAATTGCTCTTTACACCTTATATTATAACCAGAAATTATATGGTAAAGTTATCCAAACAAGATGAAATTGCTTAGAGGGCCAAACTCTAAAACAAATAGGCGCTTAGCAGAATAGACTTTTAAACCAATACACAAAATGTGAGAACTATGAAATTTACCATTTTGCCTCGGTTATTAATCGGACATGGTTTTAGATACACCTAATAAGTTCTATTTAACTAACCTTGAGTTTCATATATCCTCTTCAATCTAATTGACACTCTTAATTTTCATTATCTACTTATTGCCAAACATATATATTTCAAAATAAATATTAATACTAGAAAACAAGCTGACTGAGTACAAGTTATATCAAAACTCAATTCAACAATAGACAGATAATGACAACAAAAGCACCATTTAGTACACGCTCGAAATTAATATATGCAAACTAATTATTATGGGCATATTCTGATTTCTATAAATAATTAACCATAGTTAAAAATAAATTACATTCTAATATTTAAAACAAACATTAAGGGGGCCATATATTCGACTGAAAACTAAATTAAACATTGAATTGAGTTTCCCTGTATTACTAAATCATAGGAATAAAATGATTAAATTTACAGCAGTACTCGTTTGATTCAGGAAGCGTATAATTGTTTGTTTCAAAATACTTACAACATTGGTTTGGACAATTCCAGGAGACACGCATAATACACTGATACCGGCTTCAGCAGGTAGTCGCTTAAAAAGAACACTGCTGAACATAACCTGCAATAAAAATACAAACCTCTTTTTCATTCACAGCTTCAAGATAGAAATAGACCAAGCAAATTCATTTTCAAGTGATATTACATAGTGGACCAGTAACAACTAATTTTTGAAGTCGATACCGATAACATACTTTAACAACCGATAAAAAAGAAGAAATACAGGAAGAAAACAACAAATTCAGTCAATTAAAAATGAAAGAACGACAACAAACAAAATGCAACTATACAAAGGAGAGTTGGGAAACCCATAAACCAAAGTGGAAACCTTATATACTCAATTATTTTATGAATAAAAGGAAGTCACCAATTCTGAGCGCAGGATTGTCCAGTCCCATTGCTGCTGCTGCTTTTGTATCATGCATATCAATGTGATACAATTTCTTGTTAAAATGCATAATTGTTTTGTACTCGGTTATCCTAGAGTTTTTGTACACTATACTTTGTAAACAAAAGAGAATAATATTCTGTCTAATGTCAGTGTTTGTGTCAATGCTTCATTGCTAATAATTAAAATGGTCGGAACGATACATACAGTTAAACAGAATTATTCCTTTTTTTAGCATAAACCCCGTCAGTTGAACAGTGTACAACTAATTAAGTACATAAGATTTTAAACAAAAGAAAATAAATAACTCTATATACATAACTTCACTGGATAAAAATAGTTATTAGTGAAGAAACTTTCAGGCCATCATCAAAACCTTCAATGAGGAAATGTACCTGAGCTAACTTGCTACTTGAGTATCCCACCAAACTAGAAAATTTTCTTTTTCCAGATGTGATATTCATGTCTTCAGTATCAACAAAGCCAACATGATGCATCTACAGGAAAAAGGGAAAAAAGAAAATTAAAAGAAATATTAGATGAAAGAAAACTTTGATGTGTCTAGTAATATCCTATGTACAATTGTAAATCTTAGTATTTAAATTGCAAGAGACTTACAATGGAATTCACATTCACAATTCGACTAGGAGATCCCCTAATAAGGGATGGCAAAAGAATTATTGAAAGCAAAGCAGGAGCAAAAGATGATTCACTTGCATGTGTTCTTCATAACCATCTTTTGAAAACTTTTGTGGTTCTGAATAAGAGCAAAAACAACTGAGAGGGTAAGTTACAATTGTATTCAAATTCAGTGAGAACCAATCTGGAAATATCTATCACTATTATAATCCTGATAATCTAGTTACAGAAATCCATCACTATTATAATCCTGATAATCTAGTTACAGAAAAAGATGAAAACAATTTAATTTTTTTCAACGGAAGTATAGAGAACCAGTACTTTGGTACCGTTACTGATTCAGAATTCAAAATGATAGACAAAAGATAGGCCAAAATTCATCAACAACGTATGAAATACCGACCTCCAATGGAAAAAAATGCCAGCGTTATTAATGAGAACGTGCAAAGGTGTTGCACGTGCATTCCAAGCTTCAGCAAACCTTGCAACAGAATCCAATGAGAGAAGATCTACCTCCATCACCTTGACAAGCCAAAATGAAAAGTCCGTGAACACAAGTAATTCCGAATCATGCGTATGAACTAAAAGTCTAAAACTCATATTGATATCAAAAGCTAGTCAACCAAAAACTATCTCTTGAGCATCATGCAAAAATCACTTTGCGAGAAACAAAACTAAGCTAATTCAAACACACGAACCAACACAAAAAGTTGCCTTAGATTCAGATTGCATACAACTTAACAAAATAGGCTCTCAAAAATTCAAAATGACAGTTTGATGTTCCTTACACAGTAATGAGTAATGGATATACAAGTTAAGTTATGGATATAATGAAAATCACTCAAGTATTTTCACGCAATAGAGTAGGATTTTCTGATGCTTAGTTCATGACATGGTATTAAAGCCTATCCTTGCCGCCACATTTTTCTAAAAAAATTTAAGTTTCAGCACAAGATAGGTGTGCATTTTCCACACTTCAAGTCTAGAGGGATCTGAGTAAGGTGAGTTAAAAATATAATATAAAATCATCAATTTGTTTATACCCAACTTCCTAAGTTATTGAGATAGTTGGTTCATGCTAGATACCTCAACATTGAGTGCCATACCCAATCCCAATCCTTCAGACTCAATCTGCCACTTCTGGATCAACTCATTAGCCCGCTTTGTGTTCCTCACAGCCATAACAACATGTGCCCCTGATTCCGCCAATTGCCTGCATAATGGAGAGAACAACATTACCCCCCAAAAAACCTTGTCAAACTCCACAACTTAACACATTTTAAAACCTACTTATCAGACTCCTATAAAGTGTTCATCAGTTAAGAGAATAAAACGAGCAGTATCAACCATTGATTTATTAAAATGAATATTACAGATAACAAATCATCACAACAACTATTGATTTTCTCGATCACTTTAGAGGAGCCAAATGGATCCGACTCCACTAAAATGATCAACCATTAAATAAAATTATTTATGATTTCAAACAAAAAAACACAGTATAAAACACATTACAAGAGAAGAAAACATAGTAAAACATGCCTAGTTGACTACCTCGACTTGCAAGTGAGCAAAACACATTACAAAAACATCAAACAGCATTAATGATTTCAAATAAAAAAGTAAAACACCATTTATGTTGGAAGTAATAAAATCAAGTAGTATGTAGAAGATTATAATAGTATGACTTGGAAGTTATTCTTCCTTATTAAGCAGGTCTATGATTGGAGCAAAGGAAAAGTAATTGCAAACACTGTTCAAAATTATGCAGCACCGTTTTGATTTTTCTACATAACGTATAAGAATTCATTTTCTTAGCAATTAAGTATAGTTGTATAAGTTTTTTCTTTAAAGGGGTATGCATATGGATTGTTTTGTATCAAATCAATTAAGTTGAAAGACATTGTTGCTATTGCAAAGCTCTTCCTCTGTCTCGCTACTGTGTGTGTGTGTGTCAGTGTGTGTGTGTGTGTGAATTCTTTTTAGTTATTATACTGACATCAACTATGATTTATGATAGAACATTATGGTGTAATTTGATACATGTAACCGACCCTATTTAGTGGGATAAGACTTGGAATATTCAATATCAAATTTGTTTTACTGGTATCCCTCCTTTCCAACACACTACCTATAACAACAACCACAAAAATAACACCAACCCACTTCACAAAATCACCGGTTTCTCCATAATCAAACAACAACCACTTCCCCCCGGTTACAAATCTCAGATTTTTTTCAATCAAAAACAAAACCCCATAATGGAATATTCAATCATTTCTCTCCAAAACTACCTTAATAGAGGTTAAGACACACGGTAGTTAGCCCATACTCAAGTGTAGCACATAACAAAATATGTATCTGGTGTACCTGTCAAAACAGATTCAGTTATCACCATCACCACCTTAACTACCTGACTGACATTTGTCAGCCACCCCTCTACCCCTAAACCGGCTATAGGTGGTTATGAAAAGTTTATTGCTCTCCAGTCTCCATTGTAACTGTAACTGAATTCATTCAATCAAAATCAGTTCAATAACATTCTATATTCTGTCCCAAATCTCTCTATGAATCTAGGGTTTCTATAATTCTATCATACCCAAAAACAACACCTACCCACTTCTCAAAATTATCCATTTCCTCCTAATCAAAACAACAACCATCAACCCAAGTTACAAAGATAAAAAATCAAAAACAAAACCCAACAATTAATATCCAATCAAAAACCAAAAATTGATGAGAAAAAACAAAAGGGTAGTAGTACCTTGCAATTTGAAGACCAATGCCACTAGTGGAACCAGTAACTATACAAGTAAGATCATTGATTGGTGGTAATGGCATAGGGTTATGTAAATGACTTGCGGTGATTCGTTGGAATAGAAATTCGTAGAATAAATTGAACCATCCTCTTAACCATTCTATCCAACTCAAACCTTGCTTCTTTTTCTTCTTCAACAATGGTTCGTTGCTTGATGAAGATGATGTTGTTTCCATGTTTCCGACACGGTGGTCGCCGTTGAAAGAGTTCTGATAATGATTGTGATTTGCGAATTTTGTTAACGAGATGAAGAAGAGTCTTTCTAGAGTAACGTTTTTTTCGAAAAACGGCTTGTGTTTAGAGAAACTATAAAACCCAATTTTTCAAAAAACTTATTTTATTAAATTTGATTTTTCATATTACATAAGGGATATGTTTAGAAAGAAAGAAAAAAAAAATATATTAAACGATTTGAAAAGAGATTTATATTTAAAGACAAGTTTTTAATAAAAAAAGTGTTCAAATATAAAAACGGAGGAAGTATCTTCATATAAAAAAACCTTGGTTTATGTGACGCACAGGTCTTAAACTAGATTTCATAGCCATTACCTTTCTATACCAATTGTATACCACCACCAATATATCATACCAATCCTATTTTATCACTGTTTCACTTTAATCATAGAGGAGTGGAATTGAGCAACAACATATGCTTCCAGCATTATTTATAGATTAATTTGTATGTGAATCGTGAGCCATGACTACATAGGTTTACTATTCTAAGAGCAACATTAGAACATAAAAATGGCCAAGCCATAAATACAATTTGACACACATGAACATGGCGCTCTACAGCATAACTGATGAGAATAACATGAAGCAATATGTTAAGTTGGCAACAACAAATTCAATTTATAAGTTATAAAAACTTTTTGGCTATCATCGATCTTCTTATGAAACACATTTGGAGAAATCATCGTCAGGTCTCCCAAAACTAATAGACATGATGTGCTATGAGTCTCAATATATCTGTAGGAACAACACTTACATAGTATCAAGCAAGCCATACATATCTCTATCTATCATAAACTAACTAGGATCAAAATAATAGTATCTTCCACAATACAACTAACCACTTTATTTTCATAATTTGATCACATGTAACCTGTTCTTAACTAAAACACAATGAAACAAATACTGCAAATTCCAAATTGACTCCAACGTCAATGAGAATTATAACAGATAAGAGTAAAATTCAAGTGGTGTCCATTACATTACATAACAAAGAGTTGAACACATATATAGAAACACAGCTAGTATTTGTTTGCATACAAAGGACGCCTAGCTTCATCAAAGTACTGCTCACGATCAACAAAGATAATGACATAGATAGCATAAATGATCCCAGGAATATACCCTAATATTGTAAGCAGCAAGCAGATCAGGAATTGATTCTGCAACAAACAAAGATATTCAAATCAAACTCATGGATCTGTCTCAATCCAATCGCATTAATAAAATTATAATAATAAACTAAGACTGATAATCATGAAAAAAATGGATTTTGAATGTGAAAAAGGGAAAAAGAAGTAAAAGGGGTGTTAGAAAGTGAGATTAAAAAGGTAGATTCGAAGAGAAAGAGAGAGCAGTTAGTTGTTACATACAGTACAGCATCCATGGCGAAGACAAACACCCAATGGAGGGAGTAATACAGCGATCAAAATCTCACAGATAATTTCACAAGTTGAAGGCATTTTCTTAGTCTCTCAAAAGAACTCTGTCGAGATTCGCTCCTTCTCTTCTGCTTGTTCTTGTTTTTTATTATCCAACTGACTTTCACCAAATGTCTATTAATAAGCTACACACATTTTTAAATGAAATAAATAAATATATATTTATGTCGGCATACCTCTAAAAAAAGAAAAACTCATTATATATTTCTCTAAACGGATATTTTTAGATAAATATCTAGTGGGGTTTGACTACTTAATTATTAAGGGTTTTGTTAACGAGTGTTCCGAGACATTTTTTAAGCATTCTAAAAGAAAAAAATTATTCCACACAAAAAGTCAAACATTTCAATTTTCATTGCATTCATTACATAATTTTCAAATAAAAGTTACTTTTTAAAGGTCTTAACTAGTGTCTCTGGGGCACTGGTTAACATTTCCCAATTATTAAAACCAATAAAATCAATTAACTAGATTATGTGTCCTCTGCATCTCTCCATCAAGGGGCGTTTTGTGGACCCCAATGGTCTTGTTTCCAATCCAAACCTCAGACAATGGAGCACATGGTTGAGTTGTTTGGGTTGAACCGGAGGATGATGAGTTTCAGGTAGGAGCCACAAACGGTGCTCATGCACGTTTCAACTTCTTGAAAACAAAGTTTGTGTGTCACATTT
Organism: Medicago lupulina; assembly: GCA_958299785.1. NCBI lineage: Eukaryota > Viridiplantae > Streptophyta > Magnoliopsida > Fabales > Fabaceae > Medicago > Medicago lupulina. The sequence goes on along the minus strand of OY283143.1, from coordinate 1,951,144 downwards.
AGTCAGTTGCAGCTGAGGCAAATGGTGATCTTGAAAAGATGCAGTTGAACTAAAACTAGGTTGTCTAAATAATATATGATGTACTTGGTGGACATCACGCTTTTCATTAACAAGAACATCATCTATGTTGACGTGACATATCTAAAGTATCTTTACGACCTTGAGTTGATCGACAATTTTTCATAGAGAGCGCTGCATGTCACACTTTTATGTTGAGCTTAATGTTGCATGTCGTTTTGAGGCCAAACACACGACTAGATACGCGACCATACTTCAAGTATAACAATGAAATTTTTATCTAGTTAAATGTTAAACATGATTGTTTTGTTGTGTATAATGATAGATATATGATGTTGATATATGCTTAAATATTACAACACTTTGAGGGAGTCAAGCCCATGGACTATCAAGATGTTTGCACGAGGATCAACACACACATGTTATGATGTTCGTTCAAACAAAGGGCCTACCTTTCGCAAATCCTTACAAAGTAAACCTGGATTGCTTCATAGCTACTGATTGTCTCTTCTACCCGCACCAGTAGCATCGTCAAACACGTTTGTTCCAACACATCAACGTCTACTCAGGTTGACTTAGATACTGACATCACATGGTTCGTTATCTGCTGAAGCGCGTGTTGCACCAACTTGGATATGTGTAAATAATTCCCATACATCAATCTTTCTTTCCCAGAAGATCTGGCATCAAGTGTCTTAGCACTACACACAGTTTCTTGATTGTGTGTTGTCGGTCTAGGACTTGGGTCAGGTTGCCATGACTCGAATAAATATGGTGTTTGGGTACATGAGAAGATGTTTTATCATATTCCATATCCATATGTCCTACCTAGACCAGAGGCAAAGGATCCAAAGCCACCTGAGCAGGAAGCCCTTGATGAGATTGTTGCCGAGGAGCAAGGACATACATCTGCTACACATGACCTCGCAGTTAGGGCACATCAGAGACCATGTCGCAAGGATAATGATGTGTGGTCAAGCGTAGAAGGGAAGTCTGACAAGACTAAGTTTGGAGAAGATTTTGGACGAGGTTCGCAGAAAGTTTGTTTATCGCCGGAGGAGGGCATGCCACTCGGTAATGTTGTTTATGTCTTGTAACAGTTGGATAATTTGTGTGTTTTAATTTATGTTTGTTCGTGACTTTTGAATATTTATCACACTATTTTTAATTTATGTTTAATTTGTTCGTTGCATATGCTTCCATTAAATTCTTGCTTATAATTTGTTTTGATGCATGTTTAAAGCAATCCAGCTTCGCCAAATTTCCAAAAAGAATGTGTCAACATATGTACCAAGACTATGTTTTTATGTCAATATAGTTTAGATTATATAATCTAAACCTATATTTTATGCGTTTGTTTTATATAATATGATATGTGTCATCTTATACTACATTCTGTCTTTGAAATTGGCTCTAGGGGGTTATTTAGTTAAACCTAGGTGAATTTTTGAAATTGGCTCTAGTGGGTTATTTAGTTGAACCTAGGTGAATTGCAGGTGTTTTCTGAGTTTTTAGAATATTCAAATTATGTAGTTCAAAATAAGGTAAAAATTATTTCTACTCTCTCCGTCCTAAATTGTATGACATTTTTGACATTTCACACATATTAAGAAATGTAATTAATATTGTGCGGAAAAGAAATATTATGAGTTTTTTTTACAAAATTGTCCTTAATAAATAATATGGAAAAAATAAATGAAATAATTGAAAGAAGAGAGAACAATAAATAATTTATAATAAAAAAAGTAAAATTAATGTTGCATTGATATTGTAATGCGACATACAATTTGAGACAAATATTTTTCCCTAAAGCGACATACAATTTGGGACGGAAGGAGTATTATATAATTTGAACATATGTAAAATAAGAAATTCAAAAGGCACGAAAGAAGTTGGTTGTTTGGTGTTGGAAAAGAAATTCTCTAAATTATATGCAAGTCTGATTGAGTGATTTTATTAAAATTAAAAAAAAAAAAATCTATCGTAGAAGAAATTTTCTTAATAAAAAAAAAATCATAGAAGAAATTCTCCAAATAAATTCAAGTAATCCTATGACGATTTTATTAAAGAAATTCTATAAATTGTTCGCATGAACATACATAATTTGGTTGACAGAGACATTATATAATATTCTCTCCGTTTTATAACACTTGCCCATTTTAAAAAATAATTTATTTGATTTTTTGGTTACTACAATTTCTCTAAAATGAACATGTATTTTGAAACAAAGAAAATATATACAGAGGTGGAGTTCAAACTTCGGAGACCCCGCTTATTCACCTTTTAAATGTGAATTTCTAACTGGTAGATTACTTTAAAAAAAAAACTCTACTTGACAGAGCAACATAGAAGATTCCTGATTTTTGAGACATCCGAGCAACATGTAAACTTATTCTCAGTAGTAAATAAAAAAATAAAAAAAATCAATTATCAAGCAAGCCAATAACATCACTTCATCGCCCCTAATCTTTTTTTTTTTGTCTAGTAACCCCGTAGTTAGAGCTGTCATACTTAAATGTGGAGAAATGGAGTGTCACGGGGACATCGCCGCTAATCTCTATCATAAACTAGATCAAACATCCAATAATAGCATCTTCCACAATATAACTGACCACTTTATTTTCATAATTTGATCACATAAGTACTTATGTATAACCATACAATCAAGAATGACATCACCGTATAATTTTCTACTTGAATTGAATACTTTGAGATCAGTACTGTTTTTAACTAAACCACAATGAAACAAATAATGCAAATTCCAAATTGACTAACTCAAATCTCAAAGAGAATTACAACAGATAAGAATAAAATTCAAGTGGTGTCTATTACATAATCAAGAGTTGAACACAAGACATATCGACGATGGGAACAAACACACAACATATGTGCTAGTATTGTGATTGTGCATACAAAGGACGCCTATATTCATCAAAGTACTGATCACGATCAACAAAGATAATAGCATACAGAGCATAAATTATACCAGGAAGATATCCTAGTATTGTAAGGAGCAAGCAAATGATGAATTCAACCTGCACAAATAAATACGATTTCATCAAAGTCATGAATCTGTCACAATCGAATTGTGATCATAAAATTACAATAAACTAATTAAGATATCATCATAAATTTCAGATTGATGATTGTATTCATCCAGGTTTGAATTTTGGATTTGAAAAAGGAAAAAAGAAGTAAAAGGGTAGGTAGATCCGAAGAGAAGCATGGAAGTGGAGAGAGAGAGTACATACAGTGCAGCAACCATGGCGGAGACAAACACCCAAAGGAGGGAGCAAGACGGCGATCATAATCTCACAGCAAATTTCACAACGTGAAGGCATTTTTCTGTAGTGGAGATGAACTCACTCTGGCTTCTTCTTCTTGTTGTTGATTGTTTAATTGATTATCCGATCCAAACAAGAACAAGTGATTATCATCTAAAGTCTAGGTCAAGTTACACGTTTTATTTTAAGAAGATAACTTGTGTAAATGAATAATGTTTAAAATATAACTTTTTGTCGTCATACCAAAAAAATTAATCATTATCTTTGGTTTCTTAATAACAATTAGATTAGATGAAATGACATGAATCTTTTGTTAGTTTAATCAAGATTCAAACTCTTAAGAAAATTTGTTGTCTATTTGAATCTCATAATATTTAAAATGATTAATTTCTATATTTGTGCATTTGAAGGATAAAAGAAAATTAATATTCAAATTAATCTTTCCTAAAAAAAAATATTCAAGTTAATCTATCACTTTTTATGCCAGAGGCAAATCAATCCCTCTTTAGTTTTGACATATAATAACAGAAAGATTAGTTTATCTCTATTAAAATTTAGAGAACTAATTTGAATATTTGTTTTGGTTTAGACAGCAAGAAAAGTACTAAATTTATTTCATCTTTTAATTTTACATTTATACGTGTTTATGGGGTTTTGAATGTGTTTTGAGACATTAAATATAAAATCATATTTAGTTAAATTGAACGATTCTATTGAATAAGTCATATACATATGGTTTAATTTGGATCATGGACAAATTACAAGTAAAATGCTAAAGTGTCTTTAGAGTATTGTTTAAGTATCCAAAAGTCTTATTTTCAAGACAAAATTTGTGTCTAAGTTCTTTAAACAATACTCATAAGGCACTTGTTAGCAAGACCCTTGCAACAATAGCAAAAATATCAAAAATAGTATTGTTTTAACTTCAACAATCGTGGACCTCGTGGTAACCTGAAATGTAAAGATATCCTTCATTTATTTTGTTAGTTGTTTAATTAATGTTGGTCTCCCCACAAGTTTAAAATTTCACATGTATCAAACTTCATTTTGAAAGATGGCCAACTCATTGGTGTAGATGCATGGGTAGCAAATAAATTCCCCAAAAAACAAAAAGATGGGTAGCAGATAAAATTGACTATAAGAGCCTGTTTGGTGCGCATGATATGATAGAGATAGGATATGATTAGAAAATTGATAAAAATAGGATATGATAGTGAAATGATAGATAGTTATCCTATCATACGTTTGGTGGAGATATGATACGAAAGAGGATAGCATTTTTTTATCCTATCATGTGTTTGGTGAACATTTGTCAATGACATGATAAGAAAAAAATTAACAACATTGCAGTATATTCATCACTACCATTCGTCTCCTTCGTCATTTCATCATACCAAATTCATTGTCTTTAAGCGCCGTCGTCGAGCCTCCATCTTCGACGGACGAAGCACCTCACCTAAACTAAAATATCCATATCCTTTGATTTTTTATGGCCAAAATATGAAATTATATTAAAATTGGGAGCTATACACCATTCAACGTATAATCCTAATCTCAAGATAACAAGAAATCCATTCCATTCTTTCAACAAAATAAAAAAAAAAAGAGAAATTCATTCTGTAGAATGCCACAACTGAACCACCTAACACTAAATCCTATTATAAAAAAGAAATACTAAATCCTACGCAGATAACCTAATAATTCTGATTAACAGATCCAATTTCTACCTTTTTTCCAGCAACCTTCATTGAAATTAAATTCTTCATCATTCCATCAATAGTCACATGTTAGACAAAACACCTCCTGCAACCTTAGTTATTGCTGTTGCATCTGAAGCCAATGCTTCTTTCTTGTTTAAACTTGAATTTGTAGAGAAGATGAAAGAAAGAGTTTGAGTTGTGAAGTTGCTCATATCAATTGAAATCAAATTGGGAATTGATTGTGTTGCCAATTGAAATTAATTGGGAAGAAAGGCAGAAGTGGGAAGAAATCGTAGGAATTTAATTGATATGTGTTGGAATTTAATTGAAATTGATATTGGGAAGAAAGACAGAAGTAGTGGGAAGAAATCGTTGGAATTTAATTGATTTGGAACAAGAAAATTGGGAAAAAAATGAAAAAAGAACGAGAATTGAAGGAGTGGGAATCGAAGGATGTGTTGTCATGAATACAAGATACGCGTATGATAGCTATATGCTATCAGGTTGCTAACCCACCAAAAACTAAGGATAAAAACAACAAAGGAGGAGTGGAATATGATTAGAAATAGGTTAAACTTATCCTTTTCTATTGGTGCACCAAACAACGGATTGACTCAAGATAGGATATTCTAATCATATCCTGTCTCCTTATCCTGCGCACCAAACGGGCCCTAAAGGTTAAATTACAACACCATAATTTAACTCCTACAACAATTGCTGAAGTTAAAACTTCAACCCCGCATCCCCTCTTATCTAGTATTACAGAGAGAACTAATTGAAGAAAAGAAACTATAGGCTTGCTACAAAATTTTCAACATACAAACTGATGCAGAGGTGGGAATTTCTTCTGTTATCGAGCAAGAAATGAAATTTAATTTCAGTTTGTTATAGTTCTTCTGCATTGATAACATCTTTAGGGAGAGGGGAAACAAAGAAAAAAAAACTCCATACTGTAAAAAAAACTCCATAAATGTAACACATGTATGACTAAAGCCCAAGTTTAGAAAGGAGCTGACGCCATCTAGGAGTTTCCTCGTCAAAAATATAGGTCAAGGGTGATACGAGAACTCCGCTGCCTCCAATCTGCATCACATGAATGTAGCCAACAGGAAATAGGTATGAGATCATGATAAATAAGAAGAAAAAAATATAGTTTCTAATATGCAGTTCAAATAGTATGCATGGGATTTAGCTCAAATGCAGTGCCATTTGAATGCCGACCCCACTTAGTGAGATAAGCCTTGGTTGTTGTTGTTGTTGTAATGCCATATGAATATGATAAGGAGAAATTGAGAGGAGTCCAATAACTTATAGTCATGCTTGCCATCGCTAAGGGCAACAGGTCAGGGAATCACATAAACTAATAATAAATCAAGAATCCATACAACTGGTTTCTTTGCATTTTTCCCATTCAAACACCCATGTCTAATTTCTTTTTCCTATGTTAGCCCCATTAGCTCACAACAATTTTCACATGCTTATAGAAAATTCAAACTCAACTGCTTCGACATTAGTTCAAAATCTCACCGCTCTCAGTTGCTGTATAGACTTGTACAGTGCCTTCTTGGGCACACATATGACTATGGCATAGTAGTCTGCTGATACCTTTCCATCGCGCTTGCAGAAAACAGGACTTACTGTGGGTCCCTGTAGATAGACAATCAAGGGAGACTCTTAAAATTAGGAGTGGTAAAAGAAAGATTGCACTACTCACTATCACAATGCATGGTATAGATCAGATTTTGTACTGCAGAAAGAAAATACAGAAAGGGAGAAGATCCTCCCCTGAAATGAATTAGGGTTGGGGAAAAAGATTCATCCCATATCACACCTGCAACCCAGCTAACGATGGTTGGCTCAGTACTCTCTCAGCCACTTCCTCTGCACTACTTCCTCTCATGTTTGCTACAACCTGCCGGATTTAGCATTAGAAAATGGAACAAAGAGAAAGGAAAAAACTGGTGGGGAGATGAGAAACTATAAATTCTATATATGCACCGTGAACTGCCCCATAGCCCTCAGATGTGCCTCTAATCTTTCAAGCATCTCATGAGTTGTTTCAAGTACTCCTTTTCGTCCGATCAATGATTTCCTGCTTGCAACAAGAGCAGCCTGAAAAGTGTTCAATTATCAGAGTGAAACCAAAAACGATAAGGTATGCTTATAAAAAAAAAAAAAAAATCCAACAAGACATGAGAAGCAGCATTTTCCAGGCGCCTTTTAAAAAAACAACAGATCATGCTAGTTAAGGTCAGAAAATTTGATAATTGCTAACCTGACTTTCCAAAACAGTTCCACCTTCAATTTCCTTCAAGTTATTTTCCTTCAACGTAGTTCCACTACTTACAAGGTCCAAGATAGCATCAGCAATCCCCATCTAAATAGAGAAAAGACAAACAATTATCTAAATGAATCAAAAAGGTCAAGTCCAACATATGGCAGCAGCATCAATTAGATGGTGACAATCACAGAGAAATTAAATACTTCTTTTCAAGTGTAAAGATAAAAAATATTGAGAACAAGGTAAACAGGGAAATATCTTATATGGAAAGAGGGTATAACTTCTATAAAGAAGTTTCGTTATTTTCATCATTAATAGACTAAAACCATAACTGAAATTCACACTAGATAGATGTTGTCAGTTATCACCAAGAGCAGAGTTCAATGGCAACAGGCCTTGGGACCCAATCGTAAAACACAGACTCAATCTCACATCACTCCCCCCTCCACATAAACCAGAAAAAAAGAGCACCTGCAAGTTTAACCAAGAAACCAGAACTTCTTCACAAAAAAAAAACAGAAATTTATAATTAGATCAGACTTCTCAATTCAATGGGGTCCTTAATTTACTCAAACAATGCCTACTAAAATCAGGACGTTCACAAATGCCGGTCAACATGGCACATAAAGCTTTCCGGTGAGAAAATATAGATGGGAAACGACAAAAGCGCATAAAGCTTATTATATCTTTCAGAACAAAAAATGAAGTTTTAATGAACACTCAAGAAACCTACAGTTTATAATTCTTGACTTGTCATCTTTGAATACAGAATATTGACTACTCTATGCATATCTAGCCACAAATTAACCAACAAGGTAGAATGTATCTTCAGTTATACAGTTTTTCATCCTATGAAATTTGAAGATAATATGTTTCAGCCATTAGACATTAACGGCATGGTTATCTTTGATTTTTGGGATCACAGAAAATATTCAACCATGACTAGTGTATTAAGCTATATAGCAAAGACAGAATTTATCAACAACTATAGCAGTCAAACTCCTTCCAAATCCCAATAACTATCATTTGATTCAAGTCATAACTCATAACAAAACACAAAACAATCAAATATATGATTTAGAATCTGAAAACATACAGGAATAACTTTGAATAAAACAAACACTATCTCTTACCGCAGGAGCTGCCTCCAGTGCTCCGTCAGCAGTCGAAAATGCCACATGCTTAATACCATTATCTTTCATAAATTTAGGACCCAGCTGAAGAGTAAGAAGGAAACTCAGATCAGACTTTCTCTTTTAAAAGGAAAACAAACAACAGAAACTGTGCCACAGATAAAACTTCAAAACATCAGTTAAATGTGAATCACATACATAGGTGAATCCAGTTGCAACTCGCAGAGGCTTATCTTCTGTCCATTGAGGCATTTTTGCTAGCTCCTCTAGTGAATTTACATTTTCAAATATCCCATATTGCGGAATCTGAAACAACAGGGGTTACTTAAGAGAGTTAATTGCACAAAACAATGAAATCGATAGGAGTATAATCTAGCAGTTTCATAAGCATGTAATTTCAACTCACCGCAATGGATAAACGACAATCACCGTACTCCAAAGCCTCGTGGACAACGATAAGATCTTCATTGCCCTGATAAAGGATAATTGTTATAAAATAAAAATATTGATTCTCATGGATATCCCATAGCATTGTTCTGCAATTGCATTTAAGCTGAGGGAAAAGCAAAGTTGCATGATCAGGGCATACAAAAAAGATTGTGGATATTACTTAGATAGACAACATACAAAAAAGAAACACGCAAGTAGAACCGCCGATCAGGGCTAAAGCACACAAAGTTGCATGAAACTTTAACATGTTCAGAGATATTCTCCATGATGACCAGAGATAGATGTTTCAAAGAAGAGCAAGCTGATCTTGTAACATTTCTAAAATTATGAATACGACTAGCATCCTCAATTTCGGACTCATCAGTGTGGGAATTATCAGTGAAGTCTTATTCATGTTAATTGTACTAAATATAGGATAAGAATGTTTGAATTTTAAATTTAGCGGGAATGTTTGATGCCGCTTCACTGGGCAAGTTGGCATAATGGTTAATAGGTTAGAATATAGAATTTCAGTTGGTTTTATTCCTTAGGTGCAGAATCGGTATATGCTATTCCATTTTTCTATAGAAAACGATTTCATCTGTTATCATCAATTATGAAAACCATGATGAGCTTCAAGTGGAGTTACCGCCTTGTCAAAGCATCGGAAGATTCATGTTTGCAGTTGGGTCTAGAGGTCTCCCAATTTCAAGTTGGTTTATTCTTCGTGCGGTTTTGAGCTAAGATAGTGAGGGAAATTCAGATATTTGGTATTGCAGGGAACTTTTTACATAGTTAATATTTCTATGCTTACTGAGTAAATGAAAACAATATGCCACAAATTCTTTCAAATTTCGTAGGGGGATAAATTCCAAAACCAAAATTTGTGCACACTAGTTGCTTTTACCGATGAAAATTGCTTCACCGTCAGTAACAAGTCACATAGAGAGGCTATAGCGTCTAAGACGTTGGTTGTGCCAAGTGAACATTCCCCAAAAAAAATGCAGGGCTTTTACATGTGCTTAAATTTTGGGGAAATGAAGCTATTTCTACTAGGAAAAAGATAAATTCTAAGAAATAAAAGGTTAAAAGAGGATATGGTACTGCTGCTAATGCGGCAGCAAAGAAGACTGAAGAAACGGAAACGAGAAGGTGATCTAATGCTTCTCTGAATAAATTGAAGGCATCAGATGAGTAGAGTATAAGGCATGTATTAATTTAATTTTAAGAAAATAACGGTGTTAAGGATGGTCAATGATTTGCCTCCAATAACATTAATTGGGAAGGGTAGTTGCTATGTAACCGTAAAAACAATCACATTCATTAATTGGGAAGGATAGTTGCTGCAAAATATGAAAACTTCCCTCCAATGAATCTCCTCTTACCCATTAAGGCATGTACACAGCTTTGCTATTAATCTTAAAAATCATTTCCACGTTTTAAGAAAGCAAAATTTATTATAGAATCAAGGATACAAAAAAAACTGAACATGAATGGTCAGCAAAAGCAATAAACATCGTAGTTTTTGAATTCACAGTACAAAACCAAAAAAAAACTTAATTGTGCGAATTAAAATCATATTTAAACCTAACAAAATGTAAATTATGCAGACCTGTCCAAATTCAGTGAGTATATCGAGTCCAACAATACCAAGATCAAGATCTCCAGATAACAATTTTCTAACAATGTCTTTAGGTCTTTGGAACCAGACTTCCAAGTTTGAAATCTGCAGTATAAGAAAAATGATTATGAAGATGAAATGAATAGTTGATAATGAAGCAGGTGAGTGAGGTAATTAACCTAACCTGAGGAATTTGGGCAACATACTGACGAGGATTGACCTGCTTAACTGACAATTGACAATCTTTGAGAAGGTCGAGTGTATCAGAAGACATACGACCTTTACTGGGTAAACCCAGACGGATCTCTTGTCTTCTGCTGCCGGAGGAGACTGTGTTGTCATTAAGAACTTGATGACGTGTCTCCGAGATTGAAGCAGAGGCGTGGCAGCAATACAGAGGTAAACGAATTTGGGTCATCATCGTCAACATTGCTGCTGCAGGAACGAACGACGCTGATGGCGAAGCTATGGATTAGTGTCCCGAGTAAGACACCCAGTTTCGTTGGCTCTTTAATTTTGCTTTTGGTCCCTCAAATATAAACAATTTGGATTTTGATTCATTCAATTTTAAGCCAACCAAAAAATTGAAACATTTACCTTCCACATTTTACTAAAAAAATCCTTGAGTTGTGTATTTTTGTTCTACAACTACGAGGATCTAATCGAGGAGTCGTGCAAGAGCTATGACGAGTGTCATTTAACAATATGACGTGGCAATGATCTGCACTCTTTATTCAAGTTCAAGGTTAAAGTGAAGGGAATCAAAATTGGTTTCACTCTTCAAGCACAACTACCCTTCTTTTTCTTCTCTAGTTCACTTCGTGGTATCATTTGTCACTTGATTCCCTTCACTTTAGGTTTGTTTGTCTGCTTAAAAATTATCATTTAATTCAATTCAAGGTTGGTTAAAAAAATTTAGGTTGCTTGCTTAAAAATTAAGAGAAGATTGAATCCTAGAAATCAAACATTTGGGGAAACTTGAACCTTTGATATCCCATGTTGTTTGATTCAATTTCATGATTTTCATCATTGTCATTTATAAACTTGTTGTTATTAAAGTTGTTAAACTTTTTCTTTTTTTGGGAACTAAAGTTGTTAAACTTGAACACTAGAATTCAGAAATTGGGGGAAAAGTGACTTTATAAAGAGAGATAAAATTTATCTTCATCTTTCAAAAAATTTAACTTTCAAATATATTTGTTAATCCCCTAAAAAATGTTTGTTAATGTTAACTAGATAACTTGTCAATCAATTTAGAAGAAGTAGAAAAGAAAGCTATAATCCTTTAATTTGGTTTGTTGATCAAGTAATTCCATTGCTTTCCACTCTCAAATAAATTTATTGTGTCATATAAATTACTTCTAACTTTTTACGGAGGAACTTACCATTATAAATTTATTGGTTTTCCACTAAAACCAACTTTTAATCTAAACTGTGTACGGCTGCTATTTAACCTTCTTATTTCTCATTTTAAAATCACTTCTTATTTAATACATCCCCTATATATATATATATATATATATATATATATATATATATATATATATATATATATATATATATATATATTGAGAGCATAATGTAAACTATTGAAGAACGTAATGAGAATTTTCTTCAAAAGACGTGGGACATGATTGATAGGTACGTTTCATATATTGGAATGATTCAAATTGTTTTAGTTTTTTAAACTCATTTTTTTTCTTCAAGGTTGTACTAACTTGTTTTTATGTGTTTTTGTTTTATTTGTTGTTAAGTATAAATTGAGATTATTAAGATTGAGGTCCTTGCCAACGCTCTTCAATCCTATCCTGAATGTAATGTAATAGATGTTTGTTTATCTCCTATTAGAAAGAAAGAAAAAAAAGATATTTGTTTAACAAACAGAAGGATATTTATATGGTTTTTTGCTGTACTGATATTTATATGGTTGAAATGAAACATTGTTCAAAAGTTCTTAATTTTGATATAAATTAGCTATGACTTTTAAGAATTTCAATTATTTATTTTAGTTAGTATTTGTCGCACAACTGATATTTTAAGTAAGATCCGTCAACGATCATATCATGTTTCTATCTTATTCTACTTACAAATGGACTTTAAAGAGTGTCCTTGTTAGCTGGACACATTGATATTTACAAAACGAGGTAAAAAAAAATTAGAGATGTTTTGATAAAAATAATTTAGGATTAAATATGTTTTTGGTTCCTATAAAATTGTGAACTTCTAAGTTTAGTCCTTACTTAATTTTAATAGGTTTTTTAATCCCTACAAAAAAAAATTACTTATAATTTTAGTCCGTGATAAAACAAAGTTTGTTTAATTATTCTTAAACTCTTAAAATTTTTAACGATTTTTTTAAAACAAGTTTAGAATACTATGAAAGGTTCATTTACTAAAATTTAAATTTTTTTAACATGAAATAAATTAAATATGAATTTTTTAAAACGACAAAGTTCAAGATAAAAGTAACAAAAATATAGATGTAAAGATCAAATTTTTACGATAATTTTTTGTGGATGAACTTTTAATAATGTTCTTAACATGTCTACAAAAAAACTATTGAAAAACTTTAGAGTTTAAGCATAAATTAAACACATTTGGATTGAGTAAGAACTAATATTGAGTGTATAAATTTTTTATAGGACTTAAAAAACTATTCAAATTAAGTAAGGACTAAACTTAGAAGGTTCTAATTTAATAGGGACCAAACAATTTATTTATGAAAATATTATATAAAAAGAGACGAAAAAAATTCTCAAACATATTTTACGGATAGCGAGGTAATGTTGAAGAGAATGTATTTGCTGCAACTCACTTTGTATAATGTCGACACCATTTAAACATAGTGTGAAGCATGAGAAGAAAGTAGCAGAAAAAGTACTTTTAAAACTACGGTTAGTAGAAAGAAATGGATGTGGTGGAAGCTGTGTGATGTTTGTTTTTTCTGGAATCATATTCACGAATAAAAAGAGGGGAATGTAATAACTTTATTCGTCCACAACAAAATCTGATGAAATGGTTTAGTATCACATTCAGAAAAAGAGCAATATATAATTTTTGTAGGGAACTCCTAAAAATTGTTCCATGCATGGAGCCTCTCTAGTTAGTGGACTTGTGGTAGAGTTTTTTCTTTCACTTTTTACCTAATAACTTACTATCATTTTTCTTTTCTCAATTTTTGATCGTATCTCAATTTTCCCATTCACTTGATCCATGTATTGATTTGTTTTTTTTAACGATAAAAACTAGTATTATTTTAAAAAAAAATTGAGAAAAAAATGTATTTTTATGTCATTTCATATTCGTAAGTTAGATTAACCAAATAAAATTATGAGAATTTAATAATTGTATATTTTATGTTTGTATTTGTTAGTATTTGTTGGAGGTAAAAATTGAACTCGAGAGTCGAGACATATTTATCACTGGTATTGAGGAGGAACACACTCCAAGATTCAAGTCAAGACCATCAGACCAACCTAAATAAGTTTATTGTCTTTTCTTTTTTAAAAACGGTTTTTCAACTATTTTAGTCTGAAGCAGACTATTTCGACAATAGTGTTTAACAACTAAAGAAAACACAAAGTATAGTCATTGTTATACCATTGCCTATTGGCAAGAGTTTCGAAATTACTATAAAAGAACGCTTTTAATCATTGTTGTTTGTGAAATTATGATGACGGAAACGATTGCCATTGTTATCAAAGAGCACAATTTTAGATCGTTTTCATTAATTTTGGACAATATTATTTGCTCACGCGGGTTAGTTATTTTTTATTCTTATGTATACCATTAGAAAAAAGCCTCCTCCTTTTGGATTTGTTTTATTTTAAAGTTATGTTCATCTTTTTAAATACTATTTTTTTTATTGAAAACACTTCCTTTTGGCAGTGAATAAAGGTGTCAAATCGGATGGCTCGGTTCAGCTCAGTCCGACTCGAGAGGCCCAAGTGCATAAATGGGTCAGCCTGACCCAACCAATATATAATTTGGTCACAAATTATAGATCTTGCTATGGTATGTGTGGATCGAGGACCAGCCTGGACCAACCTTTTTTTTTTTTTTTTATAAATTTATCCACTCTTTTTATATAGGCTTAATTGCACTTTTGGACCCCTATCTTTTCAAAAGTTGTGGTTATAGACCCCTAACTAATTTAAATACAAAACAGCCCCCTATGTTTTGATTCTTTGGCAGTTTTGGACCCCCAGTCCATTGTTGACTCGGTCAACGCTGACGTGGCACCCTAAGTGAGGTGCCACGTGTCAATTTTTTATTATTTTTTTTGTCTTGGGGGTCCAAAACTGCTAAAGAATCAAAACATAGGGGGCTGTTTTGTATTTAAATTAGTTAAGGGTCCATAACCGCAACTTTTGGAAAGATAGGGGTTCAAAAGTGCAATTAAGCCTTTTATATATTAGTTACTCACAGAATCACAAGTATCTTTTTGCTAAAACATGATTGGATGAACATAGAATTATAAATAATTTTTACATTAACATCAAATATTAATTAAATTCGATTATTCTTTCAATTGAATCAAATTAATAATTTATAAAGTTTAAAATCTTAAAACTTTGAGCTAAATTCATTCATTATTAATAAAATTTTAAAACTTTGAGTTAAATATAAAAATTAATTATCCGTGTTTGACATGGAACAATTATATTTTGTTTTTTTTTTTTTAAGGAATGGACCAATTATACCTGTGTAAAGATAAATATGAATCAATATAAATATGGATGTACAGATAAATATAGATCGATATAAATATGGATAATTTATATAAAAGCAATGTGTTTAGTAGTTACCGAGAAAAGGAATAATTAAATATGGATCATTTATATAAAAGCAATGTGAAAAAAAAAAAGGAATAATTTCTTGTAAAGAAAAAAGGAATAATTAAATTTTTACAGTGAATCAAAAATTAATTTTATAATTAAGTAATGAAAAGTTAAAATTGGGTTTGAATTAATAATTTTATAATATTATATTAAGTTAATAATTAAATTAATTACCTAAAACATATATTGACTAAAATAAAATTTTTGGTCAAATTTTGACCGAAATAATTTAAAATATTATCTTTTCTTTAAATATAAAATATTATCTTAAATTACTTATATTGAAATAAAATTGGACTAGCATAATTTTGTTTTATCTCGGCTCGTATTTGTCATACTCGGCTCACTTCTTTGTCTACTCGATCATGTTTACTATCAACTTTGTCATAACTCGTCACATTTACTATTTACCTTGGTAAAACATCTTAAAACTTAGAACGAGACATCGACTAGATGATAGTGGAGCGATATCCTAGTTAAAATATCCATCCACTATAAAGAACATGGATAATATGCACCAAGAAGAAGAAAAAAACATGGAAAATAATTTTACAAGAAAATGTTTACAGTTAAATTTATACAAAATATATATATATATATATATATATATATATGTATATATATGTATGTATGTATGTATGTATGTATGTATATTTTTTATTATAGAAATAATTTATAGAAAACTAATTTTACCGTAAAATATTTATCGAATAAGTTTATTGAAAAATATTTATTTACAGAAGTATGAGCAACGTCCATGTCGCTTGTAGCCGAATAAATTTCACCTCGAAGTTGAAATGTAAAGATAATATAAAAATAATAGATGAAGCTATTACATTAAATTTGGAGGCTCCTCATCTGCGGAATAAAATACAATCAACCAAAGCAAATGAATTTGTCTAAAAACATTATGCGTTCATCCTTTATTCGTAGTTAAACGGAGGCCTTCTATAAGTGTCTTAACTTCTCCTTAAAACAAAAAAAGTTGTTTGAGAGATAGACCGGAAGATTTGCCATAAAAAATTCGCCAACCTCATCGGGCACACAACATCCCGCAGATGTAAGATTTATAGATTCATGGAATGTCGTGTCGACATTGCACTTCCACCCTATGATATGCTTCTCCCGCCTCACTTTGGATCTATTCACGGAGTCGCACCTCTTCGCAAACCAGAAACAGTCTTTGTCGCATTCCATTGCCGCCAATTATTTAATGTTTGTCGTCCAATGCACAACGACGATGCCCAAACATTGTTCCACACAAAATCATTACGCGCCGCCCAAACATGCCATACCGAGATGCCGGCCCCGCCATATCTAGACAGTTCTTGGTGTGAATTAACTTTTATCTACGGTAAGTATGGATTATATTTTGTGAGAAAATAACGCAGCTTTCTCACTCCGTATCTTTATGTGTTTTTTCTTGTGGTTTAGACCAAAAACGCTTTCCTATATATATGATGCTGGTCTTCTTCATATAAACTATCAAACAAACAACCCTATTTTTCGTTTCTGCTCTGCACTTTTTCCAAGTACTACCTCGACCCTACTGCGGGTGAGTTTCATCCCCATCAAACGACATTCTTCTCTATTTTTAGCTTTTTTTCAATTCAACAACGTTATTAGCAATCATTAATTAATACCAGTTTTGTTTCTCTGTGAATATTTTAGTTTCAAGTTTTTCTTCAATGGAGTTCAAATTCCGTGCTATCGACAACATCAATCCATCAACCATGCAACGTTCTCTTCCCACTGTCACATGTCTCCCTGATCGATGTCTTCCAAGTAATTCAATCGGAATTTTTTTTTCTTTCTTGTTTTGATTCTGATATAATTTATTTATTATTGTTGTTATGATGATTAGTGGACGGTGGTTTTTCTGGCTCCCGAGTACCGTTGGCCACCAATGAGGCGACATTACGACGAGAGATGGAGAAGGAACAAATCAGGCAGGATATTTTGCGGCGGATGGAGTTGGAAGAGGAAGTGAGGAGAGAGCTTGCAATGGAGGGGGCGTTTGGAACTATGCAGAGGCCTCTCAATTCTGTGTGGTCAAATTCTTCACCAATGTTGATGAATCCTGTTGCTGTTGATGATCACATCGGTGCTTCAAAACCAGCCTCGATTATGGCCCCTCCTGAAATCAAACATTCTCCACAGACCAGTGACAAGGACAAAGTTATTCTATTGGTCAGTTTCATAACTTTTTCTATTCTCTTCTCTTGTCTTGTCTTTGTAACCGTACTTTGTTAACATGGTTATAAAAAAATTGACCAATTTAAAATTCATCATTTTAATGGCCAACGTTTTAATAAAAAGATTAAATTAATGATTTTCATATACTTTTAACGATTGTTTATTATGTTTTACATAACTTAGAGACTTGATTGAATCCGGATATGATAGTTTAATAACTAAATTAACGGTTTATTTCCTTGAATTCTATAATTTTAGTGTTTGATTTGATTTGAAGAAACCAGAAATTTAATATTCAAATCTTACTCTCCTATTTGATCCATATACTACATAGATATAATAACAAATTTTTAAATTATTTCAATCCATTGAGTTAGTACATGTTTGGTATCATGACGGAATCACGGTCACAATATATTTTTACCAAATTCACCATAGTGAATCGAGTTAGTTGCATGTTTAGTATCATGCTAGAATCACAGGGACACCGTAATTTTATCAAACACAACGTCTTGATACCAAACAAACAATTATTACTCCTTCAATTACCATTTTATCTCCTTTTTTTTTAAAAACCACTAATGAACTAATTTAGTGGATTGATAATAATTTAAAAATTATTTATAATATGTTTATCGTTTATGGACTAAATATGTGAGATAACGATAGTTTAAAGATTAAATTGAATATTTTGCACATGAATTGTTATGATTTTTTTTTTCTTGAAAGATGAATTGTTATGGTTGGTTACTGTCGATAGTTAGCCGAGTAGTTATTTGTGAAATATATTAGTCAACTTGTGTATATAAATAGAATAGAATAAGAGATTTGTACCCAAAAAAAAAAACATAAAATAGCACAAGAGAACCTACCACATTTTTCATTATTTTTTTGAAGGACATTTTTCATTATTATTATTTAGTTGATTGTATTGTTGAATCAGACCATTCCAAGGCCTTCTCTTCAAGTTTTGATACCTTATAAGCATAAATGTAATTTGAACATCAATTCAGAGCAAGCAAATTTACAACTTGTTTCAAAGATTCATGCATTTTACACACATGAAACATGTTTAACACACTTAAATGAGTGGTTAATGTGTATATCAACATTAGATAATTCATCAACCATAAGCTGAATTTAATTAACTATAATATTAAACATTATTAACCATGATTCAATGTGTTCTACTATGCAGATTTAAACATTTGAAAATCAAGGTTAATCATGTTTAAAATTGTGGTTAATAAGTTCATTAGATGGTCAATAAGTTGCAATACTTGATATATCTATTAACCAAATCTAACACTTCATGAAGCATGTTTGTGAATTGTTTTAACCATTTAAAATGTTGTTGAATTTTTGTAAAAAAAAAAAAAGTTGTTGAATTTTATTATCTCAAATTGATGTTCAAATAACATTTATAATGTGCATTAACTAGATATTATTATTGTATTTTCTTTTGAGAAGTTAACCTATTGTCTATTGATCGATTTAAATATGTATTTGGTCCCTACAAATATATCTTTTTTTATTTTTAGTCTCTTTAAAAATGTTTTAATGCTTTTGGCCTTGCAAATAAACCATGTTTGTTTTACTGTTATGCTTTAGCCCTTCAAAATTTAATTATATAGGAATCGGTCATTGTATTATGCAGAATATTTGATTTTGGTCATTCTAATATGATTGTGATAAAGGACTATAATACATTTTACAATGACCAATTTATATATGAATAAATTTTGCAGGAATTAAAACAAAACAACGATGAATAAAAGTAAAACGGGATATATTAACAAGGTCTAAAATAAAAAAATACTTGTAAAGGAACTAAAAACAAAAAATAATATATTTGCAAGGATCAATGAATATTTGTATGGTGTAAAAAAAAAAAAATAGAGAGAGGAGACGATGCTTCAGCTCCAATCTAAGGTATAAAAGACCTTAGAACTTAAATATTACTTGAATAACTAAGGTGAATGCCTTAAACAAGGAAGGCTACTTGTATTTGGTCTCGTTCAAACATGTTTATAGAAATCATATATATTATATAATTGGCTCAACAAAATCAAAGAATAGAAGCTAGCAAGTGACCAAAGTTCGTGCTAGACTACATTTAGTTCAATCTCAAATAGTGGAATGCATGAAGTCTTTCATGTATATATTGAGCACCTTATTTCACACCATCATTCAATAACTTGTATTATATCACTAGCAAGAAGAACAAACATACTAACTCAAGCATATGTTTAAATTTCATTAGTTTCAATTTGTACATTTTTTCTTAGATAACTTTGAAAAGTGAACTTTGTTGCGTAAGTAGATCAACGATGGTATTGAAATCATTTGTACGTTGCTCGGATCCTTGTGCAATTAAGATAATGCGATGTTAAAATTTGAATATGTAGCGAATGTTGAAGTTTAACATATGATGCTTTATTTGAGTATCCCAATTTGCAGGCTAAGCCAGACCCCGATCTCTATAATGCAAAGCGAAAAGCAGTGACACCTGATGCTCCTAATGATGATCCTTATGCAATTGGTATGAAGAAAAAACCAAAGCAAGAGTGGAGTTGTGAACTGTGCCAGATTAAAGCCACAAGTGAGAGTGGCTTGAATGCTCATCTGAATGGCAAGAAGCACATGGCCAAGGAAGCTGGACAAAAAAGGATGATTGACAAGCGCAACATGAAAAGTCAAAAAACCGCTGAAAAGATTACCGAAACAGATCAACAAGCTCCTCAACCTTGCTTAGCCTTGGAAGTCATGGATGAGACTATGGTTGATAAGGGTCTCACAAAATCAAAAAAAGAGGAGCAGCTTCTGGAGATGATGGTTGATAATGGTGTTACCAAATCCAATAATGAGAAGCTTGTGGACATGATGGCTGATAATGGTGTAGCCAAACTTGAAAATGAGGAGCAGCTTCTGGAGATCGTGGCTGATAATGGTGAAAATATAACAACATCCAAAAATGAGAAGAAGCTTGTGGAGATGAAGGCTGATAAGGATATAACAGAATCTAAAATTGAGGAGCAGCTTGTGGAGAAAAGCCAAAAGATAGGTTTTTCCGAGTGTAGAAGTGACGCTGCAACCGATGAAGCATGGAAGGAAAGTGCATTGACAAAAAGGAGGAAGATTGGACGTTTATGGTGTGAGCATTGTCAAATTGGCGCTTTCTCACAAGCTGTGATGGAAGACCATTTGAAAGGGAAAAAACACATAAAGAATATGAAGAAACTCCATCAAAAAAATGCAAGTCCTGCATCAACATTCTCTATATCACAAAAAACTCATTTGTTGATCAATGATACAGATGGTGTTAACAAAGAAACAGACCAAGTAATGACATTTGTAGGGAAAGGAGAACCAATACTAAAGATGGAAAATAATTTTTGAAATTCAGATGAAGTACATTAGTGGCTGAATCAAGAGGAGTTGGAACCTATGAAGGACTATGAGTACATGCAAGGTGTTGTATTGACTTTCAGCAACTTCATATCTATTAAGTTTATTTGCAAACATTTTAATGTGTTTTATCATTGATTATTGATGTAATAGATCCTTACATTATGACTTATTTGACCCAGTGTTTCTGAACTTACTAGGTTATATCTTTCATTACATGACATGTTTCGCTTATCCACATATCGTAGTTTGTTTTAAATCGTTAACTAACTTGTCGATGTAATGCAGCTTAGGCATGATTTGGTTATATCCCAGTTAGACATGCTCATTAGTCATTAAATAATGTGCAAGCATATTAATATAAAGTCAATGCTCCAAAAATGTTGACTATCTTATCTTCTATGGTTAAGATGAGTCTGGCACTGTCATTTTTTTAGCTAAGCTAACGAAGAAAACAACTCTAATGGATGATTTTCTTGAAGAGCTAAGCTTGTATATGTGCTTGCCTTATCGAGGCCAATATGCTCTGTTCTGATATTTTTGATATACAAGATATAAACGAATATTAGTGTTTACTGGCTTGAGGAGCCAAGAAACTACTCAAACCAATCACATATTGATAGTGAATACCGAATACGCTTTTTTTGGTCTGAATATTATGAAAACTAACTCGTATTTTATACAAATTATTTTAATTGAATGGACAACTTTACTTGGTCGATATTTTCCTGTACTGTATTTTTCGTAGTTAAATAATTTAGATCAACTCAGCTGGATTAGAGTTAATGTTATCAAAATATCATTTCTAACTCACAAATTCACCACCAACTATGTTATTGGTCACGTTAATAAGAGATTTCTTAGCAGCTTCCGCAAATTCCTAGTAGACTTCAACTACTACTAGACCAGATTCTGGTCAAGATTATTTTCTACCTACTAGATTTTTACCAAATGGCGGGCAAATAGGACACATTAATAGTAAATGGTGCCCCGCTATAACGGAGAATCTTATGTTATACACAAATTATTAAATAATAAATAAACAATAGTATGTGCATACCAATAGATAGTACTGAACTAATGGATATATATCAAACCAAACCTTCAAAATCAAAGGACACCATTGCCTCTAAAAAAAAGGTACCACTAACTCCCTCCAAAAAAAAAGTTTTTAACAAACCTATGGATTGAAATGAAACAAGCAAGATAATATAATCCAAGGGCACCACCATCTTAAGTTCTTAACCACAAAACCCAAATATAATTTGGGTAAATTTTTGCAAAGCTAAAACATAAATGAAAAATAAAGAAAGAAACTAGTTGATGAGAAAGATATGATTTCAAGGGTTAAATTCTCCATTCCATCTAATATTATATATATTGAACATATCTATAGGGTAGTATATTTTATCTTTACAAGATGAAAACATAAAACTAGAATGGTTTTGTTGAAGGTAAAAAATCTGCTACCATATTATAAGGCAGAAGGCTACACATTCCAAATTGGCAGGAGTTAAGCCAAACTGTACTACTTATATGATCAAACCCTTAATGCCACTTGGTCTTGCCATGTAATCTTCCTTTTCCCCGCCCTACTTGATCCTTCTCCAATGTTTCTACAAACTGAAAGCTTGATATCATTGTGTGGCTCTTCATTCACAACTCTTTGTGCATTCTTCTTTTGTTCTTCAATCCACATGGACTGATTATCTCCCTCCAATTCCTCCTCTTCTCTCTGTGGATCAACAAAATAGATGAAAACTATTAAGGGTATGTTTAAAATGACTTATTGGAGTTTATCTATTGGTATAAATGCCTGTAAAACTGTTCGACAAAACGTCTGGAAACAACTTACGACTCATAAGTTACTTTCAGCTTAGCTTATGAAAACAACATATGAAAATAGTTTGACTTTATTTCATTTGTTATAGAAAATAGCTTTTACATAAGCACTTGCATATGATGTGTGATTATGCTATAAGCACTTAATTAGTTGTTTATCCAAACAGGGCCCAAATCTACTAGAATAAAAAGAAGAAAAAAAAAGGAGTTATTATGTAAACACAGCATGCGAAATGATATTAATATTAATTACCGAAATCTGGTTCAAGTCGAAGAATGGAGTTACACTCTTCTTGGCTGCTTCCTTTCCACTTTGAACCCTATCTTTGTGGTTGGAGTCAAGCACAGGAGCAGCAGAACTATGAAAAGAAGCATCTTTTTTACTTAAGCTCCTACCATTCTGGTTTAAGTCAAACACATGGCTAGTTTTCTGCAGTGTGTCTTCTACAGCTCCTCCATTGAAAACTCTTTCTTTCGGGTTCAATTTAGAAGCGGTATGAGGTCGCAAAGTAGATTCCTTTCTATTGTAATTCCTTCCCTTTGCAATCTTAGGCTCTTGGATTTTGAGCTTTTGAGGCTTTAAAACTTCTTGCTTATGCTGAGGCTTTGGAAGAGGATGTTTAAGCAAGTAATTGTAACGTTGCC
The DNA here is from genome assembly GCA_958299785.1 of Medicago lupulina. Classification (NCBI taxonomy): domain Eukaryota; kingdom Viridiplantae; phylum Streptophyta; class Magnoliopsida; order Fabales; family Fabaceae; genus Medicago; species Medicago lupulina. The sequence goes on along the minus strand of OY283143.1, from coordinate 1,927,746 downwards.
TTAAAAATCTGTAGTTGAAGAATGGCAGAGATATAAGCTCTATGTGTAATATATAAACTGCAAACTATGAAAATAAAAACCAATTAGGAATCATGAGACATTACCGAACTTCAGCCGATAGTATCAACTTTTTCTGCTTAACAACCTCCAATTTCCTTCTCATGGCTTCTGTTTCCTGAACAACATAAAATAAATATAAATGTTATTATAACTATTATCCTGAAATCAACTCAAACAAGATAGCATGGGAAAATTAGATAAACAAATATGCTAGTTAACTTCACAAAATCATCCCCAAAAAGAAAAGGCAGTTAATTAACACTTGATTAGTATTTAATTGTTAAATACAGAACTTAATAGGTTTAAAAACTCCATGGTAAACATGATGCTATAAAAACTTCAAACTAAGCAAAGTGAAGGCTCGAAAACTTGATAACAATTGTAAACAATAATCTAACAAAAAAACAGTGCTTGTTTCATGATTATTACAACATAGTACTCTGGAATTCAACAGAAAAAGTATGAAATATTTTGTTTCATCAGATACAGAAATTCAACAAAGATGAACATGAGAATACACAGTTTCATCAGATCGGAGGTTTAATCAAAACAATTATCAAATAACAACATCAAAACACAAGGACCCCTTTATTGTTTTCACCAACAAACCCTTAATTTTCTTAAAAACATAAGATCCCCTTTTTAGTTTGCTTCAACAAACCCTAAATTATCAATCAAAGACATGGAAGAAAAAACCAGATCTGTGAAAACCCACATAATAAAAATTCAATCTTTGAATAAATCAGGTAAAAGGGTTACCTTGTTCAAATCTTCATAGTCTTGCAAGAGACTCTGATGCCTCATCATGGATCTATGATCCATGTAAACATCGGGTGGAGGGTTCATGGAGACCGCAACACCCTTCATCTTCTTCATCATATCAAAGAAGACAAGAGAAACAACAGAAAACTATTGAGGTAAGAGGAAGAAGAAGAAGAAGAAGATAGAGAGAAGGAAGAGGAAGAAGAAGAAGTGAGAGAAATATTGAGAGAGAATAAGAAAAGAAAAGAATAATAAAGGAAGAGAGAAAAGAAAGAAAGAAAGGGTTAAGAAGGTTCTCGGTTTCTTTGTTTCTGTGAAACTCTGACCAAGAGAAAGAAACCGAAAAAGCCCACATAACTCGGTGAAAAATTGAAAGAGCAGTGATGAAGATGGGATTTTTTGGGGTCTTGCAGAAGGGTAAAACGGGGAACATTATTTGTTTGGTTGGAGGACAATTGAACACATCTAATCTAATCTAACATTGTTTCTTTTTTGTTTTTCTTTCTTCAAACATAAATTTTGGTCCAGCTGGGCCATTGATGAGAGAGAAAGAGTGGTGTGGTGTGGTGTGGACTCTTTGATTTTTATTTTTTTGATGGAGAGAACAAAAAAAATAAAAAGGATTGTGTTGTGTTGTGTTGTGTTGTTGCGTGGAGTTTCCATGTTTCTTCTTTGTAGTTGTTGTTGGCGTCTGTGTAGAGAGAGAAATAATGGAATGGGTCAGAGTGATAGAAAAAGAAAGAATGGGTTTTTATTGTATTTCAATTCAAGAATAGATACATAGATTAGATTAGGGGCTGGAAAAAAGAAAAATATAAAAAAAGTTATAAATGAATGGGATATTGATGATGCTGTTTTTCTCTCCATCATATGCTTATGCTGTAGCAGTTGTTGGTTACAACCATATTTTTAGGCTTTAGGTGTTGGTTTTTGTTTGTTTCTTTTGGGGTTGTTGGTTGTGTTGTGTTTGTGATTTGTGAATGTGAACTCTCTCTCTCTCATAGTGCCATGCCATCACCATGGACATGGTTGCCTTTTACCAATGACTTCTCTACCCATTTCATATACTAATATAATATTTGTGCAAATTGTCAAATTGGTATTCATTTACCTTTATACCCTTCTCATTCTTTTTCTTGCTTTTCACCCTCTTGTCCTGGGTGGAGAAATTCAATATGGCTTTTTTCATGATGAAGCAAAGCAGGTAAAGTAATAATAAAGAAGAAAAATCCCAAAAGACCCATTTGTCAAAATTATTATTTTTGTGGGTGGTAGTGATCCTATAAATGTCTTGATGTGCCTCATCATGTTTTCTTTTCTTTTCTCTCTCTAGCACTAGCATATGAAGGAGGGGTGGATTAGGTACTTTGTCTTGTACATTCAATGTGAGTCACTCACTTATCTTTATAATAAATGTTTTCTTCCATCTTCATCAATGGAAATGGAAAGATCCCACTATCACCTACTTTCAGGACTTTATATATGTGTGACACCAACCTACCTACCTAATTGCCACTATCACTGTTCGTTGAAAGCTTCATTTTTTATCTAAAATAACCACCCTTCATCTTTTTATTTCTTTGATTGTGTGGCCACGGATTTTGGGATCTTTTTTGCCCAATTTGATAATTGTTTAGCATACCCTTTCCTTATGTGATAGCGTTACAAACGGAATTAATTGTGTATACATTATTTTTATATTATATTACCACTGCACCTTATTCATACGCATGTTCTTCTAGTTGATTTGCAACTAGCTTTGTCATTCATTTGATACAATCATGGCATGGGGGCAATTTGGTTGATGTGTCTAACATCATGTAGTGGTACAAAACGTGAATCTACCAAGTATGACCGACCATGGTAAGAATTCAAAAGAAACCCAGTTTGCAGAAAAATAAAAAGATTCTGAGAGGTGCAGTTAAGGTAAAATAAAGCTGGTGGTGTGGCTGTTTTCCTTTTGCATTGGGTAGCATCATTTGTTGTCGGTTATCATCATTTCTCTTTCCTCATCGATTTAATTGTGTACGTGTGAGTCTTACGCTTTTTCCTCTTGTCTGTTTCGCCTCGTCCATTCCTCGAGAAAAGCATAGCTGTATTATTTTTATTTTTGCTCTTGTCTGTGTGTGTTTGTGATACGAGGGAGAGAAACATGGGAGTAAATTCTGTCAATAAAAAAAAAAAAATTGGTGTGAAGATTTTGATAGTTGATAATGGAAAGATTAATAGTTAAAATCTTCAAATTATCCCCTCAATTGTTTTCTAATTTAGAGATCAATTTTGAAGGGAATTGTACAAATAATAGTCGACTCACAGTTCAAGAATAATTACAAAGGGTACTTGATTCATTCCTTTGATCGCATGTTAATATATCCATCATCAATTTCCATAAAATAGAAAGCAAAATCTTTGACAATTTATATTATCATATATTTCTTATATCATTCAGCACGTGTGTTTTCGAGAATGAGTATGGTATGTCTTCTTGCAAACCATCATCTAAACCAGCAAACACAAATGCAAAACTCGATGGATCTTCATGCAATCAATATCATGACCTAAGTGAATATCAAAGTCTTGCCTTTGTTTACATTTACAATATCATATATTTTTTATGTCATTCAGCAAGTGTTTCTTTTTTATGAGTGACTAGCTGACACGACATATGAGTGCTTTGAAGCGAATCATTCACTATATTAAGGACACTCTGACACTATATCCTTCTCCTTTCTTCATTGTTAAACTCGTTACGTAAATCTATGTAAAACGACATCTAACTTTGACTCGATCCAATGTTAAAGTCGAGCATTTTGGTGTTGATATTGTAGTTTTTAAGCCTTAATGGCATAAGTTTTTTTTTTTGGAGCTACATTCTCCTGTCACAAAGATTACTTTCTCTATTGTGATAATGTAAATGCGATTTGTCTTTCTGACAACTTCATCCAACATCAACACACTAAACACGTTGAGATGCATATTTATTTTGTGCGTGAGAAAGTTGTTTGTGGTCAAGTCCAAATATTATATGTTCGTTTTCATTGCCAAATTACTGTCATCTTAATGAAAGGACTTAAATTGTAACTATTTGATGATTTGTTTTAGATAGTTTAAACTTCTTTTTTTTGTGAAGGAGATAGTTTAAACATTTGTCCACCTCCTATTTCAACCAAGGGGGTGTATTGAAATATCAAATATCTTTTATATTTATTTTACATCTATTTAGGAATTTTATGAATCTTTATCTTATAATTTATTGCATCATGTGACTAATCACGTTGGCTGGGAAAATATAATTGATTTTCTAATAGTGCGTTGCTTTGATTCGTAAATATATGCAAGATAAATATAAAAGTTTTTATTTTATTTTTTATATTGCAATAGGATCCAACAAAACCAATCACCTTACGCTAATTGTTAGAAACAAAACAGTGGATTCAGATACCATTCATAAATTATAGGGTCCTCTTAATCAATGCCCGAAGCATACCATAAAAGAGAATTATTATCGTAAAAGGAAACAATTTTTGACATTATTATAAATTAATTACACAATTTCAATACATTAACTACTATATAATTTCTTTTTTCATATCTTTAACCAGTGCTCTGGAGGCACCGGTTAGCATTTCCCTAAAACATATAAGACCCCTTCATAAAACATATAAAAATCCTCTCCATTTATAACTTTTTTCATTTGTTGCAATTTAGAGAGAGATAGACACAACAAAAATAATAATGGTGGGATCCACTTAATGATATGACCCACCACTTTTTTGTTATCTCTCTCCAAATTGCAACAATTGGAAAAAGTTATAAATGGAGATTGGAGAGGATCTTCACCCTTTGTTCTTGGGTATAAATCAATTTCAAGAAATTAATTTGACCTAACCTATTAAACACTCCACATCCGGGTTCTTAGAACTAAAATTTATCTCATTTCTCGCTTCATAAATCTTTCAAATAGTTGCATATCAAATTAACACGAGCCCTTTTCGATGTTTATTGTTTAAAGAGGTAGATTGAAAATAGTTAAAAACTAAGAAGAGATACCACACTATCGGCAAAATCACCCCTTCGTCCATTTAACAATGTAATACCAAACTCCAACAAATTTTCACTCACAAACACAAATGGTCTTCCACCTCTAGGTGTCCCGAACACCAAAGACAATACAAAACATACCATTGAGTAATACTCCCTTTCTAGCTAAATTTCCCCTAATAGGAACCAAAGATTAACTGTCAAAAGATAATTTGAACCTTTTATAGGGCAAATCTCACCCAAATAGCTTTCAAACTTCTTTGGATGCTCACACTCAAAGTTGAAGGAGGACAAAACGTGTCGCTCACACCCAAATAACTTATTTAGGCCTGGGCCGGGTCGGTCATTTTGAGAGGTGTAGTGTAGTAGCAACCAACCAGCAAGAATTACTTGTTGTGATGACACACAATTGGTCGGTGGTGTTAGTAGTAATCTGAAAAGTTAAAGTACCGCAATTCGAGTGACCGACCGAGTGGTTTGGTTGGAGTGTTTAACTCACAATCTTGGTTTGTCCAACACGCCCTCCCTCCTAGTACACAAAAAATAAATATCTTCATATTATCTATCTCCAACTCCAAACCCACACACAACACACCGCTTGCACTTTGAATCAAGAAGGAATGGCTTTCACAGTTTCTCTCACAGGTCACATCCACGCAACCACTCAATGCTCAAACCTCAACTCTTTATCATCATCTCTATGTAAGTATTCATTTTTCATTTCGGTTGCTTTCACTTTAACATCATGTCATGCCCTTTAATTTCTATTTTCAATTATCCTGAGTTAGTTTATGTCAATTTATTTTCACCAATTCAGACCTTCAATTTTGTACTTTTGACCGTATCGTTGGAAAATCAACTTACCCTTTGACATATAGCCAGGGTTATAGACTAGTATTAACAAAACTAAGAGCTTGAATGTGTCAAGCGCAGAAACCATAGTCTTTCAATGTTTCAAAATTACAAAAACATCCATCAACGTGTTTTTCCTTAGTGACTGTCATCCTAGAACGTGTCTTTCCCTAGTTAGTTTGATTATCTGATTTTTTTTTAATATGTATTATTAGTCAGTTAATTCCATGAAATTACTAACAAAACGGATGTTTTTGTTTTTTCGATAGCGACCATAGTCCGTAGCTACATCACTTTACACATTTTGGGACTAAAATGACCATTTGTTCTTGTGAATTCATACAATTACTGTTTATCGCTGAATTATTCATTGTTGACTTTAATTCTATAGGTAAACTAAGCTCCAGTGCTAACGTAGTTGATATGAGGTTGGTATCCCGGCGTGGACTACAAAAAGTTGGATCGAATCATAGAAATTTCAGAGTCAATGCCCTCTTCGGAGGAAAAAAAGATAATGAAAGTGGTGATAATAAGGTTAGCCATCTCAGCTTTCTTTTACCATCAATGCTATGTATGAATGAATACTCAGACAGGGTCACAAATTTGCATTTGTATCCATTTGCCATATTTTTGCTTTTTTCGTCATTTGCATTAGTGAATTATTAAGGACCATGACTTTTTTCATTGGTGTTTTTCTGATATTCATCTCATTAAGTCAACTATTATTATATTGTCCACGATAGAAATGAATAAGTGATAGCTGATGAAAAAATCTCTTCTACGGAGTGTTCTTTTCTTGAATGCTAAATTATCACTTTTTCTTCGTGAGAACTCATCTTTGGTGTGTGGAATAGTTCCTTACAAAGATGCATTTTAAGAATCTATTATCAGACTGCATTATGCAGGATATGAGATTCTCCCAAGTAATACAAAACTTTCAATCCACCTCGATACTTCATAATGTTGAACCTTTTCCCATTTCTGTAATTACAAATTATGATAATTTTCACCTTAAATGCTAGGAACTACATTGCGAATTCAAATTTTCGGTCATGTTATCATGTGTCCGTAGGGAACAGAGTGTTGGGCCGTCAAGAACCAACACAAATAAATTAAGCATAACAAAGATGAGGATGTTGCATTTGATGTGTTGCAAGACTAAATGGGATAGGTTTAGAAAGTTGGGGTAGCACCTATTGTAGAAAAGATGGTGGAAACTAGACTTAGGTGGTTTGGGTATGTAGAGAGAAGGCTTGTGAATTATGTAGTAAGGAGAGTAGATCATATGGAGAGTAGTCAAATTACTAGAGGCAGAGAAAGACCTAGAAAAACTATTAAGGAAGATTCAGAGATTAATGAGTTGGATAGAAATATGGTATACGATTGAGCGTTATGGCGTCGTTTGATCCATGTAGCCGACCCACTTGTGGAATAAGGCTTGGTTGATGTTGTTGTTGTTGTTATCATGTGTTCGTTTATTTTATTTTCTCCTGAACTGAAGACAATCAGCAAAAAGCAAACAAAACCCTGTTTTACATTGACAATCTGCGAAATAGGCACATGGTAATTCTCTCTGTGTATCAAATTGATTTATACATCAGTTATTCCTCAAACAATTTACAATGTACTTTTGATGCTCTCTTTCAAAATTACGAAGTACACAAATATTGTGAATTGGGTAAAAGAGGTTCTGGTAGTGTTATTTTCCTGTATGCATCCAAGAAACTTGATCCAAAGAAGCCCCACTAAAACTTTTGTGGTTACTTGCACTTACAAATACACTGTTTCAGAGATTTTCTGATGCACAACATATTTTATAAGGTTCTTAGTCAGGACATGTATTCATGATATTGATCCATGACAGACCTTCAGCTCTTCGCTGCCTTATATTCCGAAGCGAAAACACCATCATGAAAGTAGTTCTCGACCCTTTGAGTTGGATGACTTATGATACTATGTGTAGAATATATCTATTACCCTCTTTAAAATGTCCAATGCAAAAGAAAACACTTTTATTTTTCGGAAAATGTTGGTAACTCATTCGATTGCTCATGATCATGTGGCACATGGACAGCATGCTAGTCCAATCCATTAAATTAAAAATTGTGTGGAGTATTGTGTTGTGTGTTTATCAATCTGATAGAGTAACTGATCATAATATTCACAATAATCAGGTTAATTGGTGGGTTTGTTAATTGATTATAGGGCGGAATGCTTGGTCAGCTCGGAAACATGCAAAATCTGTTCGAGAGTGTGAAGAAGGCGCAGGCGGTTGTCCAAGTAGAATCCAGTCGGATACAGAAAGAACTTGCTGCGTATAACATACTTGCTTAACAATTATTGTTTTTTCTGTCTCTTCCAAGTTATACCAGTTATTCACAGTAGAGTTTTTTGTCTTTATTCCACTATGCAGAGCAGAGTTTGATGGTTACTGTGAGGGTGAGTTAATAAAGGTATGATGTTTTTCCTTGGGCCTGCATGGCAAAGCTTTATAGTACCATACTACCCTTTTCTTGGTTTCATTTTCATTTGTTTACTTGATTTTGATTAAGTTTATTTTTTAGGTGACACTATCAGGGAATCAGCAACCTGTGCGAACACAAATTACCGAGGCTGCTATGGAGTTAGGATCAGAAGTGAGTATGCAATTCAAGTGATTTCATAACTTCATATGTATTTTTTCCTGTCAGATTGTATCCAATAGCATATTTCATACATGTCCATGATGACTAATATCTATAGTGTGAAATAGGATTATATAGAGTATAGACGTTTTTAAAAGTGAACAAAAATAGGTAAAGATTCTATATGTAAATTCTTTGATTTTTGTAGGCTGTTTAAGGAAAAAATTTATGCACTGAATGTTGGGGTAGATATATCAATTACTTTTCAATAATCTAAATATGGTCTTGAAATTGGAATTTGATATTTAAACATCTTTGGGTTGCAGAAACTTTCACTTTTAGTCACAGAGGCTTACAAGGATGCACACCAGAAGAGTGTCCAGGTAAAAACAACTTTTTAAGAGGAAGAATGGAAATTCATTTGCCTTTGTAGCATGTTGATTTGTTTAAACATGCTGTTGCTTATGTTTTCAGGCCATGAAGGAAAGGATGAGTGATCTTGCTCAGAGTTTAGGAATGCCACCAGGACTCGGTGAAGGGTTTAAGTGATGACAGGGAAGGATGGAACCTCGATTTTGCATACAAAACCATTTCATAAATGCATATGTACTCCTTTTACTGTGATTATGGATTATCAATCTTGTTTACTCAGTTGTGTAGGGATCACTTGAAATGGAGATGGACCTTTTACTCCCCTCATCCCCTTTTTCCTGTCCTCTATTACTTCCTTTAGGCCTTATATTTGTCTTATACAATTCAAGGTTTAGTAGATTTTTCAATGAAAGCTTTAATTAAGTGGTACAGGTTTCCAAATTGTGATATTTCGAAATGGTTTTTTTTATATTTTTTTTTATCAAATTTGCAATATTGTCCCTGCTCATTCCAAGTCTATGACATGGATCCTCTATCTTTAGGATAAAAAAGTTAGTTGACTTTCTTTTTATGTTGGTTTAAATGCACTTTTGATCTTTTTTTAAAAAAAAAATGAAGTTTTAGTCTCTATTTTAAAATTTGATTTTTTTTTGTCCTCCTATTTAACTTTGTTTTTTTCCTTCTAAGTTTTGATCATTTGTCAATTTTTGGGTATTTTTTAAATTTATGATGTTCATAAGGCCATAATGAATATGCATGTCAACAACGTCTAATAAGCACTATCATGATATAAATGAATAGGTCACATCGTCAAAAAAATGAGATGAAGGGCCGAAATTTTGAAAGAAAAAAAAAGTTAAATATAGGGACAAAAAATCGATTTTTAAAATATAGGGGTTAAATTTTTATTTAAGAAAAGAGGATAAAAATGCATTTAAACCATTATCGTTTATCTTATCTCTCACATTTCTCATAAAATACACAAATGACTTTTTACTCTAAAGGTAGAAGATCTATTTTCCCAAGCTTTTGGGTTCACGTCATAGCTCCAAGACATCGATCTTAACGTTTCATCCCACCAGAACAATTATCGGAAGAATATAGCTAATTTCACCAACTTCATCACAAATGTTAATAATTACTCCAACTAGTTTCTTATCGTAAAACATCTATTTTTAATCTCTAATATTGTATCTAAGACCTCTGAGGTCCATTGACAAGGAGCTTATGTACCATAGACAACATAATTTTCTTTTTTGGACCAGTTACACAATATCATTTTCACATGCGTAAGAAACACATTGATAATTTGCTTACATAAGAGGATTTTACAGCTCTTGTTACACAACATTATTTTTAGAGATAATTTGTTTACTTTGAGTTTGCGCATGAGAGTCTAGTCATTTGATTCTTGAATGTTAGCCTATGGACGCGGATGTATATCTCTTAAAGGGTAACCAGTAACCACTACATATTTGAAACCCTAATTCACTATGTGTGTGTGTTTGGTTTTTCTAGAAACCACGTCAACAACCGTGTTTACTAGAAGCCACAATTGGTGGCCTCACAATATCACAATTTTTTTTTGCTTGAGACGCAAGAATACTTGTTCCACCGCATGTCCAAACAAGCTATACATCAAAAACCACCACCTCATACACGCATAGTATTTCCAAAACACCTTAGCTCTCGGCATCTCATTTGTCACTCTCCCCGATCGTAAACTAGCATTCTCTCCACCATCGATTCCATCAAATATCTTTTCGAAGAACCTTCCTCTGCCGTCTCTTCGACTACTCACCCTCTCAACTTCCCAATTCAGACGAAGCTTGCTATTTGTTTTATGGAAGGTCAAATGTTCTTACCATGACGATCAATTAATTGAATGTAGGACCTGTTAGTTAATTTGGCATGAGTTTGTCAATTCTTGGGAGGATTAATTGTGTAAATGAGATAGATTCTTTCATTCCTATCAATGCCTAAGGTTAATCGGTCATTACTTTGTTTAAAACAATGGGAAGCCAACTGGTTAAAGAATCACCATGTTCAGAAAACTGAAGCATATGTTGCTGCCAAAATAAATAACAGAAGAATATTATGATCCATCACCTCAGGAAAAAAGAAAAGGACCAAATTCTAGGTATCCTGAATTCATTACATAAATCAATGAACATGATGGTTCAGCTATAAGTGGAGAAAGTAGCACAAGTGAATATGATGAATGAAAGAAAAAGTTAATACTAAAATCAATTGAATTGCATTAAATCTTTAGCAAATCTGAGCAAACTATCCAAAGCATTAGGAGTGAATTTCCTTGCAAACAAATGGCAAACATTGGTTGTCCTACCATTGTACTCACAGGTGCTTCCAAACCTTAATCTCTCCAAAAAATCTTTAGTCACATCTTTGCCATTAAATTTTGATGGATGTCGTCCACCTTTTGACCAATCAACCCAAGTCAAAGTTCTGTTAGAATTCCTCTCCCAAAATTTGATACTAATCAATGTTGGCAAATAGTGTTCATCACTATAACATGAAGGGTTGCAGTATTTTTTAAACTTAGAAAAATATGTCTCGTCGGATACTATACGAACCGCAAGGTAACGATCAATTTGAAACCATTGAGATCCTTTTCTCCATTGTGAAAGTTGAATCAATGGCCTCATTTGGTAGTTGTATCTTCCACGTCCTTGTGCACCTGGCATATCATTAGCTTCCACAAATGATAGTTTTGAGTTCATTAGATAAGTGTAGATTGTGGAGAAATTGAACAATGGTATGCATGATTCTGAAAGTAATACAAAACGTTGGTTTGAGAAATCAAGCAATGCATTTGCTAGTAGACGTTTCTCAGCCTCTATCATGCTATTCTCACCCCACTCTACCTCCTGCATGCATGAACAATAGAAAATCATATATTTTCGCTATAATTAGTCTACGTGAAAAGTTCTAAAAAAATTTTATCCTCATTATTTTGTTTAAATCTCTAAAAATAAATGGTGAATCAAAGTATCTCGGTGCACAACTAATTGCTGGAAATAAATAAAATTTACGCCACTCTATAAAGACTAACAAAATAATTAATATGTTTTCCTTCTAAAAAAAATATAATTAATATGTTTTACGATATTAGAGGAAATATTTCTAAAATATTTTTGTTGAACGGGAAATATATTGATCGATATGAACTAAAACTAAAATATCAAAATATCGAGAATCAAAAGGACAAAAACTAGTAGTTTTTTTTTTTTTTTTTGTTACAGGACAAATATAATAGACCCTCTCACATTTTTTTAGCAAATTCGTTTACTATTGAAAACATTCTGTCAAAAAAAAATTAAAACAATAATTTGATGACATTGTAGTAGGATCTAGTCGAAGCAATGTTGAACTTTCTTAGATTCTTAAGAACGAATCTGGTACAATGGTTTTCTACCATTACATTTACCAAAATTAGACATATACGTGTAGAGCTAGGTAGTTTTTTCTTCTTTTTCTGTGGAGGGAGGTGGTGAATAGTAATCTTATAAAATAAAATAAACAAAAAGTTGCAGATATAATTTCGAAACTTGTTATTATAGAATATACTACATATAATCAACATTAACGGATCGGTCTAGTGGTGAAGGGTTAACTCATTCATCTTTAAGTTTATTATGGAAAGTTTAGATGATGTGAATGGAAGAAATATAGTAGATGATGTGTAACCAAAAATATATTTATTGAATTACAACCTTATTCCATTAAAACTTTTCATCCATACATCTTTAAATTTATTGTGGAAAGTATAGATGATGTGAACGGAAAAAATATAGTAGATGATGTGTAACCAAAAATATATTTATTGAATTCCATTAAAAAATTTCATTCATGCATCTTTAAGTTTATTATGGAAAGTTTAGATGATGTGAACGGAAAAAATATAGTAGATGATGTGTAACCAAAAATATCTTTATTGAATTACAATCTTATTCCATTAAAACTTTTCATTCATGTATCTTTAAGTTTATTATGAAAATTTTAGATGATGAGAACGGAAAATATATAGTAGATGATGTGTAAACAAAAATATATTTACTTGAATTACAACCTTATTCCATTACATGTCAAAAAAACCTTATTCCATTAAAAAATTTCATTCATGCATCTTTAAGTTTATTATGGAAAGTTTAGATGATGTGAACGAAAAAATATAGTAGATGATGCGTAACCAAAAATATATTTACTTGAATTACAACCTTATTCCATTACCTTTCAAAAAAAAAAAACCTTATTCCATTAAAAAAAATCATTCATGCATCTTTAAGTTTATTATGGAAAGTTTAGATGTGAACGGAAAAAAAATATAGTAGATGATGTGTAACCAAATATATATTTATTGATTTACAACCTTATTTCTTTAAAAAAAATCCATTCATGCATTTTAAGTTTTTTAAATGGTAAAATTTAGGGTTAACATCCAAGTTTGTCCTTGAAAAAACAAAGACCTATTTCGTCAAAATAGTCCATAATATATGTGTGTGTGAAGAAATCGTTTTATATTGACTAATTAGATGAACTTTGTGAGTTAAATTAGTATCTTTTTTGTCTCTCTATAATCAAATCGGTCTGTATTTTATTTTTCTTAAGAAACAATTTGAGCATCTACCCTAAAGTTTTAATTTCTAAACTTTTAATAGGAAAAGAGAATATTTTGAATTGATACCTTGCTTGGGATTCTTCGATCATGAAACACTAAGCTTTGATTATCAACTGTTTCATTGAAAGAAGGATTAGGATGTATGTAGATAGAATATAACCCTTCATTTCCTTTGAAGAATTTCTCCCATAGTGGAGCCAACAAAACAGGACCTATTGTCAAAGAACATAAATGCAACCTTTGGTGTTTGTTTGAATGGAGCTTTATGAATCATAGGATCCAATGAAGCTCTCCAAAACAATTCATCATCATTCATGTCATGCATAGCCATAGGAATCTTGAATAAGTCTTCCAACCCATTTGAAGTAAGGTTATTAGTATCAACCAAACAATTGTTTTTGATAGAAATATTTGGTTGGTTATAATGCTCATTTGAAATGTTGGATGATAATATTGGAGGAGAATGAGAAAAACGAGGTGGTGGATTGAAGCTAAAGGATGGATCTTGAGATTTTTGGATTTGAAAGTTGAATGAAATTTTTTTGACACACAAAGTGAGTGTGATGCCAATGAGTAAACCACAACCAAAGACCAAAATATGAGTAATGAAGTTGAGTAGACAGCGTTGAACATTGAAAATATTTAGATACATAGATGAGATTATGCTTCGTTGATCCGTATTGTTCTCCATGGTCTTGGCAACTGCCCAAAAAAAAAAATGATTAGAAGGAAGAGACTTTGTGTTTTAAGGATAAATGTATACTCTTATTAAAAGGCACCGATTTTATAACAAAATGTCTTCCACATTACTTAATTACAAAGCCCTCTTCTCTCAATTTTTTTTTTGCTCAATTTAAAAAAAATTGAAATAAGGAATTGTAAATAAATAAAAAGTTATATATATTTTTCTTATACAAAATTTATAATAGTTTAATTGAATTTATATATAATTTTGACTTTTATAACATATATATTTTCAAGGTTGTTATGAGGTTTTTATCACCGATAAATATATAAAGAATGGGGCAAATATTTGTCAATGGTAAATGTAGAAAATATTTACCATTGATAAAATATTTATGATTTAACTTAAAAAAAGGCAAACATTTTTTTGTTGATAAATATAAAAAATAATAGAAATATATTTTTTCATTGATGCATGTAACGCCCCAATTCTATTTAATTATTTTTAGTTGATGTTTGAGTATTTTTATTTGATATATATGATTTATATGAATTATATGACCTTTTGGTGTGGTGTGTGTATTTAAATAATTATTTGTGTTTTATTTAAATGAATGTTATTTGTTTTATTTAATAAAATTAGGAGGAAAATAGTATTTATTTGGTTAAAGGGGAGTTATTATAATTAATTAGGAGTTAAAAGAAAATTAGTGGGGGTTGCATAGTAAATAGAAGAATTAAGGGAGTTAAGGGAAAGAAAATAAGTTATGTTTTGAGAGAATGGGAAAGAATTGGTCAGACACACTTTTGTACGTACAGTAAGAAAAGAAAACTAAGCTTTTTGGGAGAAAAGGGAGAAGAGCCAAGAACAAGGGGAATTGCCTAGAGGGGAGATTAAATTGCTGTAGTTGTTCTTCTTAACCCAGGTAAGGGTGAGGTTAACTTTCAATCAATAATATATATGTGATTTCTGAAATTGAATTGAAAGTTGTGTTCTTGACCTAGGGTTAGAAAGTGGTGATAATTTGCAAAATGTTGATGATTATGTTGTTGATTTCACGTTTATGTGTTGCTTTGAGTATTATGTTGCATATAGAACCTGTAAACATTGTTCTAATTCATTTTGGGTGATTGGGGGATCAAAATTGGGTTTTTGGATGAAAAAGGGCTTAGAAAATCGTAGTTTGAAAACTGCCCCGATGAAGCTTCGCTTGAAGCGAGATATTTCTCGCTTAAGCGAGATTCCCAGAATGCTGTCCAGATGAAATCTCGCGTAAGCGAGATGCAAGCGAAGTCCAAGCGAGATTTCCCCAGACTTTCGTCATTTGACTCGCTTGAAGCGAGATTAGCTCGCTTAAGCGAGATTGGCCCTGTACGACCTTTTTATGTAATTTTTCAAAGTGTTCCAAACCCAAACCTAAGCTTCCTAGGTTGATTATTGGATTTTTAGAGAATTTTTGGAGTAATAATAATATAGAATGGAGATGTTTATGAGGCATATATGGATGATTCTTATATGAAATGAAATGAATTATACTTTGCTAAGTTTGCAATTGTCCATGGTGTTGTGGTGTGGTTGAGTCAAGTTGGGGAGTGTGTCATAAATAAATTAGGCACAGTTGTTGTTGTTGAATTGTCGTGGTGTAAGTCATACGTAGATGTATGCATTGTTGGTTGGTGGTTGTTGTCGTTGTTTTGTGTTGTCCAAGTTGGGAAGTGTGTCATAAATGAATTAGGCACAGTTGTTGTTGTTGAATTGTCGTGGTGTAAGTCATACGTAGATGTATGCATTGTTGGCTGGTGGTTGTTGTCGGTGTTGTCATGTTGTATGTTGATATACACAGTTGGAGTCTGATGCATTGTCATTCAAAGCGGTGAGAGCTTATGCTCTGGAACGCCTTGTCGTTCAAAGCGGGAGGACTCATGTCCTGGAACACTTTGTTGTTCAAAAGCGGTGAGGACCTCGGTCCTGGAATGCAATGTCATTCAAAGCGGTGAGAGCTTATGCTCTGGAACGCCTTGTCGTTCAAAGCGGGAGGACTCAGGTCCTGGAACACTTTGTTGTTCAAAGCGGTGAGGGCTCTGCCCTGTATTTTGGTACCACAAGCATGTGCATTGTTGCATTGTCGTAGTTGTTGTGTTGGGTGAGTTGTCGATGTTGTTGATGTGTCGTTGGTGTTAAGTCGTTGTCGGTGTGTCGTCATCAAGAATGAAGTTGGTTTCGAATTAAATATAATTGGAGTAGTGTTGATAATCAAGTATGATGCTATATTTATATGTATATTTCTTATTGATGTTGTTGATGTGAATTTACTGTTGTTTCTATGCATTGATGAACTTTATATATATATTATTGTTGTTCGTGAATCTCACCCCTTCTGCTTGAAAATGTTGCCCTTCGTATGGGTAACTTGCAGGTGATCCTGAGTAGTAGGTGGTGGCTCAACGTCTAGGACTTGTTACGTATGGGATGGGATTTCTATATTACTTTCACTCCTATGTATTGAATTTTGAGACATGATGATGTAGCTTTTGTTGAAACATTTTGATGAGGCCTTTGTGCCAAGATTTTACTTGAGGATTAATTGTGATTGAAATGAATATTCCGCTGCAAATTTCTATAAGTTGGTTGTTGAAGTTTAATAGTTTTATTTTCTATTAAAGAATTTTTATAAGCAGTGTAATGCTCCGTTTGTGGTTTAACTCTGATTATTTTATTTAAATTACGTATTTTTGGGAACGGGGTGTTACAATGCATAAAAACACGAAACATGTGTTTATTCTTAATTTTTTTCATCATGTCCGCATAGAAATTTAATCTCTACTAGACTAAGTTGTCCTAAATTCCTTTCAAAAAAAGTGGTCCTAATACATCTCACACTCTCCTTGATTTAGCATTACCAATTTCAAATATTAGTTTTATTTTCTTGATAATATAGTATTAGTTCTTTATTTTCCACAAAAAATTATTAGTTTTTCATTAACCTGAGATGACCCTCTAATCGTGTTTTTAGGACATATTGCATGTTAGAATATTGAAAACATAAATTATGTATTAAAATTTATGATAATCTATTTTTCAGAAAGTAAAAAATCAATTGTTGTCCACAAATACCTACTACTATTTGTGAAATCTTTATCATGTGTCCTTGCACATGTTAGTATGACATATATATTTTTGTCAAATAATCTGGTAGTTGAGGATCTCACAGTCTAAATATAAAAAAAAAAATAAAAATGAAGAGTTTGAGGTTCAAACCTACGTAATATTGTTATTGCATCTATCAACTCAAATGTACTTATATAAAACCACTTATAATTAATTATTCCTATAACAAATGTAAATGGGGACATAAATTAATACCGCCATACTTTAAAAAGTTTAAAATGTTAAAATCTGCATTAATATGCAACCCATATAATGGAAACTTTGAAAAATGGGATCCATTGTCAGGCTGCCAACATTAAGTGGTGATCATAATTCATGATCATCCATGGTCTTTCGTGTATGACTTTATTCTTATATTCTTCTCCCATCACAATCTACCATGTAAAAAGCATGATCGACATCCATTAACTCTACCTTTCCCGTGAATATGAATTTCTATTCATTCTCTAACTCGCTCTTCATGATTTTATAACTTATAACCAAGGTTTTTCACAAGAAGCTAGGAATACCTACGAATCTAAAACCCTTTCATCTTGCTTTTCGCAGTGTGATTCACTTCTTTTTTTTTTGTAATTTTTGTACGAGATATCGTTTTATCCACAACTGACGAAGTCCGGCTGACCACCCGCTAAAACCTCTGAACCGCTGAAACCTAAGGCTCAAACAGACTGCTAAGTTGACACCGTCAGTTTGAATGGTTCCGGACTTTGAACCCGAAACCCTCCCGGAACTGTCCGTTGTCCAGGCCTACCTCTAACACACTTCAATAAAAAATAGCCACCTCGTCAAAAAAATTAAGCATTTACCCGTTGACCGGTTGCAAAAGTTGAGAAGAAAAACATCTTGCAAAAAAAGAAAAACAAAGCTTGTTGCACTCTAGACTCCCCTCCATGCATAAATTATGCAATGTCCTTACCAACTGAGCCAAGTTCACGGAGATTTTTTTTCTCTAATATTTATTCAATTTAAAAATGACATTCTCTTTTGCAGAAGTTTTTCCGTTAATATACAGAAGCATAACATCATCTGCAATGTCATTCTCTTTTGTTTTATAATTGAAAAACATATTTTTTGGTGATTGTTCACAAAAGATATTTCAATTGATTTGTCCATATGGCATTATCTAGGGAAAAAACTACTTAGATCAAGAAGTCTTTATTTTTTAGCATATGGTTGCAAAGAATATTTGTCAATTTGGGTTAGAAAACTTCCATTAACAGACTATCAGAACGTGAAAGAATAGTACAAGTATGATGAAAGGTCGTGTCGAAAAGAGGATAAGTTGAAGTTCACACTAAAAATAAAATAAAATAAATAGTTAGACTCTTATAAAATGGAATCGATAACAAGTCAACAAATTAAAAAGATTGATGACATGTACAATTATAATTGAAGTGTGTAGATGCGTGTATTAGAGAGTATTATCATTATGTTTATGTTTAGGGAATCCATCTCTCGTTTTTGGGTATAAAAAAAATCATTATGATAGTTAACCAAAAAATTATGGAAGTTAGTCCGTCGGAAAATAATAATAAACGCTTTCAGAATTTTGATATTTTTTGAATTGAAAAAGTTAAAATATAATAGTTAGTATAATCCTTTTAAAAAAATAGATTAGAGTCGGTATACCATTCAAGTTTATTTATTTTTGTAAAGGTTAGTTCTAAACCAATTTGCTAATTTTCTTTTAGCAATTGACTAATATGAAATTCCTTATTAGAATCCTGACCAATTTATTATTTTTTTCAGTCAAAAAAATAAAAATAAATAATGAGCAATTGACCAATTTCCTAATTAATACAATTTCTTTTGACGAACCTAATTATAATATGTATTTTTTTGGTACAAAATTACAATATAATTTTAGTCCTTTAAAAAAAATCAGATATTCCTTCAAAAAAGATCAGATATATATATTTTTCAAAAATAGAAAAGATCCTTTTTGACAAAAAAAAAAACGATAGCCTTTTCAACGGAGGGGTGACTAGACTCTTAACGGCGTCGTATTAAAGTCTGAGAGTCAATAACGGCGTGCGCGTTTTACAGTTAAACCGTGTCCCCTAAATATAGCACGTGTCATCCTATAAATAGTTACTACTATGTTCCTATTTTCTTATTTCCACCCATAAACAAACCTAACTAAATCTCAAATAATAAAACTCCAATTTCATTCTTAATTCTTAACTTTATAACAATTTTCATTTTATTTTTCTTTCCTCAACAAAACGCATAAAACCCAAACCCAGGTAACGCGATTTTCTATTCTCCTATTCTATGCCTTAATAACTGAATTGATTAAACTTTGTTGAATTGAATTAATCTGAATTGAATTTGAATTTGAATTTGAATTTGTTTGTAATTAGGTACCATGTTAGAGCAGTTACTGATTTTCACAAGAGGAGGATTAATCCTTTGGTCGTGCAATGAAATTGGTAACGCGTTGAAAGGATCACCGATCGATACATTGATTCGATCTTGTCTTCTAGAGGAGCGATCTGGTGCGGCATCTTACAATTACGATGCACCTGGAGCTTCTTATTCTCTCAAATGGACGTTTCACAATGATCTAGGTCTTGTTTTCGTCGCTGTTTATCAGCGAATTCTGCATCTGCTTTATGTGGATGATTTGCTTGCTGCTGTTAAGCGTGAATTCTCGCAGGTTTATGATCCCACCAGAACTGTGTATCGTGATTTTGATCAGATTTTTAAGCAGTTGAAGATTGAAGCTGAGGCACGTGCTGAGGATTTGAAGAAATCGAATCCGGTGGTTGTAGGTGGGAACAGGAAACAGCAGGTGACATGGAAGGGAGATGGATCTGATGGGAAGAAGAATGGCAGTGGTGGTGGTGGTTTGAAGAATGATGGTGATGGGAAAAACGGGAAGAAGAATTCTGAGAATGACCGTTCTGTTATTGTGAATAACGGTAACGGTTATAATTTGAGGAGTAACGGTGTTGTTGGTAATGGTAATGTTAGTGTAAATGGTAAAGAGAATGATAGTGTAAACAATGGAGCTTTTGATGTAAATAGGCTCCAGAAGAAGGTTAGGAACAAAGGTGGGAATGGAAAGAAAACAGACACTGTTGTAACCAAGGCTGAGCCGAAAAAGGTGGTTAAGAAAAATAGGGTTTGGGATGAAAAACCCGTTGAAACTAAATTAGATTTTACGGATCATGTTGATGTTGATGGGGATGCGGATAAGGATAGGAAGGTTGATTATTTGGCTAAGGAACAAGGGGAGAGTATGATGGATAAAGATGAGATTTTTAGTAGTGACAGTGAGGATGAAGAGGATGATGACGATGATAATGCTGGGAAGAAGAGCAAGCCTGATGCTAAAAAGAAGGGTTGGTTTTCATCTATGTTCCAGAGGTAAACTTGCTGAACTTGATAAATTAGTTTTTTTATTTTTATATAAGTTGAAAAGTTTGTTTGCTTTATTTAGATTTATGCTAAGTAGCTTACCTCGTAGAATCCGATTGATGTTGTGTTGCTTGAAATAGTGAAAAGTGTTATTTCCGTGAATTGGATTTTGTTGTCTGCTGCATTGTTTCTAATTGATGATTCCTTGACAATACTTCAATTGTTTTAATTCTAATGATGATTTACTGCAATTGGTGGTAGCAATAAAATTACACTGTAAACTTCCTTGGATTGAAATCTTATTCATAGTTGTCCTTTGCTTTTAAGACATATGTGCATCATTTGAAATTAGGATGTCGAGCTTATTTAACTTGTAATGGTATTGGTATTGGTTTGAAAGTCAGGAAAGGTGTTGAGGTCAGGGTCATGTATGGATATGACAAAGCATAAAGGGATGAATAAATTAAATTGTTACTCTTGGTCATAAATGAATTTCCTCTTACATGTTGCATTGATTTTTGTTTTTCTAAGATTTTATGATGATGCCCTGTTTCCATTTTCCTTGTGACGGTATCGTCAGGGGTGAAATTTATTTAGTTGTTTGCAAATAACCTTGATCTGCTACTTTGATTGAATAATTTTACAACTTCACTTTGAAATTATTACTACTAGTTTATTTCAATTTTCAGCTTTTTCATTGAAATGACTACTAATGAAGTTTATTTACCTGCTTGTGCTCAGTATTGCTGGGAAGGCCAATTTGGAGAAGTCGGACTTGGAACCAGCTTTGAAAGCTCTGAAGGATAGACTCATGACCAAGAATGTGGTATGTATTTATCCTCAACATCATTAGATGTGGTGGCTTCAACGTCTAGATTTTGTTATATTGGCTACTTTTTGCTCTTAAGCTAGATAATATTTTTTACATTCTTTGTCACTTGTAGGCTGAGGAAATAGCTGAGAAGCTATGTGAATCGGTGGCAGCTAGTCTTGAAGGAAAAAAACTGGCTTCATTTACAAGGATATCTTCCACAGTGCAGGTATTTTTTCTACCTTTTTTCCCTATCAACATTTGATGCCGGCTTTTTATTTATATGCAATTTCACATTATTCATACTTATGCTGTGTTTTGAAAAATAATGCAGGCGGCAATGGAAGACGCACTGGTTCGTATTTTAACTCCTAGGCGTTCTATTGACATTTTGAGGGATGTTCATGCTGCAAAAGAGCAAAGGAAACCATATGTTGTTGTATTTGTTGGAGTTAATGGAGTTGGAAAATCTACTAATCTTGCTAAGGTGAAGGACGTTCATATATTCTTCTCCTCTTTATGTAAAAATTCCTTATCTTGGGCTTGCTTTTTAACCTGAAGGAGATATTCCATTTTCTGTGTGATTATGCAGGTTGCTTACTGGCTTCAGCAACACAACGTTAATGTCATGATGGCTGCCTGTGATACATTTCGATCAGGAGCTGTTGAGCAGTTGCGGACTCATGCACGCAGACTTCAGGTTTACATTGATTTTAGTGCTTAAAGATTAATACATATATTGTTAGTTAATGTTAATAATAACCTTATAATTCCCCCTTTCAGATCCCTATATTTGAGAAGGGTTATGAAAAAGATCCTGCTGTTGTGGCAAAAGAAGCAATTCAGGAAGCTTCACGGAATGGTTCGGATGTCGTGCTAGTCGATACAGCTGGTCGTATGCAGGTAATAATTGCAGTTGTTGTTGTAGCAAAAGTTTAATTTTATGGGGGTGTACAATATACCAAATGACTCGTATTATTGGTTATCTGTTAGGAACCCGGGATTAATACCGGTTTTATATTGACTAACAAAATATAGGAAAGCAACAGATCACCTGAGCCAAGGCTCCTTCAGAGAGGAATATCTTACTCTGCCTAACTGAATGAAACAGTTACTAACTTCTAGAAAGAATGGATGATTGTAGTCCAGCTACCCTCCCAATCATTTATGCGCTTATTCCTAACAGATTCCCCTTAAGAAATGGAACCTCTGACGCCACATCATTAACCATCAGCTCTCTTAAGTCTTCTAGAGTATACCCTCCAAGGTTTGGCATGTGGGCCAGTATAGAGTATACCCTCCGAGTATTGCTGTTCACACTTCAATGTTTGCTAAGAAACACCAGTATTTTACGAAAATAACCCCTTGGCAGTTAACTACCGATGAACTAAACCGGCGGTAGTTAACTACCGATGTGGTTATTTTCCATCGGCAGTTAACTGCCGAAGAGCTTCAAACCTGAAATTTTCCATCATAATGATGGCGGATTCTTTCCCTTTCAACATATTCCATCGTAGACAACACTGGTTTCTAATAGGTCGGTAAATATCATAAGATGATAATTAAAATCAGGACATTGATTGCATTTGGTTTTTAAACCACGTTTAGGTTTTGGCCTTTGGAGCTTGATCCCTAATATTGAACCTTCATGGTGTTTATGATTTTGTTTTTGTTTCAATTCCAGCTGCAAGATTCTGAATACACATGCCAATATTGAATCTAAGATGTGTTTGTTACCTTAACATTTAAACTCAGATTATTGTAACTCAGTTTAGGCCATTGTTTGATGCAATGATTACCTTGCTTTCTGAAAAACAATTTGTATATAGTAGTAGTTGTGTGACATATAAATCAGTGTTGTGAAATAGTAGTTATAGCTTATCAAACAAATCGTTATTTCCTGCGATTGTTAACACTGACATAGATGCCATTTGCCATGTTCTCTCCTTCCCCTACCCCTTAATTATTTTTTTAGAATGGAAAATTTCAGGTTTGAAGCTCTGCGGCAGTTAACTGCCGATGGAAAATAACCACATCGGTAGTTAACTGCCGCCGGTTTAGTTCATCGGTAGTTAACTGCCGAGGGGTTATTTTCATAAAATACTGGTGTTTCTTAGCAAACAGTGAAGTGTGAACAGCAATTTTCATACCCTCCAAGGTTTGGGACGTGGGCCAGTATCCACAATTTGATCCTCTTTGTGGCCCATTTCATTATTGGGCACCAGAGCTCTATCATTGTTCCAGTTTCTAGGCCTTTGCAGTCAAGAGATAGTACTGAAAATGAACCTTTTATGTTTATTGGAATAGAGGAAAATTGTCATAGTTGAATGGTTTTGGTTATATTTAGAGACTATTGACGATGTTTATTTGAATGCATTTATATCTTCATCACTTCATCTTACATGTCACTGATGGTTTTCAGGATAATGAACCATTGATGAGAGCACTGTCAAAGCTGATCTACCTTAACAATCCTGACCTGGTCTTATTTGTTGGAGAAGCACTGGTTGGCAATGATGCAGTTGATCAGCTTTCAAAGTTCAACCAGGTTAGATTCTATATATTCAATACTAATAGTAGCTTTGTCCAACCACAATTGGGTCTTCGTTTCTCTTTTTCCCATATGTCTGTTATTGAACCCATTTATTTTGTTGCAGAAACTGGCTGACCTCTCCACATCTCCTACACCCAGATTGATTGATGGGATCTTGCTCACAAAGTTTGACACTATTGATGATAAGGTATGCAAATACTGGAATTGCAAGTAAATTTATGGCTAAGCATTTGGATATTCTTGATGAACATTTATTGGTCGGCTAGGACGGAGACTGTCCATTTTTAAAAAATAAACTACAACCATCGCTGCCATTAAAAATAACTGGTTATATAGTCAAATATAATTTTAATATAGAGGATTAAGAACTGCACCAGGTGCAGTTTGTTTCGAACACTAGAGGATCTTGAAACCGTCTGCTAATTATGTTTGGTTTTGTCAGGTGGGAGCTGCACTTTCAATGGTTTACATATCTGGAGCTCCAGTCATGTTTGTGGGATGCGGACAGTCCTATACCGACCTCAAGAAACTCAACGTCAAGTCCATTGTGAAGACGCTCCTTAAGTGAAAGGATGAACCTATTTTAGTTTCGGTCGTGAGACTCTTCTCTTCACCTGCGACCGGTCTGTCACAAATGTTTTCAGTTTGCAAGTTACTTGATGATCCTTGTTAATCCTATTACTCTGTAGGCCAAACTATGTGGCTATGACTTTGGATGCAGTTTGGTTTGTTTATTTTGGAAAGCTTTCTTCCCTCCTTTAACTATTTTGGAAAACTTAATATATCCCAATATATAAAAATGTATTTCTGTTTGTTTCATCTATGGTTTTTAAGAGCAGACATATAAAAATCGTTTTAAATTGCAATGAAAAGGGACGAGTACAATCTGAATAAATTATACGAGTGCTTCACACAAAAATCGTTTAACAATGTTATAATTTGGAATTTAACCTTTTTAATTCTCTGTTATTCTTGAACTTTGATTTCCTTAAAATTTTACTGAGAAAATAATACAAAGTAGAGTTTAAAGGAAACGATCAAGTTATACAGCAAATATTTATCTAGTTGATAATAATGCAGCTCTAGTTTTTGTCAAAGAAATAAATAATTCAGCTCAAGTTGATAAGAAAAGCTCATATTTTACAAGCATGTAAGTTATAATTCTGCTGCTAACTTAGATCGTGTTAGTGTGTAAAGAAAAATTAAATGTGCTAGTTAAACCTACCAAAGGAGATCCTAAACAAGAATTTAAAATCGCACTTTGTATATATGAACTATCAACATAATCTAATTTTGTTAATTGATTAGATGTTCATTGATCATGATTTTGTTTGGATAGAAAAGTTCTCTCGATTCATTAATTCCATCTTATAATTGATTAATATGTTTTTAGTCCATACAATAGTAATAGTATGCAAATGTATCTTGGGTCAGTGGCGTTCGATAAGATTTAGTCAAGATCCTACAATATGTTCGAACGTACCCCTAACTCGCTAAACTTTTAGAGGATCAAAAATTTATAATTACAATAATGTATAAAATGTAAAATATTAAACACTAATATGTGCCATTTACAATTGCCACAAGTCACATGGACGAACTCACAAGCATTTGAATTGTTGCTGTGACAAGATGTAACACACCCTGCCTCTACTCTGGAACGGAAAAACAGTTAACCTCTCAGAAAATGAACAGTTAACCTCTTCTAATTGTATTTTTGGATAGGGATGGAGTTTTATATATTAACTCTACTAATTATAAATATTACCACAAAAAAGGTGTAAAAGGTAACTTATTAGTAGCGTCGAGCCATATTACTAACTTCTTACAACCTTCGGCGATTACAACAGGAAATGAATTTAATAAAGAATTCATTCCCGTTAATTTTTTAAAATTGATTATTATTATTATCTATTTCATCCCAAAGGATTATGAAAAGGTGCAATTTGTTTAAAACTCATGCAGGAATCTTAGGTAATGGCTCGCCAGTTCACCAAACCACGTTGTTGCTTCCAATTGCCAACTAGCTTACGTAGATTCTCAAGCAACCATTGTTTACTATTATTACTACTTTTTTAAATAATAACAATAATAATGACATGTTTCAAATCTCATGCATGTTACAATTGTAAAATAATTATGTGTCACCGTAATTAATAATAATAATTTCACATTCACTAAATGTTTTCTGAAAAATATATTGAATTAAATGTTGTGTTCAATCCTATAAAAGCTACTCAATTCTGACTAGTCTTTCACCACTAATAAGACAAACAAAACATAGCCATGAATATGGCTTCTTCTTCTCCAATATTGTTGATGATTATTTTCTCAATGTGGCTGCTAATTTCCTACTCTGAATCCACAGATTATCTGATTGGAGATAGTCACAATTCATGGAAGGTTCCTCTTCCATCACGAGGTGCACTCCCCCACTGGGCCTCTGCTCACGAATTCACAGTCGGTGATACTATCCGTAAGCCATATAGCATCGCTCTTAATTAACTACTTCTTAACTACATATAAAAAATGATGAATAAAAAAGTCCAAATTAATCCATGATTTATCTCTATGTATTATAATGAGTCAAAATTAAAGAATGACTAATTTGTTTCTCTTATGACTAATTGAATTATGTAGTGAAAATTGATTAGTTATTGGATACGTGTTTAATGTATTTATGCATGTATACATGCATGCAGTGTTTGAGTACGATAACGAAACAGAATCTGTGCACGAAGTGGGAGAGCATGACTATATAATGTGTCATACAAATGGAGAACATGTGGAGCACCACGATGGCAACACTAAGGTCGTGCTTGATAAAATAGGAGTATATCATTTCATAAGTGGAACAAAGAGTCATTGCAAGATGGGATTAAAGCTGGCTGTGGTTGTCCAAAACAAGCATGACCTAGTTCTCCCACCTCTAATTACAATGCCTATGCCACCTTCGCCGTCCCCGTCACCAAATTCGTCCAGTAATAAAGGTGGTTCTGCTGGCCTTGGATTTGTCATGTGGTTGGGGGTTTCATTGGTGATGATGATGTTCCTAATATGATAGATTATGTAAGTTTCTACATAGACGTCCGTTTCTATAAGAATTAAGCTTTGTGACTACATACATATATACAATGCAATATCGTGTGGTCAAGATCACTTACATTTTCATTTTGCTTTCATTTTTTGTTAATTTCATGGAAAAGCGTTTTTTTAAATGAACCATCGT
This sequence comes from Medicago lupulina, assembly GCA_958299785.1. NCBI lineage: Eukaryota > Viridiplantae > Streptophyta > Magnoliopsida > Fabales > Fabaceae > Medicago > Medicago lupulina. Next base: position 1,900,586 of record OY283143.1, on the reverse strand, counting down.
AAAATACTGGTTTTTTTTAAGGGTCATGAAATACTTGGTTGAAAAAATAAAAAAGAAGAAACTAATGACTATATATGGTGTGCAGACTCTAATTGGTTCAAGTTATATAAGTTTTGTGCGATACACACTCTCTAGACAAATAATTTCAATCTAATTGTATCGGTGATTGAATGAATGTTTACAAATTGAAAACACTAACAAAAAATTCCACGATCATGTCAATACGATTACATGCTCCATCACATTTGTCTATAAATATCACTTGTAAATCTCATGTTAGGAAAACTCAATCAATCAAACGATCATTTGACTTGTATTTTGACTTTGTCTATTTGCTTTTCATTTACTTCTGTTTTTTCAAACTTAGTAATTCTCAAAGACCTCCCAAAATTTGTACTTGACATTCTTTGAAGGATTTAAGGAATCTAGTACCGATAGATAAAGTTGATTATTTTGACCTAATCGCTTGAAGAAAAGAGAATCATTATCGAAAGTTATTAACCAAATCCTCGACTAACTTTTAAGTTCAACAAAAGATACATTAATCATCTCTCATGAATGATAATTTTTTTTTATTACAATAACAAATAATAAACTAAAGCATCCCTAAAAAAAAAAAAACTAAAGCAAGAATCCCTTCAACAAAAATGGGAAATTTAATAGAAGAGTAATATAACAAAACAAATGAACATTTATATTATTGAAACTTTATTACAAAATTGCTAAAGTAGCAGCATATTACATATATTAGCCTATTGGGTAAATCAACTAATACAACTTTGTCACATAAGAAAGAAAATTAAAGGACACACTACAACAAGAAGTTTACGAGGATATAGGTGGTATGTTTGTAAGCCATCCATCCTTATTTATGAAAGATGATAAAGAATATTCATTTACTTCTGAGTTATTTAGGCTTTTTTTCATCCAAGAGACACGTTCCTTATTATTGGCTCCTGGTCCTGTACAATTGATTTCTGCATATGTGAGCTGATTTCTGCAAGTTATTGGCAAATTAAGAAAAGGGTCACATAAAAATAAAAATAATAACATTTTAACATACCACAAAAAAGTTGTTTTCATATAAAATCAAAGAATGTATATTTTTAAACTTACACTTGATTTTGCCAATGCCAAGCATTCCATCCTTGTGGAGCCACCACTGATGAAAAATATGTTTCCCAAAATATAACTCTTGAATATGGCCCCCAAGGTCTTCCTAGAGCCACTTCACCATTTCCAACAATAGACCCTTGTTTAAAAACAAAACCATTTGTATCAGATGGATTTTCCCTACGTTGAGCAGTTACAAAACCTGGAGGCATCGAATTCTTCTGTGTGGCGTTTATCATACAATTCTACAAGAGTAAAATCCCAAATAAAAATAAATACTTAGGGATGAAAAGCAAAAACAATTATATTTGCAGGAACAAAAATATGATTAAACCAATTTTTTTGGTCAAGTAAGCTAGTACTGGCTAGTGCTCACACATATTATATGTCGGGAAGTGTGGTGTCTGAGATTAAACTAAAGAATATTAAAAAGAAGAAAATCGTGTCTATGTTTTACCTCAAAATAAGACTGGCCAGAACCAAAAATAAAGTCGGCATCACCTTGAATATAACAGTCTTTAAAATAATGTCGTCCCATTGCCGCAAACAAAGTATCTTGATAACTCAAAAATCTACAGTTAAAGATTGCAGATTTGTCTCCGTAGAAAGCAGCTGACAATGCTTGTTTGATAATATTTGACCCTCCATCCAAATTATATGAGTTCTGCAATCATACAATGATGTATCAACTAAAAACAAATATTGGAGAATATCACAATTGTTGTTGTATTGATTTTTCTTGATTTTACCTCGAAAGTAATGCACTCACAATCACATTAGTTGCGAATGAACTGAATGTAGATCCCCATCTTGATGGTCTTTCACGTTGATTTGAAATAATTGTTGTAGTGTTACTACCGGATCCTTCTAAAATTATACATGGCTTCGAAATGGGAATATTAATCTTTTCCCTACACAATTTTATCGCTTGAACGTTAATCTTTTAACTCGTTAAAACTGAATTATATATTTTAACATAAAAACGAGAACAGTGTAATTCAAACATATTTTAAATGAGGTGAATGTAATTTACTCTAAATTTTAATATTTTGTATAGGAAATTAAACATGTAACAACATTTTAACTTACCAATAGACGCCCGGATTTATGTGAATCTTAAACCATTGATTGTTATTTTGCTTTATAGAATATATGGCAGATTTGATTGTTGTGAAATTACCCTTTCCCGTTTGTTGGTCAACAATGACTGTATTTTGAACATGACTTCCACCACAATCTTGGGCTCTACTAAGACAAAAACAACTACTAATAAACATGATCAGAGGGAAAAACATTTGTGAAAGAAGCATCCCCATGGTATCGATCTTAAGTGAACAATTGTAATACACACATGTCTTATTGGTTCATTATTAAATAGACTTTGAAAGTTATACGTTTTCGTGGAAAATTTTAGATTATGGAACACATTTACAGTGACAGCTCTAATCTATCAATAGATGTACTACTTTTGTTGTTTTTTTTTTTTTGACAAGACTACTTTTGTTGCTAAGAAAGATAATTAAATTCATTTATAAATATGACTTTTGTAGTTTTGTTCTATTCTTAATTAAGATATTCTTAATTATTTAAACATTATTTTTATTTTTTTTGACAAATATTTAAACATTAATTAAAATGGAGATGAATTTAACTTTTTTTTGAACGGAAATGAATTTAAGTCTATATATTGCACATCAGATGCTCTTTCTAAAAGTAAAAAACAATAATTCTAAATATAGCGAAAATTTCTATCACGAAAGCATCCCGACTGTTGTGGTACAACACTTGCGTTTTTTTTTTTATGTAAGATTCTCTCATGCGTTTTTCTCTCCCATTGCTATTTTTTATGTGATTAAATTATTTTATAATACTTCTAGGAAATAAATATGAAAATTAGCTTTCTTGAAATTTTCGTGAGCATATGTCTTCGCGACATATAACATCACTCATCAAATCCTCTAATTAATCACGAGATTCTTGAATATTTGAGAAAATATCACCAAAAGATTTTTTTTTCTTATTTTACTTTTTTTGTGTGACTTAAAATGGTTATTTACTTAGATAGATGCCTAGTTAGGGGTGCAAGAGGTTAAGATAAAACTGAAAGTTTAAACTGAACCAAACCAAAAAAGTATCCGATTTTTTCTGGTTCGGTTCAAAATTGAACCAATCAAAATTGACCTTGCTTGGTTTGGTTTTCGATTTTTCATTTTGAGATCCATAGAACCGATAAACCGAACCGATAATTTGTTAACAACTTTCATATCTTAGAAATTCTAAAGTTTTAAAGTCGGAATTGTTTTATATCGAGAACACCATTGATTGTATATCAAATGTTCAAACCAAAAATATTTCTTTGTAATTTGTTTGTTTAGAAGTCTCTTGCTTTTGTGCTTGAGCATAAGAAATGTCTTGCTTGTGTGCTTGGACATTTGTAATCAGATTGGATTATAGCTAAAATTTCCTTGGAAATGCAAGGGGAACTAGACTACTTCCATATTGTAGAATGAACCGGTATAATTTCTTTATGTCTTTCTCTTTTCTCTCTATCCCTTTTATATCTGTTACATTAGACTCTGAACATTGATCCAGACTCTGAGCTCTATCAGACTCTGGACTCTGAACTTAGTTAAAAAAAACAGTTATAATAATTCAACCACTTTTCTTGTGTTTTTCTCATCTTCAGATTTCATGAACATTTGGTCCCTCTCGTATTTTGACATTCAATTTGGATTTCATGTCACTTCACTAAATGATGTGGCAGCCACGTCAGATTTTATCTTGCTTTATAATTGTTTTTTTTGTTACTTGCTTTATAATTGTTTAATTCTGATATTTAATTTTCTTAATTAAAAGCATAATTAAAAAAAGAGTTATTCAAAATAAATTAAATAGAGTTAAAAAAACCCATCTGTTGTTGTCATCCTTCTCACAACACGAACTCGTCTCCAAATCACGAAGACTCGCTCGTAATTACATGCCAATAGATAACAAGATGGATGGACTGCTTTCTAATTTTTTTTCTTCAGATTTTTGAGTTAACAAATACTATGTTTCTGAAGAAATTCGGGTTCCAAAATGAAGGATTTTTTTTCATGGACTTGTTAATTTCTCTTTTGGGTTGGTAGATTTTTATTTATGGGTAGTAGGTGGATGGATTTTTGCTGCTCTTAGAAGAAAATAAGAGTGTGTTGCTGTCTCATTGGGATTTTTTGCTCAATGAATTTTAGGGTTTATTGTCATGGTTTAATAAGTAACGTATTCAAGTCTTTGAAAATACGAATTTATTAAAAAACGAATCGAGAAGAAGAAGAAGAATGGGGTTCAATAGCAACGAGGAAGGACACAAATTAGGGTTCTAGAGAAATTGATTTGCAATTTCGTAATTCTTTTTACTTTAATTATATTTTTATTTAAGAACATAAGATACAAGATTTAAAAATTTAAAAACAAAATAACCAAGTTGCTTGGGCTCCAGTGGTAAGGACCTCCTTTTAAGGACGTACCTGGGGAGTACCGGGTTCGAATTCCAAGGGAACAACTCTTGACCAATGTGCATACCTCTACGCAGCATTGGTGAGTCGGAAACCGGTGCAAAAGCAAAAAAAAAAAAATTAAAAACAAAATAAAATCTAACATGTCTGCCACATTCATTATGATGAACATATCCACCTCATTTAGTGAGGTAACATGTCATCCAAATTGAAGGTTAAAATAGGAGGGGATCAAATGTTTAATTTTTCTAAAAAATAGGAACCAAAACCGTTTTTTTTTTTTTTTTTATATGATGGCCGGGTTAAAACCTAACATCTTGTATATATTATCCATTGTTTATATCAATTGAGTTAAATGACGGACTAAAACCGCGTTTAAGTCTATATTATTATATACATAACTCTTTAAAAAAAATTATATACACAAATTAACACATATGTGCCACCGATCAAGAGAACAGAAGGTGCACATTTATACGCCCTGCCTCCATTCTGAAACGGAAAAACACTTAACCTCTCAAACAATGAACAGCTATGAGTATAATATATCCTATAATTTTTTTATTGGAATTTAACTCTTCTAATTATAAATATTACCACAAAAAGTGTAGAAGTAACTTAATAGCATCCTCCTATTAATCTTTGACATTCGATTCCCGTTAATTTGTCTCAAATTGTTCTATTTCATCCAAAGGATTACGAAAAGGTGCAATTCGTTTAAAACTCAATGCAGGAATCTAATGTTATGGCTCGCCATTTCACCAAAGCATATAGTTGCTTCTAATTGGCAAGTGCCTCTTTCAGCAAAAAAAAAGACAAGTTTATACCATAAATTATTTTCGGCCACCAATGTTTACCATCACTACTACTCCTACTTCAATGATAATAGCAAAATACCAACTTGTCAATAATGCTAGAAAGACAAGCCTTCAATCCGAAGATTCTCAGTTCCAGTTTTATTAGTTTCTTTAAAAAGAGGTAAAGTAAACTTTTTTTTATAAACGGTCTTTGAACTTTAAGATTTATTTTTCAAGACAAAATTGCTCTCATTTCTTAGAATGTGTCAAATAATTAGGAAATTGTTTCTTTTTGGACGGTGCAATTATGGGATGTTCACTGTTGAAAAATATATTTGTTTTTGAGAGACAAAAACCCAAAGAAATGATGAAAACCCCTTGAATTCATTCAAAGATAATTAAATATAAGGTTGTACTAACAAGTGTCTTCAGAACTTTTAAAGATTTTAAATTTCAAAATTATTTTTTTTAAAAAGTAAAAATATTATAAATTTTAATACATCAGATATACAAATTTTCATAAAAATATATTATTAAAAGTCTTTAAAGAGTTTTGAAAACACTTATTAACATTTCTCTTAAATATATACTCCCGCATGTTTATAAGTATTGGAAGAAAAAACCCACTCTAAAAAGGAAGAAAAAATAAAAATTGTTACGGAGACACATCATTTTTGCTTGGGTAGAATACGTAGACTCATTTAACAAGATAATTTAGATTTTTTTAATCAAATGTAACCTTGTATAATGTCTTCACATCCAATATTATAAAAATTAGAATTTAACGTATAATTATTTTACACGTGTATCTAATGAAGTGTTGCTAAGTTATTTAATGAACATATATATCAACATGTCTTTAAATAATGTATGTTACAATATATCAATATGAGTTTAGTTCGGTTGGTAAGACCGTTAGATTACTTGATAAAAAAAATGATGTATTTATACAACTAAATTTGAACAACTTTCTCTTTCATATTTATACTCTTTTTATAGTCTCTATTGTTTTTATTCAAAAATAAGAGGAAGACAAAGTTGTCATAAAAATTGTTTGAAAATAATTTTATAAATATCTTTTCTCTTTGTGAAATCACCATGGTTTGCTTTGATTTTTGTCAAACACACTACTTTATCAAACAAACACGTATCGAATGCTATTTGCCAAATATATTTACCCTAAAATCAAACTTTGGATTACCAAAGTCTTCTTAGTTCTTACACTAAAAATAGTAGGTTTAACAAAAAAAAAAAAACATAATGAGGCATATTACTTGTATACTCCTGATTTTTTATGGCACATATAACATGTTTATAATAATAGTAATAATAATAATAATAGTAATATATTCGATACAGTATTGTGTTCAATCCTATTTATAACCAAAATGACAACCCAAAAGCTACTCAATTCTAGTTAATCTTTCACACTAGTGAGACAAAACCAAGCAGAGTCATCAATATGTCTTCTTCTTCTCCAATATTGTTGATGTTCATTTTCTCAATGTGCTTGCTAATCTCCTACTCTGAATCCACAGATTATCTGGTTGGAGACAGTGAAAATTCATGGAAGTTTCCTCTTCCAACACGACATGCACTCATCCGGTGGGCCTCTAACTACCGATTCACAGTCGGTGACACTATCAGTAAGTAATAGTAATAATAACTCCCTTCTTTTCCTTATCTTCTCTATAAAAAATTTTACAATAAAATTGATCAATATTTTCTTGCAATATATCTAGTATATAAAAAAATGTCCATATATTAATTGTGGCTCCATAGTATACGTAAAATATATTTGATAATACTCCATATTCATGCATATATATATATATATTATACAGCTTTTCAGTACAATAACAGAACAGAATCGGTACACGAAGTGGAAGAGGATGACTATGATAGATGCAGAATAACAGGAGAGCACGTAGACCACTACGACGGCAATACAACGGTGGTGCTTAAGAAAACAGGAATGCATCATTTCATAAGTGGAAAAAAGCGTCATTGCAGGTTGGGATTAAAGCTGGCTGTCGTTGTTATGGCAGCTCCCATACTTTCTTCCCCTCCACCACCGGCGGCTTCAGCACACCCGCCTCGGTCAACTCCAATTCCTCATCCTCGGAGACGTTCACCGCCTTCACCTCCTTCACCGTCACCTTCACCTTCACCGTCAGAGTCACCGTCACCTTGCCCGTCTCGGTCAACTCCAATTCCTCATCCTCACAGACGTTCACCTCCTTCACCACCACCATCACCTTCACCTTCACCTTCACCTTCACCTTCAGAGTCACCATCACTGGCACCGTCACCTTCACCTTCAGATTCAGTAGCTTCACTGGCACCGTCATCTTCACTTTCAGACCAGTCACCTTCACCGGCACCGGCCCCAAATTCATCTGGTAGTAAAAGTGGTGGTGCTGGCCATGGATTCTTGGAAGTTTTAATGGCTATGATGATGTTCTTAGTTTTATAGATTATGTTTACGTATTTGCATTGATGTCTTTTGAATTAAGCTTTGTGACTACATGCATGCATAAATATTATGCAATATTGTGTGTGGGGTCAAAGTCAGTCAAGCACATTTTCATTTAGCTTTCATGTTTCCTTAATTTTCATTTTCATGTAGTAGTAGTTTCTTGTGTGGTTGATTAGAATGATTTCGCCCTTGAACTACAACGGTTGATCTTAATTTTCCTTATTAATTTTCATTTTCGTGGGAGAAAGTTAATTTGCTAGTTATTCATTTCTGAATCAATGTTTAAGTGTGACTATTACTAGTTGTTCCTTGAAATCCAAACACATATGAAAGCCTAAGAAAATTTTCTAAAGTAAGACTTTTCAAAGTTAAAAAAAAAAAAATTAGGAAAAAAATTTATATTTTTATTCAAATTTTATTTACAAAACAATCTATTAAGATTTAGCAAATTATAAGCAAAACATTTGTTATACAAGAACAAGATAAAATTTAAACTATATAAAAATTAGAATTCACATCATCATTAATGATATAAGAATATCATTGCATAGTAAAAACAAAAAAAAATTGTACCCAATAAAAGAAAAAATAGAATACTCCATATAATTGTTGTATCCATTTGTGTTATTCAATGGATTGATATTCACAATCAGTGCATAGTAAATATATTATTGTTTCACTATATTTGTTGATGGAAGCTCTATTGTTCCACTAATTAAGTGATAACACCCATGTTAGTTGAATCGTGGCACCCTTTGTTCGGCTTCGTTGTTCTCTCTTTCATATGATTTGGTTGAGAGACTTCTTCACCTGATTGCTGTAATATCTTAGGTTTTTATCGAATTTGGCTAACAAGATAATTATTTAAGGTGTAAACAACATTAAAATCTAGGAAAATCATGGAGATAGAGAAAAGAAATGTAAAAGTAAAAAACAACAGTACATTCATTCGTAAAAAGAATAGTACATATATATTTAGTAGTACTACTACTAAATTCCGTATCGAAAATGCTCCAACTAACTAGCTAGCATGCATATCCAACAAAATTTGACGGTCAACGACAACATGCACGTGTCAAATGTGAAAGACTCCAATTATAGACACTCCATTTGTAGAGAACCCATTATTTTCCGCCTATCTTTTCTTCTAACCACTCCCATTTTCTTAGATCATTCTTCTATCAATACTTTCACAAACACCCAAGCCAAACACTAGCAAGAACAACAGAATTTAAAATATTTGTACTTTTGAAAAGAGAAATCAAGTGAAGATGGCAGGAAATGAAAATCAAGAAATGAAAGATACACCACCTCGACCACATTCAACAAATGTACTTCACCAACGCAAAAAAGTACCATTTTGTCCAATGAGAATGGCCATAGGTGGTTTTGCAGCAATATCTGTGTTAGGTTACTTTGTTTTGTACGCTAATAAGAAGCCTGAAGCATCAGCCTTGGATGTTGCCAAGGTTTCCACTGGCATGGCTCATCCAGATAATACCCATCCTCGTAATTAATATCACCAATCAATCCATGAAGCATATACCATGGTCTTGTCTAGCTATCTTAATTAGAGTGTATTTATTTTTTTATTTGTACGTGTTTAATTAATTAAGTTCATTCTGGGAGTACATCATTGTATATTTAATTATCATCGACTGCAATAATCATTTTACTCTTATTGTTGTTTCGAAAATGTAATGCACAAATGTTACATGCAACATTGCAAGGATGCTTTTGGTTGAAGGCGTGTCCTGGTATTTGACACATAACGTGTCTGACGCCAATACGGCATCAGCATTTGTAATTACATTGAATTATATCATTTTTTTAAAATTTTATTTGTGTCGGTGTCGTATCTTATGTATGTGTCCGTGCTTCATAAGTTACATGCATGTCACCACATGACATGGTTATTAGGTTTTATAATTGATTTTACCAATCACTTTTAGTATTTTCAATGTGAGAATTGATATTTTTTTCATACACTCATTCACGCCAAATTCCAATGGGTTTTCTTTGCCTTATTTGTGATTTGAATGAATAAACTCTAATATGATATTAGATTTTTATATCTGGTCTAAATCATTTTTTTAAAACCTTGTCGATGTGAAATTCAAGTTTTTTCCAATAATGACCATTAACAGTTTTCCCTACAAGAAAAAGATTATGAATCATCATCTAGCTTTCAGCCCCAACAGTATTAGACTAGTGTATCTTATTACAAAACATTATTTGTCATTTCCAGGAATTTTCTTTCTTTCCTTTCTTTAAAATCAACTGCATAAGTAGAGAGATAATGTGATTAATTAAAATTGAGGGAAGCTTATAAAAAAGCAACGAACATTTGTTATTTGAGAAGAAAACGCCGACCGTGCAACATTTCAAGAGCTAACATACATAATTTTCTAAGCGAATGCTTGGAACAATATCACGTTTAGCAAGATCACAACGTGGAAGCTTCCATATTTATTCATCGGGATGTATGTTAGGTATCGAATTCGATACTTTTGAGTTTACAACACTCACATATTAGTTACTTGCACTAGACTCCATTGGTATATACAGTGATATAAATTTTGCTAATTGATTCCCATTTCCAAGCCTTCTTTATTAAAAATACCTTCCCAAGACTAAGTATCTTTGTGGTTGCACTCATAAGCAAAAGTCTTTTTGTAGCAATTAATGCAGAATACTATGCAATAAGGGTGGGTTGAAGGGAGAAGATTCTCTCCTGAAATCAACGTCACACAATTCTGTTTGTAACAAGTAGCTATGTTAAAAAAAATATATTTTTTTTTATTGTGTACAAATTTGCACATGTTAAAAAGTTTAAAATAGTAATTTTGTACTAAAATTTATATATTTTTTTATTAAATATATTAATTTTTGATAAATAATTATTTTTTTTATTAAAACTTGCTACCAAACCCTAAAATGAAAGGTTTGGATCTTCACGGAACAACCTTTAGTGATTTGAGTGGGAAACATTATATATTGAATGAGCTCTATTTAAGTAGGCCTAATAAACAAACCTCAACTTACACTAGTTGTATATATTGAATGACAATATTTTTAATGATGTACCTAAATCATCAGACGAGCTGGTAGACAAGATAAAGGTATTATCGTGGATTTAACACTTCGCCTGGTATGTATTATGAATGGATTTGGTGTCCAAGTGATTGTTTGATATGAGATAAGAGTGGTGATATGAGGCTGCCTCCTTGAAGGGCGTTTGCACGGGGAGTTTAGCTTCTGTTTATGTACTTTGCTTGGTTCTTATATCTACCATTATGGTAGGAACTTTTTTTGGCTGTTGTATGTAAGGGTGTTCAAAAATTTGGTTAACCTTAACCAAATGACTAACCAAACCTGATCCATATTTTAAAACCTCAACCGAATTAGTGAAAAACCAAACCAACCCATATAATTTGGGAAAAGTTAAACCAATTTACCATTTCATTGAACCGGTTTAAAACTGATTTTCTGAAAGGCAAACTCAGTAACTCAGAATCAATTCACAAACTCATCGCCTTTCTCAAATCACGTTCAGAATGGATTTTTTTAGTCAAATTGCATTTCTGAAATAGCTTTACACAGTCTCAACAGCCTTCGCAAATCACTTCATAGTGCCAAATCGCCTTCTCAAACACACTTCACAAAAGCGATTACGATTGAATAGCTTATCGGAAAAGCGCTTATCGGAAGCGCGATTCAATTAGTACGAATTCAATAAGAATCGCGTTTTGAAATTGAGTAAAAGTGAATGAAGGCGAACAGATCTCTGACCTAATTGAGTGTTTATTGGATTGATTGAATAATTTTGATGAAGAGAAGAAGAAAGAAGAACAGTGGTTATATCAGGATTTTTATGTTAATGGAATTGGGTAATGTTTTCAAAATCACTTCTTTCTTTGAAACCCATCTCATAATCATAAGTCGTAACCTTCCCAGAATCCCAACCCCAATTTTTTATCATTCTTTTCCCTATTTTTTTTTTCTCTCATTGGCTACTGGGGAAAAACTGGTTCAATTCCACCAAAACAATTTTATGGCAAACTGGATCTAAACCAATTTTGAACTGGTTTTGACCCAGATCCAAACTGTTTTTGCCAAAAAACCGGTTTTTAGTTAAATGGATTTAGGAACCGAACCTGAACCTATATTAGGTTTGGTTTGGTTTGGGTTTTAAACCATGAACACCCCTAGTTGTATGTATTCACATCTTAGTTTTTATTATCTGTTGGTAGTCGATACATTACCTACTTTGCTTGGTGAGGTTGTTATGTTTGTGTTTAAATGTTCGCATATTTACGACATTTTTGTATTGTTTTTTGGTTTAGCAAGCTTTTTAGTGCAACTTGTACGAATAGAATTCACATTGTTTGATGACCTAGTGGTGTAAGATTTTGTACTTCAAACCTGTATATATTGAGTCGGAAACAAACATTTTATATATTGAATGATGTCTATTTAAGTAGGCTGATAAACAATTGCACAAGAGTTTTTGTTGTAGAGTTTCTTAATCACTCCTCTAAATCTTTCATTAAAACCAAATCTTTTGTGATCCATGTGGGCTGTCTAACTTAAATATGGGCAGGCCTAGTTACATTCACTAATTACAAATTCCATCCAAGCTGAATCAATCAAACGTACTAAGTTGCTCCTCTATACATGGAAACATTACCCAATATTTTCGGCTGAATCTAATCTACAGGTGATATTTTGTGTGTAGATTTTCTTTCCTTTTTTTTTATGTCGGATAAATCGCTAGTATGCGCATTATAGGATTTTTTTTTTTTAGGGAACATTATAGGATTTTTGTATTCCCTTGGTTACGATACCTTCTTTTTTAAGAATTATTTTTGTGACATGAGAAGCACTCACATTTGGAGATGCTATTCATAATGGACAACAATGAAACACACAAAAGTCAACAATATGCACATAATCCAATTACTAATCTAAGAACACATGCTAAATAAATCTAAAAATATAATCATTCTCTTAAATTTTGTACATCCAATTTATTTTAAATTTAAAAATTAAATTTAATCAACATATTCCAACAAAATATTAGTATATTACTATTACTATATCACACATTGTTAACTTGTATTTTAAAATACAAGTTACCACTTAAAAAAAATCCGAGTTTGTTTAATTTATTTACCTCTATTTACTACTATTCACTTATAAAAATAAACACAAAAAAGTAATGAGATATAAATTAATCTTTCAATTATGTTTATCATTTATAAAAAATGTTGACAAATGTCTCCAAATCACTTTTTTAAAACCGTAAAAAATATGTTTTTATGGAAAATTATATATTAAAATATTTTAAAATTGTAATATTTAACTTTTTGAATGAATAATTTTTAAATTTAAGATCATTAAAGATTACTAGGGATATTAGTTACTATCTCCGTTTCTGACTCTTTTGCCAAAATTACGGAAATTAAGAAAGTGAATTTTTGCATTAAAGTTGTTTGTAATCACTGTTGTTTTTACAATTTTATCATTTAAGAAAGAGAGTTTGTTTATCTTTGCAACATGTTATTTATTGCTGATTGAAGAAAAAGAGATTACTAGGGATATTAGTTACTATCTCCGTTTCTGACTCTTTTGCCAAAATTACGGAAATTAAGAAAGTGAATTTTTGCATTAAAGTTGTTTGTAATCACCGTTGTTTTTACAATTTTATCATTTAAGAAAGAGAGTTTGTTTATCTTTGCAACATGTTATTTATTGCTGATTGAAGAAAAAGATGTAGAATAAATAGAAATATGTATATAAAGAAATAATTAATGTACTTAAAAATAACAAAATCGTTTTATAAAAAGAGACAAAAAAAAATTTCAAAAAGAGTCTTGTAATTAGATACGGGTGTAATAAAGAAAAAGTAGTAGATATAAATAAACAACAAAAAGACAAGACAGAAAAAGTTGACAAATTGAACCCAAAAAAAAAAATTGAGAAACTTTATGTTGTTAATGCGCATATTTTAATATTTATGAGAGTAATTGAATAGAATAGATTTGGCTGTCTTGAAATAATAGAATTATTAGTGCTTTATAGAAAGAAATAAAAAGAAAAAAGGAATTATTGATTTAAATTAGTTTTTCTTTTCTCTATTTGAGATTAGGATCCCTCTGCGTTGCTTCCTCCTTGTTGTTCGGTGTTGCAGACTGATTGCAACTTCGAAGTCACCGCAACTTCCCCTTTCTCTCTCTATGAGGTCCGTTTCTTTCTTCTCTCTCCAATTTAATTGCTTTAATTCTAAAATGAATTTCACTCTTCGCCGCCGTCCACCGTCGCTATTGATTCTCCTCTCCGATTACACTGTAAACTGAAAAAACTTGACTTCACTTCTCTGCATCTCTTCAACAACAACTACGATAGATCTTTTTTTTTGTTAATTTTTAAAAAATAATTATGAAGGGATAATTTTTTGCTATATTAATTTAAATTATTTCATGATTTTCGCTTTTAGCAAGTGGTATATTTTTATTTTTGGCTTAGATGATTAGTACTGGAAAATATTTCATGGACACCCAAATAAAACCTTGAGAGAGAAACAATTAGAGTGAGTGTTGTTTGTGATAAATGTGATGAGAAGAGAATGAAATGAGGTGTTGAATGTGTGTTTGGAAATTATGGGTGTACAAATATCATTGCTCGAAAATTACAATTATTGGTCATCTTGGCGGAACTCTGGATTACCAGGGCCCCTTTTCACTGGGAAAAAAAAATGCTGTGATGGAAGGAAGATGATTTATAAGTAAAAAAGTAGGAAATTTAGGTTCATTTTTATGGTGTACTTAAACCACATTTATAGTAGATTTATTTACATATGGGTTTTAACACCTAGTTAAAGTAATCTTGAGCATGAGTTTCTAGTTTTGGGCCATGTCATTCTTGAAATTATTCTTTTTCTTGATTTTAATTGGAAGTTGTTTCAGCCTCTCTACCATGATGCTTTTAGTAAACATTCGAAATCTGACCATGAAGAATGCAATATTATAAATATTATTGGTCATTATTTTGAATATTGTTTTGTTCGTCTGCAGGTTGTGCATCTGTGACCTACTGTTGAAAGATGTTTGACCGTAGTGATTACAAATCACAGTACATGGATGGCCAGCGAGAAAGTTCTTTTAGGTATCCAATATATTTTTGATGCAAAGTCATGGTAGAAATATGAATGAGAAGAGAGTAGTCCAAATAATTTTTATATGCTTTACACAAATCTTGTGTATGTTACTATGTGCGCATGATATTTGGACATTTTCTTATTTATTCATATCTTCTCTGTGCCTTTCTCTGGTCTAGATGGGTCTTAATATTCTTGTTTATGAACCGGTTGTTACTTCGCTATTGTTTGAGAGGAAAGTAATCTCTTTCTATGTGTCTTTTTCATTTTTTTTCTAGGTGGGATTTCTTGGATTCTAAACTATCTTCATCTTCTGATGTTAGAGTTACAAAATCTGGATTCAGTATTGATAAATTAAACCATGGTAGTCATGGAAGCAGCACAACCTCTAGGTCTTTTAAAAAAGGGATGAGAAAGGGATCTGAAGGACTGAAGTTAATTGGTCGGTCACTTGGACTGGGGGTATCCAAGGCAGTGTTTCCAGAAGATCTTAAAGTTTCTGAAAAGAAGATATTTGATCCCCAAGACAAATTTTTACTCTTATGGAATAAATTATTTGTTATCTCATGCATTTTTTCCGTGTTTGTGGATCCACTGTTTTTTTATCTCCCTGTCATCGATGATCAATTACACTGTCTGGGTATAGACCGAAAGTTGGCGATAATAGTCACCACCTTGAGGACAGTCATTGATGCTTTCTATTTGCTAAACATGGCTCTCCAATTTCGTACTGCTTACATTGCTCCATCATCTCGTGTCTTTGGGCGGGGCGAGCTTGTGATAGATTCGGCACAGATAGCCAAGCGATACTTGCGACGATATTTCATCGTTGATTTCCTATCTGTGTTGCCAGTACCACAGGTTAAAAAGACTTCTCTATCTTGAATCAATCTCCTTTTGTGAATACTGTATGATTATTTTTCTTTGGATTTTATGATCTATCTGTACCAACAATGTTCTCTGTTATCTTTCAATTTTGATTTCCATAAGATAATATTTTTGCTGCAATCGCCTTTGGGGGATTCATTTTGATACGCACAGGAAGGTTTTTTTGGGGGGGTTGGTTGGTAGGAGGGGGTTAAGTAAGAGACCTCACCCGAGAGAAGAAAGAATAAGTGCAATAAAGTTGGAGGAGAATATAATATCATGCTTGGCAATGCTACAGACAAATAGGCAAACACTGTCACCAATACACCAATCTTGTTGCATACCTGTTTTCTTTGATTTGAAACTATTGAAATTGGGGATTTTCTTATAAATTTTTCTAATATGGATTTTGTTTGTGCTTTTAGAATTGCTTCTTCTCTCTTATTTTTTTCGTTTTAACTTCTCCTATTTTTAGCTCAATAATTTTTGTTACCTGGACTGTGTGCTACAATAATTTAGTATAAATGATGCTTTTTGGGTGGATTGGATATACTGAACCCTTATTTCGGGAGAGACGAGGAGTGTTCAATTGTTAATGCTATATAGACTTTTGAGTATGTACAAATTATTTATATGCTTTGTATTTTGTTAATATTCTCTACTGCTTAGCCGACATTCACTAACATGTTCAAAAATACTTCTTTCTGATTTCTCAATTAATAAAATCGCAGCAGTTATCGTATATTTCTGACGCATGTCCTTATTGCTACTGCAATTTTAAGGAGTGTAAGAAAACTAAACTCTTGCTTATGTTTTCTATTTATATTCTTGTAATCAGATTGTTGTTTGGAGATTTCTTCAGAGGTCAAAAAGTTCTGATGTACTAGCAACAAAGCAGGCCTTGCTGTTCATTATCTTGCTTCAGTATATTCCTAGATTTCTTCGAATGGTACCATTAACTTCAGAACTTAAGAGAACAGCTGGTGTCTTTGCCGAAACTGCATGGGCAGGTGCTGTATATTATTTGCTGTTATACATGCTTGCCAGTCATGTAAGTGTTTTTTTTCTTCTGTTTTTTGTTTTATCTTTGCTGCCTTGTTCTATTTGAGCTGTATACATTCTCACTAGTTAAGCTATTATTCTTGCTTTCTAGCCCTATGTTGCATCAACTCTGCCACTAATGTATGTTAGGTCTTTTTCCATTACTGATTATTTGCAGATAGTTGGTGCTTTTTGGTACCTGTTAGCTATTGAGCGCAATGACTCATGCTGGCAGAATGCTTGCAGTGACAAAACTGTCAATGGGTGCAACAAAAACTACTTGTATTGTGAGAACCAGCACACGGAAGGTTATAGTGCCTGGCAAAACAAAAGCAAAGCTATTTTTAAGTCAAAGTGCTCTGTAGATGATGATCCTCCACCTTTTGATTATGGAATATTTAAGCAAGCCTTGTCATCTGGTATCATTTCATCGAAGAAGTTTATCACAAAATATCTTTACTGTTTATGGTGGGGGCTCCAGAATTTAAGGTAATTAATTTGTTTCTTGTCGACAATTTGTCCAGATAAGAGTGTATTGGTCTTCCCTTTTGGTGCATAATCACCCCACTCATTACTTTGCTCTGTAAAACGAACCCTAATGTTAATTTCTGAAGTTAGGTTTTTAGTCTTATCCTTCAATTGAGTTAAGGTCATTGATTTTATGGAGTTTCTATGTCTAAAATACTGGTCTTCTTTTGAGTCTAAAAACTCTAGTTTCAAAATTAGACTGCATTTTAATATTTTTAAGACCATATCAATGGTAGGGTTATCTCAGAACTTCTTATAAAGGTGATAAGTTCTAAAGCCTGCATTTTTTGGCTTGTTTCATGTTTTGATCTAAATATCAATTTATTTAATTTTTTTTTTAATTTAAATTTAGTATGTAAGTTTTTATTTTTATTTTTTATATTAACATATTCATATCCAGATCCCTACAGTATGCACTTTGCTCTCATGTGACATCCTCCCTCCTGTGATTTCATTGATTATTTGTATGCCCCAACCTATTTTCATTTACTTCACTGCAGTACCCTTGGTCAGGGGCTTCAAACTAGCACATATCCTGGGGAGGTTATCTTTTCAATAGCACTTGCCATATCAGGTCTCATCCTCTTCGCGCTTCTGATTGGCAACATGCAGGTATACTTCAAACCATTGAGCTTGACGTATCGTAAAAGTAAGAATGGTTGAAGTTTTGTTTTTTAAGAAATATGATAAAATAGGAGAGGATCTCTCCTCCAAGGATTTTCCCTTCACAATAGAGAATACCATATTCACAATAGAGAATACCATATTCACAATTGCTATATTTAAATACGATTTCTATCCATTATATTCTCCTATTTATGCATGATATCTCTAACCAACGTCCCTATTTAACTCCTCATTATCCTATGTTGTTACTAACTCCCCTTATCCCATATCCTAACAAACTTCCCACTTATCTCATCCTAACAATCTCCTCACTATCTTATGTCCTAACGCACACTCATATTCTCACCTGATATATAAGCATCTGTGTTGTGGCTGTGCTTCATAGTTGAGAACTACATGGTTCTAAGAAGTTGGACCAAATTTTATTTACATGAGCACTCAATGTTATTAAGCTTGTTCTGAATGATGTTTCTCTTTAAAGTATGAAATTGCAGATTGTTTATATATTATAAATGTTACTGAGGTTTCTGTATTTCCGTTATTGCAGACATATCTTCAGTCCCTTACCCTTAGGCTGGAGGAAATGAGAGTCAAAAGGCGTGATTCAGAACAATGGATGCATCATCGCTTGCTCCCAAAAGAGCTTAGAGAGCGTGTGAGACGGTATGATCAATATAAGTGGTTGGCAACACGTGGTGTAGACGAAGATATTTTAGTTCAGAGTCTACCAAAGGATCTTCGAAGAGATATTAAGCGTCATCTCTGTTTGGCTTTAGTGAGGAGGGTATGCTGTCACAAACACTTAAAATTTGTGAAACACCAAAGCACTCTATCTCTCTTACGTGTGACTAAAAAAGGACTCGACTTTTTTCCGATAAAGAACCAAATATTTACAGTAGAAAATGAAATGTTGTCGATCAGTTCCACTTTGATGTTGTTGTATATCACATTAAGTTATCATTTAGTCCTTCTGCGTGAGTATAAAAAAATAGTGTTTGAGATTTGTTGGACTTGATCTCTCTCTCTTAGATTAGTTGCCTGGTCCATGAACTATTTCACCAACTCATGAGATTTTCTTTTCAAATTCTTTTAGGTATTTAAACATGCAGTGCCTCTATGTGACTTTTTGGACTTATCTCTTAGATTGATTTCATTGATCCTTATTTCACTGATTGATTTTCAAATTTTTAAAATTCGAACTTGATCCCTCTGGTAGATTAACTTAATCAAATTTCTTTTTAAGCATCTGAATTTGTTAATTCATTTACTTATTTTCATGGATTTGTAGGTTCCACTATTTGAGAGTATGGATGAGAGATTGCTTGATGCCATATGTGAGAGACTGAAACCATGTTTATTTACAGAGAATACTTATATTGTTCGGGAAGGAGATCCAGTTGATGAGATGCTTTTCATCATACGTGGGCGTCTTGAGAGTGTTACCACAGATGGTGGGAGGAGTGGTTTTTTCAACCGCACGTATCTAAAAGAGGCTGACTTCTGTGGGGAGGAGCTTTTAACATGGGCCCTGGACCCCAGATCTGGTTCTAATCTTCCAACCTCTACTCGGACTGTGAAGGCGTTAACAGAGGTTGAGACTTTTGCCTTGACCGCCGATGAGCTGAAATTTGTTGCCAGTCAGTTTAGACGTCTTCACAGTAGACAGGTTCAACACACTTTTCGTTTTTACTCTCAACAATGGAGAACCTGGGCTGCTTGTTTTATTCAAGCAGCATGGCGTCGATATTGTAAAAAGAAAATTATGAAGCTTCGTCAAAAGGAAGAAGATGAGTCAGAAGGAACTCACGGCAACGCCAGTGGCAGTTCCTCCAGCCTTGGTGCCGCCTTACTAGCCTCAAAGTTTGCCGCGCGCACTCTCCGTGGTGTACACCGCAATCGACTCGCCAAGACTGCCAGGGAGTTGGTGAAATTACAGAAACCCCCTGAGCCTGACTTTACAGCAGATGATGCAGACTGAAATTTTCATGTGTAACTGCTCTTGAAATTCTTGTTTTCATTTACTATTATGACTGAACTTGTGAAAAAGGTCGAAAGCAATGTAAATAACTGTATTATAGTATACATTAAGCCTAACTGGCTGTCATATTAGGTTTGCCACCAGCATGTAACTTATTTACCGCTGTCAATTGTAATATTGAAATTATGGATTGGAAGAGTTGAGGTTGATTTTATTTGTGGTCAATATTTAATGAGATTTGATAATACGCCTGCCGTTTTTCCACTGGAGTCCTTTTAAAGTTTTTAGCATAATTTAGGATAGTGATAACTTGGCTGGTCGGTGGATATTCACAAAGCCTCAAACATGTTTTGCACTTCAATATCAGTTGACAATACCTGTCCAAGATGAACGTGATCATAAGCTAAATTCATTTTTTTTGTACTAACTCATATGTTGTAATATAATGCTGCGCTGTTCTTGTTCTATTGCTTCCATCGTCTTCCTTGTTTGAAGTAGTTTACTCTTGTTGGAGTATATTGTTCAGCAACAATAAAACATAATGAATTTGATTATCACTTTGGCTTTCTTTTCACAAATATAACAAAAAATGTAAAAAAAAAAAATATTAAAGGGAAAATTATACACGTATATAATTCAAGAGTAATGCTATATCTTAGAAAGGAGTATGTGTTAATCGTGCGTTTTGTAATATTCAGAATTACCCATAATCCAAAATTATACTAAATACATTTGATTATATTTAAAACTGGAGAGTGTAAAGAAAATGTAAATAAAAGCATGTAAATTGTAAATTGATTTTAATAAAAGCAGTGAATGGTGTGATTTGTTGTGATGGCGCCCTGCAGCGCCTCTCTCTATTCGTCCAGGGTCCAAAATCAACATTCTCGCCTCTTTTTTTCCCAGACGTCTTTTTCGTTGCATGGTGAATGTTGTGATTTGTGGTGAGTGTGAAGGTGAATTGGTTTCTGCGAAATTGAGTGATGAAAACTGGAAATTGTTGTTGATGGTGATGAGATCCGGGTTGCAGAAATGGGTGTGCCAGTTTTGGAATTTGGCGAGAAATACAGTGGCGTTTTTGTATTATTAAAAAAATTCTTACTAATTTTAAATCAGTCCTTGGATGCTTTTTTCAATGTGGCTTGCATACGCGAAAATGGATGACACCCTAAATGGAGCAGATCTGAACTCCCACATCACAAGGGTAATGACACATCACAATATTCTAGAATACGAGTGTAAGAGTGTCTCAGGTATGAATGACCCCTCTGAACTCCAACCATCATTTCAACCTTTGAGGTTATAAGGCCAAACTCTTGCACTGAGTTGATACCATATGGAACATCATATACTGTAATGTTGAAATTTAATGTAATGTAATATAATTTACTTAATGGAACTTTTATATAAGTTTTAATAGAAAGCATACAAAGATTTAGATGTACTAACTAACACGGCATGAATGAAAAGTTTACACTAAATACCCTTAATATATAAACTCATTTCCCTCAAAAAAAATAAGTCATAAAATTAATTTGAGAAAGAAACATTCTTAAATAAAAATTTAGAAGTGCATTTGATAAAGAAACAGCGTGAACAGTTTACATTAAGGAGCAAATTGAAGTCTGTTTCAATACATGATCCCCAAGTATGGAGGCAGTTCTCACCTTAAAAGTTTTGTTCATAATGACGTGTCTACATTTTTCAGAAGTATACTTGAACACCTAATATGGCTGCAAACCCATATATAACTAAAGAAAAAACTCATGATTGACACAACTAAAAGTAGAAAAAAAGAATCACCAATGAACTCAGATATAGCAAAACATAGATATTTAGTTATCCTCTTGTACTGGTGATTCTACCATTCGTACCGTGCGAGGGAGCATAAACTCGGAAAATATAGGAAAATGAGATGAAGGATAGCATCCATCAATATTATCATTCACCACTTCACACGAAACAGGAATAAGGGATCTACCTCTGAAAAGGATCCAATCAATGTGAAGATCTTGTGTTTGCCGATCCCAGCAGAGGCAGAGCGCTCTAAAAATTAACTTGAGGTATTCAACTGTTCCTTGTTTGTCACCTGACAACACCAGATAGTAGCACAATCATGTCATACTCATTTGATTAAACATAAAAAACAGCGTAAAAGCGTCGAAACAAACAGTACCCTTGAATCCGTGATAAGTGCGGATTAGAGAAACATTTTTCCTCACACGCGCACTAGGCCATGCATCCCTCATATCCCCAACTACACCATGCTCTCTGCACTCAACCAGAGTAAACACACAAGTTAAAGACCACTTCTTCTTTTTTTTCTAGTATGTTTCCATAGAATCCCACTTAAAGGAATGACAAGGGTAGGTGTACTAAGCATAGTTATCAAATCTAGATTCAAATCATGAATTGGAAGATTTTTTTCTTCCGAATCACTAATCAAATCTTATTATCAATCATAAGATATATTGTCAATAAAAATGTCATTTAGAAGTAAAAAAACAAGTGGCATAACAAAATTATAAGCTGATGTCATATATGAACCTCAAACTAAATCAAGATTTAAGTCATATATCAAATGTCAAAAGAAAAGTGGTTGGTTTTATAAAGTTGTCAAAATAGTAGTTGGCTATACTAAGTTTATGTAGTGGTTTATTAGAATGAATCAGGATTCATCACAATCATGATTCAAAATGAGATTTCTGTTATTTAAAAAAAACAGAGATTTATGTCTAGATAGATACACACTAGAGATTCTTATCAATTGGATTCAGTTCAGTATTGAATTGATTTGACTCTCATGTATCGTAAGATACTGATAACCATGACACTGCAGCAAATATTAACTTGGACTCCTGACACTAACATAATATAAACTTGAAACTTGAATATTGATCACTAGCAATTGGAAATATAGGTATCGAGAAACTACCTTGATCTTCCGAGAAGGAAACGTCCAGTAGTTGATTCTTTTTGTGTATTGAATCCTCCACAGTACACAACTGGTAGGCTAGGGGGTAATGATGCAATGTGCTGCCATGTGAGTAAAGCACTTCGTCTACGGGCGCGAGCACTGAATTCATCCATGTTTGTATTTACTATCTGAAATGAGAATCCTGGTGGCTCAACTCCTTTTAGTTGAAATGTGTGGACATCATGTCAAAGAACCAAAAGATTTTAAAGATTGTGAAACAAAAATATAACAAAGTTCGAAAACAATTCAAGTTATATTTTATTTTCTAAATCATAATAAGGATATAGCCCATGTTGCGGTGCAAGGAACTTCGGAACCCCACGATATGCTTCCAGGTACAGATGGAGACTCAGACAACCAAAAGGTTCCACCTTCTAGAAGCTCTACCTTCATTTTTTTCAAAAAATAAAAAACACTCAACAAATCTGTTCCCAAACCAGTTAAATAAAAAATTATACGAGATAATATGAAAATAACCCCTTATACCTTTTCCTTGTCATAGAAGATAGTGCAATGCTCATCAGTTGTATCTTGTGGCCCTTTTCGTGATACGCCAAACTGATCATAGCCTGAGTAATTTTTTTATTATCAACTTAAAGTGATCTGTTTTTACGCAGAAATAACACTATATCTTTCCTTGGACTCCAAACATATTTGATTTCCATGAAGAATAATTGTATATAAGTGGCTTGGAATCCACCCTTGAACATTATTAATTCATGATGATTAGCAAATGTAGCAACTAGTAATAAATTTGAGCTATAACATTTCAATACAAACATTAAAGAAAGTCACTAGAGACAGATGGAATGGCGTTGTCTTTGTTTGTTTTTTTCGTGTTTTCTTGGTGTGTTTGGATTTCTTGTATTGGCTTTTGTGTTGTCGTTTGTTTTAGTTTACAATGTGTTGGGTGTGTTTTGGGCATCTCTTGTACCCCTTCTACAGGAGTTTTGGCAGGACCCTTTGTACATTTTGGTTTCCCCTATTTATTTATATATCTATTCTGCCTTTAGAAAAAAACAAGAGATAGATGGAATTATTTCCTTGAACGACAATCATCAACAAGCTGGTTCACCTGGTCGCTGTGGCAATTGTCTTGAGACATAACCTGCACGATATAGGTTCGAATCTGGCAAACAATTAACAAAAAACTAGAGATTTGGCAGTTTACATCAAGAGAAGTATGGATGAAGTCTACAACACTTACTCCTCATGCATAAATTTGACACCTGAGTTTCTGCCTATTTATGTCTCAGTTTCTCATTTGATATTAGTTGGAATCCTAAATTTATCTAAATTCTGGCCTTTCTATCATTTTTTAATGAACCTCGCGCCTATTTTAGCATAACCAAATCATCGGTGATGTAGGCATCACATGGAATGAGAACATCTACAAAGTAAGCATGAATTTATTTAAAAATTGGGCCAGTAGCACATTAGGTTTGTTTCCTATGTTTTCACGGTACTGACTCACATCCAATCTTAAAAGCTCAGACAGACTACTAGCTTCTATCTCGCCGCCTTCAAAAGTGTACAACCACATTTCTCTTCATAACCAGTACTATACAAGGTAATAATAATCTTTTTGACAAGGACAAAAATATGATCCATTATGACAATGACAAATGAAATGCAAAATATGGTTGTAATGTAAACAAACAATGCAGGCAACATCAAATTTGAGAATTAAGAATGAATCCTATCAGAAGGTGAAGAGCAACATATTTTTATAGAAACAATTCTTACCTGGCAAACCTTGCTGGAGAAAATCCAATTGTGTTTTCACTCCTGAATCCACCAGATGCAAATTAAAACAAACAAAGGGATAAATAAACTGAATCAGAATAACGCAAGTTTAAAAATTTCAAAGAAAAAAAAAAGGCATCTAGATCAAACAATCAGATGAAGGACAAACAAATCAAGAACTCAATAGTAAGCAAAAATCATCAGAATCAAATCAAAAGATGAATAAAGCAAGCATTTTTAGCAATTGAATATTGAAAGGTGCATAAAGAAGGATCCAGAACTATACATTGAAAAACAAATAAGAAAAAAGAAACAATTTTTAACAAACCCAGATGAAAATAAAAAGATGGGCATGCAGAAAGTGACCTTGTTGAGTACAAAGGATGATGGGGGAGTAACTGGTAATAACACTTATGCATATATCTCTTCTTTTGTCCCATGAATTAGGACTATCTTGTGGTTCATCATCATGAAGATTCAAGGTCATCACAGTCAAAGATACACTCATTTTCTTCCTCTAAAATAGTAAATATTTCTCTCTAGTTCATATCATAAGTAATTGAATGATGAACAGTGTTTGATGATGTTATTTTTTGTGATTATTTATTCATGGAGGCTCTCTTCTCTTTGATGAAAATGTCTGACAGCAATGAACAAAAGGACTTTATATTTTTATATGTTATTCTCTTTGATTGGTGTGCTGTGAGAGTAGTAAAATGTGAAATGTGAAATGTAAAGTGAAAGTTTTAACGAAGTCATAGTTAGTAGTACACAAGACAGACAGGATCCCTTTTTTCTTGCCACCTACCATTCAAATATTCCTTTTACTAGGTACCGGATTTTGGGCTAATTTTGTCCCAAAGAAGAGACTAGAGAGGTCATCTCCATTGCTTCCAAGTAAATTTTATCACATAATTTGACTACATAGTACACTTTAATTTGACTACAAGTCATAATTATACTTTTTTGTTTTTGTTTTGAGTGATACAAGACATTTGACTTTATAGATTTAAATTTATAAGGGTTTTGTTACCGGCATTATCAGGACAATGGTTAAGGAATCTACAAATAAAAATTTTGTGTTGAAAATATAAAATGTTATTCTTGATAAGGTAATGATTACACAACTTTTTTATGAAAATTTACTTGTTTTAGATGTTTAACTTGGGCATTGGTTGACATTCTCCAAATTTTTAAGAAAAATATTAACATGTGTTAAGAAGAAATATAATCTTACAAATTGTATTTATTTTTTTTCAAATAGTTTAGTGGCTAGAGCTCACACAATTTAATTGTAGAGAAGTGGAGTGTGTGGGATTTGAACTCCAACCCCTGAATATAATATGCAATATCTCTACCAACTGAGTTAAGCTTACGGGATAGAAATTGTGTATTCTAATATTATTATTTTTGACAAAGTGTATTTAATATCATGAAGGTTTAAAAATTCATCTTTTCAATATAAAACTTACTTTTTTAATTCTTTTTTTAACTCATTAACTTGTCAAGTTAGCATGACCCTCTTTTAAATCGAAACATATCCCTACTTCTCCGAATAATTAATAAAAATTATGTCGTTCTTGTCAAAACATTTATAATACATTTTCTTCCTACTCCCTTAACCACTGCTAGAGGTAGTTGTTCGTCCTTGGAAGGCTACTTTGAGTAGTTGGGACAAAATGGAAAGGAGTTTGCTTATCCTCTTCCTTCTCGAGATGATAGTCCAATTAAGCAACACATTCACCAGGAAAAAGGGTAATGCTATTTCTGATAGACAAAAGAAAATATCTTAATCAAGATTCAAAATAGGCTTATTTTTTGTATTCTGTCATATTACTCTTTACCTAAGTGGAACTTTAACTTTTGATCCCTTTTGCTTTTACTTGGATTGGATTTGATGCCTTAAAGCAAGATGATTTTACATCAGCCATTAGTAGTTCAAATGGATAGATTGCAGCACTCCTTAGGAAGCACATTGGTCCCTCCAAAAGAAAAAGAAAACAAGCTGTGCTCTTTTGTTTATCGAAAGAAACTATGCTTCTAAATACACACATAACACGACAACGAAAAATACAAATGGACCACCCCCTTTGCAAAATAAGACACTGTGTGTTTGTTTTTGACGGGAAGAAGAAAACACTACTAGAGCTACGTAGGATTGATAGAAATATATTAACAAAACAAATATAGATGCTTAACTGAATTATTAGCAAACCGTGAAAATACAAAGTATTCTTTTTTGTATTGATTACACTGTGGAATATACCTCAGCTTACCACCTTTTCCATCCACCATCAAATTACTTATTCATATAAAGCAAAGCAACCCCAAATAACCAGAAAAACCATAACATGATTTTTATCTTATCTCATACTTCGCTCATGATGCCAACAATATTTGAAGATTTCAGTTTGCAGTTAAGAAGAATTTTTCAAAACCCATTCCACTAGAGTAGCAACGCCAAATCCTGTTGCCGAGCGCTTCTTGTCATTCCACACAGGACCAGCCATGTCAATATGCAACCATTGAACCTTTTCATCAACAAACTACAAAAGCAAAATTGTTTCAGAAATCAGACAGTAAACAATTAGAAGTAAATAGTTTCCATATTTAAGAAACTACTATATTTTCCTCCAATAAGTTTCTTAAAATAAAATGTTACTATATATGAAATTATTACTCTAGATTAGGACAGCTCAAGTTCTATTGGCACACAATGACTTGGATAAATATGGAGCGAGAAAATCATAGAATATCATTCAGATGTTATTACCACTTCACGGTACCCAATACAGCTGTCCAATTACTTTGAGAAGAAAAATTCAAGCAAAAACATTCTGTATCATTATTAAGCACATACCTGTTTCAGAAAAAGAGCAGCAGTAATAGAACCACCTGGTCTACCACCAGTATTTACCATATCAGCCACTCCTGATTTCATTGATTCCCAGTAGCTTTCCTCTATTGGCAGCCTCCATAGTTTCTCCCCACTCACTTCAGAAGCTTCCAAAACTTCTTTTACCAGTTCATCATTGGGTGAAAACACACCTTCAAGATAATAGTTTGCAGTTATAATCAGACAATGTTTGATAGTTTTATCTTTCAGGTCCAGTCTCTCCCGAGTTTAGCTTGACTATTTCCCCAAAACGATATATAAATTTAAGGAGCTTATAGTTCCAAGCAAAATAGAGACTTTTTTTTTCCTAATTCATGCAAGAAATTTTGGAATATGGTAATAAAAAAGAGGTCAAACACGTACACCACATTAATAATTTTTATTTTATCTTTACCTGCAATGGAGGGCCCAAGAGCAACCACACATGCCCCAGTTAAGGTTGCCAAATCAATAATCTGAAGAAGAGATTATCTACTAGTTAGCAGTATTCCAAAACTAAACCATACATCTAAAAAAAAAAAACAAGTTTAAAGCTTGTCTAAATTGATGCCAGAAAACAAACAACAGATGAGAAGTTTGTAAATATAAAAAAAGGCCAAAGTCAGCAGTTGTTATGCAAATCTTGGTACACCGAAACAAAAGTAAACTTGCCTATAGATATTTTTAAAGAACGAGAACGGTATTCAAGACAAATGCTAGTAACACTCTCTTTATGATTGGTTCATTTTTAAAATGTTAATTTAGTTGGCTTCTAGATTGATTACTTTCGAAAAAAATGTATCAACTTTAAAGAGAATGAATCAACTATAAAGAGTGTACTCAAGAAAATGTAAAAATTGGGTGTCCTCATGTCCTACTAGTAATTCTCTTTCATCACATAATTGAAAATCTCACCAAATCTATCAAAATATTAAATGTTAAGCAAATGAATTGGAAGGCAACCGAAATCTGCCTATGCTTTATAGGGATAGTACAGAGATAGAAAGATGCAAATAACTTGCAGTATACCTTTTCAACACCTTGGTTACAAGCATATACAAGAGCATCTGCCAGTGTGAGTCTTCCCTCAGCATCAGTGTTGTTCACCTACACAAAAAGTTAAACCAATGTCAAATTCCTAGTATATCATATAAAACGTTGATACTTAACAAAATCAAGGTCAATACTACATATGTTTACATAGTTCACAGAGGCCAAAACTTCAATTCACTGATCTTCAATTGCAATGTAATTGTATGTGTGTGTGTATATATTGATTAACCAAGTAAAACTACAATAGATTTGCATTTTCGGTACTGATACACACAAAATGACAATCAAGAGTTACATCCCAAGCTTCATAAATGATTATCGAGAAACTTTCTTCAAATGGAAATAACTGATGCATTTCATTTTCATTCAGTTATCCAAATAAAATATTTGAAGAAGCGCAAATTACATGCTGTCCACTGGACCTTATGACATATATACATATTTAACAAATCAGAAAGATTACAAAAACAAAAAAAATAATCAAATACTATGCATCAAGACCACGTACAATAGGTCAAATATATTGGACAATTAAAAAACAAAGACCTAGTAAACCCTCACCTCAATAGTTTTTCCATTTGAAGCTGTGAGAACATCTCCAGGCCTCATACCTGTTCCACTGATCATATTCTCACAAGCTGCAACTATAAAATGAACCTGCATATGCACGATTTTTATTACACCACAAAACACGACAATAACCACCAAGTATTCCAAACAAATCATTCCAAGGAAAAGCAGCCACCAGAAAAGTGAAATTAAAATCCATACTCAACAACTCTTATTATGAAAAAAAAATATCAAATGAGATTAGGAAATTTCTGTGACTTTTAATTTATACAAACCCGTTATTTCGGAGATCCCGTACTACATCACCTGATAATCCCTAAGCAAATCTTGACATGAAATTGAAAAATTGAAGGACCAATGACGTAAGTGACTAACCTCCACCCCAAGAGGTTTGATTTGACCAAGTGCTTTTGCAGCGCCTAAAACTGCGGCTGAACCACCCATATCAAATTTCATGAGTTCAATTGAACAGCCAGGTCCAGTCTTGATGTTGTAGCCACCACTAATAAAAAGCAGAAAACATAATTAAAAAGCAGTAATAAGGAAAAAAAACTAAAACTTCCTACATCAAACAATAAAAGAAAAATGAAATGGGAAAGAAAACCATGGACTCCTTAATTTTGAGTTGAAATAACATGTATATTTACACCAATACTTAGTATGCCATTGTAGCAAATTGACAATGCATGAAAAAGAATACATAATCATGTGTATGGTAGCCTTGCCATGTATAGCCAGTCCCAAGGCTGGGTAAAAGGAGAGGGTTGTGTTAGGCCTCGACAGCCAACGTAAAACTTTGTCGAATCTCTATGACATGGACCAAAAATTTGATCCATGTGGCCGGCCCCATTTAGTGGGATAAGGCTTGGTTGTTGTTGTTGTTGTATTTAGAAAGAATATATTGAAAAAATCTACTTAAGACCTCATACTAAATATTTATCAACAAGCAAAAACATCAAACTTCATAACCGCTGAATGCTTTAGTACCATAATCAAAACCAATAAACCATGGATAATACAGGGGGAAAATCCCATTTCAAATTTTTCACTGTCTTATGAATTGTAAATAAAAAACACGGTTTGGTGAATTACCTATCAAAAGTCAAACCTTTTCCAACCAAAGCCAGCTTGACCTTGACAGGTCCACTTGGAGGTTTGTAACAAAGATGGATGAAACGAGGAGGATTTGCTGAGGCTGCAGCAACACCTAGATAGGACCCCATTTTCAATTCCTTGCACTGATCAGCATCTAATATTTTAGCTGTGAAAACATCACTGTAGGTGGAAGCAACCTTAGATGCCTCTTCTGCCAACACCCCTGAGACCAAAACATCACCATAGATCAGATTTTAGACAAAACGGGGTCATTAGATATATACATACATAGATATAGATATACGAACCTGGTGTGAGGACATTAGCAGGAGAGTTCACAAGCTCCCTTCCAAAAATTATTCCAGAAGAAACATCTCCAGCATACTTGAGCTTTTTCTCCAATTCAGGTCCCTTTCCAAGACCAATAATGTCAATGGATCTAACTGCTGGTTTCTTTGATTCTGACTTGTATCTTTGATCTTCAAATAATCCCAGCACAGCCCCTAGCACAATTCAAGCCCACACATCAAATGTAACTATAAAAATCACAAGCTTACATTCGCACACCACACGCACATACACACAAGAAATGGATAACTCAATTACTAAAGTTTTTGATGTATGAAAGTCAATATTTCTAAAAATGACAACGTTTATGTTTGTATAATTAAACTTTATACACTCAAAACATTAGTAATGGATTCCTCCATTTCTTCCGAGAAATGGAGAGGATCCCTATCCATCAACACATCAAACAATTATAAATCATAAAATCAATACCAGATGCAATTGCATAAGCAGTACTAAGCTTTGATTCCGAAGAAAGTCCTTCAGAAGAGGCAAGAACAATAGCAACATTGCTTGCCTGAGCAGACTTAGCAGCCGCGACAGCAGCCTCACCAAGACCCTTATACAGTGCAGTGGTTGAAGGTGACTGACCAAGACCGATCAAACCAACCCTCTTTGATCCAAGTCCTTTAATCCTAACAACGGTTGATTGACCAACTTTACCAGAGAAATCCTCTTCAGAAGAAGCTTCAGATAACAAACCATCCAGCTTCAAATCAATCTTATTCAAAATCGAATTCTCGAATCTCGATTTTGCATCTCTAGTTAAATCTTTCTCAGTAACACCCACTGCTAGTATGTCTCCTTTCCATTCAGTCACATCAACATCCGTAGCAGAAAAAGAGATCTTTCAGGAATTTTCACAAACACATAAAAGGCACTATCAGTAAACACATAAAATAAACAACCAACAACGAGAAAATCAACAAGTTAACGACTTTATTCAAATTTAACGTAAATGAAACAAAAAAGGAAACATGGGCATCAAAATTGAAGAAGAAAATTAACCTTAGGGGATTCGATGTTGGTGGGGTGAGTGAGGCCGAGAGTTGTGTCACGTGACTGAGACATGAGCTTCGTCGTTGAATGAAAGCTTCGCTTAGGAAATGAAGCAAAGCGAATACGCGAAGTGAGAAAGAGAGAAGAAGACGAAGATTTTGAGAAAGCAATAACAATGGCAGTGGCTATGGCCGCCATTTGGGTGTGGGAGAGTCTATCTTATTTATAATGAACCACCACATCTTATTCATCCAAAAATAGCTATTAAAATTAAAATCAGGATTAATTTCTCATTATTATCGTTTCTCTGTGTGTAAAGTGTAAACAGCACTACCTGTCCGTTTTTCTCGATTGATAATGAAAGTTACATGTGAAAAATGATCTCATCATATCTAGATTGAATTGATAGTAACTTTTTTTTTTTTTAAAAAAAAAAAAAAAACTCGATATCAGATCCAAGGATCAACTAATCTAAGGATATGAATGCCACCATCCACTTGCGGGATCCCGTTCTAAGTCCGAGCAAAGAAAACTTGCATTAGAGGGGATCGAACTTGATATTCGAACTTGAGAGGAGCACACTCCAAGATCCTAAGCCAACCACTAGGTCAACCCCAAATAGATTTTGAACTGATAGTAACTAATTACTCTTGTACATTTGGTTCAATTCACATAAACAATGTATATTTATTTATTTTAAGATGTAGATTTTTAATTGTTAGACTATTTCACAAAAATAATTAATTACTCATATGCCTCAAAATAAAATAAAAATTATGTTAGTATCTTTTAAATCTTAATTCAATTAATATGGACATTGCGATATGTAAGGATGAAGGTTCTAACTCCTAAACAACTTCATAAAAAAATAAATTACGTCTATTGAAAATGGAATTTTCATCTTTAATATTTGCAATCAAAATTGTTCAGCAAGAAAGAAAAACAATTTCTAACTTAATTAGTTTAAAATAATGGATAAAAAAAAACATTCATAATTTATTATACATATACATAGAAAATATTTTTCATAAGAACTATAATAAGCCCCAAAAAAAAACTATAATAAGTTATCCTTAAAC
The DNA here is from genome assembly GCA_958299785.1 of Medicago lupulina. Classification (NCBI taxonomy): domain Eukaryota; kingdom Viridiplantae; phylum Streptophyta; class Magnoliopsida; order Fabales; family Fabaceae; genus Medicago; species Medicago lupulina. The sequence continues at coordinate 1,867,761 of OY283143.1, read as the reverse complement.
TTGTGGGACATGTCATAATGAGATTTTGTTTTTTTGAAATCTTTTATACGTAAATAAATTTAAATTGACTAATTTAAACAGTTCCCAAAACTTGATGTGGTTTTCATTTATTAAAAAAAAAAAGTAAAGAATAGTAGATTATTTTTTATTTTTTTAAGGGGCATAGTAGATTATTATTATTATTCGTTAGATTACTTTACTTATTGTTCTTTTTTAATTCTAGGTAAGGAGCCAACCTACTTTTTTGTCTTTTTCCATTTGAGATACATTCCTTGTCAGACTTGACGAGTTCTACCACGTAACGTTTTAAATTATTGGTGTATATTTATTTTTTGGTGTTAAAATTTTTAGTATATTTAAGTCCGAGCAATTGAATTTGATTAATATAGTCGTAATATAAAATGTTGTATTTTTTTCTTTTTCTTTTTCTTTTTTAAATTCAAATCAATCAATATATATAGAGAGACAATTACATAAAAATAGAAGATAAACAGACAATAAATTATACTCTAACCCTTTTTAGATGGTAAAATAAAATAAAAAGTTGTATATGTAGCACATAAAATAAAAGTAGTGAAGTTGCGTTGGAGTCTCACATATTTTATGTTTATAGGTTGTTGAATATATAAATGTGTTTGGAACTTCATCGTTTTGAACTAATTTTTGATATGAGATCCAAATTTATTTGACATAGTATCAAAATCAAGTTAAGGATTAAAATATGCGAGTGGATATTGAAGTTTTGTTCGAGTTCTATATTGTTCAAATTTTTGAGTTGTTGAGATGTATAAATATCATTGAATACCATCATCTTTAAGGTAAATTTTGGATGAGATTCAAGTTTATTTAACAAAAAGTTGGTGTATTTGTTGACGAAAAAATTTGTATTATTTGTTGACGAAAAAATGTTATACATAACATTTAGTCTCATTCTTATATGGAGTCGCATATTGTTCAAATTTAAGGGTTGTTAAAATTTATAAATATCGAGACATATAATGATTTCTTTTTGAGGGGAGATGACATGTATGTTTTGGTGAACATTATAGCACATATAGAGTTTGGTTGGATATTTATTTATCACTCAATCATTTAATATGATGTTAATTTATTTAAAAATGAATTAAAATGCTAAACAAATTTGCAACGCAGAACCGGTACTGGATCAAACTTTATGGTATTTAAGAATGATTGCCGTGTTTTTTCTAATAGTAGAAGGTGACATGTATTAATATTTAGGTTTGTAATTTATTTAAAAAAATAAAAAATTAAGTGTGTGAGGTTAGATACCGTGGCTTTTGTTTGAATATGAGACCCTACGATTGTCGGTGTGAGTTTTCAAATGGTTATTATCATTTAATCTATCTAACAAAATAAAAAAGAGTGTGTCGTTCTTATCGTGAAGCAAAACTTCGTGCAGGTGCGTTGGAAAACTTGAGATGTGAATGCGATGATTCAATGATGTATTATAAACATTGTCCTTTAAGCCTCAACAATCTTTTATAAGTTTGTAATCTTACAAAATAGCTGATTCAAGTGGAGTTTCTACTTCTCGTTTGATAAGTTTGTAATCTTTCTTTTTAGGCCTCAACCATCTTTTATTCCAAAAAAATAAAAAGAAAAGAAAAAAAAGTTTGAATAAAACAAATCTCCAATTTAAACACTACTTCAAAGAGTTTTCTCAAAAACTTTTATTTTTGACTCACTTTTCTAAAAGACTCGGTGCTTCTTTCAACCACGAAAAAGACTTAATGCTTCTTGCTCGACTCTCAATCACAATAGTATTATATAGTATTATATGTATATATAAATTGGGTATATGATTTGGGGAGTAATATTTTCAGTTCCAACACTTAATCTTTTATCTAAACTATTATGTTTACAATTTCATCTCTTTTCCTTTATCATATCAATTATTAATTAAAAAATATTCAAATCATATTAAAATATTAAATCTCTTTAAAATAAAAACAACTTTGCAAAAATTGAGATAACAATCACTAACTAAAAAAATAGCCAAATCATATTAAAAGAGTCGAATCATATCACAATTATTAATTAAAGAAATTATTTTAATTTTATTTGACAAAAATATACTTGATCGTATTGTATATTAATATTCATATATTTTTTAAAATATACGAACAAAGGTAGTAGAAAAACACATACATTGACACTACGTATCTGTCTATCCACTAGTATAAATAAAGGAGATGCATGATTGTTTACTAAATTTTTAGCTTCCAATTTTAAATTTTATTTAAATAATTATATTTATAATTTCATCTCATTTAATTTAAAATTAAAATGATTAATTTAAAAATATTTATTTCCTTTGAAACAGGAACAAACATCGCTACAATGAAATTTAAAAAGTTAGTTAAATCTTGTTGAATATAAGAACAACACCATTAAAATAGGAACAATATAGTTCCTATTTTTTCAATGGAACTTATTTCATGAAGAGCAGATGTAAATTACTTCTAGCAAAGTATAATCCAATCAATATTTTTCGAAGTTGGAGATAGATTTGGAAGTTAAAAGAGGATGTAAATGTGCAATTTTTTATCTGCCAAGTGCATTAAAGATCTCTTCTCATTAGGAGTATCTTACATCATAGAGGGGTTAATGTTTCTAACTCTTGTCCCTTTTGTAATAGTGTGGAGGAAACAATATTGTTTTGTATCATCTTTTACCTTAGAGCATTGGAGGTGTGGAGGGGTTGCGATTTGGAAAGGTTAGTGATGTTTTGATGAAATGTTTTACATAGAATTTAATGTTATTTTGAATGGTTTGGAAACAAGTTTGTAGTTGAAGCTATTTGCCTATTTTTACCTTCTATAGTTGCAGCCATTTTTTTCGTAGTGAGTGATCTTTATAACTAAGGACAACATTGAAGTCTTTATATCTAAGTAGTGGATGATTTTATTCATCATATTCTTCTTCGTGAAGACAATGCTTGTTCTGATTTTTTAATCAAGAAAGGAGCAAATAAATAGTTTTGAGTTCATGATCGTCTTGCATAAACCTTGTCTTATGCTATCTTCAACTATATTGGTTGATGTGTTGGGCGTTGCTTTTTTGGGGGTGCACATTTTTTTCTCTTTTCTTTTCCCATGTATACAAAAAAAAAAACTTATTTAGTTTAGTCAATCACTCAATTGACCAAGTCTAACTAAAAATATTTGTTGGATAAAAAATGATTCAAAGACCTCAATTTTTATTATTCCTATTTATTTTATGTTTTGAAAAATTCAAAATTAAAATTATTTAGAATTAATTTATATTACGACAATCTCAATTTTGAACTTATCAATAAATAATTATATAAAAGTAAGAATATTTAAAATTTATTATGTGTAAAATTGGTTTTTTGCTGTGTTGTAGGGGTAGGGATTTACATGTGTGACGTTAGAGTAAAGTTTTCCTTTCAAATTCCTGCTGCAACTCTTCAACACGGGAACAATGAACTGGTGAAATTATGGCCCAAAGATTTGGGGCAACAAAGACAGAGATAGTTCTTTTTGAAAACTGTTAATTATATACCCCCTAAGGCTGGTAATGCGACCATATATTTATACATGAAATGATGAAAATGTCTCTTAAGTCATTTTATTTAAATACGTTTCTTCACTTGAGAACTTTCAAGAAAATAAGTAACGTAAAGTTAAATTGAAGTATACAGTATATTATTTATATAAAAAAAAAAAATAGTAAAAGGTGGGTGTGCATGATATTTACAGTATTAGGTTTTCCTTTTTTTAAATTTGTACCGCAAAAATTGTACCAAAAAAAAATATGTGTACCGCAAAATATATTTTTATAGTGGTTATTTTTCTTACAGTGGTAATTATTAAAAAAAGTACTTAGTAGTAACATGAATGAAAATTATATTTGCGGTTGATATTATTCTTACCGTAGCCATTGTTGAATATCAATGCAGACTTTTGACTAAAAAAATGGCTCAAGATTTCTTTGAGCGCTTAGTCTTTTTCTTCTTTCATATCACTCTCTCACATTTGTGTGAGTTTGTACATGCCAGGAACTCCACGTTCACGCTGTGAAAATGACGTAGTGTTGAAATTTGGAATAATGAAGAACGTGTTGGAAATTTGGGTTATAAAAACAAAAAAGACTTGGAAATTTGAAACATTTATATAAATCTACAAAGTACATTAGAATGGGTTGAACAACGAGTCCAGCATAACCATAATAATTTGAGTTCAAAAGATGCATATCTCCTCTTCTCTTCGCGCTTTCCTCATCATGCTTGCATTAATTTTCTTCCTCCACTCTACTCAAGTTAACGCAGGTAAATTTGTATTGCCATCGCAACACACACATATATGCATGCATGCATGTATAACTTGACAACACAAGAGGTGTTGTCCAATTTAGGGTTATAGTATTTTAATTAAGGGTTTTCATTTTTGTAAATTCTTAGGTACCTTAGAATTTCGCTGGGTACCGGTACCCTTTTCTTTTGGTAAAATTTGTTAAATAAAAATATGACATATCATTGACATATTAGAAGGTGAGTACAGTTAAAACTCTATAAATTAATAATGTCAGAACCGAAAAAATTTATTAATTTATCGATAAATTAATAATTATTATTTTAAAGAGTTTTTAAGTAATTATACTGTACATACCAAACAAAAAGGCAAATTAGTCTATGCCTATTAGAATTACGTTGCAGCGAACCTTGAGACTCAACGTAAATTAGTAACTACTGTGTTCATATGCATTGGAAATCAATAATAACTTTTGAAGTACAGACAGCTATTGAATCATATTTCAATAGAGTGTAATATATTTTTTTCAATTTCTATGAATTATTAATTTATGATTTTCTTGGGATCGAAAATTATAAAGAGATCTCCCGAAAAATTATTATCTTATTATTTTATCGAGTTTTTCAATTTTTTACATTGGTTCAAGTCGGGACCGGACAAATTTATTATTTTAGAGAGTTTATTAATTTACCGAAAATTAATTTAAAGAGTTTCTAATGTATTTATATCCAACCAAACTTCCTTGTGTTTACCTTTCATTTTAGTATTTATTACAAAATATAAATATTAAATCGAAAATCTATGTGGACTTGCCACATCTGCATCGAAACAATTATGCAAACATTATTTTTTTACTGGAGTTGGATTAGACGAAAAACTTGTACATGTTTTACGATTTAAATGACTAATCTAATATAAAAAATAAATTACTAACCTAACCTGCTGTGATTAAATAATTTAATAAAACCATGGAGTGTTTGTTTCAAGTTATATTTGTAGATTCATGAGAATAAAATCATAAAAATGCATATGCTTATGTTTGTTACAAGTTTAATAAATTTTATTCCCGAGTATAAAATGTTCCTGGGAATAGAAAAGTTTTCCCAAAGAAAATGGTGGGAATAAAGTTCCCATGGAGATGGGAATAAAATTATGTGTAATCATCTATTATATTCCCTATTTTTAAGGTTCTTTAGAATATTATAATGTTAATCAAACATCTTTTTTCTAAATACTTTGAAATAAAATTTCTATCTTTATATTCCAATAAATGTTATTTCTAAGAATAAATTTGATACAATTGAAACAAGCACTTGTAATATATTATTGACTAAACGATTCATTTTACAGATGTGGAATTTATGAGAAAATTGGGTCTTATGGACAGACAGAAAGAAATTCCACCACCACCTCCACCTGAATCAGCTGATGCACCACAGCAAGAGGCGCCATTTTAAGAATCTTGTATGGATGATTTGAGAAACAAAATAAAGGAGTTGAATTATAGATTATACTAAAACCCAAAAAACAATAAAATTATTCTAGGGCATTCTATTTGAATCTCTTTAGCTACAACTAGAAGTGGCCAAGTAGTAACCATTTTGTGGACATATTAGTTCATCACGTATACTCAATCTTCAAACTATTCAATTGAAAGTATCATATAAATAAAATATTATCATCAGTTTAGACTGTTATTTAAGTATTGTTTTATTTTCTTATCAAAAATTAACATGATATTTACACAAAGAAAAGATATTAGATTGGTTTAAGGTGAGAGAGATTCTCACATCAATCAATATATACACAAACTATAGTAACATTAGTCATGAAAAAGTTGACGCAGAAACTCAGCAAAATTTTGTGACATATCGTTTTTTTTGCGAATGCCTTATAAATAGTTAGTTGTCAAATTCTAATAATGAATCATGTTGAATTGTGCACCACATCCACCACCACTTTGCAATCCATTTAAAAAATTATTTGATCTGCTTCCCACTCATGCATCCATTGAGGAGAGCCTGTACAGGACCATGAGGTTGTGGCTATGATGAAGCGCCATACCTAGACTATCATTGACACCTCCTTTCAAGATGAGTGCTATCAAGTATCCACGTATATTCTAATACACTCTCTAATTAGTTAAAATTCAAATGAATCACACATAAATGTAGGAAAGGAATTGAAGTGTACAAATATTATCATCATAACGTTCTCTCATTTCGGCAGGTAACTGCCAAGGTTTTCCTCGGTAGTTAACTGCAGCCAGTTTTATTTTTTTTTCGGTAGTTAACTGCTGAAGGATATTTTCGTCTTTTATGTGTTTTTCAGCCAAACAACACGTCTATACAACAATTTTCCCAGATAACATTTCTTTTTAATGAAAAAGTATTTTAGTTGTCATCATGGAAAATAAAAAATTAAGATTCCTAACATTCTGAAGTGAACTTATGCTTTCATATGCTTCTCTGTAGTTTTCATTCACAAGTCATCATTCCCAAGGACTATAAAAGGGGCACATCCACTCCATAGCAATGACATTTTCAAGATTCTGTCACTGTAATAATTGAGATTTTTTACGTGTATGCAAGTTACTTGACCAAAAACATAGGAATAAGCAAATCACCCATTCAATGCTTCAAAAGAGAATATAAAAACTCTCTAATGTTCTCGAAGATGTACTCCCTCCGTGTCGAAATATAAGTAAAATTAATTTTTTAGGTTCATTAATTTAATGATGAATGTGGTTTATAATATAGACCACATTCATCATTAAACGAATGTACCTAAAAAGTCAAATTTGCTTATATTAAAAAACAGAGGGAGTAACAAAGTGGTATGAATTAAGAGGTCAAGTTCAATCTCTTGTATAATGGCAGATAGTGACAGAATGAGACAAAAACATTAAGAGATTATTTTATTTCTCTCATGGACAAAATTGATTGTTTTACTAAAATTGGAGCTCATGAAACATTGCAGGTCACGACTCACGAGCAATCATCTGCCACAATTATCATTTTCAGAGCCAAGCAATACCCTACCACTGTTGGTGGAATCCAAAGGTAGCAAACATGTCTATGAAACAACGAGGAGTCTTGTTCCCACAGTGACAAAAAACAAAGCCACTGTTCTATCATTGTCATCCATCACAAGTGGGGGACTCATCAATAAGTTAAAACTCTAGCTGGCCAATAATACAGTGCATACATGAATGCAAACACAACAAAATGAAGATGTTAATCCTGTATAATGAAATGAAATTCAGTTATCTATTACCTGCTAACACTGGATCAAAAAAAGAAATTTCTAATCACTGATATTTTTTACTGTACAAAAAATTCTACACCAATTTGTTAAGGCTTCCATCCGGAAAGCTTCATACAACAGCACATGTAATTGATTCAACCCTTTGAGATTGATACACAAATTCTCCTCAAATATAACTCAATCTCAGGCTAAGTATGTAGTGTACCTATTTGATCTACCAGATTTACCGCGATTCATTCTGAGGACAAACTCAAATTATCAATGGCGATGGAAAGATCAGATTCCATCACACTATCACATGCATTTGGTTGAGCATCCTCATTCTTGATGGAATTCTCCTCCTTCCCTTCTGCTGCAGCCACACATTCCTGAAATCTGAAGCAACTAATGAGGTGGTCATTAGTTAACCCCACTACCTGCATGAAGGAGTATATGACCGTGGGACCCACACCGCGGAAACCTCTTCTCACCAGGTCTTTGCTAATAACTTCAGCTTTTGGCGTTTTAACGGGAACCTGTCGGGGATATCGGAATTTGCTAAGTATAGGCTTGTGGTTCACAAAACTCCAAATGTAATTGTCGAATGACCCAAACTCTACTATGACCTGGCATCAGTAAAACCTGCAAAAAGTTAGTTGCAACGACAATCATAGCCGTGATGCAAATTGTGCAGAGTGCAATTATGGCAGTTGAGTGAAAAAAATGCATTGTAGTGTTTAATGTTAGGTGACTTAGCACATACCAGCTAAGCATGTTGGCTGGTTAAAGAATCCAAATAATTAGGTCTCACATCATTGTGACAAATTAGAATATAGGAAGCTCAAACTGTACGAAAGATTAATATCATGGTTTGTCCCATATGGGTCATGCAAATTTAATGAGGACCGGGACCACAACCCAATTACCTTTATTATCTAAACCTCCCTAATCAAATCATCATTGAATGCCAATTGTAAGTCATTCAATTGATTCAATATCTCCCCCCTTAGTCATTCAATTGATTCAATATCTCTCATTATCAATGGTAATTATATGATATAGAGTACTATAACAAAGATCTCAGAAAAGGGAAGAAAGTTCGTTAATTAATGGAAAATAATTGAATTATCACGCTTGAAATGTTTTCCTTTTATGAAATTATTCGACTTACTTTCCTAGTTAGTTGTTCTCCAAAAGATCAATACAGAAATATAGATATGATTTTTTTCGAAGGGAAAACCCCCAAACTGGCAACACATTAAGCGGCTGACTTCTTTAGTTGTTCCCCAGACCCTCAGGAGTACACTTTATTCATATATCATGAATAAAGAAAGTATATAGTACCACCTAGAACGGTTAGTAACATCACTTGTTTCCTAGACATGTTATTAATCCCATATACACCAACCCAAGAGCGTCTGGATAAGATGGTTCAGGTCTCTTCCAAATTAACCAGAGGCCATGGGTTCAAATCCAACCCTGAAAATGAAGCACCGTTAAAACTCTTGAGAGAGCTTTGACGCCCATTATGTCATACTCTACCCAAGGGATTACTCTCTGCAGTTGCGGGCGAAGGATACCCAATTATACCAAAAGAACCATATACGCCCAATATATATCTACTCAAGGGATTTCTCTGCAGTTGCGGGCAAAGGATACCCAATTATACCAAAAAACCCATATACACCTAATATATAACTAAAGATTTAGAATATGGCATTAAAATACCACAAGTAATTATGATCTAACCCAAGAGGGTATATTCTACAATGAAGGTAGCAAAAGTCAGGCGAAAACTAATATACCTTTGATATTTGGCGTGCATTCTCAATTATTCCACGCAATTTCTGATCAGAGAGTAAGGAACTTGCAGTGGTTCCTGGTGTTATCACCTTCTTCTCATTTAATTTTGAGACAGCAACTGGATCAAAGTCAGCAAAAACTTCCCTGCAAAGGACTTTGTTAACAAAACTAATGTGAACAAAGTCAAACAGAAAAAATTGGCTACATATAAGGTAGCAGCCAACCATCGATAGAATTGGCTACATTTTGAAGAAATAAAAGAAATTTGGAACTGCTACATCAATAATTACCTAAAAATGTGTCTCTTGCTTAGAATGGCTGGCCAAGTGAGTTCAGATAGAGCACTCGAAAGAACAAGAACCTCAAACAGTTTCCTACATGTGAGAAAGAGAGCCAAGAAAAAATTAATGGAGGATACATTCCTTTCCCAACCAACATAACAAGACTATTTTTAGTGTATAAAAACATACTTGTCGTCATGTACTGGAACTCCCCATTCTTCATCATGGAAAGTAGCATAATATGGCTCTAATATCAACAAGTAAACTTAGTCAGGGAAACAAAACTTTGTAAAAAAGCCAAAGTAGTTCAGAACTTAATAAAACTCGAAAACTGTATTGTAGAGAAATTTCCGGTAAAGGTATGGCTAGTTCTCATTCATATGCAGTGGTATAAGCATTGATCTATATCAAGTTTGCAGCATGTACTTCTCTTGGAACTCCCAATTTTCTCTCCAATGATAAAAAACAACTATAACTCATAATGAGAGGTACATGTCCATTGCATGTTTTACCCCATTTTGGCTACAAACCCATTGCACGAATGAATATTTGAAGCACAAGCAATAAAATATTTAAAATTAACATACCAGACTTCATTCTTATTCAAATTAATTTATATGGAAAATAATATGATGATGTCCAAATAGAGTTATGAATTTAAAGTAAAATCTAAATTTTGAAGGACAAAAAACTATTTTATGTTAAATTAGTCATACAATTCGCAATATGTCAATATCAGATCAAATGCATCAAACACGTCCAATGAAACTAGATGAATGAAATTAAACTACAACCGCCATATATGTGAAAGTAATTCAGCATCCAAAAGTATCATGAACCGAACTATGAACTATCCTACAAAAGGCACACGTATACATGGAAAAAAAAAATCAATTTATCATTAAACGCATGTAATTATGCCCCGGCCCATGATGCTTTAAAATCAAAACCAAATGTCTTCTTAAGAAATCAAGGAAATTGGGAAAGGAGTGGAACAAACCAGTATTAGGAGTGATCCAGGCACACCTCTTCTTGGATTGTGCACCATCAGGAGGAGGAGATTCCAACACACCGTCAGAAGCAACACTTCTTGGCTTCGACACTGACCGCCTCCTTGTCAAACCATAGCTATTAGACCGAGTCAATCTTCCAGTAGAAGCTCGGCTATGAAACGAGTCTGTGGATGCATCCGAAGAACACGAAGCATTCATCGACAAATTAGAATGCAACAACTGCTCATGTCGGCGCAACACTGAAGAAACACTGGCAGAATGTGACTGAGGAGAATCATCTTTCTTCTCTTTGGCCAAATCAACCTCCTTGCCCAATTTCTCAGCCTTTCTCAGTGGCTTTGAAGCATCTTTTCTAGAACTATAAGAACCTGTCTTATTTCCAGCAGGACCAAACACAGGCCTTGCTTCTGAGTCAGCAACATTCATAGACCTCAATCTAGGACCTCCTGAAGCTGACATTGACACAAATCTTTCTAATTTAGGTTTCACAACCCACCAAAACACACAATCAATCACCGACCAAATTCTTCTTCTTTTTTACCTCACTACAAACCCTTTTGAAAACTCTTAATTATCAATCAAAAATACCCATAAAAATCTACTAAAACCTAGAAAAAACTATCATACCGAACTTTTAACAAACACCTGGTGCACAATGAAGTGACCCAAAAAACAGATCTTGAATTTTCAACCTTCAAAGTGAACTACGAAAACCCCATTTCTTTGAAACCCAAAATGGGAAACCTAGAAAAGGCTGAAGCAGATTGGATTTAGGAAAATGGGTTGACTTTTTGGAAGCAAAATTAGGGTTTAGGTAGAATTTCGTTTAGCTATGAAATTAGCTGAAGAGAACCTCGAAAGGCCAAGATTCCGTTCTGCATTGTTGAAATGAACTTCAATGCTACCTCAAAAGGTTGGTGCCACGGTACGAACACACGTTCCTTAAGAAGAGTTCATGGTTCTATATTTTCCTGGAAAATAGTAGCAGAGAAATTTTGCAAGAAAATGTTGGGGAAAAAGGATGAAAGTGAAGAGAGAGAATAGAGAGTGGGGTTTCGATGATTTGATCAAACAAAGAAAGAAAGAAAGAAAGAAAGCAAGGTACAAGTATTATTGACACAAAATGAAAATATGCTATTACTAAGGATCAAGATAGAGAGTAAAAAAGGTAAGGTTGTGAAAATAAAATAAAAAAAGAAAAGAAAAAGTGAAGTGACATTTATTTATTTATTGACAAAAATAAACCATCTTTATTTATTCAAATTGATAAAAACATTGATACAATATAGATTTAAAGTCACTATAAATAAAAATAATGAATATGCGAATAAACTTACATCATTTATATTAACATAAAACGACATAATATTTATGTTTACAAATATGATTATATTTAAGTCTTCATAATACTTTAGTCTCCGGATTTGCAACGTTCGCGACGTAAAAATGTTGATTGAATATGTATTTGCTCAAAGATAATCTTCGAGTCTAAATCAAATAAACATTTATTTCACTAAAAAAATAAGGAGAAAATTGTGAGAAGTGAGAGATTCAAAGTTTCAAAATGACGTTCATTTATTTGCGTGTGAAATTTTAATTATTGTTTTCATTTCTCTATTAAAAAAAATGGAGACTAAATTTTATTTATTTATTGATAATTTGATGGTTAAAAATTCAATCTCAAACTTTTCTTGACAATAAATGTGTGTTTTGTTGGTGAGAAAAAATTATTTAAGTGAATTGATGTTTTAAAATTAATTTTGATTAAAAGCGAGTTAAATTTTAAATTTGTGTATAAAAATCAATTCTATAATCAAAAGTTATAAATCTTATCTTCAAGTGGTTCTAGTTCTTGAGCCAAAATCAACTCAACTCAAAAACAATCATAATGTAATAATTAATGTACACGACTAGAATCGATTTTGGTTGTTACGTTTTGGTTGATTTTGAGTTGAGTTGATTTTGGTTGTCTACTTGAAGATAATATTAAGAGAACCTCAATCTATAGGTGTTCATTGAACATTTTCCAATTACAAATAGACATTTTGGTCTCCAAAATCGATTTAAAATTCATTATCATCATCTTATACCTTTGTTTGTCTTTCTTTCCAGTCAATTTAAGGCTTTTGAAGTGTGTTCCCTTAAGATTATCCAGTGTAAATATATAACCCGCTTTCAAATATTAATTGTTACCCGTTTCTACACGTATATCTTGTATAGAATCTTGTTGTACTTGGAGAACTGTCTAAGGGCAAATGGAAACAAAATTTTACTATGGCCACTTGCAAAATTGCGATTAACATTATATTTTGATAACCAAAACTCATATATGGAGGCTTGGAGATTATGAACTGCACATTGCATTGTATCATGATCCTAAACACCACTCGTCATCTATTCAATCTCTTAGAATTTTCCACACTTAAGAGGGACCGATCTATAATATATATAGACATGACACATACATAAATAGACGTGACATTACTTTTAATATCTACGTATATATGAATGAGACAACACTCTCTGAGATTCTTCAATGGAAGAAGAAAGATTTATATAAGAAAGGGACTAGGGCTTTAAAATTAGTTCCCAAGACCAAGATGTATGTTTCCATTGAGAGACATCACATTGCACCTTAAAATCATTGATATTATAAGTTGTCCAAATCATGACATGGTGGCGAACACACACGAGATGAGTAAAATGATATTTTAGTACACAATCAATTCTTGTATAAAAGTTGAAGATAGAGACTAAATTGTTTCGGTTTAGTTTTATCATGATTATTAAAGTTGAATTATGTTTTGAGCGACCAAACTGAGTCACAATTTTTTTTCTTCTAAGATCACAATGTTCACTCAAAAAGAAAAGATAGGGTTAAGTTTATCCAATGGCCAAATTTATTCTTGTTTTTTATGGTCTAGTATAAGATTGAATGTATCAAGTCGTTTGAATTCTCTCTTGCGGACACATGAGCAATATATCTCTTATACAATTTTTTAGTTCGATTCACAAATTGCTATCAAAGGAAGGAGATCAATTTGTCGGAATTTGGTTAAATAATACGTGAATGTAATCATATTTGCAATCTAATCCAAACATTGCAAGAGTTTGTTTAGAGATTAGTTAGGGTAATAGAGTGGCTGCATTATTGTCTAATCTCTAAAAATCTCGTAAAATTACAAACTTTAATACATGTGTAACTTTACACTACCATCTACTCCATGAATATAAATTTAACAATTTAATGATAATAAACAGGACAAGTATGACAAGTAAATGTTTTTTTTTTGAATAGGGGAGGAGTCGTCACTTTAGTCACTGAATAAAGATAAATTGCAAATCAGTCTCTGAATGTAAACTTTGTTAGTCAATTTAGTCCCTGAATGTAGACTTCGTCAGTCACTTTAGTTTTTGAAATGACTAACAAAGTCTACATTCAGATACTATTTTTTTTCTATTCAAGGACTAAAATGACTAATTCCCTTTTGTTTTAAGAGAAAATATTTCAACGAAGGGTAAAATAGGAGATTAAACCAATAGGAGTTGGGACTAGTGGAAGGAATTAGTCTCCAACAATTCGTGATTTAACATTTACATATTGGCTGGAAAAATTGTTGACATGGTCCAAGAGCATCTTGAATCAGATTTATCCTAGGCGAGTGAAATCTATAGGAAACAAAAGACTAGATTAAATAACGAATAATGATCATTATTTTATACAAAGTTTCCAAACTCATACTATTACTAGCATAAGAGATATCCAAGTTTTGTCGAGTGCCAAACAAACCAACCATCAATCATTAATCTCGAGTTCATACCAGATTAAGAGAGAGAGAATTTCGGTTAGAAAAAATAATATGACCCACTTGGCCCCTTTAGTACAGGAAATAAACAATTTTAGATATTAAATAATCATTAATACCATCATAGTCCATACCTAATACTTTGATTTTCTGTTTGATATTAGATTTGCAATTTATAATATCTCCGCACGCCATACGTAATCTTTGTCCTATACTCCAAGTAAAATCATAGAGAGTGTTACGAATGGGTAATTAGAAAAGGGAATTACCCTCTCAAAAAAAAAAAAACGAAATTAAGATTTTATAAAATTCAAATTCTTTATTTTAATTCATTTTATTTACAAAATTTGTTGTTGGATTAACTAATTTTTTACTCAAATGCATTTTTTCCTTCATCTGTCTTAGCATATCATAGAATGAATATAGAAGTCACTAGAAACACATATGAAGAGTAAATAACATTTTACACCTATTTTTGTTTTGTTGAAACTTCGACATCTAATAAACAAACAGTTCAATCGTAGATTAAACAACCAATAATGATAATTATTGTATACCAAGTTTTGATACCAACTAGCATAAGAAATACCCAAGTTTTGTCGAATGCCCAAACCAACCATCAATCACCAATATTCCTCAAATCATTAATCTCAAGTACATTACCAGATTAAGGAAGACAGTTTTTGTTTTTATACAAGAATTTGAGGAGAAAGAATAATATGATTCACTTTGATACAAGAAATAAACAAGGGTAGAGATTAGATAATCATTCATGCACATAGTCCATTGGTTATCATAGCAATCAGTTACTAATAACAAGTATAAATCCCTTAAAAAAATTATAAATAGAAAACAATTGAGTTAGGTCTGACCAAATCAGTTAAACTCTACATTAGCAAAAAATAAATAAAAGTTAAACTCTATAATCACTTTATTGTCACCAATTCATTTGATATAGCCACAAAAGAGTATAGTATTTATCTTTTTTTGTTGGAAGGTTATTATATTCTTCATTTTTTTGTCAAATGAACCGGTAGGTGGAGCTCATACATTGTAAATGTGGAGAAATTAGGTATTTGAGGTTTAAACTTTGCTCCCTGCATATATTATACAATGTCCTTGTCAATTGAATTCTATTTATATCTATGTTGTTTTATTTTGTTCCATTCAGTTTTGAAAAGATAATGTTGACCGGCTTTGACAAAAGATTTAAAAATATTTAATAATATTCAGGTTTGTGCCGGTTTGTTTGGATCGCTTTGCAATTTTTATTTTAACGGTTTTGGATTGAACATTCGTAATAAAAGCAAAACATTATTTACACATAAAAATAATTAAATTGTTAGCCGATAATGATAAAAATCTTAATTTTTAGTCCAATTTTAGTCCAATTTTAGTCCAATCTTAAATTAAGATTTTAGTCCAATTTTAAATAATCTAATGAAATATAGTTGAACTAAATAACAATCGAATATGACACAATCAAATTTTTCTCAAGTTCACTATGATTCACGAAGGCTGAGTGAGTGTTAGAATCAGTCAAAGACACACTACTGATAAATGATATTTAAACAACAATTTTTTTTTCTCATACTCACATTGTATGTTTACTTCTATTGCTTTAGTTTTGTGTTAATACCTATATTTTTTTTTGTATATTTTTGTTGTTCACAAGTTATCCCAGAAAATGAACCTGTTCACTAATGCGTCCCAAATAATTACATTCAGTAATTTGATTAAAAAAGAATATTTAGCAATCATATTTAGTTTAGTTACCTTTATCTTGATTAAAAAAGAATGCAATTAGCAAAAAGAAACTGAATGTGAATGAAAGCAGTCGTGCGCATAGCATTAGTTACCTTTATTTTGGTTACCTTTCTTCTTCTTTTTTTGAGGAAATTTTTGGTTACCTTTCTCGTTAGCTTAACATTCGTACAAAGAGCATTTCTCTTAATTAACAAAAAGAGGGAAAAATACAAAAAAAAATTACATGCAAATAATATTTGATTTTTCTGTATGAGATTAGAATTGGAATTTATGTTGTTTTTTTTTTTGAGGGGAAGGAATTTATGTTTCTGTAGTCCATGCCAATCATAAAACGTTTTTGTTCAAAATATGTTTGAGCAGTCACCGCCATTATCTTCATATGGAATAATTTGGGTGGTAATAAAATGATAACACTGTCATACTACACTTGTCCCCATTACCATGTAAATAGATTATGGCAATCAATTCTATATTTGTTCCACTACTAGCAAACACTTTCAGACATGCAAATAAATACACACAAACTGTTCCACTAAAGCCTACATGAGAAAAAACCAAGAAACAAGAATAAAGGATAAACACATGAAGCCGTGAAATTACAAGAGACCGGCTATCTAATTTATATATTACAACTGCAGGGTTTGTGAATGATGAATTCAGCAAGGCTTGATTTCAAAACCTATGCTCAGAAGCGTTCGAGCTGACTCTATTGCTTTCTCACCCCCAAGGTCCTTGGCTTCCCCAGTTAGTTCTCCTTCTGTGTCCACTGACCATTGAGTAGAAATTTTCTGATTTTGCGGCGAGTCCGGTTTACTCAACGACATATTATTCATGGAGGCATGTGCTGCATCAGCCACAAGAGGAGCACTTGGTGGGCACTGCAAATTATTCATGGAAGCAGGTGCTGCAGCAGCCACAAGAGGAGCACTTGGTGGGCCATGTCGTTTCTTCGGCACAGGAGTGTCATGATCATGTACACCCTTGTAAGTTATGATGACGGCATCAGAGTTGTCTACGGCAGTCTCAATGTGCTTTCGAACAGGACATCCAGCAGAAGTGCATCTGTAGTAGTTTCTGATAAGAAAAGGAATAAATTTCAATGGAAAATTAAAGAAAAACTTAAAAGGAAAACCAACAATCCGTAAAAGGAAAAAAGTGAGCTTTAATATCATTCATATGAACAGGAAGGAAAAAAGCCGAAAAATCAGTTTGGCAAATAATTTTGTTCAGATACATTTTCTTGAAGATACAGTTCTGTTTCTATGGATACATAATGCTAGCATGATGGATAGATACATTTTGTAGAACAAGGGATTGAAACAGACATGTTTCAGTGTTCAGCGACAGATCTTTTGAGGTACAGATGGAAGTCACGGCTCCCCCAAGTTTTTTATTCTATCTATGTACATATCCATCCATGTAGCACTGACACCTTGAATTAAGGATGCGGATGTCTCCGATGTTCAGCAAGTGCAAATGTTCAACATCAACACATCATATGGTTACATTCAATAACAACTATTTCCTTACATATAGTATGTTTTCCATTTCTATCATAGAAGTTTACGGTAGTCTAGTTGTTAAGCTAGTTTTTCAAGGAGGACGGGGACTTGGAGTCGACTCCTTTTAAGCACATTTTTGCATTTCTAGTGTATTTTCTTGAGGAAAAATGGTAGGCCCAAGATTCGAACCTCGTAATTCAAAGTAAGAAACAAGTGGATTAAACCACCACGATACAAGTTACACATTATTTGCGTGACATATTTACATGTATATTCCATAACAAATTGACCCCCCCTCTCTACTGGTCTCAGTTTAACATAATATTTACCAACTTACCTAAGCCTCTCGTTTCGCAATTTAACCAATAGGCTATAGTAATTTATCTAAAACTTTTCATTAATTAACACCACGATACAAATTACACATTATTTGTGCAATATATTTACATTTATATATTTTTATCCATGCTCCGCCATTGACTGGTCTAAGTTTAACATAATATTTAAGCCAAATACCTCCC
Source organism: Medicago lupulina (assembly GCA_958299785.1). Taxonomy (NCBI): domain Eukaryota; kingdom Viridiplantae; phylum Streptophyta; class Magnoliopsida; order Fabales; family Fabaceae; genus Medicago; species Medicago lupulina. The sequence goes on along the minus strand of OY283143.1, from coordinate 1,849,527 downwards.
TAGGTCCTTTAAGTTTTACGTTTGTACCGGATAGGTCCTTTAAGTTTCTAAAGTCTCAGATTGGTCCTTTAAGTTATTAAAAGCTTACGCCGTTACCCTTCCAGTCAACCTCCGTTACGCCATTATTCTTCAGAATGTATCACAGCCAACATGTAATTAAGGGATTCAAGTACATTATAATAACATAACATGTATGATATCAGTACTGACAGGATGTATCACTCTTATTACTCATTTTCTCATTGCAAATAAATTTTGCTTCATACATTACAATGTTTATTCTCATTTTTTCTCAATTAAACTGCACACAAGTCACTATGTATGGTATCAGTACTGACAAAACGCAGCGTTTTAGTCCCCGTGAGCTTAGCTCAGTTGGCAGGGACATTGCATAATTTATGCAGGGGCCGGGGTTCGAACCCCGGATACCCCACTTCTCCACATTTAATTGTGTGAGCTCTAGCCACTAGGCTACTAGACCAAAAAAAAAAACGCAGCGTTTTATGCCACATCACGTACTTAACGGACACATCAGCTTTATTGTAACGGAGGTTGACTGAAAGGGTAACGACGTAAGCTTTTATTAACTTAAAGGACCAATCTAAAACTTTAGAAACTTAAAGGACCTATCCGGTACAAACGTGAAACTTAAAGGACCCAGGGAGGTATTTGGCCTAATATTTACCAACTTACCTTAGCCTCTTGTTTCATAAGCTGGTCTATAGGCTATAGTAATTTGTCTAAACCTTTTATGTATTAATTTAACACACTGTCCATATTTGTTTTAGCTTAACTTTAAAACGAAAAACAGCTTTATAGCTAAAAGCTCTCTTAGCAACATTTCTATTTTAGACACATTCTAAGCATAAAATAAGCCAAATATAAACATGCACAAAATTCAAGTGTCTTCAAAAACAAAAAGTTGCAAAGCTTCATTTATCTAGTTTACAAATTTCATAAAATTCAAAAGATATTTGATACTTTATCAAATGAATTAAACTTAAGGCGTGATATAATTGTGAAATAAAAATAAATGTCAACTATAAAATAACTACATAAGTCAAATTTATCTAGAATTTGGTGTGCATAATCCTTAAGATAATATGACAATATTCAGCAACTTAATTCATAAAATTTAATGTGCACGGAATTATTAAGAAGATTAATTGTGACAAAAATTACTCTTAATGTAAGTGAATCTCCATCCATATAAATTTATGAACAATATTTTAAAAAGTCGCCTAAGTAGAAAGGAAAGAAGAAAAAAAAGGCACCAGCTTGAATAAGATCTTGGCCTTCTTGTCATTTTTCAAACTGATTACATAGAAATAAATGCAGCTCGCAACTTTTTTATTGGACTTTTATATTTTTTTATTTATTTTAAAAAATTAAACACTGTTTATACCTAAACTCAACTTTCATAATATTCAACTAAAGATACTGATTCATCAATATCTGTCAAAAAAAATACTGATTCATCAATACAACAATCTGATTCATATCAAGAACAAAATAAATAATAACAAAAGGAAACAGAAATTATGCATACTTGGCTTGTGGATAAAGACCTTTACCTGGGATGTGGGTTACCCTTCACCATTTTCTGTCCATACTTGCGCCATCGGTATCCATCACCAGATATCCCCACATCTCCTGCTGCATGTACAACAAACTTGGGTTTCTTTTCAGGTTTTACAGGAGAATCTGAGTGAATCAAGTCGCCTTTCTCCTTTCTGATTATCAAATTAAATGAGAGAACATAAATCATTATATCCTGCCACAATTAAAATAAATGGGCTTATTGCTTAAGCTTTGTTGATGAATAATATGATTTCATACGTGGACTTGCCTTCGTTTTGGATCTGGCTCGTCGACATGCTCCTCCTTCAAAACTATTTTACCATTACCATTGATACCAGATGAGTTTTGTGGTGTCTTGTCAGAACTGCAAGGTGTTTCTTCTTGAGCTTTGGAAGATGTGGATGGATCAGAATCTTTCAGAGCATTGACAGGCTTCACTAAAACACTGTTCTCTGCAGTCGGTTCGTTGGAGGGCACAATCTTACTTTCCCTAATGGAACTAATCTTCCGTGGGGGATCATGACTGTGCTCACTTTTATAAACAGTCTCTATCACATGACCTGAATGATCCCAGCATTCAATCTTCTTAGCACAACAGTTTGATTGAGTACACCTGTAATAGCTTCGAGAACCTGTAGTAGGACTCTTAACTTGCTTCTGCCCATATTTCCGCCAGTTGAATCCATCAGATGATGGTGTCCTTGGAACAGAAACAGAAGACAAGGCTCTACCGCCAGAAGTATTTTTTTTGTTTACTTCTGCCATAGGCGTATTACTAACGTTTGGAGGAGACATATTCTGTATTTGTATGGTTGGACTAGGAATAGATGATAAAGATTTTGTAACAGAATTTGGTGATCGTTCAGACAGTGGAGTTGAAGACACAGTAACTTGAAGCTGATCTCCGGCCTGAGCTGAAGGTACCTGGGCAGCTTCTCTTTTAGTAACTTCCTTTTCAGTTTCAGGAGGTCCAACGACTCCAACCGTTTCCTGAGCATGAAATGGCCTATTTAGTGCTAAAGAAATCAAATACCTTAGGATGTACATAACATACAACTTTTTTATGCTTAACTTGAATGAAGAAATATTTGCCTTGGCTTGGAAATTGTTAAGAAAAGCAATCAAATATTCCTACAAAGCCTAATTTGTTTGATGAAAACAAATTAGGAGATGTATATATCTGACAATTGAAAACTGTAGATTTTGTACTAATAAATGCGCTACCGGATTATTTCAAAAAAAAAAATAAAAATGCGCTACCAGATAGACATTTCATTGGTACATCATAGGCCAGTGTTAAAATTCAGAATTCAGCTTTTAAGCTACTGGGTAAAAAGAATCCTAAGAATCTTCACAAAGATCATACATGAGTTACATAAAACTTGAAGTCTCAATTTTGGATATAGTCTATCTTTAAACGCAGCAAGTAATTCAACTTTAATGTGATTTTGGATCACTTTGTAGCCAGAGAGCCTGGTCGTTGCATCTATTTTCTTTCAAAATTTAAGTAATTCCATTCCTCCTTTTTATGGGATCAATGAATTTGCGTATTGACGTGCAAGTTCATGACTAAGCTGAAGCTTCTAAGGCTTAAATAGACTGAAAATGGAAACAGGAGACCCAGAAAGTCTTTTCCTAATAATAACTTTCATAAGTCCTAAACCCTACCAAAAATAGGAACATTTAACAATCATTTTCAATCCAGATTCCAAATTCATAATCTACAGAGCAGAAAATAATAGTATTTATCTGCGTTATTCTCAGATCCAGAACAAAAAGGAGAGTAATTAATTTGTTTCAAAATTTTCAGTGATCACTACACAAGTTTCCATTAAAAACCCCTAATCAAACAAACTTTTCAAGGTCGGATTCCCCAATTATAACCATTGCTCTAAACCACCAACTTCCGCAAATGATCAAGCAAAGTATAAAATAAAATAAAAAATATCTAGATTAAAAAATCACAAAAATTTAACGATCGCAGTATAACTAAAATTTGTTTCAATAATATAACACAGTAGTAAAGTAAATTCGGTACAATAAATTCTCTAACCTTAATTTCGGATTTGACAACCAAATTCAGCGGATTAGGAATTCCTTGCACATCTGTGAAATCAACCAAACAATTCACAATTTTTTTCTTTTTTTTTTTTTTGCTAAAAAAGGATAAACAGAGTGGAAATTGAGGCGTACCGAAACTACGTTGATCCGACACCGAAGATGGAAAAGCAGTTAGGGTTTCTGAATTCGAATTTTCATTAGAACTCGGTAATTCGCTTTTCAGTGACTCGGTAGCTAACGGTGATTCACCGACTCGTTCGTTTATCTCTTCAGCTTTTTCTTGTTTTGGAAGAAGCAGAGTGGGTTCCATAGGGAGAGCTTCAGAGACGCGATGCTCAGCCATGGAAAGTTAGACGCAGAAAGAGAAGCTTCTAGAGAACTTTTTTTGTTAATCGATTATTTCAAAAAGCTAAACGAGTTTCGTGTTTGTTGAATTTCCACGGTTTATGTGTGTGTTTGACTAACATTGACTCACTCACTCACTACTCAGGTGTTTCTCGTTCATTCTCCTAACTTTTCATATGATTCTCTTTTCTCGTTCGTACCAGGTAGGAGTAGTAATACACGCCGTTTGTTTTTCCGTTGGTAATTCGTCGTGTATCTGTTGACGCCGTTAGTCAATTAATGTTTACTGCTTCTTTTGACTTGTAATACTGTGCCGTTTTCGCTTTTTCTAACATAATCACACTTTAATCCTGAGATATAACAATTGATGATGACACACAAACAAAATTAGAGGTGGTTATGTTATGAGTTACCACTAATTACAGTACATGCGCATAACTTTATTATCCAAACAACTTCAATTGAATCACTGAAGATTTATTTTATTTTCATTCCTCACCTTTCCTAGAATTATACCATGTAGCCTCTATGTAGGACACTTGTTCGAAATGTACAATGCAAGAACAACTACTTCTCCCCAAAATTAACATGGCAGAACTTTATTTCTCAACATGTTTCTTGCCATATTGAGAATTGTCATATTTCTTCTCTCATTAAGGTCATTGTGTTGGGGTTTATATGGAGTCGTAACCTCGTGTTGGACTCCATATGATTCACAAAAAGCTTTGAAATCATTTGAGGTGTATTCTCCACAATCCTCAATATCTTGATGCACTTCTCATTCTATTTTTCAACTAGCTTGAATCTCTTAAACATTTATAGTGCTTCACATTTGGTTTTAATCAAATAGACTCGCATCATTCTATTAAATTTATCTATAAAATTTGTATTTACTATAAAAGAGTCCTTGTATGTTGTGTTCTAGTTGGGAGCAAGAAATTTTGCAAGAGGACGAAAATGGCACTCCTGAGAGGTTGAAGAAGGTATGACACGATTTCTGAGATTACCTTAAAACATCAAGGAGATATTTAAGAGAAGTTATGGTGAAAACTTGCACCAAAAGGCATTATGAGATTTGAAAAGGTAAACGTGAAAGTTTGTGGAACTACATATTGTAGTTGGATAAATGGTAAGGATTAAGGTGGTTGGTCGTTAAAGTGATATCACCATTGATTTAGAGTCAAGGGGGAGAATTGTTGTGTGTGACTCAAAATCTTGTTGGAATTTTTTTCTTGGCTCCCAAACAAGTTGAAGGCTCTGCTTTCTTATCAAGAAAACATAAATATAAGGTGGTTTTCTTGCTTAGCAAACCATATGGATTGCATGCTTATTTCTTGAAGTAAAAGACAAGATGGTTGTTTCACTTGGTTAACTACTTGTTTGACAAGTATTATAGTCTATAATGTTATTTTTTGAAATACAAAACAAGTTGAGGGATGCCTATATATGAAAGATGTTGGTTTTCAGTTTTAACAATAGATGAAACGTGAAGGCAAACTATGGGTTACTAAAAGAGGAGGATCCTTAGAAAATCAAATGCTAAGAGTTGACTCCTTTTGGTATAGAAGTTAGGGTTAATAAATAATTGTAAACATTTTAGATAGAGAAATCATTGAGTCTCTTGACCACGAGAATGGAAAAAGATGAAAATTAGAGTTTGTTCTTAGAAAACTAGTTGAAGGCTAATTTTCCTTCTTTTAATTATCTCATTATTGAAACTTACTAATGGTTTCATCTCTTTGAACTTATATATTTTTAATGGTTTTGTCCAGTGGTGGAGCCAAAAAAAAAAAAAAATTATGTGGGCCCATATTTTTAGGACATATATATGTTGTGTTGCAATAAATTAAAACTAAAGTTATAGATTAAGTGGTTCATTCGTTTTTATTTTGCCTCTGCTAACCACGGTTGGATACTCGCGTTTTGCAACATTTTTATGGTATTTTTTGTTTAAAGAATACAAAAATACTAGTGAAATGTTAAAAATGAACTTAACAGAAGTTAAACAGAGGATCAAAATCTTGGAGGTGAGGCGCTTAACCGCTATGTTGGACAGTTGACACATGAATTATAATACAAACGATATTGTGTATTAAAAATGTATTTATTGAGACTTTGTGGAAGCCATCGCCCTCCCCCGCCCCCTCATGACTCCGCCTCTGGCTTTATCATGATGTCAACTAGTTGATCATCATCCGATCTTCAAAACATCATTTTAATTCTTTTATCGATTTGATCACGCTTCCAACCAAGTATTTTTTACACATTGCTTCTTCCAAACTTAACGGTTTAGAATAAAGGAACAATGCAAAGTGCAATTCATCATCACTTCCGATCTCATTCTCTTCAAACACTTCAAAGTCATCCAATATGTTAGATGCTTACATATTTCTCCTTGGCGTTGATGATTCATCATCAACGTTATCAACTTAAGTATTTGGCGTACATGTCTTCCCACAAATTTGGTCATCCTCCAAAAAATGAGTAATTGTTTCAAGTTGTTGCACTTTTGTTTTCATTTCTATTAGTTAGATTCCACCACAACATTTTTGAGAAACCAACTTCTCATAAGAAAGTTGACTCATGTTCCTAAAACTCAGTGAACAAATCTTGAGTGCCAAAGCCAACAATCAACAACTTTCAAACACTGAATCTCCACTATAATAATACCGATTTGAAATATCCTATTTTTGACAAGAGCTTTCAACATCAACTTCTAATTTGCATCATACCTTTGCAACATATTATCTTTCATCAAGACTTAGCAAATTGTTTTTCATACCAGGGACATAGAGAACATTTTCTATCATAGTTGGCTTGCCATTCTTCCTCTTGTTCGCCATATATCATATGCAAACCTCACCTTGCTCTTTCTTGATCATCAAATTCAACTAATCACTCTTTGTGACTTGACATGTGGGTTGAACAACTAGTACCAAGAAATCATAATTCTGATTTTGAACAGTCCTTGTTGATAGTGGTGGCCAATGGCCATCAACAAAACTGTATCGGAATTAGAATCTTCCTCCGGAGCAACATTTGCTTCTTTATCACCTTCCTACTTTTTCCTTCCTTTGCCAAACCAACCTGTGACCATATTTTTCACAATTAAAGTACTGCACTGATCTTGTCAAATTTATTTGATGATTCTTTGACTTTGGTAGGCTCTCATACCTTTTTTATCGAAGATTTAAGCTTATCATCACTTTTCTTTAATTTTTCTTCCTCTTGTTCTTTGAATCACCTACTTTACTCCTCTTGCAGTGCTTGATCAATAGGTTTTTCCACTTGGCTTCTTTCCTTCAAAAGAAATTGTGATTCTTCAATAGTCGTGGTTGTTGTATCTCTTGTTTCTTCAATTGCACATACATACAACATAATCAAATTTGGAAGGCAGTGATCTAGAATTTTCTTAAACACATGCAGATATGTGAGATTCATTCCATTTTGGGCGATTGTTAACAATATTGCTTCAATGCTTTTGCGTCTGCACTTCATGATGATTTAAAAAAGTTTAAGGATTGAGAAATACTACTAATAACCTGCATTTTATACTTCTGCTCTTTTTATATAAGTTTGGTGTCAGAATGAATTTTTTTGAAGATTGACTTGGTTGCTATTTCTTATTGTATTTTGTGGTGACATTAATGATCATTTAACAAAAACTAAATATCAAAATTACGTGTCAGTATACTTTGTTTGGTCAATGATATAGTCAAACTTTATTTAAATGCAAAATTATTTTAATATATTCAGTATTCGAAAGAAGGATTTGATCTCCTCTACAGTGAGAATGTAGTAAAGTAAGAAATGTATTGCAATTCAAACAATATTACTTGCATTTGTCAAAAAAAAAAAACAATATTACTTGCAAATATTATTTAGTTTGAATTTAATATTCATCATTTTAGTAGTATTCATTCGCTTTGTGTAAAGTAACAAGAGTGAATGTCATAACGAATGAAGCTCTAGTCTAAATAAAAAAGAACGAATACATACACCTATCAGTTCAAAAGTACATTTTAAATGTTAATAGGTTATCATTCTTACTCAGCAGATTCGTAGGCATTTCTCTTTTGACAAACTACTTACGGTCGTTTATAAAAAAAATAGCTTATACCAAACTAACTCATGTCATCGGTCAGAATCTCATACACAACTCAGAGTACTCCCTTTGAGAATGTAAGTTATTTCCAGTGTACAAGTTCAACCCAAAAGAACTTATTGGATATATCATATACACTTCAATTATACGCTTTTATTAAATAAATAAAATTAAAAATTCAATGAAGTTATACTCAAACGCCCTTAACCCTTAGACACAACTAATCGACCGTCCAATATATACAACTACTTAGACAAATGTCTACTATGAAAGTTGCAAGTTCACAACACATCTAGATGCCTAGATCAGCATCCCCTATAAGTTAACCGCATTGATCCTTTAAAAAAAAAGTTAACCGCGTTGATCACAAGCTATAAGGCTGTTGGTACAATAATGATATCAAATCTTTGAGCGCATATCGAGTGCACAGTACATCACACACATTATCCTAAATTTATTTTTCCATTTGAAAAGAGCACAGGAGAGATAGGGTTCAATATTAAACTCAACAAAAATATTAAGTTACAAGGGACACTTAAAGAATTCATCTGAACAAAACCAGAGAGTTCAATAATTAAAGAGACAAGATAATATGGTCCTTTTCTCCACACCAAGTTTTATGAGTTTTAGGCTCTTTTCCACAGTGACAAGTTTATTGAGCACACAATCATAAGAAAAATTACTACTTAGGACCAATGTCCTTCAAGGCACATATCTGCTCTTCACCCATTGCAGACATGACAGAAACCACGAGATCTTTTCCATCAGCAAATCCATCTTTAATCTATGAATATATCCAATAAATCAAATTAAAGAGACAAAAAATATATATGTGGCATAAATTCATAAGTAATTTTATAAAACCTAATACCTGAGTAAGTAGTGAATCATCAGTAGGAAGCTTCAGATCATCCTTGGTACTTCCATTGTCAGTCAACAAACTCACCTAAACAAAACATTCATGTAGGTTAATAAATGATCCACTGCAATGACAATAGCATAATAATTTGTCCCTATTTCTTGTTGTGCACTTGTTTGTCTTCACATTGGAGTCATAATTCTTCATTATTTATCTTTTCAAATCAACAATGTTGTATTTATTCAACATGAGAAAAATACAGTTTAGAAAATGCACCCTATGTCATCTTAATTTTACTTATGTGCTAATAAAAACTTGAATTGAATGTATAATAGAGTTTACATTTACAGTAAAAGTCAAAAGAAAAATGTTATAGTCATTCCTTTGGTAGAATTTAATGTGAAATATTTAACTTTCCTCATGTCAGGAAAACATGGTAGAAAACAATTGTTATCTTTGAAAGCAACCTAACATAAAACATAATGTTCAAAAGAAAAATATTATAGTCATTCCTTTGGTAAAATTTACTGTAAAATAGTTGACTTTCTTCATGTTAGAAAAACAAGGCAGAAAACAATTGTTAACTTCGAAAGCAACCTTACATAAAACATACTCTCAGTTTTTAGGACATGGTAGTGCCCTCCTCCCTCAACAGAAATAAAGATAACAACACCCTCATGTAACTCATCTATATAATCTAATTCTCATTTTATATATCCATTTGAAAGTTTCAACTTAATTCCCCACCTACTAAAGTTGTCACAAGTAAAAAAAAAAAACTTACAAATCCATCTTCAGAGATATCAATCAACTGATAATCAGTACGATTCACGTGAGGAACCTGCAAAGAGAGCAACGATGATTAAGAAATGAATAAAACAAAAATCTAGAAAACATAAATAAATAAAAGCTGACTTACATCACAATTGTGGGATGAAGGAACAATATCTTCAAGTTTTTTCCCATTGAAAATATCAATAGCAACAAAGTGACACTTTGCATGTCCATGCTTTCCTGTTTTCGAGGTAGAAACCTCAACAACCTACCAAGATGTATTGAGAAACAAACATGGCACCCAAAAAACAAGTTAGCACAATTGAAAATGAAAATCATAATAACAAAGAGATATTACAACAAAACTAAAATTCCAATGTCCCTGTTGTCAATGAATACAGGGTTCAGCACAAATGATAATTCCAGTTATATTAAGTTTTTAAATTAAAACTAACTCATCCTAACGATGTAGATTAGGTGTCCGTCTTTAAAAATTGTTTAAAAACCTAGAGCCTGTTTGGATTGACTTATTTGAGCTTAACTATATACACGAGCATTTGCGAAATTGTTTGGAAGAACTTTTGAAAACAGTTAATGAGATAGCTATAAGTTATTTTCAGCTTATTTTCATAAGCTCTCTTGAAAAGAGTATAGAAAAAAACTAATAAACAGTATTTTATAAAATTTCATACATAAGTGCTTGTGCTACATAAGCTGTAAGTTAAGTTAATCTCTTTTCAACCTGTAACTAAATTATTTTTTTCACAATTATTTATTTCAACCAATGTTAGATCTAGATGTAAAATAGCTCCATATGTCCATGTCTGCGTCTAAATCAAAACACGTTCCAATTTTTATTCGATTCAAACATTCCCAGCTACCAATCAACCAAAATCAACACCATATAAACGGAAGCATGTTAATTAATTCAGAAAATATACAAATCTTAGTCATACAATAGCATAAATCACAATCAGAGTGAGATTCCAGATGAATCGAATAAGGAATTAAAAAAAAATACAAATCTAGAAGGGGAAAAGGAAAAGAGTAAACCTTGCAAGGCCTGGACTTGATAACGATGTAACCATTCTTGCGAATAGTACCAGCCTGTTGAGGGTAGGTTTTGGATGCTCCGGCGTCGGCAGCGGGTTCAAAGTGATGTTCTTCGTCAGACATGGTGGTGTTGATTGATGGTTTCTCTGCGCGTGGGTAATGTGTTATGTGTGATGAGAAGAAGATCGATGAGTTAAGAGATTTTTTGGTGCGGTGGTCCCTAACTCTCTTTTTATTCTAAACCTAATCATTCATTTCATCCTCACCGTCCGATTAGCATTCGTTTCATCTGTTCCTTTTTTGGTCTTGACCCTGTATTTCTTTAAAATAATTAATTTTAAATAATGTAGATAAGTATTAGCTAGATATTTTAGGACACTGTTAATATGGGTCCATTTGTTTCAGCTCTAAAAAAAATAATTTTTGAACTAAAAGAACTAGAAATTTTGAAAAAAAAATATAAAGTTATTTTTGTTTGTTTACTATCATCACATACATCAACTTAGTTATTTTTGTTTGTAGAAATTTAGGTCAACAAAAATTAATATGTTTGGTTAAAAAATTGCATCAAATTACATCAACTTTTTTCCGTCAATTTTACCAAATATTACAAATTCAATTTATTAATTTATCTACTCATATGATATCAATTAGTTTATCAATTATCTGTTAATCCCTACCAATCCCTACCAAACCTAGTCTTAATTTAAAATCATCATAAACATATGGCTAGGAAGGTAAGGACTTTCAAATCTATGATTTTGTTGTTTTTAGTTTTACTGCAACATTTGTAGTTGTACTCCTGTTGTATTTTAATTTAGATTTTAGATATATAATATTATTTAGAATTGTATTTTAAGCATTACATTATTTGTTATTGTTATTTTACAGTGAAAATAATTAGCTAACCAATAACGGTGTTAAAACAACATTTGCAAACACTTGTAAGTTATATCAACACATAGTCAATAGCTGATGTATGTACATTTACATATAACAAGGTTACCCTTGGCCATTGTACAGTATGTTTAGTTTTCTGTTGAAAATATTCTCAAATTACATAAAGTGATTGGGACATTCTCCTTGAGAAACCAAACATATCTGAATAAATATTAGTACAGTTGGACACATTTGAATGTAATGTAACTACACACCATCACATATTTGGGTACATCTGGATTTTGGACTAAAGTAACTACAGAGTTCTTTTGAAACAAATGTACCTTTGCAATTGCAACTTACAAACCAAGTAAAACATATTTACTGCTACATGATGCAGTAACATTACATGTCAGTTCAGGTGCAAATTCATCATAGCTATATACTTCATCTACCAAAAGAACTAGTGGAAGAAAAAGGATCAGAATTAAAAACAGAATTAGAAAACTTAACAGCTCCACAATTGCTCTATGGTTGCATAGGAAGCTCTCAATCTAAGTACAAAAAAAAAAGAAAAAGAAAAGTTAAATAAAAAACCACCATTCTTTTACATCATGTGTTGCTAAAGGCTAACTAGTTGTAGGTTCAATATCCTTTAGAAGTCCAACTATCTGCTGCATGGTTGGTCTCTTGAAAGGTAAATCAGCTGTGCATAGATATCCAACTTTAAGAGCCTCCTCCATTTGTTCATCCAATCCTGTATCACGAATTTTCGGGTCAATAGCTCTTGAGGTCTGATTCTTTCTTACAAGTCCTCTAACCCAACTTACCAAAGTTGTTGCTTCTTTATCATCAGTGTAATCATCTCCTACCGGCTTCTTTCCGGTAAGTAGCTCAAAAAGAACAACACCAAAACAATATACATCCGATTTAGGCGTTGGAGACTCAAATTCCGGTTGAGAAAACTCGGGTGGAACATAACCGGGAGAACCGCGTGCAATCTCTTCGTCCAAACCACTTCCAAAAATCTTAGCAAGACCAAAATCAGACAACCTTGGCTCCAAATCATAATCCAAATAAACACTGCTAGCTTTAACCGCTCTATGAATTATTGGAGGAGAACATCCATGATGCAGAAAAGCCAATGCTCTTGCAGTTCCAAGTGCGATTTTGTGTCGAAATCTCCAAGTTGTGAGCAATCCTTCAGAACCAACATTTTGAATTCCATTATCAGCTTCTTCCCATGTATCTGTGCTCCAATCATCTGTGCTTTGAACACCAAGTGGCAAATCATAAAGAAGATTTTGCAAGTTTCCATTCTCCATGTAATCATATATAGCAATCCTTTGATCACCAGCTACACAATAACCAGTTAAAGGAACAAGATTAGGATGCTTGATTCTACCAAGAAACTCAAGCTCTCTTGCAGCTTCTTCATCTGTCAATGTTGAACCCACAACCAACACTTTAACTGCTACATGAATATTTCCAGGTAGAAAGCCTCTATAGACAGGTCCAAATTTTCCTTCAGCCAAAAGGGTACCTCTATCAAAATTTGAAGTTGCAGATAAGAGATCTGCAAATGTAATATTCAACAACGGCTTCTCAAAGATTACTACCGGAACTGATGTTGCTTGTTTAACATCAGCTACCCAAGTTGTTGAATCAGTTTGGAAAGAAAATGGACCTGATATATTCTGTTCTTCTCTGTATGAACCTTGTTTCACTTCCCACATTTTATGTTTCCTTCTGCAACCAAAGGCTAGAAACAGAATACCAGCAAGCGCAAATATCAACGAGAGGGTTAATACAAGAGCTAGCTTCATTCCCCTGTGGCTGACGTCTCTTCTTTTTTTGAAAAAACTCGGATTTGCAGCTATTGGGCAGCTGTTAACTGATCCAAAGAATGATGTTTTCATGATATCAGGCTTGATTTCTGAGGCACAAAGGGTTAAGTTATTATATGAGAAGTTGTATTTCTTCATCTTTGGGAGATTCTTCAAGATAGATGAAGGGACTGGTCCACTCAAATTGTTGTGTGAAAGGTCAATAACTTGAAGATGTTTATTCTTCAGTAAGGGAATTTTTCCATCAAGATGATTCATAGAAAGATCAAGTGTATTCAAATTACCAAGATGTGAGATTTCATCAGGAATGTGACCAACAAGACTAGTTTTAGACAAATTAAGATATTCCAATCCTAGGAGCATTTCAATCTTTGGGAATTTCTGTCTTGAAAATCTATTGCATGCAAGACTAAGGTGCTTTAAACTCATTGAATTGTTCAAGTTTTGGAAAATTTCTCCACTAAGCTGATTCTCAGACAAATCCAGATAAACTAAATGAGACCAGTTGTACTTTACCTGAGAAATGTGACCTTGAAATTGGTTTCTGCTAAGGTCCAAAGCCTCCAACTTTAGCACAAAGACATCTATAATAGAACCTTGAAATGAATTTCCTGAAATGTTGAGACTCACAATGGACTTCAACCTTGAAAAATTTGATACACCACCATAAATATTATTCTCAGCAAGGTTCAAAGTCCTAAGCTTAGGAAAAGCATCACCAAAACCATGTGGAAGTGTTCCACTCAGCTGATTTGATGAAAGATCAATTGAAACTAGAGACTGACACTTGAGAATCCCTGAAGGAATGGTTCTAACAAACATATTGTGGTCAAGTTTGAGAACCTTCAAACTCACAAGGGAACTCAAAGCTTCAGGAATTTCATCAGAGAAACTGTTTTTTGACAAGTCAAAGTTTTCAAGTAAACCAAAGTTTCCAATGTTGTTGGTCAATGAACCTGAAATATGATTGGAAGAAAGGTTTAAGCTTTTGAGAGAGGTTAAACTCCAGAAATCTGAAGGCAAAGTAGTGATTTTGTTGTTGCTAAGATCCAAAGAGTGAAGTTTATTGAGTTTGCCTATGGTTGTATCAGGAATTGGACCAGTAAGACCAATACCAGAAAGGTTCAATTCAACAACATGTTCCTTATTTGAATCACAATAAACACCTTTCCATGAACAAACAGAAGATGAAAAGTTGTAAACTTTGGAGGATTTTGTTAAACCCATTTTCTTCAAAAACTCAGATACATAGAATTCATCAGTGTTTGGTTGCTGTGAAGCTAAATGCTTGAACAAAAATGTCAAAACCAAAACAGATCCAAATACTCCTAAACCCATTTGGGAATAGTGTTCTAATACTTAGAAAATATACAGAACTTCAAAATTCAAAACCAAAAAAAAATATCATAGGTTATGGATAATATTTTACTCCATTGGAGCAAACCCTTTAATGCATTCAGAATGTTCTTGAACTTTAAGACTAATAAAAAAAAAATCTCATGTGAAAATGATAGATTTTTTACTGCAAAGTATATCATAGAAGGACACAACGTACAAAGGAGACAGTAAACAAAATGAGCTGAAACAGGAGTAAAGGTAAAACTGCTGGTTGTGTTTTTGAAGAAACAAACTGAGGTTGTCTTTATCTAGACTCAAAGATTGTGGAAAAGTTGTGATGCTTTTTTAACTTGTGTGGCGTGGAAGCACTTTTTGTCATGGAAATGAAACTGATTTTTCAGGATAACTTTACTCCCTTCAAATGAGGTATAGTACATGGAGTGCAATATGTGTAATTATTAGTGTTTTCTTATTCTATTACCCTTCCAATTATTACTAGAGGTTAAAATGTAAGTAAAGTTTCAATCAAGATTTGAACATGAGCTTTTCTAAATACTAATAATATCTTTAAACTAATTGATCTCATTAATTAATTGACCTCAGTGACATACATACTAGTAGCATGAATGAAAAGGAGGTGGAAATGAATGTTGTTGAGTGCAGTGGGGTTGGTTTGATGTTCATAAATGGAATTTAAATATTGTTGAGGATGACGGTTGGTGATTGTAAATATAGTATTAAAGATTTATTGGTGTGAATTTAATGATTCTTCATTGAATCACTGAGTGAGTGTGTTTATCACCACCACTACAGGAGTAGTTGGAAAAAATCTTTTGAATTTTAATATCCATTAGTTATTCTTCGCACCATAGTTTATCGTTTAGACTCACACATTACAAATGTGAAAAAATAAAAGTTCAAGAATTCAAATCTCGACTTCCAGTTTATCACAACCATTATTGTTATTTTTCTTATCAAATAGTTTATCAAACTATTTTTCTTGTCAAATAGTTTATAACCATCACTATAAGTTTATCACCACCAATATTGTTATTTTTCTTCTCAAGTTGTTTACCAATTAGACTCACATATTACAAATGCGAAAAAGATAGAAAGTCTAGAATTTGAATCTCAACTTTTAGTTACAAATGTTAATGGGACTTATCAAACGAGGTGCAACGATACAATAACTGATTCTTTTTTTATACTTATCATAATATCAGTATAAAATTTCTATCGTCATCTAGCAGTAACTAATCTATGTCGAACAACATGTAGGGCAGATAAGAGGTTCTCCTTCTCTCTCCAACTAAATTTTTTCCATACATGTAAGAACTCATTTAATAAGGGTAGTGATGAATAGTGACTTGATCTAAAACTTAGAAGACCGTAAATTCAAAGAATATTTACAAATATATTTATATTTATCTCATTTCAAATATTCGCTAAAAAAGAAAATCTCATTCCAAATATACCAGCAAAACTCGAATCCGATGATTACTCATACTAGAATAGCTACATGGAAGTACCTTGATTGTCTTGATTTTCTCTAAATAACATAAATCCGAACATAGGCAGGTACGTGTACTTTGGTCCTTGTGATGTTTCAGTGCTTCTTGAGATTGATAGTGCACCGACACCCTTTAAAATTCAAATGTTAAGAAACGATAATTGTCTACTGAGAAGCTGAGGATTAAACAGGTCTTGTAATTATGGATTTCATAAATAATAAATATTTATTATAAAATATTAATTTTCAATTGTTAAAAGAATAAATTAACATAATTTTTTAAACAAAGTTTCTCCTTTAGGTTTTTAACATGTGCGTTAATTAAGAGTATAAGTTAGCATTTTTTTCTTATAATTTTTTTTTTTTAAAGTTTATTATATAAAGCACTGTAGGGAGTTTTTTTTTTTTCTTCCTCTTGCTATTAATACTTGATTAGTGTTTGCGGTATACGACCCCTTTGCGTCTCATTTTTAACCTATAAAAATTATGACGTGAAAAAATTACATAACTATTGAATAGTATCTTAAAAAAAATGTTGAAAATTAAAAGAATGACAAATAATTCACCGTTTGAATCTTTTCATCACCCTCAAAATTAAATAAGGTACATGTTGAATCAATATTCTAAACCCCCTGACTTCTCTTGGACATAATCCAGCCGCTTCCACTATTGCATGAGTACTCACTCCATCATATACCATTACCCCCTTCTCTTTCTTTGCATGTTTTTTCATTAAATTTTGGGGATTTGATCTTTATTGTGCAATTAATGTTGTTGGTACAAAGAAAATGTCACAGTTGTTACCAATATTTTAGCTATATTTTCATTATCATGGTCACCCAACCCACGAAGTCCCTTTTGTCCAAAAAAACCCACTAAGTCAGAAAAACAAACTCAGAAAAATAAGGAATGTGTAAACAACAACAACTATTTTATTTTATTTTGTTACTGTTTGATTAACAACAACTATTTATTAAAACTATAATAGCATTTGTATTAGTATAGAATGACAAATATATTAAGAAAGAAAATAAGGAATGTGTAATTTTCAATGGATTAGCCAGGTTTCTTGGGTTCTGGCAGAACAAAATGCATTTTTTTGACTTTTGAAACATAAAATAAGTCCCCATTTTCCAAAATTACCCCGTAATTTATGCTCGCTAGGATGCAATTTACATAATGCGGGCCATTGTGAAGGTCACGCCCTCTCCTCTTTGGGACAATGGCATTAACCAATAATCTAGCATGTGGACCATCTAGTAGGTGACCATATTTGATTTGAGAACTTTACTTTAAAGTGTAAACAATCATCCATTTTCACTTTGGATTTTTGAGCCCTTTTCGGCCAGTTTGTCGTATCACGTGAAGCAATTCAGCAGGGACCAATATTGCCCTGCCCATATGAGGAATTTTTTGGACCTTTTCACTAATATTCATTTTACTCAACAAAATCAATGTGATGAAGTGAGTCTCTACTCTCTAACACTTAAACAAAAATACATGTAGTAGTTTCATTTAAAACAAGAGTGAGTGACTATTAAAGTAAATGTTGAAAATAGGACATTGATATTCCATGCAGTCTATGAGTGATAATTCATGATGCGGTATATTTTTTATTTTTTAAGGAAATGATGTTGTATGTAGTAGGGATGGC
This sequence comes from Medicago lupulina, assembly GCA_958299785.1. Taxonomy (NCBI): domain Eukaryota; kingdom Viridiplantae; phylum Streptophyta; class Magnoliopsida; order Fabales; family Fabaceae; genus Medicago; species Medicago lupulina. The sequence goes on along the minus strand of OY283143.1, from coordinate 1,831,521 downwards.
AATTGGACCCATGTCCAATGGGTACCCGCAAAAAATACCCACAATGGGTAGGGTAAAACCCCGCTTTTATGGGTCTGGGCACGGGTCCGGGTAATACCCACAAATTTAAATGGATATGGGCACGGGTAAGGGTACTATACTGCCCAGACCCGCAACCCCGCATATGCATATTTATATAATATCATAAATAATTTATTTATTTTTGGTGTATAATTAATTAATTAATTTAGTTAGCTATTTAAGCCTAAACCTAAACTTAAACCAAAAAACAACTTAATACAATAACAACTCCATCATGTCGGTGTACAATTTTTTATGGATGTTTTACATGTTTTCTATTTGACTAAATACTACGATTCATACTATTTTATGAGTTAATTTTAAAAAATCTGGACCGTAGTTTTATTTCATTTGTGATGTTTTTATTGTCTTTTCAAAGTTAAAATGCGGGTAATGGGTACGGGTATGGGCACTTAGGTACCCATAGGGTATGGGGAAGGAGACTAAAGTTGTTGCCCACGAGGGTACGGGCACGGGTACGGGTATTTTTTACAAATGCGGGTATGGGGAAGGGCACTATAGTACCCTACCCATTGGGTACCTATTGCCATCCCTAGTATGTAGTGTGTATTTGGTTTGGTTTTGGATATAATTGATTCTGATATAATTGATCTGACAGAATTGATTTTGAGAGAATTGATTTATGTTTGGATGCAATAATGCATAATTGATTAAACAAACGAAATGTTGTTTGGATAGTTTTTATCAAAATTGCTTTTAAATGTATAATTACTAAAATAAACATAGCTAAATTCAAGTAAATATGCATAGTTGAATGTATATATAAATCAAAGGGTGCGGTTAACCATTAGATGTACTTAATGGTTTCCAGCAGGTGAAAAAAACTAAAGACCCGTTAAGTTTTTTGATTAAATTTGGTTCTTCAAATTAATTGCAAAACAAAAAGTAGAAGAATTGATAAAAGGCAATAAAGGAAAATAATAAGCACTAATAATTAAAATATAAAATTTAATGTAGAATTGATTCTAGGAAAGCCAAAAGTTAAGAATTGTAGCTTTAAGGAGAATAACTTTTGGAGGATAGAAACAATTTTTAAAAACCAAACCAAGCACCATTGAAATCTCAATTTTTCACTTTTGAGATTTGTAGAAGTGATTCTTGAATCTGAAAAGGCAAAACAAACATGCTCATAGATTTTCTTTCTTTGTTTCCCATGTTATTTTATTTTTATTTTACCACCATCAGTTTTTACTATAGTTCAATTATGTGTCTCATTGGGACCATAGTAGAATTCTTCGTAGCATGCTCTACCAGTTTTTATGGGGGTAGTCCACTGTCCATGTATAATTCATTTTTATCTCTATGGCACAACTTGTTTGGATCTTCATTGGAGAAACTCCACAACCCTCTATTATGAAGAGAAATCTTCACATACACGAAATACATTATTTGGTTTTCACATATTGGCAAGTTGGCCTCTATGTGAAACATGCGCAGAAAGTCAGCTTTTGACAAATCTCCGAGGTTGGGTCAGTAAGCATCAACATTGAGAGTTCATTATAAAAAAAAACATAAATATAGGAATTTTATTTTTTAAATTAAATATATGAAAAGGTAATTTTTGTGTGGAAACAATGTTTATAATAGCTCCTCTAAAAAAATGTTTATTAGCTAATTAGAATAATAAAAGAAAAAAACGTAAACTAGACATTGTCATGTACACAAGTAAATATTAGTCTTATATCATCTACAAGATTGTTTTTTTTTTCTTTTGAAGAATGTAAAAGATTGTTTTTACTATTGAATTAATGAATCTTTTGCATATATTTTTTTTCTTTCTCTCGCACTGGTTTTCGACCCATCAATGGTGGACAATTAATCTAGTTCGTGCATAGAGGCATGTGCATTGGTCAAGTGTTGTTTCCTTTGAAATCGAACCGGCATTCCCCAGGTACGTCCTTGAAATGAGCTCTTTGTCACTGGAGCCCAAACAACTTCGTTGAATCTTTGCATATTTTATTTAAGGGTCATGTTAACCTCTGAGACACTAGTTAAGCAACTAAAAATAACAAGAAAAAAGAATATTACTAATATTTAAAACAACACTTTTTCAAGTTTCAAAAAATAACATACACATTTTCTAAAAAAATATTTCTTTTTATAATACCTTTAATTCGTACCATTAATTTAATGGTAGAAATAACATAATGCATGAGAGAGAGACGCACTAAGAAGAACTGTACACAAAATTACGAAGGGAAGGAGTGAAAAAAAATAGAGCGGCGTCAGCGTTGAATGATTTGCATTGATAATGAAGGATGAAGAGTAGAGGGTTCATGAGTAACATTGACACATGAAATGTACCGACAAAATTGCTAACAATAATCATAGTATCCATTTTCTTAATCATGCAACTATACTTGTTCTTCAAACCACGTCAAATAAGTGTTTCAAGTAAGTCTAATTTTAATTAGAGTTAATCTAGTAGTAATAGTCACACACATTTAAAACAATTTTATTATTACAACATTTAATAACTGTGATTTTTGTAAAGAGGGAACTTGTGTGTAATTATGGAGATTTTTTTCTAGTGTTCGTTGCGATCAATTTAAGATGTTGTTCCCTTTAATATAGGCTTTTTTATTATTATTACATGCACCCATCCTATACAAAACTTCTGACTAAATAATTAAGAACTCAAATTTTGTTTTTTTGAGGGAAGAACTCAAATTTTTACCATTTGGATGTCGTGTCTTTTAGTTTTTTCTTTGACGAAATGTCATACTCCCTCCGTCCCTTAATATAACCCCCTATTGCTTTTTTCACATTTCTTAAGAAATGTTGTTGGTGTAGTTAATGTGTTTGTTTTATAGTACAATTTTACAAAATTAACCTCATTAAAGAGATAAAGTGAAAAGTCAATTTATTGTACTTTTAGAATTAGTAGTAGTATTAAATAAGGGTATCTATGAAAAAAATAATTAATGTGTGTTGTAATTTGAAAAGGAGGTTATATTTAGGGACAAAAAAAAAACAAAAGGGAGGTTATATTAAAGGACGGAGGGAGTACCATTTTCTTTATTTTCTTAAGAGGATGTCATACCATTTTCGTAATCACAACACAAGTTGCATCAAGTCACATATCCTTATTAGAGATGTGTTATAAAGAAGAAAATGAGATTGAGGTGTCCCGATTATTTTTTTTATATTATTATAGTCATAAGTATTCATTTATAATTCTCTATAAAATATTGAAAAAATTATTTATTCTTCTACTCACCTCCCTCCAAATTCTTTTCTTCCCCTCTAAACTCCTGACAGAGTCTAATAGCATAGGATCCTAACTGGTTTAAAGTTTTGAGAAGAACGGTGTACGGATTAATTGAGCTTACATTAAATGACCATGGCAAAGAGTTGTACCAACATGTGATGTTCCAAGGTCAACGCCCTTGAGACGGACATGTGAGAGAGTATTTGTTCCATGTCAGACATCTTTAAATTTCACAAGAGGGTGTAATAAAATCATCATTCATGTAAGAAATCAAAAACAGGTTACTAGTTATATCCCTTAGACCATTTGCAATGGTAAAAAATTTTCAATAACCTTCAACACCCACTTTTTCAATTCCCAACACTCCACATCATTTTCTCTCTCTTAATTCAATACCCATTCAATTTTAACCACTCCGATGGTTTTTTCATTCAATAGCCTACCCCACCACCTTTTATTTCTTATTCTTATTTAATTTTATATTTTTGTTTTTATAATTACATAAAATTAAAATTATCGATTATAATTAAATTAAAATAAAGAAACACTTAACAATTTTTTTTTTGTAAAAACAAAATTTATTTAAATAATTTATTTTTATTTTCTTAACTTAAAATGCAATACAACAAACTAAGCACGCGACACAAAAATAGCTTAAAATGCAAGACAACAAACAAGCACACAAAACACAAGTAATTTATGAAACTACGTTACAAATCAGAAATCAATCACGAAACATTCCAAACTTTGTCCATATATGCTTCACTAGATCTGCTTGCAATTGGTGATGAACATTTGAATCACGCAATTCGGATCTAGCACGCACATGAGATGCAAAAGTGGGTAACACCTCGGTTGAGTATGGTTGCGGTGTACTGGATCCACTTCCCTCAGATTGGTCAAAATCGGTCCAACGTTGAGCATATGTATCTCGTTCATCCTCAACAATCATATTATGTAATATGATGCATGTCCTCATGATGAGACCCAAATCGGCTATGTCCCACAAGCGAGCTGGTTCACGGATGATTTTAAATCGAGCTTGAAGCACTCCAAAAGCTCGTTCGATGTCCTTCCTACATCCCTCCTGATGTTTTGCAAATAACTTATCGGGTTCACTTTGAGGAAGTCTAATAGATTTGACGAAAGTTGGATAAGAAGGGTAGATACCATCAGCTAGATAATATGTCATATTATAGGGACGTTGATTCACAAAGTAATTCACCCTTGGAGCCTTTCCCTGTTCCACATCATCAAACACTGGTGACCGGTCCAGAACGTTTATATCGTTCAACGTTCCTGGACATCCAAAAAAGGCATGCCAGATCCATAGATCATGAGATGCAACTGCTTCAAGAATCACTGTTGTGGTTCCCTTATCCCCCCTGGTGAATTGACCTTCCCATGCTTTAGGACAATTTTTCCACTCCCAGTGCATGCAGTCAATACTCCCGATCATTCCTGGGAACCCCCGCATTTCACTAACATTTAGTATTCTTTGGAGGTCATCTTCGGTTGGTGCTCTCAAATACTCTTGCTCATACAGTCGTATGATTCCTTTGCAGAATCTACGTAAGCACTCCAATGCTGTACTACCTCCTATTTTGATGTATTCATCGACCGCATCTGCTGCCACACCATATGCTAACATTCGCATTGCTGTGGTACATTTTGCTAATGGTGATATACCTTCTTTGTTGGCGGCATCAACTCGCTGGGTGAAGTAGTTATCACTACTTGAAAGGTCTCCAACGATTCGAAGAAAAACGTGTTTTTGCATCCGATACCGACGACGAAACATTGCATCGTCATATGTAGGCTCATTGGCAAAGTAGTCGTCAATGAGTCTCTGGTTAGCTGCTGCATGATCTCTATTTAAATATTTTCTTGTACGAGATCCACTACCTGATCCACTACCTTCCTCTATTTTTTTTCGACGCTGAATAAATCGGTTGACGATATAAGTGTCTTCAGCATCACGTTTTTGGAAGTAGGCATCCATATCAAAAGAATCCATTGATAGTTTTTGGTGATATTGGAAGTAGATATGAATGAGATTTCGTGATATTGGATGTAGATAGAAATGAGATTTGTGATATTTGAAGTAGATAGAAAAGAGATTTGTGATATTAGAAGTAGATAGAAAAGAGATTTGTGATATTAGAAGTAGATAGAAAAGAGATTTGTGATATTAGAAGTAGATAGAAAAGAGATTTGTGATATTAGAAGTAGATAGAAAAGAGATTTGTGATATTAGAAGTAGATATGAGTCCCTATATATAAGCACATTGTGTGGTGGACACTTACGGATTCCAAATAAGTTATTGTATTGTTTTAAAGAAAACTGTGGGGATAATTATTAAAGTCACGGACATTAAACTGTGGGCACACATTACAACGAATGGAGGAAGACAGTTGGCATAATTATTAAAGCAAATTGTTTCTGAAATAAGTCACGGGGGACTAGACAACACTATAGACTATCACTGAGGGGTAGACAACACTGACAATTATTAAAGTAAACACTGGGGACTAGACAACACTATAGACTATCACTGACAATTATTAAAGTAAACACTAGGACTAGACATCAATGACAATTTTGACCGAATACAAACAAATATTACAGTGAAATTAATTTCCAAACAGCTCACGCACCAAGTTTTCTAACATTTCTTTTTTCCTGTCATCGAGATGCTCTTCGGCCGTTAACTTTAGGTACAGTTTCATTTTCTTCAATCTGTTTTTCTCCTGTTGCGCTGCGGTGTACTCTTTCAATCGTTCAATCTCTTGCACCTTGATTTCTTTGAATTGAACTCACTCAGTTTCCACCTCCTCCAAGGCAGCTTCCTTGCTTTTCTTTTTTCCTTTTTTTTTGGCTGCCTCCCTGCCCATTGGACGAGCACTAGATCCTGCAGAGTCCTCGTGAGATCTCTTAGATCCACTACTTCCTGAGCCAACACTTCCTCCCATTTGACTACCGTAACGTGGTTGATCACGGAGAGCATGCCATTCTTCCTTTAAAGTAAATTGAACATTCTTCCCACATGCAAATAATTCCTGCGCTTTTGCCAAAACATCATCTTCCGACCAACCGCTTCCTTGCATACGCTTAGCGCTTTCATAAGCACCAATCCATTTATTTATTACTTTGCTCATATAATTAAAACGGTTTCGGCATGCAATTACATCCCGCGGAGGATCGAATTTGCAATGCTCATTACAATAATCAGCAATTTTACCCCAATATGCTTCACCTGTCTGGTTTCTCCCGACAACACTGCATGTTCCATATTTTATCCACCCACTAATTAACACCAAATTTTGTTCAGTGTTCCATCCTGGTTGCTGGTTTTTCTTGCTCTTAGGAGTTGTATCCTCTGAAACTTGAGTGAGTTCATTACCACTTGTCATTCCATCACGATTTATTTGTGATGAAAATTCAGGATATTCACCAACACTCTGAAAATTTTCATTCATCATTGGCATATAACCATTAAATGAGGGTGTTTGAGATGGATATCCCATCATAGATCTAGAATATGGATGAAAGTTATTTGGAACAGAGTATGGATGATTGAAATTTGAGGCAAAACCAACATTAGACATGTTTTGAGGATTTTGGTTGAAAAATTGATTTGGGTTTTGAGGATGCTGGTTAGGAAATTGATTTGGGTTTTGAGGATGTTGGTTAGGAAATTGATTTGGGTGTTGATAATTGCTAGGATTTTGGTAGCCAAATGGGTAATTAGAAGAATTTTTGGTGTTGAATTGATTGTTATTGGGATCCATTTCACTAATCAAAGACTAAAACTTCAAAAAAAAGACTAATAATAAGATTTAGAGAGTGAAAAACTTGATTTTTTTTTCTGTGTCCAAATCAAATGATCCAAGTCTCTATTTGTAGAGAAAAAAAAATCATGAATTTTGGTAAAAAAAAAAAAAAAAATTATTTGCAATGAAATAATTGAGTCCAAAACATAAAAGATAATAAAAATCCAAACAGCCAATCGCGTGCAGCCACGTGTCCCACTTTAACCATTTCCGTTTTCTCTCTCCACGAGCTCTGACGCGTCACGCGCCCTGTCAGCGCGTGTCTTGCACGCGCGCGTTTTGGCCAATCATTCGCTGCCACGTGGCACTCCGGTCAGCATTTTCAACAATTGAATCACTTCATCACTTCCCTCCTCCAACTCATCCTTCCTTCACTTTCAACAACCACACTCCAATGGTTTTACCTTATTGAAAATCATTTTCAATACCCCATTGCACATAGTCTTACATGACTCTTTTAAAAATAACGGGAATTAAGAAAATTAAATGATAATAAATTTGTTTGTTATTACTATTATTTTTATAAATTTGTTTTTTAAGAGAGAGTTAGTGTATGTTTTCAATGTAATATTTAATGTTGATTGAAGAAAAAGATATAAAATAAATAGAGGTATGTTGGTAAAGAATTAATTAATGTACTTAAAATTAGCAAAAAGGTCTTATAAAAAAAACAAAAATTTTCTCAAAGGGTCCTATAATTAAGGACAGATATAGTATTGGAATTGGATCAGCAATTAACTACAGGTAACCTCGTATACGTTAAAGATGAGTAGTCAATGGTGATAATAATGAGTAACCTCTATGCAAGAACTCTAGCATGAGCAATAAGGAATCAAACATGAAAACAAAATTCTGGACACATGGCGAACGATTATAACTTATTATACTGAGACTGAGTACATTTTCACTCAAAAGGGTCCATTTGGTTTTAAATATTTTCAAGCTTTATCCAAAACAATTTATGTAAATAAAATAAGTTTTTATTTATTATCATAAGTTTGTCAAAGTAGTTGATTAAAACACAGCTTAAGATACAATTTTCGATTATGAAAAGTTGAAAACCTATTATCTAACATGAAAGCTTATTTATTTACATAGTTGTTTTCATAAGCTCAAAAATAGGATAATTCATAAGCTCAAAAATAGGATAATCCAAACAGACCCTAAATCCTCAACCCCCAAATAAATGTCTCTTATTAATTAAAGGCGTAGTTTATGTATCATATATTAATAACCATTCGATATAGAAACATAAAACAAGTCGAATATATTAAACAGATTATGTAAGATATCCAATGGAAAACTTTAAATTCATATAAACCTTGAGAGATTCAATAAATTATGCTTTGCATAAACAAATTTATTTCCTAACTTAACTTCAATTACCGATTCGATAGAAGGTACAAAAAGTCACTATAAATAATAATATTCAAGAACAAAACTTGAGCTACAACATGCAGCTAATACAAACAAACAATCGGTTCATTTTTCACTTCTCGACCATGAAGCTAATAGTTGTCTGAACTATGAACTGAGAAATGTGCTAACGGGAAACCCGTGCATAAGACAATAAACCTCTATAGCTCGGTCCCAACATGATGCAGCCAACAAAATTTAGGTGCTCTCTTCAAAACATCTCCAGGGTTTGACAAATCAATAATTATTACAAAGAAACCCAGAGTTGGAGTTGAGTTATATTCTGAATGGAGGATTTCTGAGGCTAGAATGGTCTAATTTTGCCCTTTTTAATTTAGATTTCTCGGTAGCAATTTCTTGAAAAATATTTGGCCCACCAAAACTCTGCTTCAAACACCTTAACTTCTTTCTCTTTCCTGTGTCATATTCCTCATCCCTGTAAATTTTAAGGTGTCAAGATACAAATTTATAAATATACACTGTTATTCATTAAAATAAGTCTCGTCTCACTCCCTAGTCCCTAGCAATGAACACATTTGGCAGCTCTAAAGTAATAGTCTGTAGAGCATAATAACATCGAGAGCATATTGGACAAAACACGTCAACAGAAAGATGCATTGCCTAATGGACATGATTAGCAACGAATCTATTCTACATCCTTCAAACCAAAAAAATAAAAAATAAAAATTCTACATAAAAGCAATCACTACATATTTGAACAAGAAATAAGCCAAGTACAATTTCAGACTCAGCGTATTCCAAATGTATCCCGACATGCTGGTGGCAACATGTCGCATTTTTTAGATCTTTTTTTCAAAAGAACAATTAGGATACTCTTCCAATACATATCAATAGTGGATCTAGACATATCGCTCTGGATCCAGAATGATTCTTAGACCAAAATAGTGTATCAGTGCTTCGACTACACAGAAATGCACAAACTAAAACAGCTCAAATTACTTCAATTACTTCCATAGTAAACAAGGAAAAAAATCTTAGAATTTTGTGTTGAGCCTACCGGCTTGTAAGGTAAAGGCTGCCAAAGCTTAATAATAAGCAATACAGAGGCCATATCGCAACGTGGGACTAAATCCACTCCTTCACACCCAGTGCAATGAAGGTGTTGGAGGTTGCAATGAAGGCAACTTAAATGCCGCAATTAGGCAGCTAGGGACGGTCGGCAATGGAGGCGGAATTTCCAACACCCTCCTCATGCAAGGCCCCAATGAGCCTAAAGCGTGGATGATGGAGTAAGGCCAACAACAAATCTAGGATAGGCTCTAATACCATCTTTTATAATATTGGGTTGGGCTTAACTCAACCTCGCAAAACTTGCTTGTCAGGTGAGGGCTGCCCAAGCTTTATAAGCACTACACAAGCCGTGGCTCTAGGCAACGTGGGATTAATTCCATCCCTTCACAACCAACACAGTGAAGGTGTTGGTGGCTGTAATGAAAGCAACACAAATGCCACAATTAGGCGGCTAGGGACAGACCACAATCAATGTGGAACTTCCAAAAAAAACATATATATTGAGCTCACCATTCATCACCAACATATCCAATGCGAGCGATCTGGGCGGTCTTTGACTCCAAGGCCTGAGATGAAGGTAATTCCACATCATCCCAACGCGCAACTGTACCCAAAGAGAACGTATATGTTATATATCAAGCATAAAGAAGCCAATATTCAGAGTTCAGTTCAGAACAGCATAAAACATAATACAAATATGCAAACGTGCAATAACAAATTGAGCTAGTTTAACTAAAGTAGCTTTATACTAATCAAGGATGGCAAACATTTCACATATGAAATGAAAGATTGATATCTGTACAACTACTCACAACAAAACATGATCAACACACATAGATGATGACACCAGATCACTACACTTGGTGTGGTGTGAATAGCACCATTTTAACCCAAGGAATTTGGCAATTAGCAAAATTGTACAATCATATGTGGTGTGAATAGCACCATTTTAACCCAAGGAATTTGGCAATTAGCAAGATTGTGAAATCATTATAGAATAGGCTACCAGAGACATTACACCAAACAATTAAACACTACAAGAGTATGAAGAGTATAAAAACTACTTAAGAGTAACTATCATCTAATCAAACATCCTGAAATGAAAATGTTAGACAAAACTAATATGCTAATATTTAGCATATTAACAATTAATTATGTTTTTATTTAATTATGTCACAAGGTAGCACACCAACAATTAAGCAGCTCATCTTGCACACCCTAGAACAAAAATAATAAAACTACATAGATGTTGAACACAAACTCTATGTGGTGTGCCAACTAAATCTGAAAGGAAAATGTTAATAAGAAACGTACCAACTGTCTCCTCTAGACCTCGAGTCACAACAGTATTATGCATTTCATCCCTCTTATCATCTTGTAGACTACAAGCATGTCCAGCTTCAAGTTCTTTTACCATTAAACATTGGGACATATTTTCTACTTGTGTAGCTGTTGCAAGCACAGCACAGTTCTGATCCGTCCTGTTTATAGTCTCTCCTTCAGCATCATGCTTCATCAGAGAAGAATGTAAATGTTCTTTTCCGGATATAGATGGTCCAACATCTGATGAAATGGCATGTTTATTCGACTTTTCTTTACTATGATACTTCAAACCCAACAAGCAGCGTCTACTTTTTTTGTGATTCTTCTTCCGCGGGCCTAGGCATCTCATCGAAGGGCGGATCAAGCTAAGTTGCATGACTGATCCCTGGTACTTTGGAAACTTCTTTTTTGATTTTTTCACTCGCTTTTGATCACAACTTGAGTCTTTCAAAGATCTGTCTGATGAAACTTTAAGAACCAATCCCTGAGAAACAACTGCCTTCTTGCACAATAACTTGCATGATTTCTTATACACCAAACCATTTGATGTTCCAACCTAAAAATAAAAGTAGAGTCAATAAACCAGTACAATAAGGCCCCAATATATGGGTAAACAGGTGATATCATCAACAAATTTAGGTTGAGTTACTGAAATTACAAGGCCAGCGCGCTCTGACAAATTTGTGACTGAATCTTGAGCTGCAACAGCATCAACTTCAGCGGGGGAATTTTTCTGGCAGTGAATTACAGATAAGTAATCAGGAAAACTAAAATAGCACCAGTTTTGTCCAAAGAGGAGACTGAAATATTTTGAATCACTTACCTCATCAGACGGTGATGTTCTGTCACTAGCATGTTTACCGGTAAAAGTTTGGGGATTACTCATGATTGGCTCTATTAAAGCAGAATCAACACCCTCTTTTAAAAGTGTATCCTCAGTAAACAGATTAGGTTTGTCTCCAGCTGGTGCAACTAAACATTTCTGATTACCAGACACATTGTCTTTTCCAGAGTGATCTAAGGATGATAAACATTCAAGTTCTGATTTAGCAACAGGGAGCTCGTCTGATGAGTTCGTCTGTGTAAGTTCCTTGGAAGTACTTTCAGATACAGGGGTTTCATTATGCATTAAGCTTTTTGCTAAAATGCCACTATTTTTTTGCTGAACCAGAGCATCATTCACATATGGTATCCTTGATGGCTCAGCATTTAACAAACTTTTCTGAGTTTCTGCAGTCAAAGGTACCCCGCAAAACTTATTTTCCACGTGACCATTTGGATAATCTTTCAGTGCATTGGTTGGAGTTGAAGGATATCTACTTCCAATAACATTAGTCTTTGAAATCTCTTCCTTAGCTATATTAACAGGCTTCCTTGGAGCTATACTTTTTTTATCACGAACATAAAACAACATGTAAGCTTGCTGATTTAGAACTTCCTGTTCACCGACATGACTTACCTGTTACAACAATAAAAATAGGTTCAAATTGATTCATAAATTTTATGTCACAGCCGAAGTAGGGAACCTTGGGTCTGGTTTTAAGAAACCATTCCTCCACAGAGTACTCATCAATACACTAATTCATAAGTTATGTAAGGAATCCATGACATATAATTCAAAGGATATTAACGTATTTTCAGTACCCGAGTGTCATCCAAGGTGTACCACATGTTATTTGAAGTGCGGACATAGCAGTAATAGTGGCCAGAGTGAGTGCTAAAACCAGAATGAACCAGCACCCCGTATAGCGAGTATTTCACATCTCCATCCTGCTAAACGGGAGAAACTTTAGAGTTATAACATAACCATATCATTAAGTCATGTAAAGATACAAAAAACAGTAAATCTAAGCAACAAATATTTCGAAACATGAAACTGTTCTAGGTTGTCCTTTTGTATATCACTTGTTATTTGAATAGAGTAATCCCTTCACAAGCTAAATATTAGACATGATTTTTGTAGTTTATTTTATTTGACAAGGTTTTGCAAGAACTGCACAGAACTAAAAGTAAAGAAAGTGGGATAGCATAAAACTAAAAAAGACCATTGCTTACCGATGAGCCACTGACGAAAGGTTTCAAATTCAGTGCAGAGTCAAACCGAACTTTCTTTTTAATCTTTATGTTAGGGTCATGAGCGTAGAATCTCTTTAAATGAATTGCTAGCACATAAGGTGCCTTATGAATTGTTAGCTGTTTGACAGCCTGCACTTTCTGCTTGCAACGTTGACAATGGTATTGCTTCTCTCCTCCATCCAAAAGTTCTGCAGCTGTGAAATTTGCCAGTGCCTTTTGCAGTGAATCTGCCTTTAAAATTTCAAGACTTAAATCTAAGAACGGATCAAATTTGTTGGAGGAATAAGAACACTGCTTGCATTTCACCTGAAAAAAGCACCCAACAAACTTTTGAGATGTTGTCATCCATGAAGTCAAAAGATACTCTTGTTCTACAAAGATTCTCAGGTTATGCCTTAAATATCAACATAACAATCTTCAAACTTCGATTCGTACTGCTATCTCATGAAAAATTAAAATCCCACCAAATCAAGAAACAAGTACCTGACTTCGAAGATGACCACCAAAGATCTTATGAACCAAACTTTTCTCGAAAGCACCAGGTGATTCACTCGGTACTCCAGAAGGCAGGCAGCATTTATGCATTGACTCGAGTAAGTTCACCATATACTCATGTGCATCTTCCTGCCTAGCCTTTCGGAAATTGCGCGATATGCCTAATCTTATGTCAAGAAGTACAAGTAACCAAGCTAATAAAATGTGCAGGGGACAATACTTATGAATAAAACCAAGCAATCAGCACATGGTTAAATTTTAAAACATTATTACGCCTCAGCTAACAAAATCAAGCATGTTATATATTGTTCTAGATATTACAGCCGGATTTTAGAGAAGAGTGATCAACAACTTTCTAAGCCTCAAAAAACCTTAGAAAAAGTAAAATTATATATTATGAAAAACTTTTTCAATCTTTTCCCTGGTTTAAAAGAAGCTGAGCTGAAAGAGGTAAATCAGTAATGTTGAAGCTCCCAAAAATATACATCAAGAAGTTGGTTCTAGGCTTTAAGCCTTCAGAAATTTTGAAATATTAAGATCTTCCGGAAAAATAATGTGGACATGCGGTTATACAAAAAACTTATTGGTTCGAAGGAATACAATTCCCATGAAAACAATACTCCATACCGGCCATTTTCCTTGACTCAACATAACAAATGCAGAAACAGCAGAGATACATCGGAAAGTGAAGAAAAATATTATAACACAAATATGGCCATGACTTTAATTACTCATTAAAAAAACACAACATAAGGATACACCGCAGATTTCCAACCATATCCTGTGGCGATACTATTCTTCCAGTTGCTTGCAGAGCACGGCTAACATGATTCTGAATTGCACAAAGCGCGCAAAATCCAGCAATGTGGCCTATAAATATAAAAATTGAAAAATATAATTAGATAATTTCCCTTCATTCATCAATATAAATCATTGCTAAAAGCAAAATCATTGACATAATATGGCAAGTGACAGAGAAGTAAATGTATTGCTTACATGAACTTTTATGTTTGCCACTTTGCAGATATGCAGCTAAAGGCTCGGTATACGTCAAACACTGTAAAACGGAATTCAGAAAACAAGTGTTTCCAAGATTCCATAGCCCAGCACCCTGAAAAATTTCAATCAAATCTTCATTTTTAACTACTAAATCTATAAAAAATATCAATTCCAATTTAACTAATCCAAATCAAGTGAAAACAAATTTGCATCTCAAATTTTCACGGAAACAACAGAATTCAAAAAGATAAAAAACAAAACTCACTATTCTGCGAAAGGTAATTCCGAGGCTGAGCTCCGGATCCAAACCAAACTCGGAGAATTCAGAATTTTTGGAAGGTTGTGGCTGTGATTGAGTATTAGCGGAAACAAGTTGTCGGTGTTCGGAGGTGGTAGGGTTTAGCGTTTCGATGTGAAAATCATTGGAAAAGCCTTTGAATGGTTTTTTAACAGGTATGAATTCGATTTTTCTCTGAAATGGATCGTGTTGTTTGGTAATAGTTTCGGTTTCAGCCATTAAAGTTTCTGCCATTGTTATTGATTCAATTGAAGCTTCTTCGATTTGGGAATTGAAAATGGAAAGTGTAAAGAGAATGAATAATAGAGCATAGATGAACAAAACAGAAGCGAAGGGTTTCAAGCTTCTGCGAAAGAGAAGAAGTGAGTGTATGGTGGCTGCTATTAAACCCTACACTGCCGCAAAAAAAAAAAAAAAACAAACGCTATACACGTTTTCTCTCTCTCTCTTCGTGTTCTGTAAGGATTGGGCTTAGCCCGGCGCCCCGGCCCATGATTCTTACTGCCATTTTCATAACTTGGACCGGTCTATGTTCTTAATTTATTACTAATCAATTTTAATAGAATCTAATTTATATGCATTGTTAAATTATATCCATTGTTCTTTAAAATAATTCTTTCTTTTTTTTTTATTTTTTTATTTTCTCTCCATTCTCTACTCAAATACCTCCATGGTGTTGTCAATAAAATATCACCAAAAATTTTCAACTTATATGGAAAAATTCAAACCGTTTCTAGAACAATGATGTCTAAATTTTTCTAGTTTATCATTCAAGTTTAAACACAAATATCTACATTCTTCTGTTGTTTTTTTTAACATACTAAAATGAATATATTCTTCGATTGTTAATTGGGATAAAAAAAAGAGCATGAATTAAGAATCTAAAAGCAAGAATGTGAATACATATACATGGCAAGGTTGTGACATCGACAGGCATATCAAGCGATAAAATCAATATCATTTGTGATTTTAGATCGTAGATTCATCAAATCAGTATCATTTGTAATTTTAGATGTAGATTCGTCAATTTGTTGAAACACAAGTATGATTGAGATTAAGATTATAGATTCGTAAATTTATATTTTAGATTTATAAAAAAAATGAAAGTGTGATATATGCGAAAACACATGTACCTTGCTAGTTATTTCAAGAACATGTGTTGTGTTTAAAAGGGATTGACGTCAATTATACGCGTACTTTATTTTTATTATGAGTTATTTTTAGATATTTTTTTCAAAACGAAATGTTTATGTATTATGATTTGTTGACTTGTTTTAAAATCAATTTAGTCTTGTCTTTATATCATCTCGTCCTTGTTAAACTCATGCCTCGTAAGGTTTGGTTGGGTTAAGAGTCGAGTTCCGTTTGAGAAAATGACTCGTTATAATGTAGCGTTAAATGACAGGTACAACCTGACCTAACTTATCCTTTATACCCCACTAGTCTCTCTTTTGAACTTAAAAATCTACATCGTCCTCCTTAAAAAGTTAAACCGTTTTTTTATCTTTTTTATTATTATTTATTTGATTTTTATTATTTTGTTTTTATCTTTTGACATGACTTGTACTTTTTATTCACTAATCTCTCTTTTTAAAGTTAAGAATCTACATTTTCCTCCTAAAAAGGTTAAACGATTTCTATCTCTTTTTTTTTTCTTTTTTTTTTAGGGAATTATTTATTTGATTTTTGATATTTTTTATTTAGGTATAGCTTTCTCAAATTACATTTTACATAATAATATATGTTTTAATTCTACTTAAAATATTCTAATTGGAATAATTATATTAGAATATGATTTCCTTGCCTATTTATACATGTTATGGTGTACTTATCTACCTATCTATCCATTCTATATAAATAAACTTGAGTTATTTGTAGACAATCCTTGTGATGACGTGACTTGTCTAGAAAAAATATGCATATCATATACTAAGATATTTTCATCGTCTCTTAATCTACCTCGTTTGATAATTAATTTTAAATTACTAGTTATCCCCGTCGTATCAATTTAATATTTAATTATACAACTTTTAAAATAACTTAGTTTTTAACATTTGGTTATTGTTAGAAATAAGAACATTTAGTCATATTCATTGTATTATAATTAATGGTTACCATAATATTTTTATTAAAAAAATGTTACTCGTTTTTCCATTATTTCAATTTGCACCTTTCTACTCCCTCCGTCATCGTAGTCTCTACCACTTCTTCAAAACATTTTATTTTCATCATGTTCCCCATTTATAGTATTGTGTGAGTGTATCTTTCTACTGTGCTTTAAGATCACATCAGAAGTGATTTGATTTCTTATGTAGCTCCATTAAAGCACCACGGAGGTTTCCCTTTTGCTTAGTCTCAATTCTCATACAACCAAATAGACATATGATGAAGTAATAATGTCAAAATATTGACATGTATGTCTAAATCATTAGACACGTATTTATGTCGACGAAAACTACAATTCTTATAAGATTGAAGAGTTTGTTAAGTTTCACTTAACCATTACTTGTTGGTTGAATTATTTTATTTAACCATTTTGTTTTTGTGATGTTGGGAAGAAATGTGTTAATATTCGACTGTGTTTATCTAAGTGGTGGGTATTTCATGCAACTTTTGTTAGACCTTATTTACAACCAAGAGGTTTCCCTAACATCAGTCTATTTGGCTCCTTGATAGTCTATTATGGAAAGCTATAAGGTTAAAGATGTTTTAAGCCTAATTCCAGTCCTTCTCAATCAAGAAATATATGACTTAATCTAATCATACTTAACAATCTCATGGAGGCATATGGTCTAGCTTGTTTACCACAAAGTTAAAAGTTGATAATTCAAAATGATAAATTGTCGGCTTAGATAATTTAAAATAAAGGCACACGATTTTCTGAAAAAGTTAAAGTATTTTCTAGTTAAAGTTGTATGTGAGTATTTTATATAACTCGTATCAATATAGATTGTTATATACAAAATGGTAAAGTATTATGTTGTTGAATTCTTTTATCCAATAGTATATTTATTTTTTAAAGAATCGAGGAGTAAAATTAAACGTAATAACAATATTGTTACACTTTATTATACTGTTGTTTAACTGGAATTCGAAAGACTTAAAAAAATCATAATGTTTAAATACGATACTTTAGGTTTGATTGATTTAACGTGGAAAATACAACAACCAAAAAGAATATATTACCCATCTATACGGGTGATCTGAATTTTATTTATTGTGTGCATGTTAACGTGTTGTGTAACGCCCTAGTTGCCATTTTATTATTTTTGGTTGATTTTAGTATGTTTTGTATATTTTATATGAAAATGTTGATTATGTGAATATGTAGTGTGTTATTTGATTTATATTTATTTATATGAAAATTAGTGATTATTTGTGTTATTTAATAAAATAGGAGAAATATAATAATTATTAGAATTAAGGGGGGTAATGAGAATTAAAGGAAATTTAGTGAGGGAGTTAAGAGAAAATAGATGTTATGTTTTGGTTGGTAAGGAAAGAGGATTAGTCAGACAAAAAGAAACATTGTACGTGCAATAGAAAGAAAACAAGAGTTTTTGGGAGAAAAGGGAGAAGAGCCAAGGGAAGAACCAGAGAGATTGTAGAGCTTGTAATTGCTGTAGCTTATTTGTTCATCTAATCAGGTAAGGGTGGGCTAACATTTCAATTGTTAATATATATGTATGTATGTTTTCATGAAATTGGATGGAAAATGGTGAATGTTGATTTAGGGTTAAGAACATGAAAATGCCATTGTTGATTAATTATGTATGATTGATGATGTTGCTATGAGTTGTTTCTGATGCTTTGTTGTGTATTGAACCCATAAACATGTTTGTAACTCATTTTGGGTAATCAGGGGATCAAAATTGGGTTTTTGAGGTGAAAAATGGTGAAAAAATCGTAACAGCCTGTGCCAGATCGTGCTCCGATTATTCCAGAATGAAAATGCAATTTTTGACCCAGAAAATCGTACTCCGATTTTCCAAATCGTACTTCGATTTGACAGCACCCCTGTTTCGCGTTCTTGCGTCTTTTTCACCCATTTCTGTTCCGAACTGGCTTTTGGTGTAAACATGAAAGTTGTAGATAATTAAGTTATCTTTCTAATGGCTTTGGTTTGACTTGAAAATGATGTTTAGATTTTGAGTTATGATGGAAATAGTCCAGGTGGGTATTGAGAAAACTTTAAGAAAACTTAGCATAACTTATCCCAAGTTAGTCCAAAATTTATGGTTGGTTTCCCAACTTCAAACTTAAGTATTAGAGATTTTGTTGAGGTGTTTTATGAGTATTTGGCTTATGTCTTATTGATCAAACTTGATTTGCTTTTGAAGGATGTTTTGGACTTTGATATGAATGTAATTGATTAATGTATATGTTGCTATTGTTGTTGATATGTTGGAATATATATGTTTATATATGTACAATTATATACGGTGTATTGTTGTTCCCGTTGTTGATGTGGTTGAGTCGTGTTGTCCAAGTTGGGGAGTGTGTCATAAGTATTAGGCACATATGTTGATGTCGTAGTAGGTGTTGTTGTTGTTGTTTGGTTGTATGCTGATATACACCATTGAGTTGTTGATGTTGTATGTTGATATACACAAGTGGAGTTCATTGCATAATGCATAAAAGCGGGAGGGCTTTTGCCCTAGAATGCTCGTCATTCAAAAGCGGTGAGGACCTCGGTCCTGGAATGCATTGTCATTCAAAGCGGTGAGAGCTTATGCTCTGGAACGCCTTGTCGTTCAAAGCGGGAGGACTCATGTCCTGGAACACTTTGTTGTTCAAAGCGGTGAGGGCTCTGCCCTGTATTTTGGTACCACATGCATATTGCATTAGTTGTTGTTGTCGTTGCATCGTTGTAGTCGTTGAGTTGGTCGAGTTGATGTTGTCATTGGTTGAATAGTTGTTGATGTTGATGAGTCGTTGAGGTGGTTGTTGTCGATGATGTGGTTGATTGCCTAATATAAATTAAAGGTTGCAAATCTAATGTGAGATGAAGTAGTTGTTGATGATGATGTTGATGCTTTTGGTGTTGTTGATGTCAATCAATTATAATTGTTGTAGTTGCTGTTGATGAATGTTAATGCCATGTATATATGGATTTAGTAATGTTTGTTGCCATGATTGTTGTCGTTTTAATTCAAGTTGATGAACTATATGTATATATATATTATTTTTGACTTGTGAACTCACCCCTTCTGCTGGAATTGCCGCCTCGTGGGCAAGTGTAGGTAGCGAAGGCTAGTAGGATGTTGGCTCTTGTGTCTTAGGGCTCTGATACGTAACGGGATGGGGAATTGTTGCAATGTTTTCTTACATTCCTTTATGTATCAACTTTTGTAGAGCATGTTGTTAAAGCTTTTATTGTTGTTGGAGATTTGACTATTATTAAATAAATTTTATTATGTTGAGGCCTTTGTGCCAAGGATGTTGATGTAGTTGTTGATTTTGATTTTAAATAAAGATTTCCGCTGCAGAATTTTATAAAGATGATTTGTTGGTATTTGAATAGTTCTATGTTCTATTTAAATAGATTTTGAAAAGTAGATGTAATACTCCGTTGTTGTTGAAAACTCTGATAATTATATATGTTTACGTTGTTTTGGTAAACGGGGTGTTACATGTTGTGTTTTTTACGTAATATAAACAATGTCCGTTGGGGCGAGGAAACATTCACGCCAATGAAATTTCATGGAATGAACATATGATTGGTTTTTAATATACGCTTTAACTAAACTTTTTAATTTAAATTCTATTATTGGATAATTAATGTTATGTAGTTGAATTACAAAACATATGTTTGTCATGACGAACACAAAATTTCAAAGAAAAAAAAGTTCCGCTAATGGAAATCTATAATAAAATCATATTATTTTCTTTATTTCAATATCATATTGTCTAATATTTAATTTAACTCTTTAGTATAAGGGTTATATTAATGAGCATGGTGACAAAAATGTTGAAATATAAACATATTTAAAACCGCACATTGATAATACCACAAAACAACTGAAACATAATGAAAAAAGAGTTTAGAGCATAAAAATCGTGAAATTAGTCGTAGAAACCTCCAAAATCATATCATTATGAGTATATCAAATCAACCAAATAATTATATGTCAAATCAACCAAACCATTTATTGATTTAATTATGTTTTGTATTTACAATCTAATACTCCAAATGAATAAACACGTTAAAAAGAGAAATAAACCAAAACTTCAACAAGTGGCAAACCTCTTATCACACTCTGCTCGTAAAATCAAAATGCAAAATAGATTTAACATTCCAAACTTTGAATTATGGGTTAAAGACAAATGTGATAAGTTAGAGCGAGAAATAATTGCTCTGTATGAAAGTATAATTTTAATACTATGTAACATATTTCAATTTTTGAAGGAAAAAAAATAATTTGTTTATTTCTCAAGTTTAATCAACAAATGATGTATACGATCTTAATTATAGATCACATTCTACGTTTATTGAATAATTCTAAAGAGTAAAAAAAGTATTTATAATCGATAGTTCAATAACCATAACTAGTTCATTTATTATCAATGGACTCGTATAAAATTAAACAGTTTAATCATGATTATTTCAATATTTTCACCATCTTTGAAAACGCAAGTTGTCACGAAGAAGAACATTTTCCTAAGTTGATTTAAACGATTTCTTTTATTCCTTTTCTTGATCATCACTCTCTCACATATATGCACCACCTCTCACTCACTCACATTATCTCACCTCACAAATCTTTACAACAACAACAAGAATATTTTCTTTTCATTTATTTCTAACAAGTTTGATTCTAATCTCCTTCACACTCTCTTTTTCTTGTTTTTTTTTTTCTAGAGAATTTCAACCAACAACCACACTTGTATTCTACCTGAGGTTCGTAGATCTCAATACGAAAATTAAGATTATCGTGCAATAAAACTTGCAAATGGTATAGTACATGACCCACTAGTTCCTACCAAAACAGAGGTAGAACATGAAAATCAAGAAGGGGGCATGTGCATTACCAGCTTGTTCCTACCAAAATAGAGAAGAACCTAAAATTTATTAGGAAGGGGACGAAAGAGAATGATATGATCTTTTTATTTGTTATTTTTTTATTATAAAACGTATGTACGTATGTATGTATGTATGTGTTTGGAATTTTGTTTCCAAGTTAAATCATATGATTACGATTCAGAACACTTGAAAACATGTATCGATAACTTCATAAAATAACATTGAAGAATTTGTTTAACATTTAAACGACAAATCATTCAATAACTATAGAATAGCTTTAGTGGGGAGAATGAAGCAAAAGAAGGGTCAACACAATTAAAAAACACTAAATAACTTTAGTGTGAAAACGATAGACTTTGGAAGAAAAAAAAATGTAGAACAGATGTGTGTTTATTTTATTTTATGACATATGTTTCTTTGTCACTACAATGTTTTCTTTGTCTAATCAAATTCCTATTTCATACAAGCAAAAAGACGGGCACTAGGTGTCCGTTGCGCTAACGTTTGAAAATTATGAACGGTATTTTTTATTATGAAATTTTGGTTTTGATTAAAAGTAAAAATATAAATGTTTGTTGCTTTTTTAATGACACGAACAACAATCTTTATTGTAGAAAAAGTTGTTTAAGAGTATAATTGGAATAATGAAAAAGTAAGGATAAATATACCCATCTAGTTTGTTATACTTTTTAAATGGTAAAAAAAAAACAGATATACATATATTCATATCGTGTTTGTTACATTTGGTTTAATATTTAAATTTATTCTTATCTATTTGTTACTTGTATTTAAAATTAAGGGTATTTTTGGAAAGAAAATTCCAACCCAAAAATGTGCTGAAAGGGGTAGTTTCCTTTATATATAGTATAATAATATTTGCACACAATTAAAAAACACACTCTCATCTCTTTCTATGTTAAAGTTCTATATTCTCCTTTGTGAGATGTTATTTTCTCATTCTCTGGATTCTTGTGTGTCTTTCAAAATTCTCATTTTGCTCATGCTCGAATTATACAATGCAAATATTGTTTTGCAGAATTTCAGATTATAAAATTTGAATCCTGTAAAAATTTAAAAATAAAATATAATTGATACAAATGTCTTTACTGACCAAAATAATTCTCACAAAAATCGCGCAACACTTTTAAACGATTGTATAATATAATCCTCACAAAAATTCAATATAATTTAATATAATTTTTTATATTATATCGATTATAGTGAATTATATTATATTATATTATATTATATAATCCTCCATGAATATAATATAATTGATACAATATAATCCTTACAAAAATCGCACAACAATTTTGAGGATTGTCATTAGTGGCCATGATATCATAACACACTCCCAAATGATTAGTAAGAAAGAAAATAGAAGAAGGAATGAAGAGGGAAATTTCTATTGAAAAAAGAAGAATGCACGACTATTTAAAACCACGACACCATCCGAGACTGTAACTATAGTTAAATGAAATGTCTAAAATGATCCAACTGATTCTTCAAGCAAGACAATGTGACATCAACATGAACTCTAAACAAATTAGGTTCCTCTCTGTTGTAGTGGATTGAGCTAGCTTAGTGTTCATATTTACTGGATAAGTTTTTATAGTTTTGTGATGTGGTTTGCAAATGAGCCAAACAAGCTAATTTATAGAATTTTCTGTGCGTCGTGGATCTCAAAAATTATCTATTTATCATTAAAAAAAATACTATAAAAAAATAACTATACAATATTTTTTTTTTAAAAAGATACAAAATATGTTTTAAACATTTAACTTGATTACAACTATTTTTTTAGCATTTTGTTTTTATTTATGTTGTAGATGCAAAGTGAAATATTTTTTAATATTTATTTAAATATGTAATATATCTCATAAAAAATATATGCAGCTAAATTCAAAGGCATCTATCAAGATGTTTCTATCTATACTATAAAAAATTTAATTTATTTTATGTAAAAAAATTAGAATAGACTGAGTCATATAACCAAGTTATTCAATTCAATCTGATTCAGTCGTGCGGTTCAACCAATGACCCAACACCCCTACCGAGTCGATCACCGGTTCGGTTTTGAAAACCATGCATTTAAGTAAAGTTTAACAGACACATGTGTCCTTTTCTTGAAACGAAATAGAGTCTCCTCCTCATCATTGATCATGAGTCATGACCATGAACAACAATTATTCTACATGGTTGATAATCAAGACCAAACAACAACAACTCAACCATCGAACCTGTGCAAAACAACCCTTGTTACATTCACCCCGGTGAAGGTTCTTATCTAGTTGTCGCACACATTCTCAAAGGATTGAATCACCATTCTTATGCAAGATCAATGTTGAGAGCAATGGTTGGGAGGAATAGGTTCGAGTTTATACACGTCTATTATCGGTCATTAAGATCACGCTCCGACATGTCTACTATAAAAGTAAAGAGTGTATTGAGAAGTTCCACATTAAAAGATATATAACATGATAATGTGTTTATAAGTGTCGTAGAATTTTCATCTATTATAAGCCAATCTTGTTAAGGTTGAACTAGGTTAACCCAAATTAAAAATCAAATTTCCTTCCCATTTCTCTTGCATTCTTCGTTTCCTTCTTCCTTATTCCCTTAAACTAAAACCTCCAAGTCACCAAAGGTTATGTTGTACTTTCAACCAAAATCAAATATTAATTGTTACAAATTGGTTTGGCTACGACTTAATTTGGGTTACCAACTGGTTTGAATGAATTGGTACGCATGTTTCCTTGTATAAGGCCAACTATAAATCCATGCCTTGTTTTTAGACAACAATCCATTAAAACAATAGAGATAAACATATTATTCAACCACTACAGAAGACTCTCAAAGGATAATCGCAAACAAGAAATAAAAATCGTCCCACTTGGCAAAGGCATAAGCATAACATAAAGTTTCGAAATTAATTACAAGATAATATGATATTATCATCAAACTGAGAAACATGAACAAATTGAGCCAGGTTAATTTTCCCAGTACATGCATGATTGTATCGAGCAATCAAGGCACTAGTACTTTGATGGGTTAAGTAGTTGGCCATGATAGATTATTGGTTCAAAAAATTACTATATGCTTTTTATTTTAGGGAATGGAAGAAAATAATCTGACATAGACCAATTACAAATGTCACGGTTGTTATTTTTAACAAAAAATTATATTTAAACATCAATGCCGTGCAAGGTTAAGTTAAGAAGGTCAATTGTATTAAAACATTTTTGATGAGTTTTTTTAATGTTTTAGGTAACAAAAGTAATTAACCTAAATCCCTAAAAAAAAGAAGTAATTAACCTACAAAAATATCTAGTATTCTTTTTCTCTAATGTCCCATATCACTAAGCTAATAATACTAGTATTGATCTCGATGATTGAAATTACTAAATGACTTGGAGAACTCATATGATTAGGTTTGAGAGTTTCCCATAGCTCTTTTAAGTTCATGTTGGATAAGATTTACGTAGTGAATTTGTTACAAGAGTGACTCTTGCCCAATTTTCACTTGTTAATATTAAAGGGTATGTTTTCTAGTCATGTCTTATTCCCGTTCTATATGCAAAGAAGCTGAGGAAATCTACGGAGTCTTTATTTGGGGCTAAAATGTTGATTAAAAGAACGTCACTTAATACATTGAGACCAAATCTATTACTCTAAATCAGATGGTAAGCTCGAATTTTGATATGTATGTTATAACGGTGAGTAAAGCTTATATGATGAATTTGAATTGAGCTACATTGGCACATCCGAACAAGTTTTAGGTTAGAATAATGAAGGCACCACTCCAACATTTAAAAACATTTTTTTTCTTTCAAAAAAACATTTAACGACAAAGAATTATAAGCGAAATAATTTTAGAATGATTTCATTGCTGACGAGTATAACAAATTCTTTGACGATTATATCTCTAATGGTCAATTTGGTAAGAACAAACAAACTTGAAATATATTCGTTACATTTGCTCTCTATGAAGCTTGAAAAGTTGAAATCATTTGGTTTTCTCAAATCAACATATTACGAGCCTTGAATTGTTGCATATGGTTGGTGTCCAAGTGCAGTTCATCTACAATAAAAACAAAAACTTGAGCATGCTTAATAAAGGTCATGCTAACCGTTGTCTTTATAGCACATTGTAGAATAGCACATTGTAGAACACGTGTTAAAATTCCACATTCACTCTTCCATAGGATATTTCATGATTAATATATTGATGAATCTCACAACCACTATTTATAGAGAAGTGTTTGTTGTGATCTTATTTGGGATTTTAACTTCCTTCCTAATTTTCTTCATGAGGTTTTAGCTCTTTTAAAACCCGTTCATTACGAGCTTGAATTTAACATATTTATAGAGGAGCAAACTGTAATGCTGATATCCTAGCTATCTTGGTGTCGTTCTTCTACATTTGAAAGAGTTGCGAGGCTTGTTTGGTTTATATTTTAAAAAATAATAATAATATTTTTGATGTTTTAGTTATGTTTATGAGTAAGCTCATTTGATGTTTTTAAAGTTATTTTTGATTTTTATGTTGAAAACGAAATCACTATATTAATTATCTTATGAAGAAAATTATTTTTAATAGAAGGGAAAGAAAAATATAATTTATGATGTTTATGTTTTTGCAACCATATTAATGAAAAACTATTTCAACATAATTCCTGTTGTGAATTTCGGACTCTAATCTCAAACTTAACACCAATGAAATTTAGATTCGTGGAGCAAGTATCCATGACAACTAATAACCAAATTAAATAACCACAAGCAATAACAACAATCTAGACTTAATTTAGGAATCAAGTGCATAGCAAAACCACAATCGAATCGAAGAATAAACAATATAAAGAGAGTAGAGAAAAGATAACAACACCAAGAAATGTTCACCCAGTTCAGTCCAAC
Organism: Medicago lupulina; assembly: GCA_958299785.1. Taxonomy (NCBI): domain Eukaryota; kingdom Viridiplantae; phylum Streptophyta; class Magnoliopsida; order Fabales; family Fabaceae; genus Medicago; species Medicago lupulina. The sequence goes on along the minus strand of OY283143.1, from coordinate 1,804,818 downwards.
TTGACCTACTGATCTCTCCAATCCACTATCAATGAGTTCTTACAAAGAGATACAAAATGGGTTACAAGAAATTAGCTTCAACAAGCTCACAAAGAACAACCCTAATTTATACCCATTTTTCCAATCTCACCAATGAACAAGACACTCATAAATTTTCACTCTCCCAAGGTGTTTACAATTGTTTCCCAAAACTAGAATCTAACCCCAAAAGAGAACCAACCCTTACCCTTTGATTTCACTAAGAATCTTCTCTTTTGGTTTCACAAGACTCACCCATGTTGCTCACAAAAGATTCTCCACTCATGTGTTTCCCATCCCCATGAATCTTTCCCAAAAGGCACCAACCCTTTTCTCAAGAGCCCCTCTTTTGGTTCTCCAAGATTCACATCTTGAAGCTTTGAACCTCACCCAAAGACCATCAACCTTTAGTATCTAAAACCCTAAAAGTTCTCTCCTTTGGTTTCCATGAGATTCACCAAGCTTACCCAATAAATGGGTCATGGAATGCTTACATAGTGTTCAGATCTGGACAAAATCGTGTCACAGTTGCCAAAATTGTGTCACGTTTCCTTGCGTACGACCCAAAGTACACAAATCTTATCCACAAATCGTGTCACGATTTAAACATCTAAAAACATGCTCATGTGCCCATGATCGTCTAGCCCAAAATCGTGAAACGTCACCCAAATCGTGACCCGTCTAAACAATTCCTTTTTTTCCTCTTCCTCCACATAGTGTAATTCCTTTTTTTCCTAGCACCCGACGTAGTTCCTTTTTTCCTTCGAGCCTTGGCCGTCTTAACAGAAGCATCAGCAGCATTAGAAGTGGAACACTTAACAACTTGATAATGAGAAACAGGCACATCCTTGCTCTCGGTCTCGGTAGAAGAGAAACACTTAACGAGTTGAGAATGAGAAACAAAACCGTTCACCTCCAACAAAGAGACATCCTCGCTCTCGGAATCGGAATAGGAAGAATCAGCTGGTTCAGAATTAGACTGAGAAGTTGTCGCGGCTGTGGTGGTTTTGATAGAAGAGCGTGGTCCATACAGACGTATTCAGAATGGGATTGAAACTGGAAGATGACTAGGAGTTGGAATACACCTACGTCTACTATGTCTTAGTCCATATCTATGAATGGGTTGTGTCGCTTTAACACTTGTTTTTGCCATCTTCTTCCTTCCTCTCAATCTGAAGTGAAAACCCTACACTCCCGCACTCAATAGACTAGACACTGTTTTTTTTTTTCTTCTTCTTCTTTCGGGTTGCTGCTATTAAACCCTAGCAGAAAAAGGCAATGTTTTTTTCCACTCTCTTCTCCTGTATATAACTACTATACTCTTGAGCCCATAATCCTTTTTTATAACTTTGGGCTACATTGTGTTTCTTTCGTTACTCCAATGATTTATTAATCACACGTCCCTCTTCCATGTAATAATGTTTGTGCAAAATTAAGAGGAAAAAACACATAGGTGGTACTGGTAGGTGGTATATTTTCATTCATTCAAAGAATTTGATTATTTTGTATAATGCATATTATATTATGATACTTATTAGTATAGTGTATACTTCTTCCTTTTTGTTGCAAATCTATTTGTACGGTTTTATATTATTCTACTCAACTCTTCCCCATGTAATTTTCTCACCTCTTTTCTCTTATATGCATACTAAGGATAGATAGCTTAGCATTAAAAAATTATTTTTTCTTTGTTACTCTTTTTGCAAATTGCACCTCTAAATGATTTTGATTTGTTATCTAAGTTGATGCTTGCTTCATAGATTGATGTTACATGGTGTCAGATTTTTATCATTGGTTCATGTTCATGATGGTTCTGACTATTACATGACAAAATTGCAAATGAATGCCATAATATTAACGAATGCAATCAATTTAATTTCATATGTGATGTGTGGCCAAATGATATGGGTTGAGGCGCTAAAGCGGTTTTAAGGTGGTAATACAAAATTCGATACCATGAATCACAAGATGATTCTCTCATTCCACATAAATCCATTCCAATTTAAGTTTTGAATCATTTTGATCCTAAAATCACAAACGAAATAACCTAGGAAGACTTGGTGATGGAATGATGGACACACTTTTTTAGCCAAGACTTATTCGAGTCATTACCACAAGCTACTGCCCAATATATATGTTTGATATATACATTTGCTAGTTTTATACAAAATGAGTGATTTTTTTTTCCTTGTATACATAGTGTTAATGAAATGACATAGAGTTCACATATTTGCATGATTTTAACTTATTTCAAAACATCTTGCCCACAAAATTTGACCATATATTTTACGAGGTTTCTATCGCAATTGTATCTGCAAAGTTTCGTATGAAAAGGATAACAATGTATACTTAGAAACTGCATTACACGTGCCAACAAACATAATGATCGACACTTACTAGACAATTGATGCAATGTCAATTGTGACTTGCTGGTGAAATGTTCAGTTATACCAACCAAAAAGTGAGATAAGATGAGACGAAGATAATGAATAAATTATGATTTCCATAATGTCTTTGAGTTGAAGTAGTAAATACTTATCTACTAAGTACTATGTTATGTCTCTAAGAAGTTACGGAATTCTAGTGCTAATCCTAACTTATGTTAAAAACCTTTTTTTGAAGCAGTCAGCCACATCCTCGTTCGTCTCCCTTATCTCAAAAGTTAAAACGGGAAAGAAGATAGAGACCATCACATAGTAGCCTCCAAACTTGTTGTCAGAGATCAAACCGTATAGCACTATATATCAATATATGGTCTGAAATTTTTAGTATCATGCTATCAATTATCAAAGACAAGGTCCACCCGCGGTGTCATGTTCTCATCTCCCAAGTCACACCAAGGATTAAAAACATCTAAATTGCTAACTAGTGGTTAGTTAAAGAAACATATATTGTCTTGACCAAAAAAAATAAAAAAAGAAACATATATTGTAGCCATATTTGAACTTGTACCATGAAACTTTTGAAAATGCAAAAATGTTCTTTTCAATATATATTTTTCTTCTTTAACCAGTATCATTGAGATACTATTTAGCATGACCTTAAAAATGTTAATCCATCTATCTGAAAATAAATATTGCAGCGTACCACTTCACACATGTTAAAGAACATTTTTTTAGGGATATGTTAAGAAAATGTGTTAAATGAAGAAAAAAAAAACGATGATTTTATTCAATTGCTCATATAATCTAATCTAATCATTCGTATTATTTTGTTTACTTGTGTTTTATTTGTAAATTACTGGTATTTGGAATATATTGACTTTTTCAAAATCTCTGATCCTAAAGAGGAGTAGTTAATACTACCAGTACTAATTAAATAAATAAAAGACGTGCTCCTTGTGAAGGTTTTTGCCGTCCACGGTCCGCTACTTGGAGTTAAAGAGGTGGGTCAGGGTTAATCCAATCCAATGGTTGAGTACAAGACAATGAAACCAAAGGAGGAAATGGTCTTTCATTTGATAAATAAATTGGGGTCTATTTTGGTCTTTGCTGATATATTGAGTATTACTATGACTATTTCTTATACATTTAGCATTAAAATAACTATTAACTCCGAATAAATTGCTATTTTACTATAATCAAGGGGCACATAGCAGTATGGAGTTTTTATTTAATTTTTCTAGCAGAAACTGGAAAAATAAACTTCTACTACTTTACTAGGCAAATTGGAACCTACCTTAACATGAAAGGACAAATGGAAAAGTCAAAATCCAGTTGATAAACGCTGACGCATAAACCTATCTTGTGGTTTTTTTTTTTTTTGAGCAACCTATCTTGTGTTTATCCATCATAGTAATATCTAAGATAATCATAAAAGGGAAAACACTCTTGTATACACATTTTAAATAAGGGTCGTGTTAAGCACTTGTTAAGAAAACCAAAAGAGAAAATTTTAAATTAAAAAAAAAATATTTTTTTAGTTTTTAATGCACTGATTACACACCTCTCAATATAAATGTTACTATATTTGACTCTTTAACCAGTGTTCGAGCAGGGCATTGGTTAACATTTTCTTTAAATAAATTTTTTACGGTGGAAATTGGTATAATCAAATGTCACACAAACGATAGTGCAGTTTCCTTCCTCTACCTTCATTTTGCCTTGCAATCTTACAGAGTTCAAAGAGTAAATATAATAGGGGTTACTCATATCATAAAGTCTTTTTCCAAATTCCAGTTTTACTACTAATTAATTAAGTAAATTAAATTAATAATTTTTGATTCTCATGACGCGGTTTCTTTACGGCAAAGACCGCGCAAGAAAGCTGACTTCGTGTGAAGAACTAACTAAGGAGCCAGCTACCTTTAAAAACCTCGTTTCATGACAGCCGTTTGTTATGGTATTAATTGTATGTGATTGAATGGACCCCACGTCAATTATTTTAAATTAATGACGAAAGATATATTACATTAAATCTTGAGGCCAATCAAAATCAATGAACCCAAAAACGTGTCAAATTCCAACTTGTGGTTTTTTGGTTGTAGAGGAAAGGAAAAACATTACATGATGAAACTCAGATATAATCACGAGATTTAGAGTTCGAATTCAGGGTCAATGTACTCCTTATAATTACTATTAGTAAAAATTTATATTTTTTAATACATTGAATAATTGATGGACTTGTTTATAATATAAATTTGATACATCAGTTATTCAATGTATTTTAAAAATAAGTTTCTCTTTGTAATAGTAACCGGATAAAATTTCGCTTAACAATATCGATACATAAGTTGAGTTTAAGTCCATTTCATTTTATTTTTATTTAATAATATTTTTTGAAGAGGCCGAATTATCCTTCACTTTTATGTATTTGTAGCATTTAACGATTTCATAAAGATTTTAAAAAATGATAAACGAAATAAAGAGAAGTGATTTTCTCTGATTATTCTTGTTAACTATATGATATATTTTTTGAGAAATGTTAAAGAGTGTCTTTGAACATTAGATAAAGGAACAAAAATAGAAATATTTTATTGAAAAATTGTAAAAAGTTGTCAAGTCAACTTTTAAAAAGTTTTTAAATTGTTGTTTCGAATATAAAGTTACTAATTTTGCTAAGGACACAAAATAAGAAACTAAATACAGTAATATAATCTTGAAAATTATGTATTCATAATCTTAAAAGTTAAAAAACTTATATATTTTATATGCAACATTAGTTTTTTAATTATATTTTTAGATCATTATCTTATATTCTTAAGATACGAATTAACATTTTCTTTTTTTATAAAGTGGAGAATAATAACTTGAGATTGATGCCTGGAGTTTAACTTTCACTTCTAGATAGAGAAAGTATCTTGTTAGTCGATAATAGTTCCTACATACCCCACTTGTGTGGGCATGTGATGGAAATTTTACATGACATTGTCCGACCACAACGTGATATGCGGCTAAGCCTTGTGGAAGATAGAAAAAAATTATGTGTCATATTGTCATTATAAACTTTTTTTTTGTGCTTGGAGCTTTGTCTATTTTGGTGAACTCCTAAAATTCAACTCTACTAAATTTCCTTATATAATATAAAAAATATACAATTGAACTTTTTAAAGAAAAAACAAAAAAAGAAAATAGAAAAGAAAAACAGAGAGAGAAGAAAAACAGAGTGACTTTTAAGAGGGAGAGAAGATGATATGAAATGAAACCGAGTCAATTCTGTTTTGAATTCCAACCGCTCCACCCAATTTGATTCGTCTTTTCTTTCTTTCTTTCGCCAAATCCCACGATTTCAAAAACCCTCTTCTTTTTTAAAGCCATAAATATTATTCCTTCAATGCAAATCCATTTCTTGTTTTACGACAATCCCATCCCTTTTCAATTATTATTACTACTTAACCCTTATCCTCTGATCTCATCAATACCCATTTCCTTTTTCTTCAATTTCAATCCTTCTAAAACACAATCATCGTTTTTTGTTTTTTCCCACAAAAAAAAATCATAATCTTTGCATGTTTCTCAATATTTCGTAGCAATTACATTGCTCCCCTGCTTTTAGCTTTCTCTATAGAAACAAATCAAAAATCCTGTGTTCATCAAATTCGTTGAATTGAACCTAATTCCCATCTGGGTTTCTGAAAAAGTTTCATAATTTGAAAGAAACAAATCATGGGTGTTAAAAACGATAGAGTGAAATTCAACGTAGGAGGCAGAGTATTTGAAACAACAGCAACAACACTTGCAAATGCAGGAAGAAATTCTATGTTGGGTGCCATGTTAGATGAGAATTGGAATCTGTTACAAGATAATGAAAGTGAAAAATTCATCGATCGTAACGCAGATTGTTTCTCTGTTATCTTAGATCTGCTACGAACAGGTGAACTCTACATCCCACAAAATGTTCCTGAAAAGCTTCTTTACAGAGAAGCTCTGTTTTACGGTGTTCTAGATCATGTTCGTTCTGCAAAATGGGGTCAATTTGATGGTAATAGGTTAAGATTATCTTGTTCTGTTCAAGGACAAGCACCTGGTGATGGAACAGCAATTCGAGCTGGTCCAGATGGTGGTTGTTGTGTTGCTCATGGTTGCATGGTTCATGTTTATGATTGGATGTTAGAAGAACATTGTCCTCTTAATCTTGATTATCAAAGAGTCAACGATGTTGGTTGGGTTGACCCTAACAATATTGTTATAGGTGTAAGTGAAAGACTTGGTCGTGGTGATGGTGGAATGGGTTTGTTTAGTTCTCATAATGGTGAACTTAGGTATAAATTTCAAGTTAGTCATGAAAATCACGTTAAAAGTTATACTGCTGGTGCTTTAAGTTTTAGTTCTGATTATAAAATATTTTCTAGTTGTAAAGGAAGGAGTAATGAATATGGTGTTGGTGTTTGGGATCAAGTTACTGGTAAACAAATTGATTTTTTTTATGAGCCTTTAGGTTGGTCACTTGGTGATGCTGATAAGCTTCAATGGTTAGAAGGTAGTAATTGTTTGTTAGTTGCTACAATGTTTCCAAGAAAAGATAATTGTTATATTAGTCTTTTGGATTTTAGAGAGAAGAAAATGGTTTGGTGTTGGTCTGATGTAGGTGCTACTTTGGCTGTGGATGAGAAAAGGGTGAGAGATGCAATAGCAATGGAGGATAATAGTTCAATTTGTGTGGTGAATGAGTTTGAGGAATTGGGTTTCATGGATTTGAGAAGTTCTGCTGCTAACAGTGTGAGGTGGAGTTCTAGAAGTAGGTTGATGAAAGGGAAGATGCCTGAGGAACCTTGTTACCCTAAATTGGCATTGCATGGTGGACAACTTTTCTCTTCCATGAATGATTGTATCTCAGTGTTTTGTGGACCTGAATGGGTTTTAACGTCTAGGTTAAGACGAAGCTATGGTGGGTCAATATGTGATTTTTCCATTGGAGGGGATAGACTTTTTGCACTTCATAGTGAAGAGAATGTTTTTGATATATGGGAGACTCCTACACCACCAATTATATGATTTAGTTAGTTTAAGTTTAATTTTTCCTTGGTTTGTCATAACAAGATTGCTTCTGCAATTTTTTCAAGATAGTGCTGAGTCTAAAACATTGTATATACGAACGAGATTGAGTAGTTGTTAACTATGCATACATGATACATATAGTTTTACTGCTGATGTATTATATCTACAAAGAATACAATATGTGGATTGCTTATTTTACTATAGTGTACTGAATTTCATACATCACTTCATATCTCTTGAAGATTCTAAATTTGTACCAGCCTTAAGTTATTCCCTTTTTTTCTTCTTCTTCTTTTGATAAGGTCATATCCACTTTTGTACCTTTCTTTTAACCTTTTCTTTTGCAACTAACTAACGTGGAGGTGGAGTAAATGAGATGAAGTCCTTTTGCTTGCATTAGAATGGTGAAGGGAATAATGAGAAATTACTTAGCATGTGGTGGGTGGGGTGAGTTGCAGCTTTTAGGTCACTTCACTTTTCCTATTTAATTAGTATTGCGTAAAATATACTCTGAACTCTTTAGGTTGCATTTCACCAAATCCATCAAACGTTGTATAAATCCAAGGTCTCGAGTTATTACAAATGATGTTAACAGATGGTTGTCAACCAAACCACTATCTTCTGTTTAGAAGTTCTAAATATTAATTTAATCAAACTTTTTTGTGACAGTTAATTTAATCAAAATTAGATATTATGCAAAACATCAGAATATAACAATATCGATCAATGTGGTTCTCTGTCTCTCTACAAGGAAATGTATTGTTTAGGATACTGTTCCACTTTGAAATTTGCAAACAGTTATGGTTGAATATGAGCTTTTCTTAGACCAAAAAGAAAACAAATACTTAAATGTTACTATGTCAGTGATGTATAAAAACAAAGCATAAAAAAATGACAGTACTCATTATTAGGCATTAAGCTCAAAGTCTCAAACAACATACTCCACATGGTTTTATATCCGTTAGACATCTGTTTATGCATAATATAATACTCTTCCAACGTGATCGTCCTAAGAAAAATCACGTTCAGATTAATATAATGTCTACATTAACCTAATGAATATCTCTCAGGGCTTGCAACTAGATAATATGCTTACCATAAGATGTGAACTTAAAGAGAGCTCCAAGTAATTTCCCCTTGTTATGTGATATAAAAAATGGAACCATATTAAACAATACTATTGAACACGTAAAAAAGAAAATGAATGGTATACCTACCTACTCAGATACATAATTTTTTTTTCATGAAAATAAGCCAAGTTGGACCTAATTAGGCATAATCAGGCATTACTTTCTTCAAAAATCTAATTGGACGAGATTCTTCAGGAGCAACTTCATCAAAGGAGACATAATTTTGCTGCTTATCGTACACATGACACACCGTCAAGATTGTCTTCATCAACCGCCAATTCCAACTAGCCTCATTCAGATACTGTTTTTCCAACACAACAAAATAATACCAATAATTAGCTAAAATGTCATCTAGATATTTTAACCATGGAATTAGAGTTTAGTTAGACATGTTTTAGAGTTGATTAACTGTTGAAACACAAACAAATCTGCATGACTGGAATAAACAAAACTTCCAAATCTTTTATTTGGACTTGTATCGAAAAGTATGTTTTGGTGGCAAAGCAAATACTGTTTTAACATTTTCATTACTTTTCTTAATATTAAGACTGGAAAAAGTGAAAGAAAAATGGAATCCCTCGTTTCTTTCATGAAGAAGCATAAAATGATATTGACATTATTGATTTTACCTTTCCCCAATTTTCTTGGATGGATTTATGGGCTGCTCGTAAATTATAGCTTGGAATTTTCGGGGATATATGGTGTGGAATATGGACATTAATATCATGGCATAAGATCTCGATCCTGTACAGAAAATAAGTCAGAATGTAGCGGTTAGTCAATCCTATGGCCATCAAGTTAATTTCGCAAACCTGCACTTTGAAGAAATCATGAGAAGAAGGGGGAAAAACTAAGATTGTTCATAAAATGTGAGCAACACAGGGGGCGTAACATAAGGATACTTAAATTTTACAATTCACAGGCAAGAGATTTACATGGACATCGGGATATTGTAAGCATTAAAACATTTCTAAGGTGATTTATAATAGACATGATAATCAACCTGAGATACCATCCATCAATTATGGATTTGTATGTATAATGCAATACACACACAAGCACTTAAAAAAAATCTCTTTCACTTCAAATATCAACTACAATTGCAATATGCCACTGTAGATAGTAAACATTCTCGACTATCCATTTTCTTTGATCATATTTTAAGTACTTTGCTTGTCCTTTTTCCTTAATACGGTGCAAATGCAAAGAATATGTAGAGCAAAGTCGATAAATTATTCAGTATCCACGGAATAAAATAACACTCATTTCCAAAGAGCAGTGAAAGAAAAAAAAATCAACAGTAGCAAACTTATTGAGCATATACCACATCCATGCGTCTTATTAATGGCAAGAAAAACATAAATTAGAATACAACAAGCAGAAAAAATACATTACCATTGAGGGTAAGCACAATGAACAGTTCCATTAAGCTGTGCTTGTGCAGCATTCCATTCTTCTGAGTTTTTGAATGGTATGTGTGGTGCAGTATGATGTACCATGGTGAAAGTGCTCATCTATGATTGACAGCAAAAGGATACATCTTAGATATATGGCCCACAGCATTAATTACATCATGAAAATTCATATTCAAACACAGTCTAAATTTTTTTTTTTTTTGGAGGGGAATAAATTAACTACTAAAGCAAAGAAATACCTCTCGAAAGTTAAAAAAAGAAAGCATGATAACATATTTTTCAGGTATAACCTAACGGTTTGGTAAAACATAAAGGTCTAACTTAACCTGATAACATATTTAGAGGCTTACATTACATGAATGCTTTCAAATTGGCCAAGACACTTTATTTTACACTAGTATTTCCTTTAATAAAATCATTATATTTTTTGTAAAAAAAACAATGTTATATTTATCTATAATTAATAAATTGTGTAGTACTGTAGAAAATTCACCAGCAGAGTAAAAGTATACAGTCAATATATTTAAATGACAAAATTATCATTTAAAAGATAGAAAGTATCATAGCTTTGTATGTTGAACTTGTACAATAAGTTTCACCTGTTATTAAACCATTGTAAAAAAAAATCAATGAAGATAGGTAAATTGATTTTATGATCTTGCTATTTTTTGAATACACTCTGATTCATTTGCCTTGAGTTGTTTAATACTTGAATGTACTGTATACTCATCCATTTTTATCTTTAAAATGAATCTTCACTACTCTGAATATGCTTCAAACTTTCTTTCGATTTTCTCTTTTTACGTTTAGACTTAAACTCATTTCTAATTAATAAAATAAACCATTGAATGCATTTATAGCGGCTATAGGGGATTATAGTGAACACGACCTATAGGATAGCTTCCACTATAGTAAAAGATAATAGGATACTGTCTTCGGGTGGGTTGGACATGTTAGGAGAATAATCATAGGAGCAACAATAAAGAGGGCTGACCAGATGGAGAATAGTGCAACACCTACGGGTTGAGAGACCAGGAAAAACTATAGACCAGACTATTAAGAGATATTTAGAGGTAAATGGTATATCTTTTAACCTACTATAAGATATGGAATCACAGTGTTGTCTGATCTACGTATCTAACCTCACCTTGTGCGATAAAGCATGGTTGTTCTTCAATAAATTTAATGACTTAAGGGCCATTTTTTACTTTTATTAAAATAAACTACATGTAATATAGTGGAAAATTTAAAATTAGAACCATCGTTTCTACGGAATCAGGGCCCCTGCTGAACTCCCCCATCCTGCCCTAAATTTTCCGGCAGCATACAACGCATGCAACCAGGGATAGTTTTATATTGTTCCATTCTTTTAATATAAGATTGTGAGTGGGCCCTATATATACATTAAAGCTCGGTAATAGTCGCTAACCAATTCTACTTCAATACATAAATCAAAGTTCAATCCAATGACTGATTACTCTTTAAAAAAAATAAAAAATCCAGTGACTGATTATTAGCTTCCTCTCTATCTAGGCTAAACAGTAATTAAGATCCATCCAAACAAAAGAAATAAAAACAAAAAAGACACGGTGATAAACAAAATATTAATTTACAAGACAAGTGAAATTACCCAGAAGTGATAGCCCAACCATGGCATCAACCAGAATTTTATCCATCCCATGATTCCAGTCTTGTAAATAATTAATGGCCATCCAATTGCTATAAAGGCAAAAACACAAGCCAAACTTATCTTCACCCTCTTTATTTCATTTGGTCTGAACGTCTTCAGATCGAAGTGACTGACCAACCTGAAAGAAATTAGGATGCATCAAGATACGGTATAAACTAAGATACTAAATGTCAAAAAATTGAAATCAAGGCTGGTCAAGTTAATGAAATAGTCCTTAGGAACAGTATAAAAACGTTTCAAGGCCATACCAATGAGCTATAGACATCCAGCAACGAAATGGACCATATCCATATATTATTGCTTTCCTCAAAAATGGACTTGACTCAAACTCATCCTGCCAAACAGGCTGCCAAGCAGTATCTTCTTTCAACCTGTATCATTAGAGATTATTTACAATTAAAAGTAACGAAACAGAAAAGCTATATCCTGAGTGCACACATGGATTACACATCTTATACAGTGCTTTTGATTTACATATACTGTATGAAGCCTGAATTTTACACTTTCAGCACAAAGTACTGATAGCTCAGTGGGGCCTAATACCCATGATGAGCCAATTATAGAAGCAACTCCACCATATGGAAAGTCTACACGAGGAGAAAGACAGTGGAGCCAGAAGGGGAGACAGCTAGTTAGTTAGTGAAGAGTCCATGGATTCCATGTGATTCTGATATATGAGGGAGAGAGAATAGGTGGTTGGGTCATTTATGCATTTGTTCCTAGGAGTCTGTGACTCTGGATTAATCACTCCTTCGATGTAGAGCCTTTGAATTCATCTTTTTCATTGAACAATACACTGTTCCATTGTTCCTAATTTGCAAGTTCTATCAAGTACACATTGGACAGAGAATGCATGTCCATTGGATGATTGGAAAAGGAAACGACGCATTTAACATAACGATTGGAATCTCGTTAATGATTTTAATTAAGCTGTGGATCTCTTTTTCCTCCCTTGATTAAGCTACTGAAATATATATTAATAATGGGTTTTCAGGACAAAAAACTAAGCAAGTTTCACACTTCATGCATTGAATAGAAATATTAGCCAGTCCGTCTATAACATACATTTAAAGCTAAACGATTTACAAGATGCACCTAGAAAAACAAAAAATAGAAGGGAACACCACTTACATGTTTGTTTTTGCATGATGTTTGTCGTGCTTAAATCGCCATGGCTCATATGGATAAATTAGTGGCAAAAAGGCCAGAGTTCCAACAATGTCTTCCACCAGTTTGTTTGTTGAAAATGATTTGTGAGCACAATCATGTCCTATAACAAAGAACTGTGTGGCAAAAGGGAAAGAGGATCACAAAACTTACACCCAAATCATGTCCTATGTCCAAGATCTTCAAGAGGAGAAGATCTGTCGAGAGATAGAAGTTAAAAGGCTTTGAGAAACCAGTAACGAGTAATTATAAGGAAAATATGCGTTGAACTAACCCCAGTTACAGCAGTCCCAGTCCAAGCCCAAGCCAGAGGAAGTAGATACCAGGGTGCTTTAGAAATCATAAGAAGCCCCAGCGCATAGGAAGTGGCAGATATGAAAACAGATTTCCATGCTTTAACATCATCAATCTCAAAAACCTTCAAACATTTAAAATGATTATCATTATTTATATATAAATAAAAATTGAAATCTGAACACCATGTACACAACCATGCTATAAGGAACAATTCCTTAATATCCTTAGCCAAGAAGAAAACACACCAGAAAATGTTATTTAGGAGAACAATTAAAAGAAATAGAGAATCTAAAGAAGTGACCCTACATTCTGAAATTTAATGATAAAATCCTGACACTACGAAACATGACATAAGTCTTAAGAAAACCCACCTTCTTAGGAAGAGAAGTGATGACATCTTTTAATGTAACATTGTCTGGAAGCGGCTCTCCGATTTGCTCAAAACCATATCGTTCTGCTAGTTGTTTTCTGTACTCCGCACTCTCCACTGGAGCTGGTTCTACCGGAATTGCCACAGCTCGTATAACTGTAACTTTATTTCTAGGTATCAAATGTTTTTGACTTTGATACCTGAACCCTTTATGGATTAACCCATCACCTTTTAGGCTAAATAAGCCTGTGACAAAAAGAATGAAAATTCATTATTTAAAAGGCACCTATGAAGCACATACTTAGACAACAGGCACGTTGACGCCAATAATAATTTGAGAAAATGACATAACTCGGTGTCGGACACGAATTGTATCCGACACCAAAAGACGTCTAATCTGAGGAGTATTCGTGCTTGGTAGAAAGGCACCTATATCATTCCTACATAATTGCATATTAATAATAATTGAACATAAGGTCCACATTGCATTGCATGCATTAGCATTGAAGCAAAGAAATGTTGAATAATTCTTTGTTAATCACTCAATTGCTACAAGTTGAGGAAGAATTGAAAGAGCAGAGAACAAAATAGTAAAGTAATTAAGGAAGAAGATGAATAGAATACCAGGTGAGTAATGAGCAGAAATGTTTGTTCTCAAATTCAAAACTGGCCTCTGGAATGAAGAAGAACCCTGCAAAAACAAACAAAACCGTATAAAGCTAAGGTATATATTTGTATTGTATTTAAGAGTGAAAAGGAATGAGAGGGAAAAGAATGGAAAACCTTTAATTGGAGTAATGAATTTGCAGAGGTGCAAGCCATTTTTTGAGATGAAATTGAGCGCTCTCTCTCTCAGTCTTCTGAAAGATAAACTCTTTTTTTATCTGGCGAGAGAGAGAGAGACTTTGTTTGGTGTGGGCCCCTCCAAATGTGGACACAGATCGATAGACCATTGCAGCCGCATGTATCCTTCCTTTCATACCTTTTCCCTTCACTTCTTTTGTTGTCAAATAACTTAGAAAATTCACCTTAAAATGAATCCTTTTCGACAGTTTAAAATTCAACTCAATAATATGAGTTCTTTTTTTTGTCTTGGTCGGTTCGAACCCTATACTTTACGTATATAATACATTGTTTTATCAGTTAAGTTTACGACAACCTTTAATTTATGAGTAAACTCAATTATAAACAAATGCTTAAATTATTCACTTCTCCTTCATCATGTGTTTTATTTGGAATTAGAAAGGTTAAAAATACTCTTTTTCTAATCTCTATTTAACATTCACTTTTTATTAAATATAAACTTAAGAGAGCTAAATTTTTTAAATGTGAAATTTATATGAATTCAATCAAGGAAATAAATGTTAGATAGAGTATTAAAATCATTAAAAAAAATTAATGTTAAAAAGATAGTGTCCATAAATGTTAAATTGGACTACTCTGTATGGATTAGCTAATCGAGTCCAGTTAATTATAGGGTTTGACACTTAATGTTTTGGGCAATATTATTTGAACAAATAAAATTTGATAAAAGTATAAAAATACATCATTTATAAATAATTGTTGGTTAGACAAACGTCCTATGTCAGTGTTTACGTTTTCTTATTGTGAATATGTATACAAATTATGAACAACGCATAATATATGTAATGTCCGGGGTTCAAACCTCGACCACAAAAAAAAAAGTATAACTTTGACTTATCGTTTCCTTTAACTAATGCTAATTTATACTCCCTCCATTTTAAAATGAGTGGCGTTTTAGAAAAAAAAATATTGTTTCAAAATAGATGTCACTTTTAGTTTCCAATGCAATAATAATTTATTTTTTTCAATTGTACCTTTCAATTAATACTATGATATACGCTACTTCCAAAATATTATTTTTTTTATTTAATGAAAGTTGCTTAGCATAATTTGATAAAATAAAATCTCTATTTCTTTTAAGTAATATATTTCTTAATATATATGTAAAAACTTTAAATGACATTTATTTTAAAACGGAGATAGTACATTGTTTCTTAAACCTGGTTTTTAACCATTACTCTACTTTCCAACAAAAAAAAACCGTGTTCTTTTCTCTAAATGAAGTGATAACAAAAAGGCAAGCAACTAACAAATATTCAACTCTTCACCTCGAACGTTAGTGATTCTTGAACAAACCTCGTTCCTCTCTATAACTATCTTCTTCCTTTCTACTATCATTCAAATCTGAATTATTTTTATTATGATTTATACGTTTTAGTTTTCTTTTGTGTTGTTCATATATTGAATGTTGAGTGGTGTAGAGTGAAATTTAAGTACTCCCTCCGTCCAAAAATATAAGCAAAAATTGGTCAACAAAAGTTAATGTATTTGGTTAAAAATCTGTACCAAATACATTCATTTTCGTTGACTAATTTTTGCTTATATTTTAGGACGGAGGGAAGGGGTCTATTTTGAGATGCTATTCTTATGCAAACTTTGATGCTCTTTGTTTTGATATTTTGTTAATTTTTCTTCAATGTTGCAGTAGTTTCTATGTGAAAAAATATGAATATAGTGGAACTTAAAATTAAAAAACTTTGATGCTCTTTGTTTTGATATTTTGTTAATTTCTCTTCTGTGTTGCAGTAGTTTCTATGTGAAAAATATATGAATATAGTGGAAGTTAAAATTAAAATATGAAAGATCTAAAAATTTGGGTTTTGTTTAAAAAAAAACTTTTAAGATATATGATTCGAGTAAATGAGTTAAATCTAAGGAGGCAAATCGAATTGTTAGTAAACTTTAAACGAACCCAACTTGAGTTAAAAAAATTATATCGAACTCGAATCGAATTTCAAGCTAAACCAATTTTTATCGAGTCGAACTCAGACAAATTCAATTTGACTCGACTAATTTTCAACCTTAATTGTGATACATCGAAAAAACATGTTAACCAATCATAATTTTTGTATTTCATTATACTATTGAATACATAATTTCTAATTTCCAAGTAAACTGTAAAAAATTACTTGAACATTTTATCAAGTGCCGTAGCATTTGTTTTGCATTTCCCTTAAATCTTTTTAATTGGAATCAAATTGCACAGTCAAGATCTCCTACCGTCACGAAAGACAACCCCAAAACCCAAACCTATTTAAACATTCAAACATAACCCCTATTTATCTCTCTCTCAATAGTAAACTAGGGTTTCGCGTATCAATTCCCAAATGGCTGCTAATATGTTGCAGTTAAGAAGAGAGTCTTCCACAATGGCTGCTAATATCTGGTCCGATGATAACATCCAACAACTTGAAGCAGCTACGGAATTTCGGAAGCGTCTTTCCATTGGTAACTGTTGATTTTATTTGATGTTTTTAATGGATTATCATTATCATTGTGTTACTTTGATTCTTGATGTTTGTTGTGTAAAAGACAAACCTCCGATCGATGAAGTTATTCAATCTGGTGTTGTTCCTCGTTTTGTTCAATTTCTAGATAGGGAGGATTTTCCTCAACTTCAGGTTTCAAACTAGTCATTTTCTTTTTTAAACTTTTGGAAATTTATGCAATGTGGTGTTGTTGAAATCTTGTTGTTTTGATTGGTGGTTTGTTTGTGTGACTTTGTTTGTTTAGCTTGAGGCTGCTTGGGCACTCACAAACATAGCAGCTGGAACTTCTGAGAACATCATGGGGCAGTACCAATGTTTGTAGCTTCTTAGTTCACCAAGTGACGATGTTCGGGGCCAGGTATGTTTATACTAAAATGAAATAGCAGTAGAACCGGGATTGTCCTTTTTTCTTCTTTTGCTGAACACCAACACTCTGAAATTGTAGGCTGTGTGGGCATTGGGAAACATTGCTGGCGACTCCCCTAGAGGTCGTGATCTTGTTTTCAGTCACGGTGCCCTGATCCTACTTTTATCCCAGCTGAATGAGGAAGAAGGGCTTTATAGGCTGAGAAATGCCATTTGGACGCTGTCAAACTTTTGCAGGGGCAAGCCACAACCCGCACTTGAGCAGGTAGTTGTTGTTTTTTGTTAAAATACAACTGAACCTCCGAGATGACCTTTATCTGTGTATTAATACTAGAATTTTGATGGACAGGTGAGGCCAGCACTTCCCGCTCTCGAGTGTTTGGTTTTTTCCAAAGATGAAGTCGTCCTGACCGAGGCATGTTGGGCTCTCTCGTATCTTTCTGATGGAACAAATGACAATATCCAAGCGGTGATCGAGGCAGGTGTATGTGGCAGACTGGTGCAACTCCTTCTGTAAGTACCAATTCTTATATCCCTCGTCAACCAATGTTCTATTGCAAGTATTGATTATTTTGGCTCTAAATGTATGTGCATGTTATGAAGGGAGTCATATCTTCCAGCGCTGTTTCCTGCACTTCGCACAGTGGGAAATATTGCATCTGGAGACGATATGCAGACTCAGGTATTGTCATAATGGATCGGGAATGGTTATAATTAGCTGCTAATTAAATTTACCTTTTATTGAGCAAAGTACTGAGTTAGTGTTGTGTTAGTTATTTTGGAAATATAATTAAAATTTGAAATACTATAATCTGAAATTATTGATTGGTATGTTTTGTAAGTTTAATTTGATTAAGAGAAAACACCAAAATGCTAGAGTATGTGGTTGTTGAAGCTTGATAGAGAATTTTAGAAATATTAGCCTAGGAATCAGTTTTGTTTTTTGAGGGGATAGGGGAATTAATCTTGCGAGTAACGAAATGTTACTTGCTAGTCACTGCTGGTGATTCACAAATATTTATTACCATGAATATATTCTCACCCCTTGTATTAAGTCATAACACGTGTCATGTGAGAATTACCTGATTTGGTGGGACTCTTTTTGTCAGGCTATTGTCAATCATGGTTTACTCCCATGTCTTTTGAGCCTGTTGACTCATCCCAAGAAAAGTATTAAGAAAGAAGCTTGCAGGACTTTGTCAAACATTACAGCTGGAAACAGAGAGCAGATACAGGTAAGCTTATAAATCCCATCTTTTTGATACTCAAATGATGTTAAATTTCATGCTTAATAAAGTACAATGTTAATTTCTTTAAGCTCATGTTTTGCTTCAAGTTTGATGTTTGGGTATCACATACATATAAATTGCAACATGTTATTTAAAATGGAGATGTGGTGCAATAATAACCATTGTCCTCTTGTTGATGATATGTATTTAAGATTTTGACGCATGTTGATGATATATTTTGTTCTCAGGTTACACCAATCAGAGTATAAGTTTGATTCTTTATCAAAAAGAAAAAAGAGTATTAGTTGGAATTTTAGGTGATTGTAAACCCTTATTTTCAATTTTGTTGTAAATACATCACCGAAGAGAATGTATTGTTACGCTTGACTATTGGCATTATGTTTTCTGTTTTGGGTTGAGGCTTGAGTGTTTTTGCATTTTACTGCCAAGTACATAATTTTTAGTTGGCTTATTTACCGAAAAAGCGCTCTAAACTCTACCTTATATGTATTACGCAGGCTGTTATTGAAGCTGGTCTGATTGCTCCCCTAGTCAATATTCTTCAAAATGCCGAGTTTGACATTAAAAATGAAGCTGCACAGGCACTCACTAATGTTACATCTGGTGGTACCCATGAGCATATCAAGTAGGTGAAGTTATTTTTAATTGTTATTTTATGGCTATGCTTCATGCTGGCACCATTGAAAGTTTTCATATTAACTAACCACACATTGCTGTTATTACAAGGTACTTGGTGAGTCAGGGTTGCATTAAGCCTCTGTGTGATTTGCTAGTTTGCCCTAATCCAAGAATAGTTACTGTTTGTCTAGAAGGTCTTGAGAATTTTCTGAAGGTTGGAAAAGCAGAGAAAAGCTTAAGTAACACTGGAGATGTCAACTTGTATGCTCAGACGATAAAGGATGTTGAGGGACTGGAAAAAGGTTTGGAGAAATTTCTGAAGGTTGGAGAAGCAGAGAAAAGATTTGGTAACACGGGAGATGTCAATATGTATGCTCAGATGATAGAGGATGTTGGAGGATTGGATAAGATTGAAAACTTGCTTAGTCATGACGACCAAGACATTTATGCGAAGGCTGTAAATTCTCGAGACATATTGGTTGGAAGATGAAGATGAGACACTAACTTCATGGTGTCTTGTCTAGTGATATTTCGTTGGGGGAGAAAGTATGTTGAAACAGCAAGGACCCATGACGATTTAGTGTGTATAGAGGAATAAATCCATGTGAATTTGATTTCCTTCATTTTACTAGTTGCTGATAAAATGCCGCTCTTTGAACTTCAAAAATGATGAGGAAAAACACAAACTCAACTGGTATGACTGAAAAAGTTATCATACCCATTTTCATACTTGTGTAGATCGACACGAAGTATAACACTTTCTAGTGCATTCATCTACCTTAAAGATAAGTTGAATTATATATGCTTCAAAGGTTGCTCCTATAGTATACATATAATCCAAGTTGTCTCGCAACCTCATCCGATCGACTGTTTCAAAAACAATGTAAATGGTTCACACCTCCACTCTTCCAATAAATTTGTCGGTGGAGAATCTTTTGAGATTCTAATGACTATTTTGTCGGACGTTTCTACTATGATTTATAGGGTGAAACTAACTTGTGCCGAAACTAAAAATGAAAGTATAGATGTCGCTAATAACCACTTTACACATGTGAATGCACAACTTTTATCATTAATATCTTTAATTATATATAATAAAAAAATATAAAAACTTCTAAAGAACATCTTATTTGCTAACATGGGAGTATTAAATTCACCATTTACAAGGAAAAAAACTCCTATGTTTTATTTCTAAACTTGTATCCAAATGCAAGTTAATGCATAAGTTATTATTTTCCTAATTTAAGCTCTGATTGCAATGTTGAATCATCCGAATCATTCCTCAAATGTGTTGAATCATCCGAATCATCCCTCAAATGTGTTATCTTTGAATTAGGATTGTGGACATGGTAAACTTTAGTTCTTCTAATGCTCCCTTAAACCACTACTCCAAGAGTTCACCTCTCTTCTCCGACAACATAGTCGAATAACTTATTTTCATCATGTCTTCATAAAAGCAAATTATTGTGCTAATAGTATATTGGACAGTAAAGATCATTCCTCGTCTTTTGACGGAGTTATTTTTTATTTTGTTTTACTGCTTTTTTTAGGGTGTTTATTGCTCTTAGTTTGTTAATTTTTTATGATGTAAAAAGATACGTTTTTCTTCTTCTTCTTCTTTTGTTAACCCTACGATTATGGAGAAAATGAGTTATGGTAATTATGGATTAGCCCAACCGAAACCGATCCTTACTAACAAATGAAACCCATTGACATTCACCTATTTTAACCGAATAACCCGATACGCAATAATGCTTATTAGGTCGAACGAACTGGACCGATTTAGGCCATTTATGTCCAATCTTACTAAGTACATAGAAGGAAAGCGTAAGTGTAACAAACACTAATCCTCTAAACATGGACACACGTGTCTCATGTACTAAAGTGAAACTTTTTTTCCTCAAAACCAACAACTATTGTGAATTAATGATAAAATAATTATTTTGGTCCTTAAATGTTAACAAATAATCACAATAGTTCAAAATTCAAAAATACTCTCATTTTACACTTCTTCAAAAATAAAACTCTCGTTTTACTTCGTTAGTCAAAATAATCGATCTTCAACAATAAAATAATTCCACAATCCTAATATTAACATTTTTATGTAAAAAATGATATGACAATAAATAAATACCAATAATATATGACAATGAGAAAATATATCAAAAAACTTATACTTTAATATCAATGAATATTCTAACATAAAAGACCATTTTAACTAACTATACTAATAATTATTTTGACAATATTGTAACTATTCATTACAGATTCAAATCAAAATAACTATTATTCATATGAATTACAAAACACATGTTAAAATAAATTGGTGAAACGGAGAACGACACAGTAAAAATAAACAGAAATTACCCGTAGTGGATATGAAGGTACACGTGTCGGGTAGTCGTTGTCCACGTCATGAAACCTGTCACTATCTATGAGTCGGTTCGTAACTATAGATAGATAGCTTCCTTCACTCAGCTACGAACGACGAAACAAAACGAAAACGAAAACGAACGGACCCATCTTCTTCTTCTTCCTTTTCTCTTTCTCTTTTTCTTTCACTGCCAAAAAACAAAACTCATTTCTTCACCATTCTCTTCCTTCACTCTTACGCTAAATCATTTCCCTCCACCAAATCATAATTTTCTATCGTGAAAACTCGAATCTGAAGCTTCTTCGCGGACATAGCTATGCTCCGCAAGTTGTTCTTTCGTAAGCCTCCTGATGGTCTCCTCGAGATCTGCGACAGAGTTTATGGTACTTTCTTTCTTTCTTTCTCATTTTTCAATTCCTTCAATCACACGCTTCTCTTCAAAAAACCGCCAAAATTGATTTCTACATACTATTCTTGTGCAATTCATAATTCCATCAACATTATTATTTCCAAAATGTAGAATTGTGAAAGGGAATAATATATGCCATAACATATCCTAGCGTACAAATATAGAAATTATATATTGGAAATTGTGTCAATTTATTTATCAAAATTTTGAATATTATTTTTTCGCAATAAATACTTACTTTTGCTACAGTTAGCATGACCCTATATGAATTTTGAATTTATTTTGTAATCATGAATTAGTTAGTAGTCATTGATTGTGGAACTCAAAGAGTTTAATAGAGGTGCATTGGCTGTATAAATCAAATTTATCATCTTGTCATGTAAGCATATATTATAACCATTTTCTAAAAATAACTGTCTAATTTTCAATGTCAGTGTAAAACCAGTTATGCATCTCTCCTTTTCTCATTGGAAAAATAAATTAAAATTAACATTGGTGTGTGAATGTAGTTTTTGATTGCTGTTTCACAACGGAAGCTTGGAATGAAGAGAAGTATAAAGTGTATATGGATGGTATAGTAGGTCAGCTTAGAGAGAATGTGCCTGATGCTTCTATTTTGGTTTTCAATTTTCGTGAGGAAGAGACGAAGAGTTTGGTGGCAAATATAATATCTGAGTATGACATTACTATAATGGATTATCCTAGACATTATGAAGGTTGTCCTGTGCTTAAAATGGAGCTCATTCACCACTTTTTAAGGTCTAGTGAAAGTTGGCTATCACTTGGTCAACACAATGTGTTGTTGATGCATTGTGAACGTGGTGGTTGGCCCGTTATGGCTTTCATGTTAGCTGCATTGTTGATTTATCGGAAGGTTTATAATGGCGAGCATAGGACTTTGGATATGATTTATCGGCAGTCCCCGCATGAGCTTTTACATTTGTTGACACCGTTGAATCCAATTCCTTCCCAACTGAGGTACCTGCAGTATGTTTCTAGGAGGAATGTGGCCTTAGATTGGCCTCCGCTCGACAGGGCACTCATGTTGGACTGTATCATACTTAGATTCTTCCCAAACTTTGATGGGGAAGGTGGTTGTCATCCCTTGTTTAGAATTTATGGACAGGATCCTTTTAGTGCAGATAGAAGTCCTAAAATGTTGTACTCAATGCCAAAGAGAAGCAAAAATGTTCGGGCTTACAAGCAGGTGAATTTACCTCATGCTTTTCACTCATATTTTAGCTTTTTGTATGTTAATGATTTTATTGGAGCCATTAATTTTAAGAAATTATACACTAATTGCATGCATTATAAAATCTCTCAGACAATTCGGTAGATAATTATTTTTAACTGATAAAAATAAACTACGGTGTTACTGTGGCAAACAATTGTTAAAATCTACGAGTTGCTATGTTCCTGAGATGACTTGGAACCTCATAAAATGCAAACAGGTTCTGATATGAAAAGGAGGAAAAATCTATTATTTTAACTTCCTGCAACAGTGGTGATTTACTTTCAGCCATTTCGAGTACTTAAATGAAATATGCTGCACATTTTCTCATAGTTTAAACTTCAAATAGTTCGTAGGCCATTCATTTGCAGCTCAAACTTGTTTTCCTGCTTATTAAGTAGAGCTAGAATAATTATCTTTTGGTAGCTTGAGCCTTGGATTATAAATGTTGGGCATATGCATGCACCTATACTCATGAAGAGCATGTAAAAACTGGAACGTCATTAAGATTACTTAGACTTGATTGAAGCGTATTCGGCATCAATATTCCAGAAATGAGAAATGACAAAGAGAGGGAAAATACTTAAAAGAAGAAAGGCAAGGTAAGTTCATAAAATCTGTGTTCAGCATTTAGCAGATTTGACAAACATACCATATGCTTGAGTTCAGGACGAGTCCATTCCAGTTAAACTTCAATAAATATCTTTTTTTACAAGATTTTAATAAAATCACTGTTTATCAAGTTACTTGTTCCTGTGAGTGAGATGCATCTGGAACTGATCTGAATTGTGTAATTATCGTGGAATTCCTGGCTACTGTATTGCAGGGAGAGTGCGAACTAATTAAAATTGATATCGATTGCCATATTCAAGGTGATGTTGTGATCGAGGGTATTAACTTGAATGATGATACGGAGCATGAAACGATGATGTTCCGAGTCATGTTCAACACAGCTTTTGTTAGATCCAATATTTTGATGCTTAATCGCGATGAAATTGATGTTCTATGGGATGCTAAAGATCACTTTCCAAAAGATTTCAGAGCTGAGGTAGATCTTTGATTTCATCTATAATCACACTGATTTTGCTCATAATTTTCTAACATGTTTTTTTGGAATATGTTTGTATTAAGATCCTTTTCTCAGAGATAGATGCTGCTGCAGCAGTTATTGCAGATAGTACATCATTCTTTGAGGAGAAAGATGGACTGCCAATTGAAGCATTTGCCAAGGTTCAAGAGATCTTTAGCCATGTGGACTGGATGAACCCAAAGGCAGATGCTGCACTAAACGTGCTCCAACAAATAAGTACTTCTGCTATCATGAATGATAAGCTGGATAAAGTTTCTGACCAGCATGTGGAAACTGCCACTTCATTGGGTGAAACAGGTCCTAAAACGCCTCAAAAGAATTCATACAAAGCAATACAGTCTTTATCCTCAACTAAGAGATCCCCAAATAATTATATGAGTGGAAAAGAGGAAAAGACAAACAAAGTAGATGCTATTCCACAGAGGGCTAATACATCAGACATCATCAGTCAGGAGAAAATTTGCTCATCTGAAAAAAGTTTGGAATCCAGTAAATGTCCAACAGGATCAACAAATTTTGACATAAAACCACAGGAATCTCATCTTGCTTCATCTGGTTCTGCGGATTCTTCTCTTTCCCCTGGAACACCTCCTCCGCGGCCTCCCTTGACTACTCGTTCTAAAAAAATTCATGATTCTCCTCCCCACACAGAATTGCCTCCACATCATATTTTGCCTTCGCAATCAGGACCTCAATCACAAGACAGGAGTTACTCACCTATTTCTAGCTCTACACCTGGGACCCATCATTCCCTTTCAGCAGATTCTAAAATTGAGCCATCCCCTCCACTTTCTTCGAAAACACCTTCGAATGACATTCGACCAGTCAAAACAAGACTCGAGTCTCCCCCTTCGCAACCTCCAACTCCACCTCCTCCTCCTACCCCTCCACTAAAAGATCAGAACGTAGTTAGGGCTGGACCTCTCTCCCCACCCCCACCACCTCCTTCTCCAAAGAAGGAACTACATGTTAAAGCTGGACCTCCTACTGCTACTACTGTCCCATCTCATATGATTGAGAAGCCACATGTTAGAGATGGACTTTCTCCTCCCCCTCCCCCTCCCCCACTTCCTCCATCACCTCCTCTAAAAGCGGAGCAACCTACTATGGAAGCTGCAAGTCCTATTACAGCACCGCCTGCACCGCCTCCACCTCCATCTGCAACACTTTCCTCGGGTAACCCCAATGCTGCATTGCAAAAGTCTCCACCTATTCCACCTCCTCCTATTCCTTTTGGTAAAGGTCTAAAACCAGGCAGTGCTTTTCCAATGTCCCTTTCTGTGGGAGGTGATGGAAATAAAGTCTCATGCACAACAGGACCTCAATCTAGTTCATCAACAGGCTCAAAGGGACGAGTTCTATCACGTGCAATTGACTCAAAAAATGACTCCAAAAAGTTGAAGCCATTGCATTGGATGAAGCTATCTAGAGCAGTGAAAGGAAGTTTGTGGGATGAGACACAAAAATCTGGCGAAGCTTCCAAGTAATGTTAATTGACTTTAGTGCTCAATTTTCTGGGACAGATTAAGATTGCTCTTCTAATATTCCAGCGTCTAACCTTGTTCTGCTTGTATTATCTTAATGCAGAGCCCCAGAGATTGATATATCGGAGCTCGAGAATCTCTTCTCAGCAACAGCCCCTAGTTCAGGCCCTGCCAAGAAGTCAAATGTCCAAAGCTCGGTTAAGCCTAAATCTGAGAAAGTGCAACTGGTAATTTAGCTTCTTCAGTTCGTAGTTGCATAGGGAATGTTTTTGGATATTTACATAATCTAGTTGTTAATATCTGAATATGATAGGAAAAGGCTAGAAAAGTAATTAGTAGGAACTGGGAACTAAATCTATTAACTGGCATAGTTCCTGGTTATTATAGCCCGTGGCTATCCTTCTATTCCAGCAGCATATAATCCTAAAGGAGTAAGTTGTGTCATTTTTCAGCTTGTAGGCGATGGAAACTTTTATAGATGAGTGAAGTATCAAAATTGTTGTGCACAAATTTGATTTAGAAAGTTAGGATGATTCTGCTATATAAATAACCCATCTTAAAATTAGTAGTATTTTTAGACTTTCTTCCCTTGCTCATATTACAGAACTATTAGAGTTCACTTGTATAGTCATGTGTGTGAAGTAATAAATGGTAAAACAGCTCTAATTATCATTTTCTCATTGATATACATTTGAAGGTCATACTATAAAGGTGGTATTATCATCATCTTTATTTTGACTTGAACTTTTATTATCACTCCTTGCAGATTGATCATAGGCGAGCATATAATTGTGAAATTATGCTTTCAAAAGTGAAGGTGCCGTTGCATGATTTAATGGTGAGTTCGATATAAATTTATTATCTGTACTAATAAAAGCAACTTTTTTATACAAAATATGGTGTGCTATTTAATATGAAAACCATGCTTTGATTGGAAAATGGTACCAGCAGATCTGTAACTTGTCATTTTCTGATTTTCAGTTCTATTGGACCATAATCGAGATCTTAGCATTACAATATATTTTATTTCTGTGACTGAGAAATTTCTGAGATCTTGGTATTACAATTTATTTCTTACAAAAAAAAGTGGATTTTTAAAATTAAAATACATGTTTAGAACATTATAAAAATTAGTTTTTTTTTTTTTGGAAAACAGGAATATTAAAACTCATTTATTTAAATTCTTCAATAAATTTGTGGCTACATAACCAATTATATTTAAGGACACACAAACATGTCAAAACTAATTCTATACTTCTGGAGTCACTTTTATCTCACCCAAATTTTGCCGTGCTGTGGTGAGGTAATTGCTATTCAGGAGCATATAATGTTTCTATAGTATCAAATGAAATATCTGCATAATTTCTCAAAATTTTCATAAAACATTTTTCTGTATTATAGCATATACTGATAGCATGTGCATCATTCACAACAAATTATGACCAGATTAGAAAGAGTACAATCTATTTATATATGCCCCGATAATGGTTGTAGGAAACACTATTGTGGTTAGGAATTTTTTTTTTTGCTAGGGTAAAGCTTGAATTGGTTGACTTGAACTTTCAATTTTATTACTTTGCACACTCTTGAATACCATATACTGATAGCATGTGCATCATTCACAACAAATTATGACCAGATTAGAAAGAGTACAATCTATTTATATGCCCCGATAATGGTTGTAGGAAAAACTATTGTGGTTAGGAATTTTTTTTGCTAGGGTAAAGCTTGAATTGGTTGACTTGAACTTTCAATTTTATTACTTTGCACACTCTTGAAGCCCTTATAAAAGGAAAGCTCGGTGCACTAAAGCTCCCGCATATGTAGGGTCTGGGAAAGGGTCCCACCATTTTGGTGTATTGTATGCAGCCTTACCCTTTTTTTTTTTTTTTTTACATAAGAGGTTGTTTTCAAGACTTGAACCTGTGACCTTTTAGTCACGTGACAACAACTTTACCGTTCGCCAAGTCCCTTTACACTCTTGAATCCCTTGCTTTTAAAATATTACTAAAGGGTTGTTTAACCCTGTTATGAATGAAGTTGTGGCAATGTTTCTCTACCCTCTGGTTAATGTTTCTAAAGAAGAGAGGTAATTATAGAGTATGCAGTTGCAATTTGATAGGGACTTTGATATTATGGGGTGCTCAAGTCCCACATAGAGTAGTATGGGATGATCAATGGAGTATTTAGGTGGCTTGGTTCTTCCCCTTGATAGCTAATTTTTAAGGGCGGGTTCTCCAAGTGCTTGAATACTTATCAATTGACATCAGAGTTGGTTATCAGTCGAAAGGGCTACCTACGAAGGGGCTGACTGGAAAGGCTCAGTAATGCGTCGTAGATTGTAGCCGCCAGAACGTTAGTCTCAGGGGCGGTGCTATGATAATGATTTGGATATTATGTGGTGCGGAAGTCCCACATTGAGTGGTATGGGATGCTCGGTGGAGTATTTATGTGGTTCGATTCTCCTCCATTGATAGTAGCTTTTAAGGGTGGATCCCCAAGTGTTTGAATACTTATCACAATTGTGCATCAAGTCATTAACATACTTCTGTTTTTGGTGTGTCATAGTCCGCAACTACAATCTGGGACTTGTGATGCTCATTTCCATTCTTTTCTTTTCTAGCATTGTTCATGAAGTGGAATCATTTAGTTTACTTGATAAGTGATAACTGATAATATGAGTTTTATTCATAGTAATGGCTTCTCTAAAAAATTCACAGAGCTCAGTGCTAGCACTAGAAGAGTCAGCGCTAGACACTGATACTGTCGAGAACCTCATAAAGTTTTGTCCTACAAAAGAGGAGATGGAGATAATTAAGGTTAGTGTATAATGATGGTTCATATACCTGCTCTGTTCAAGTACTTTTAATGTGATGAGTCGCCTCTTTCTTACAATTTTATTTATTTATTTATCCTTGCAGAATTATAACGGGGAAAAGGAGAAATTAGGGAAATGTGAACAGGTACACAATTTTTTTTGGTTTTTGGCTTAGGTTTTTTAGATCCCTTCTGCTAGATCACAAGATTTATGAATATTTAAATCTGAGCATTGGCTAAATATTTTTTATGCGTAACTGCTATCTTCAATGGTGGAGACTGCATTACTACTTTCTCTGACTTCGGTATGAATTTATCTTCATAATATTTTCATCACAGTTCTTCATGGAGTTGATGAAAGTACCACGGGTAGAATCTAAGCTCAGGGTCTTTTCATTCAGGATTCAGTTCTATTCTCAGGTATAAAGATTTCTATTTACTGACAATCTCATTAAGGAAAAATGGATTTAAACTGATTTTCAGTCTGACCCTGCTAATATTTTTTTGTAGGTTTCTGATCTTAAAAATAGCCTAAATGTTGTGAATTCTGCTGCAGAAGAGGCATGATATCTTCCCTTTACTGAAATAGAATTTTGGCAATTTCCTTTCTTTTTTTGAGAAATATATTTTGAATTCTGTGATGATAATATTTTCTTTTTCAGATCAGGAGTTCTGTCAAATTGAAGAGAATTATGCAAACAATACTTACTCTAGGAAATGCTTTGAATCAAGGAACTGCCAGGGGTATGTTGAGACAAATGTATATAGAAGTAGATAGATACAACATGAATCATGATTGAAAAGAAAAGTTTCACATTTTAAACACCGTCTGTGATGTTTAGCCTTCATATGCCCGGTACACCCTTCATTAGAGTCATTTTTTTTTACAGTGTTCGATCTTATATGTGCTTATTCCCCAACCTTTTTCTCTCTTTCCCCTTTGCCTTATTTTTTGTCTACTTGCCATGTTTTTGTAGCTTGGGTATTCTTGTTTTTCTCATGGCTTGTTATGTACTCCATCCGTCTCATATTATGTACCTCATTAAGAATGTGCATACTTCTTAAGAAAATAATTACTTAAAACTTTTTCGAAGAAATAATTACTTAAAACTAATTATCATTTTACATCATTTCTTGTTTGTCTTCCATAATCTTGCAATTACGTTATTTATTACTTTGATAAATAAAGGTAACATTTGAAAAAAATGAATTATTGGTATTATAAAATGACAAAATAATTTGAGATAGAAAAATATTCCAAGTGAAACACATAATATTAGGTGGGGGGAGTGGTAATTTAAAAACATTTAAACTTAATTTTACAATATTGAAATAAAAAATGCAGATTGCAAAAAATCAGATGGTGATAAACGAGTTTCAAACCACAGTTTTCTTTCTAAATGTGGGTGCTGACAACTGAATCATTCACACTTTGCATCATTTTTTCATATGATTATTTTAGCCTCAAACTACTGTCAACTTGTTATTGTTAATTTCCTGTTTAAAAATTCATGCGGTTTCTATAACCAATTCATATTGTACCACATTTAATGTTTAAAATATATACTTTAGTCTGGTAATTGAGATATGTTTACACTCTCCAAACTTTGTTTAGGTTCTGCTATTGGATTCAGATTAGATAGCCTTCTTAAACTCATTGAGACACGTGCACGGAACAATAAAATGACTCTCATGCATTATCTTTGTAAGGTACATGTTGCTATTTATTTACTTTTTGTTTTCTGTTCTTTCCTTTGTTTAGTAATCATTGATTGCTTCTGGGTTATGTAGTCAATTATGATATCAAGTGGAAGTAATATTTTGGATAGCATTTCTTGTACTTGTTGTAGTTGGAGAATACGTATATTTAATGCATCAAATCTAATTTTATGCTTGCACATAGGTGTTAGATGACAAATTACCAGAAGTCTTAGACTTCTCTAAGGATCTTGCTAACCTAGAGCCAGCGGCAAAGGTTGTGAACTACTCCCATGCTCATCTGTTCGTTGTATTGATAGCCATTGTATACTTACAGCACTGACTGAACTAATTTGATCCAGATCCAATTGAAGTTTCTTGCAGAGGAGATGCAAGCTATAAACAAAGGGTTAGAGAAAGTCGTCCAGGAATTATCCACATCTGAAAATGATGGTCCTATATCAGAAACGTTCCGCAAGGTATAGGGATCATCCCTTCACTACTTTTACAAGTCTGTTATTGGTTTGAAATTGTTTTTTCGATAACCTTTTCTCGCTCTTATTCTCTTATATTTTCCTTGTTCATTTTCACTTCTCTCAAGTTTTAGATTTTCACAAAAATATAAATTAATTATGCTACAAGTATCTATGAATATTTTATATATCTAAACTAATTGGACTGTTGAAGCCAATTGGGTTTGCAATCATGTCTGTGGAAACCGGTAATTTGTTTTTTTGTCCCCACTCTGGAGGCAGATGGTGAGGTTTGCTTGTGATTGGTCTAATATGAGATTTTGTATGTTCTCATTTCAGAAGAATGAGGAAAAGATTAAAAATGTGCATGTTGGAAAAAAAAATCTCTGATTTCATATAATAATTTATGAGTTGTTAGTCTTTAACTTTTCTTTTCCCTTCAGAAATTGAAAGGGTTCCTCTGTTCTGCGGAAGCTGAAGTCCGAACATTGGCTTCACTATATTCTGGGGTGGTAGGTTCTCTGACATATTTAGAGTTTTTAAAACCATATAAAGGCTATGCTTTGCTTACAGTTTATATTTACAGGGCAAGAACGTGGATGTGTTGATTCTTTATTTTGGGGAAGATCCATCTCGCTGTCAATTTGAGCAAGGTGTGTGACCGTCGACACTTAAGATAATATTCATTTTTGGTAGCCTAATAAGTGAGCACCCTCAGCTTGATTTATGCTAAAGACACTCTTTTTCCTTGTTTATAAAATGCTAATGATACTCTTAGCTTTGTACATCACTAAAATTAATCCCACTTAATAGAAAAGGCTTTGGTTGTTACTTGAATAAAAAAAAAGGATGCTATATTCAGCAAGTTGGTGCATCAATTCGTCACTTGTGCTTGGCTGCATATATATGAATTTTCAAAATTTCAATGTCAAAATTTGTCTATCTGTAGCTTCCTAGCTATCAATTGGATATTGCTTTTTGAAATGGTATGTCATTAGTTTCATTTGTACGTAAATTAATCAGTGTCCTAAAATTGCATCAATTAAATTGGATTTATGATGCTTAAAAACTAATCTTCCTCCCTGATGTCAAATTATAGTGAGGTTTCTTTCACCAGCTCCATGTTGAAGCATGGAAATGGTTAAGTGCACATTTTCGCCTTCTTCCATTTGCTAGATTTGGCCTTCAGAGTTTGCGTTGAGTCACTAATATGGAAGCCTATTGTGCGATTCAGTTGAGGAGCAAACTCAAATATTCTCTCTACGCGTTAAGTACAACTAATGCTTGTTATTATTTCAAATTTGCTGCAGTTGTCACAACTTTGCTCAACTTTACTCGAATGTTCAACAAAGCCCATGAAGAAAATCGCAAGCAGCTAGAGCTTGAAATGAAGACAAATGCAGAAAGTGATAAAAAGAAATGTGAATCAGAAAGGATATTACCTACAGCGATCCGGACTGGCAATGTCAAATAAGTAATTATTAGACGAAACTAGCTTTGGGAGTCAGTATGTATTCTAGCATGACTAGGAATTTGACCACACAAATGTGGTTTTGGTGTTTGGGTTTTTTTGAGGGGCATGTTTTGTGGCACATATAATAGTAGCTAGCTGGCATTGAGAATCGAAGAACTGCATTACACTACAAAGCTGAGGTAAATTTTCAAACCCGTAGTTCTATCACTTTGGTTGTACTTTCTTCTCCCATATTATAGTTCTAACACGAATATTCTTTTGTGAATTATAACAGAGGGTGGAGTTTGCATGAGTTATGTTATTTGCAAACAACTTGTATATAACTTCCCTCTCCGCTTAGAAACTGTATGATTGTAAGTATGAATATATATCCAAGAAACCAGGGCATTGGTTGTTATTTTATCTCTGCCCCCTCAGTCTTGGTTCTCTCTGCTAGCAACACTAATTTCACGTCTGTAGTGCAAAGCTTGAATATCTTATTGTATAGCTTATATATATGATATATGAATTTTTCCTTTGATTATTTGTATTATATCATTTCATTTGAAAATATTTTTTTTTTACATGACATTTGATTATCTTCTAGGAGCTCCAATAAAAGCAAGAAATATCTTGCTCTGTAACGCTGAAAATATCTTTGCAAGTTGGAGTAAGTAAAGATTCACATCGTGGATGTAATTAGTTATACATTTATATAAGTTTGAGAGTTTACTTTTTGTCACCAGTAGGGATGTCACACGGGCATGTCATGATAGTTCTTCACCAAGTGCATCTAAAAGTTATTTCAGAAATGCATTTACGGGTACTTGACTCGAAGGTACAAAATGAAAGGTACTGGATAAGATAATGATAAATAGTTCACTCGGATAAATTTAAAATAATGGTGTACTCCTTGGTTTTGAATATAAGCAATGCAAACAAAAAACTCAACCAACTCTGATATTCCATGACAATAGAAGAAGCAAAAATATGAGCCTATATAGGGCTTCATTACTTGGATTCGATGAACAATAGAACTCTCATTATAAATATAAATAAAAAAACTACTTAAGGTAGAGATTTGAATGCTCTGAATATTTACTCAAAACCAGAAGAAAACAAGGTACTGCTTTACTGCTGTGTCCAGTAAAAGGAGTTTGGTCAATATTCCATGTTGCAAGCAGTAGGCTCTCACAAATAAATCATCTTATTGCAATGCCCTTCAAACATGAAGATCAACATCAACCCTCGTATATCTTTGATAACTAAATATAAAGGCATGTATTTATGTGGTTAATGTTCATTAATTGGGTGAATTATCCATCATTTTTCATAGATAACTTAGGTGTCACCTTATTTTTCTTACTTGGGGTCGAATTGTAATTCTATTAAACTCTATGTATTATAATTTATGGTTAAATATGTTTTTGATCGCTATAAATATACCAACTTTTCGTTTTAGTTCCTCTAAAAAATTTCTTTAACTTTTAGTTCTTATAAAATTTTCAATCACTATTTTTGGTCTCTAATTTTTAGTTAATTTTAGAATTTTTTTAATGAAATTGTGCAAAAATGTGTAGGATATTGTATCTTTTCCAAAAAAAAATTAGAATTTTTTAGCAAAACATAAATTTAATATGGATTTTTAACCATAAAAAATATAAAAATTTATATTAAATTTATGTTTTGTTAAAAAAATTTAAATTTTTTTGGGAGAGATTCTTATAATATTATGAATTTTTCTAAAAAAAATTATTCAAAAATATGAATTTTACAAGTTTACTTTAAAAGAGGGGCCAAAAGTGAAGATGAAAAAAATTTTAAGGACTAAAAATTGAAAGAAAATTTTAAAAAGACTAAAACAAAAAGTTGACATATTTATAAAGACCAAAAACATATTTAACCCTAGGTGACACCTAGATGGCTAATATATTATTTTACGCCTAAGTGGCTAATATATTATTTTTCTTATTCATGTATTTAATTGGGTAGAATTGTAATTTTATCAAATTAAGTGTAAATCCAAACATGCATCAAGTTGTTTTAAACTACGATATTAAACTGTAACCAAAAATAAAAACTACGATATTAAACCACCATATGTCGTAGCACTTTTTTACGAGGAAGAAATTTGGTTGCACTGAGATTCCTAATTATACCTTGATCCAATCAAAAAGTATTTATACTATATATAACTATCCCTTTCAACATATTTTAGGTGAAATTTTCATTTTAAAATTAATTTTAATTTTAAATACAAGTAATACATATAACAAAAATATAAAAATAAATTTAAATATTATAAAAATGTAACAAACACAATATGAATACATATATATTTGTTTTTTTTTCTTTATCATTTAAAAACTATAACAAACTAGATAAGTGTATTTGTACTTATTTTTTTATTATTCCAATTATACTTTTAAACAACTTTTTCTATAATAAAGACGGTTGTTTATGTCATTAAAAAAAGAAACAAACATTTATATTTTTACTTTTAATCAAAACTAAAATTTCATAAAAAAATACAATTCATAATTTTTAAACGTTAAGGCAATAAAAAAAACGGAAATACAGACACGAAGTGCCCGTTTTTTGCTAATGTAATATAAAATATTCCCAGTTTTTTTTAATGAATCACAAATGTTAATTGTACCAACAATAAAGTTTAGACTCAGATTTTTAATTGATCATACATTCCCAGAAGCAGAGAACACTTCTAAATTCTAATCATGTCTCATTGTCTAGTATTCAATCGCTTACTAACAGAAGGATCGTAGCTTGTCTCATCCCTCTTTCTCGTGGCTCACATTTTTATGTCTATCTCAATAAAAGACAAAGCTTATATTGACTTACGAGATCATGAGCATCTAAAAGAGCCATCTAAATTAATTTTTCTACAGGAAATAATCAACAACACATATAAGTAACATGGAGTAAAATGGAAATGTGACAATTTGAGAAGTAAACCAGCTCAAAATACTGAAGTTGAGCATCTCTAGAGGATCAATACTCTCGGAGGGATTGAGAGAGGAAAAAAGCTTTTCACCTTGGTCATTGATCAAGGTATAAAGAAAGTAATTTAATATTTGATTTTGAAAATATAGAAGGGGAGAGGTTTGGAAAAGACATCCATTTCAAAGTTTTTTCTTCAAAATAAAGAACAATCCATATTATTAGCTTTTATCCATATAAACATAAGAATAAAAAAGAAGAAACATGTGCACTATGTTATCAAATAATCGACCGAAAAGGTATGGTTAATTCAAACTTTTAAAAGCAGACATATTCTCACCAAGAAACCAATTGCAAAACGGATTACTGCTATCCGCCCAGCACATTTGCTTCTATCCAATTAAACTTTTAAAAATATCCCTGAATTATTTAACTTATGCAGTGTTAGTTAACTAACGCAAACGTTAAAAAAAAATATTTCTATGTGAGTTAACTCACACAAGTGTTAAAAAACACCGTGACTTAAATTTTCCAAAGAAAAAGTGAACAAACTAGCCCTTTTTTATATATAATACTTGCAACATGAAAGATGGATTAATCATGAAAGATGGACTTGTTATAATTGAAAGCCACGTGTGCGGGAGCAACAAACAACACATCGCGTTTACATGGACGATTCTATGAAGATCTGAATAAGCTCATGAATCATGTAAGCCATATAGCAGTAGCCTAGCCTTACGTTTTTGTCTTTTTGATAGCATGTTACACTAGAAAAGAAACATGTGTGAATTGTTTCTTTCTTTTCTTTCTGTTTTGTAAACGCGAGCAGTAAATCAAGGGAAAAAGCATAAGAATAAACTAACGTAAGTTAACGCACGCGCACGCGACGGCGTGAGTTAACTCATGCATGTGTTAACATTGTGAGTGGGTTATCTCACAAAGTGTTTTACACAAGCGTAACTTAAATATCGCATTGTTAGTTAACTAATACATAGTTTTACATTTGCGTTAGTTAACTAATGCAGGCATTGATGGAATTCGGGGTGGCAAGGGGGAGCCACCACCACCCATCTTTATATTTTTTATATTTTTTTATATACTGCAAAGTGGATGCTGAAAAAGGATCCTTATTGAGTGCTATTTGTTATTTGCTATTTGCTTTCGTGAAACCAAAATATATGTGCATTATATTGGTTTATCATATGTGTTATTTGCTAAATGCTTCTCTGTGACTATATTTGGATTACTAACCTTAATTCTTTGTATTTTTTCCTTGAAACCGAAATATAGAAGGCTTTTCAATATTACTAGCCTTAATTCTTTTTTGTCCAGTACAATGATGTAGTTGTAAAAATTGTGTTGAAAAATGCTCCAGAAAATTGCAAATATACTTCACATCAAATTCAAAAGGAGCTCTTGCGAATTATTTCTAGTAGGGTTAGAAAACAGATTCGTGAAGAAATTGATGATTCTAAATTTTGCATCGTGGTTGATGAAGCTTGTGATGAGTCAAAAAAGGAACAAATGACTCTTGTGTTAAGATTTGTTGATAAAGCTGATTTTATATATTATGGAGTTTAAATTTTGAATGATCGATTTTTGGTTTATTTTGATTTAAATGTGTTGTATGCAATATGATTTATATATTTTAGTTTATTTTGATGGCGACCACCCCAAACCTTTTTGTCTAGCTCCGCCACTGAACACAGGGATATTTTCAGCAAGGTTGTAGGGCACGAGTGTTTTGTGCTAGGGTGAGAGCAAAATTCTTGCAAACGGGCTAGGCCGAGCTGATCCATGCTGGCCCATTATGTTCTTTGCCTCCGGTTCAACCTATTTAACACCCCTAGACTCGTGTATATATGTTTTGATTGAAGGGTCAATTAACATCCGCTAATGAATGATCTCTATTAATAGGTTTTTTTCCTTCATAATATTTGTTGTGGCTTCCCAATTCTCAAAATATATATATATATATATATATATATATATATATATATATATATATATATATATATATATATATATATATATATATATATATATATTGTTGTGGCTTCCCAAAGAAGGTATTAGTCCATAGTCTCTATCACCTTTGTGATCTTAGGGCATGTTTGATTTTCCTTTTCAAATGTTATTTATAGTTATAAAAAACGAGAAGAAAAGATAGAGAAGAAGGTCTTTTCATTAATGACAATTTTAGTAATAACATCAAGATTGTGTTAATTTGTTTTTTATACTCGTTAATTGTTATTGATTCACATTGAGAAGGATTCTTTTTATGCTCCTGCACCATTCACTTCAACGTCCTCAATCTCATTCCAGGTATGAGTTGGCTTCTTTAATCTCATCCAACATTTTTCTGGTTTATTTTTCTTTTATGAATCTTTAATACATGAATGGACTCAAAGTGGTGTTGTTTTCGATCCTAGATCCCTTCAACAATCCCTCGTAGTTACTCGTAATTAACAATTTCTCTTGGTTGTTAAATTGAATATTTGGTTTGTTTGAGAAAAGTTGGTATTCCTTGTTTGATTGATTCATACTAATTATCTATTTGTCTAAATTTTATTGAATCTTTTATTTGTATGAGCCAAGTCAATAATTTGATCATTGGATTCTAATGTTCTTCCAAATAGAAAATGCTTAATAAAGCGACAAAATACAACCCGACCTTTTTCCGAATGAAATTAACACTACTCAATTTTTAAGTTTGACCAAAACTAACTCCCATGACTCCTTTATTGTAGGCCAAAGCAAGTTTTGATTGAATGACGGTAATTCGTGAAGTAATCGGGACATATTTTCTCGCGTGAAATAGCAGTCCTAAATCCTAACTCTATCACTATGGTTCATTTCTAATTGTCCTATAACAACATTAGTATGCAAATGAGTCCGCTTGGTCAAAGAGGAAAAAAAAAAGCTTACTAAGCAATGATTAGGTTTTTATTTTTATTTTTTATACATTTTTATACATATGGGCCTAGTGACTAAAAACAATATAAAGAAGTTTTTTTTTTTAAGCAGACTACATTTTAATAAATTTTAGAGTCAAAGAATTTTGGTTTCTCATGATTATTTCAAATTTTGTGTTTAGTCCCTCTAAAAAAATTCATAAAGTTTTGGTCCCTCAAATATCTTGGTTCTTGTTTTTAAATCAACTCATGTGTATAATTTACATTTTTGAATGAATTTTTAAATATATGTTAATAATATTATAACAATGTCTTCCACAAAAATTTAGAGCTTTTGAACAAAATATAAATTTTTAAACGTTAAATATTTGAATTTGAATTCATGCCTTGTTAACAAAATTTAAACTTTTGCAAGAGATGTTTCTATATTGTATTAAACATGACTACAAAAAATAATTCAAAATGAATTGTTTAAATTAACATAGTATATTTAGCAAGATGATAGACCAAAATACAAATCATGACTTTCGAATTCAATTGTTCCTGTGAATATAACTCAATTGACATATCACATGATATATGTGGGTGTCGGAGTTCGAACTCTAAATTCTCTACTTATTCATCTTAATGGTGGATTTTTAGCCACTAAATTACTTAATAAAAAAAATTCAAATTCAACCGATTATAAAAGGTGAACCATTTATCAACTACAATGTAAGTACTTCAAAAAAATATTTAAAGGTAAAGGTTGACCAATGATAGCTAAAGTTGCATGGAATGACCAAGACCTGTATATTGATTTACTGGCTGAACCATGCATACTGGACTTAAATGATACAAAAAAGTCTTGTTCATAGTGCTAAATATGTGCACTTATCCTCCAAACCCTTCACTGAATAATAATCGTTTTACAAAATACCTAACAATTATAATACCTAATATTAAAGTTGTAAACATCCCGTAAGTGTAACTTAATTAGATGGTGGAACAGATTCATACTTAAGATGGTGTGTGTCATTTTACCGGTAGGACATTCGACAAAAAATATCATACTTGTAGAATATCATTTTATGAGTCTCTTTTTACCTTGGTAACATACTAAAAGTTATAGCAATTGACTTTAAAAAAAAAAATTAAACTATCTAAATGCATCGGTTTGAATATTTCAAATTTTCTAAGAAAAAAGTTGAGAGGATCGATTTGAGTAGAGAAAAAAGAATTTTTTTTATGCAACATATAAATCTAAAAACCAAACTAATTCTAATTAGTTTGATTTGAATTTAATTTATGATGTTATTCCTACTCTTTGTTTTGTTGCTTGTTTAGTTGATAGAACTAGGACTCGTTTTTTAAGTGATCGCCAGTTTGTTTCGTTACGTTCTTATTTATTTTTTAGGAATAGTTTGTTTTATTAGTGTTGTTTGGGGATTATCTCGTTTATCTTCATGTAAAAAAAAATTAATTTTAATTTTAAAAAGTTGAATATAATTAATTAAATTGATATAAAACGATTTTTTCCTATGAACTCCCCGCTTAGAAAGATGCTGTAAGATATTAGTTGGCGCTAGCTGTGACCAACTCACAATAAAAACCTTCTATATGTATCATATTAATATTAATATAATAATGTCAAATAAAGATAAGATTTAGATTTCTTGTTTTCCAATAAACCCATTATGTCCGCATTTTTAATATTATTTCAATTGAAATAAAGATAAATCCCAAAATATTTAGGGGCAATTTTGTAAAACTATAATGATAATAAAGTATTTCTATATTAGAAAAAATAATGTCCATAATTGAAAAACGAGATATTTTAAAATCAATATTAGAAACAATGAACCTTTTCTAGAGTGTATACATAAATAGGGGAGTAAGGGCAACATATACACACAACTTTTACAATCACTCTTCATTTCTAAACTTGTTTTCTTTTTTTTAGTAGGTCATTGTGTGAAACGGGTGGAGGAATAATGGGTCGTCGCAAAATTGAGATTGAGATCGTGAAAGATCCCAACACGCGGCAGGTCACATTCTCAAAACGCCGAACAGGCTTATTCAAGAAAGCAAATGAATTGTCTATTTTGTGCGGAGCAGAGATCGCTATTGTTGTGTTTTCTCCTGGGAATCGACCTTACTCTTTTGGTCACCCAGGAATTGATGTTGTTGCTGCCAAGTATCTCCAACAAGAGCCTGAATCAAGTGATTCCCAAGGGAACCTCACCTTTGATGCACCCAGTATAGAAAAATTGAATCTAGAACTTGCAGAGGTGTTGGCACAAATTCAGGAAGGTGAAAAAACTGAGACCCATGATGAGATTCTGAAGCAGGACATTGTAATGAAACTCCCTGAGCTTAAAGAATTGAGAGATTCATATAAAGAGCTTCACGATTTGGTGAAATTACGCCTTAGTGATATGGAGATATCAGAATGCATGATGCTTTTAGCTCAGGATCCAGTGGTGAGAATAAAAGAAAAATCTGCAAGAAAGAAAAGAAGAAAAAATTAATTCTTTACAACATAAAAACTAGTTTTAATTTATGTTATACTTTTTTGGGAATAGATTATATCTGCATGTCTCTCTGAAACCTTGTTTGGCATGTCCCACACAGTTAAAACGAAGCAGGAGAAAAAATAGTATCAATGATGAATAAAGTGTATCATTTTATTTACCAGTAGAAAATGATTTTGGTGCTTAAGGTTATTAGAAATGTTATTATTTGTTATAATTTTAAACTTGATGTCTTGTTACTAACTTATAAAAAGGGTTTTTTTTTTTGTTACAAATGCAAAAGGAAAGGAAGAAAAAAAAAAGACTATTCTTTAGAGAAAAAAGTTATAGTTGCGTCCATCCTAATGAGATTCAAGAGATCATCCATTTATTAGAGAATAAATATTATCTCCATTTAAATCTAGAAAATACAAATCATGGAACAAATTATTAATCTTGTGTAAAAGAAAAATGCAAATTTGTATGAAAATCGTAAGCTTTATTGCTCTTTGCTGTCCTCTCTCTCATCTCTCCACTCTTAATTCATTGTTTGATTTTCATCGGTTGATTTTAATTTGATAGACATTTTATATTCTAGATTCGTTTATTGTTGTAGTTTTTATTAAAAAAAAAATTCTATTGTAGATATCTTTAAACATTTTATTTTTTGTGATAGATAAAATTTTGTGTTGAATTTTGACCCCAAAAAAACTATGTCTTGAAGACAAAAAAATAAAAAATAAAAACTGTCTTGAATAATCTCAAAAGACAAACTTGTGTCTTGTTACATTTAACATAATCATATATTCATATTTAAAAAAAAAGAAAAGAAATAATTTTAGAATAAAATTAATAATCATAGTAAATTTTTAATTAGAAACTAATTGTAGAAATTTGATTAAATAAATTTTTTAATTATAATGTTTCCATTCCTCTTTTTTAAAAAGGACATGAAAGGATATTTTTTTTTTAGAAAAGACATGAAAGGAAGTTGGTGACTAATTATACAAATTCAACATATATAAAATATTCATACTATTTTAGTTGGAATTATTTTTTTTACGCATTGGTTGCCAATTTTTTTACATGCATGATTACTTAATGGTTTAAAGTTAAATGGTCGAGCAATAGAGAAGTTGAATAATCATGAGAGAGATGGATTTAGATATCTCAGCCAATAATTTATTGATTAAATTACACGTCAGTCCCCTCAAAGATGTTTGAAATACACTCACCTCCCTTCTTATGTTAAAATATAAAATTTCCTCCCTTGAAAAATAAAATTTACACTCCCCTCCCTTATAAGATGCTTGAATTACAACCCCCTCCCTTGATAATTAAATATACACTACACTTTAATCTATTTTAACATAAATAAATATTTTTATGATATATATTAATTTTAAACCACCCTTTAAGAAAAATTAATTCATTTCTTTATAATTTAAATGTTAATGATACTTAAATTTAAATATTTTGCTATTGATTTTATAATTTAGAGTTTAAAATTAACTTTTAAATAACCATGGTTTATTGTCTTTAGTAATTTTTCACATATTTTAATTTTATTTTGCCTTGTTTCATATTTTATAATAGGGTTTAAAACTACATGTTAATGAAATTGTGAATAAAAAATAGCAAAAAAATATGTATTCAATTTTTTATTATGTTAAAATAGACCTGCAATACTGTTATTTTCTAAGTGTATTAGATTATTATTTTTTTGCTAGATTATTAAAAATAAAATAAAAAATATTGAGGGAGTAAAGTGTAGATTTTAACATAAGAGGGGAGGGGAGTGTAATTCAAGCATCTTTGAGGGGAGGGAAGTGTAATTTACTCTAATTTATTTGACTAACATTTAGTTTACCCGGTTTTCTTTTTTTTGGTCACGACGGCAAATTTAAATTATTTTTTTACTAAACAAATCTCAATTATTTTAGCGTACACATGTGACAATATATATCATTTAGATATTTTAATAATAATATTTTTTATTCAAAAATTAAATATTTTAATAATAATAATATTTTTTGACAAAATTTTAATAATATAATAATAATGATTGATCTTCTCTTTGTACATTTTTTATTTTATTAAATGAGTGTGCCAAAATATTTTAAATTTAGGCTTGCGATCAGAAGTTCTTGTTTATAGACCAAAAAAGTGAATAAATAACCTAAACTAATTATAGATAGTCAAAAGAGAAAGATACAAAATCCATCTTACGCAAGTGTAAGTAAATGTTTGGATTTTATTTTTTTGCGAGGTGTCTTTTTAAGCCTGATACAATTTTAAAAAGGATCAAGTTAGCCTTCAATGTTCTAATATTTTTTCCATTTTTTTCTCACAAATTCAACGTATAATCAACAAATCCACTTATGAGAAACTCAGAAATTAGAATTTGCACCAACAACATAACTCAAAAAGATACCCGCATTAATCGAAGCATGGCATTCACACCTCCCACAACAACGAAAAACAAAAA
This sequence comes from Medicago lupulina, assembly GCA_958299785.1. Taxonomy (NCBI): domain Eukaryota; kingdom Viridiplantae; phylum Streptophyta; class Magnoliopsida; order Fabales; family Fabaceae; genus Medicago; species Medicago lupulina. The sequence goes on along the minus strand of OY283143.1, from coordinate 1,761,826 downwards.
AGATGAAAAAGGATCCCCTTAATGTAAGCCCATTGCCATATCGAGTTCCTATTTGGACTTCCATTAAATAAAATTGACATCGTTGTTGATTTAGCACAACGTATTTCAAACTTAAATACTTTTTCTATTCGTAGATAGATTCCCTGTATCGAAGATAATATTATTCGAATCACTTTATCAAATTCAATATATAAACAAATCTTCCATTAGACATTTGATAGTATATATTTATATTCATATATCGATGATATGCTAATAGTTTGCATATAAATATGATATATTATAATAATATAAATAATTAGATCTAACTATAGTCGTAGGCCTTTGATTTTCAAGATTTTGGTCCACTTGTTTTTAAATCGGCAATTTAAGTCTCACCGTCTTGCCAATTTTTGAAATTGTACTCATTCCTTGTAATTTGCGCTGATGTGGCACATTTTAATCTGATGTAACATTTACTAATTTAATTAATTTTTTCTATGTCAGATAAACATTATATAATAAAATAAATATTAGTATATTACTAAGTCTTTTTAGAGAATTGTTAACAATTAAAAAGTTTAAAGAAGAAAATTTTCCTTAAATATAATGTATTTAATATATTAAAATTTTAAAAAGTAACTTTTTCAAGTTAAAATTTACCAATTATTTTTATATTTGTGTATTCTTAATAAATGTCTTTAAACCCAAATTTTTAAGCAGGGTACAATGCACGGAAAAATGCATCATTTGTGAGCATAATCATGAAAACGATTGTCATGTGTCTGTTAGGCGTATGAAGGCGCAAAAGATATGGATGGAAGCAGATTGATCGTAAATGATAGAATGGATAGGACAAATGATTTAAATTCTCTACTGTTTTTTTAACTTTTGAAACAATTGTCACCTAACCAAGCGATCACTTGTCATAGCATTATGATGTATTTGGAAGCGGAGGAAAACATTTATAGGAAAATGTTGATAATCGGTCGGTGCTGGCTTATGTAGTTAAGTGAGCCCCGTATCATTGAAGGGTGTATTGAATACACCATTCGATCACTAATATAAATAAAAATCTATTTTTTAGATATATTTAATTAATGATGTATGTGATCTTTATTATATGTCACATACATTATTTATTGAATGTATCTATAAAGTAAATTTTTGTTTATATTAGTGACCGGAGGGTGTACGTAACATAGACTACACAGGGGACAAACAACCACAAACAAATACTCCTACTCCAATCCTTAATATAAGAAGAAAAACCAAAAAACATCAAAACCAATGCAACTATTAATTAGTGTAACTTTTTGAATATTTTTACAGATATACCCTTATAAAAAGTTGTGAAGCATTAAATACACCTACTAATATTAAAAATAAAACATTAAATAAAGGGTAGAAAAATTATTTAAGCAATAACTACACCTTAAAAGTTGTGATATTTTCTTATAATTTGGACCAAAGATTTTTTTGAAAATTTTCTTATATATAGAACCGAAGGGAGTATTTGGAAAACTCAAAAATTATATTGGACGATGATTTTGGGAAGTTTTGGAGGGTTTACGAATTCTTCAAATTTAATTTATGTAGTTATAATATTCTACTCGGATCTTGTTAATCAATGCCCAAAAGAAAAAACAAAGTTAGCATTAAAAAGAGCATTTTTTTTTCAAGTTTCGAAAAGCAAAATACATAATTTTTCCAAGGTGATATTTCATTTTATAAACCTTAACTAGGGCCCCTGGTATTTACCTATTCTTAAAATTAAAAACATATTAATCATAAATATTTACTTATCATTCTTTAAAAAAAAAATCTTTCAAAAATTGTGAAAGATTTTACAATTTTCCCTTATATTTCCAACCCTCCCAAGTCTTCCCCTCTCCTCCCCTCAAACTTCCAAAAAATGCCTTAAAGATTATCTATGTTTGAAAGATCATTTTAAACATAAAAGAAAACACATTTTGTCCAGACTCAATCATCCAAATGTGAAAAGGGTTAGCATACCAACATGTTTTTCTATGGTAAAATATTTGATGTTAATTTATTGAAAATAACTGTTTAAAAAATTCTTTAGGATAAATTTTGACAGGACATATTACCATTTTATAACCTTAATTTTTTTATTTATTGTAAAAAAATTAATTTTTAATTTGTTCAATTTCTTAATTTTTTGACGACAAACGAGCCATTTCATTTGCAGCCCAACCTAAAATAAGTGGACTGAAAATGTCAGCCCAATGAGCTTTATCAACATATTTGTTGAAGGAAATTGCCCTTTGCACCCACCATGTTTGCTAAAAACCCCCTGAATTTATCTAACTTTCAATGACACAAACATATCATAAGATACATTTTGATCGGATTTTTTCTATTAGAAGCTATCTTTCGATCGGTCTATTTTAGGGATTGAACAATCTCGAAGGGCTTCTAATGCAACTTTCTTTGTTGAAATGGGTGATGAAAAGATGTGGTTTCACGTAAAAAGAAAAGTACAATAAATAATGTGAGAACTAAGAACTCTTCGAGATTACGACAAGTTTTTTGAAGGAAAAGGGAGGTGAATTATAAAGTAAGAAACCAATAAAGATCGAGCGGACAAAGTCACCACCGCTAAAGGACAAATCTACATCTTTTTATTTTATTTTTATGTAGGGATAAAACCTACTTAAAATAAAACACACTAAATTTCAAAAATTTCCTAAATCGTTTAAGAATTATGTTCCACAGTATAGTAAATTTAGGCTTGTAAGTGGGGGTCGATGTGTAAAGAGAGCCCTATCACCTGAATAGAAGGAGGGATGTGATTGCTACAGGATAAGGACATATGCCTATATCTTTTGCTGTTGGTTGCCAAGCTTCAATGAAGCTTTATTCATATTTAGTTTAACAAAAACTTTCCTCCCCATGTCGTCTAGACACATCAATGTTATTACATATGCATGTTTTCAAGCTCTCTTGAGTCTTGTCTCGAATACTTAAATTGTGCACCCTTTTAGAACTTTACATATCCTTGAACTCTTCTAAAGAAAAATATCCCTCCATTTAAACATGGGTTCAATCACCGAGGACGCATATATGTATAGTGGTGGAGTTTAGCATGGAAAGAGAAGTTGTACCCCACTATGGGAAAATATTTTTTGACCATTAGATTAATTGAAGAACATAATCTAATAGTAGATTATCAACACTAGATTTTTTCACACTCTCTCACCACCATTCTCTCTTCTCCCTCATCCCCCTCACTCACCCACCACAACCACAAACAGCATCAAATCCACCACCGTCAAATGAACACAAGTAGACTTTTTTCTTCTTCCATTGTCCATTAATGGGCATCATTTGCTTTTAATTAATCCACTTTATTATTCATTGTATATATTTTGCTCATAGATCTAAAACACAACAAAAAATCATGTTCATAGATTCAAATCCATAAAAAAGTTTGACTAACAAAACCACTACCTAGGAATGTTAACTGTATATTGATGTATCAGATGATGGTGCGAAACAGTTGATAAAATTTAAGCTATCAAGACATCATTAGATGATAGAGCGAACCAATAATTTTCTTTTAAAAGACTTAATTAACATCATGTGATAAATTAGACCAACAAAGAAGTAAACTTTGTACCCTTCCGTTTTAAAATGAGTGTCGTTTTAGCTTATTGCACGCAAATTAATAAATTGAATGAAATAATTATTAGACATAACACTTTTACAAAATTGCCTAAAAAAACAAACTTATTTTGCATTGAAAATTGTGCGAGAGAAAAGTTGAAGTATTTATTGAAGGTAAAGTTAGGAGAAAAAAATTAAAGTTGTATTAGAAATATAAAGCGACATTCGTTTTGAAACAATTTTTTTTAGCTAAAACTACACTCATTGTGAAAAGGTGGGAATATTGATTTAGAACCATTTTCCTTCCTTAGGTACGGTCCTATCAGTTAGCACACAAAGAACATGATAAGCTATGATAATATCCTCTTATATTGTCATAACAATTTTTTTCTTTGTAATAGTCTAGCCAAATTTTATTCATAGTAATAGTGTTAGAAATCGAATTTACATCCTCTTCAATTATCTTATCATTGGATCAATTCATTCTTGGTAATATTATATTTAAGACTATAAAACAAAGTTTTTGTAAAAAAAAAAAGACTATAAAACAAAGTTTTCTTTTTGTTTATATTAAAGAGTTGAGACCTCAAGGAGTAGCTATTGAACCACAAATGCACTACTTCCTCCATTTTGAAATATAGGTCGTTTCGATCATTTCATTATTTTTATACGAGAAAGATAAATCAATAATTAATTTATAAAATTATACTTAATTAATGGTATGAAAATAATAAATTAGAAATTGAAATAAATAACCTCTAAATAAAAGTTACATACCCCTTATCCCTCTTAACTTAGGTGTCATTTCTATCATTTTTCCTCGGCTCAAATTAGTTTTAATTTTATAATATCAATACAATATTTTATTTTTTTTCATTAACCTATCCTTATTTATTGTATTTCAACCACCTAGTTACTCCATAGACTATGATTAATAAGGTGTTTTAGTAATTGAAATAACATATCACTATTAAAATCAACACATCTAATTATTTCTTTAATAAGCGTGTTAAACACATATATTTTAAGCCGAGGAGTGAAAACAATTTCTCTCTTCAAATAGGATGGAAATGAACAAACTTTGTTGAGCTCGACTTAATTCGATAAAAATTAGCTCAGCTTAAAACTCGACTAGAATCCGTTTAGAAATTTGTTTTTTGCTCGAACGCAACTCTATAAGAATTAACTTAGCTCAAAACTCGACTCAAGTGAAATTCTTGAACAACTCAGCTCGACCCGATAGCTAAAAAAATAATTCAAAACTCAAAAAATAAAATTTGGCTCATAATCAAGTAATTGATTTTTTTTTTGGTTAACTATTGTTAAAAGGGAAAATTGGTTGAGAACAAATTGCATTAAATGATTAATAATATTTTGTAACCTCGGCTCCAACTTTGCCAGCCTTCCTCACAAGTTAATGTTTATGTAACTAGACTAGATAGATTCTTCTCTACTTTCCACCAATGTATCCGAACCGATGTGAGACTATGAAAACTAGAACTAGTGCACATGCTATCAAGTGATTAATCTTAATATTTTTTTTAAAGCTGTTATGGACCGAGCCGAGCAGATGCTCATAGACTTATTTACTTAGATCCAATACAAATTGGTTTAAATTTAGCATTTAGGCAACTTACTCGTAACACACTTTATCCATGTGGTGGGGGAATGCTCAAAGCAACTTAGACTCGTTTAAATTGAACAGTAACGATCCTCTCTACGACTCCAATGAGTCTCTTATAATTTTTGTCGAGTCTTACGTGTGTCAGACAACGGCTCTTGCAAGCACCCCACACTATATAAAGGGGACTCTCATCAGTTCTTAAAGGTTAAAATCTCTTAACTCTCTCTATGTTCATGTGTCAGAATGTCTATAGATACACCCCACCTCCCACTGTTCTAGTCAACAACAAAGACATATAACCATCGTTTACAACCATACCGTTAGTCACCTTCTGATCATGTACGATCAAAAGTTGTAACCATAGTTATATGTTATTAAGCAATCCATTTTCCATAAACGAAAAATTTGCATATGCTTATTTGCTTTTTCAAATATTCATTTTAAGAAATGTGAAAATTTTTAAAAACAAAATAAACATAAATTATTTGAATATATAACATCAATTATATAAACTTAAACATTAATTTTTAAAATATTATATATAATTGAATTAATTCGTGAATCAAACTCTACCTAACTCATATTTAACTAATTTAACTAAAGTTTAATTTATTTGATTTATAAACCAAATATAATGAGTCAATTGTCGAATCAAATCATAAAATCCATTCAAATTGATTCAATTTATTGTCAACAATATCCATTAAACAAGTTGTAATTTGAAAGAGAGAGTTATAATGAGACCTCAAGGAGATTTTTTTTTTTTTTTTAATGATCTCAATGCAAGGTCATTGACCCACAAAATAGTACACAATGGTACTATAGTATGAATTCAAAAAAAAAAAAGTAAAAAAAAAAATGCAATTATCCGTCCGTTCCTGGTGAAACGCATTGCTCTGTTGCAACATGTGTTCTCTCTCTCTCTTTCAAGTTACACTTATTAATAAACTTTCATTTCATCCCTCCCACTCCACATTGACTCAACAAACTCTCTTCTCTCTCTCTCCTCTAACTTCCTCATGCAGCCTTGTAGCAGAGAAATGCAATCTCTTAACTCTCTCTTCAACTCTTCTTCTTCTTCTTCTGAAATTCCCATTCCTCTCCAAAATCAGATCCAAAACAACGACACATTCAACCATCACGATGATTTTCTCAAACAAATCCTCTCCACCAATCTTCCTCCTTCCTGGAACACTCTCGACCCTAACCATAACAAACCCTTGTTATGGGACCCCAATTCCGATGAAAATGTCACTTTCCCTAATTACGATGAACAACACAACAATCTCGCCTCCAAGTTTCGTAACCACCAGATCACTGACAAAACCGCCGCCGCTCTCATGCTTCTCACCGCCGATTCCGGAGGTCTCCTCCACATGCCTGCTGACTTTGACTCCTCTCAAAACGACGTCGTGAACACCTCCTCCGTGAGTATATTCATATTTTCTCACTCCGTGGCGTTAATTAATTAACAACGTTATCGTTTTTATTACTGAATATTTTAATATTCTTAGCTTTTACAGGCTGCTGGTGACGCTTCCGTTCAAGCTCTCTTTAACGGTTTCTCTGGATCTCTCCACGGTGTTGCTCAACCTCACCATTTTCAACCTCCTCAGGTCCTCTCTTAATTTTTCAAACAAATTATTATAATTTGTTCTGAAATATCTTTCATGTGAATTAAAATTAAAATTGATTTGATTTACTATTTTTGGAAATTTGAACGACAGGGGCAAAGTTTTGGAAGTGGTTCGGTGAGTGCAACAAACCAAGCTCCGGCGAGCGGCGCTCCGGCTCAGCCGAGGCAGAAGGTTAGGGCAAGGAGAGGTCAAGCCACCGACCCACACAGCATCGCCGAAAGGGTATGTAACTCACTATGATGTGTTTGGTTGTGCAGACAATTGGGTTCAATAAATAACTTAAGTTGTCATTTTCAGTGTAGCAATTAATATACTTATGAAAACGCCAAAACGTGCAATTTTTTCAGAGAAAATGCGGTTGTTTGTCAGTGGCTAACAGAATATAAACCTTATTTGGGAGGGCCTACGCCTACTCTCATTCTGTTTCTGTTTTTAAAATCGCTTTCTATTGTTTCCATTTGGATCAATGTGCAAGGGTAACAGTACAATGGTAATTTGGTAATTTTGTTTTTTTTTTTTTATATGTGGCAGCTACGGAGGGAAAGAATTGCTGAGAGAATGAAAGCTTTGCAGGAACTTGTTCCTAATGCAAACAAGGTAACACTAAACTCCATTTAATACTCAATTATGGCGTATTTTGTTGATTATAAGAGTGATATTCAATTTCAATCTTCATGTGATATTCTACTTAACAAAAAAAATATTTCATGCATATATCCAATTTTCTCATCCGATTAATTTTAAGCTGAGTATATGATTAATTTAGATCATGTTAATATTTGTGAAATTGTAGTAAATGGTGTAGTTAAATTATCCACAATTTTGATCTAAATTATCCATAACTATCTACTCAAGTGAATTAACTACATCTCTAAACATGATTACCTAGATATGATATGTGTTATAACGAGTGTATGAAAATCATTATAGCTCTTTAATTAGAGAGTGAATACTCAATTTAGTCCCTCACAATTCTTTTCAACACAATTTAGTATCCGACAAAAAATATTAGATATTTTCAATTTCGAGACCAACTAACCCCTCTATTATTATGAGTGGAGAACTAATTTCTCGAAGGCATAAAAATATTATAGACTAATTTGTGGATCTACTTTTTGCAAGGAAGTCAATTGAGAATTTTTTTTTTGTGAGAGATCAAATTAAGTCTTTACTCTTAGTTAGACTTACAATGATCATGGTTCATTACATGTAAGCGCACCACTTTCAATCTAGTGTAGTGTGGCGGTGATATACTTTCATTCGTGTGTTTACATGTCCACTTGTTTTAGTTGATTGAGCTTATTTTATCATAAAATTTATGGCCTCAATAATTTTCTCAAGACGTGGTTAGTTAACAAGTTAAACAACATTTAAATACAAGACACTTATAAACATAGTGTAATGGGTGTATCTATCCATGTTGAAATTTTAATTATTTGTTTGGTCTGTGGATCGACAGACAGACAAGGCTTCCATGCTGGATGAGATCATCGATTATGTGAAGTTCCTACAAGTCCAAGTCAAAGTGAGATTCCCCTCTTTTCCTTCAATATACTTTTGGGAAATTTACAAAATACAGTTTTCACTTAAATATGTCTACTATATCTATATCTATGTAGTAGAATAATTTCAACAATTTTTTTTTCCTTCTGTTTTTTCGTGACTTACTAATGTTATTTACGTTTCTAGTGTACTAACATGTTTATAATTTACAGGTTTTGAGTATGAGCAGATTAGGTGGAGCAGGAGCTGTAGCTCCTCTTGTGGCTGATATGTCCTCCGAGGTAAATTTTCCACTTTCTTTCTGAATTTACCAATGTTCTTATTTATAGTAAAAAAGACACTTTTTTCGAGGCTTTCTTGCTGCCATTGTTCTTTCATAAAAGAAAAGAAAAAAATCCCACTTTTCTTCTGCTTTTTCTGATTACTTGTTTCTTCCTAATTCAATGAAATAAAAAATAATCAAGCTCCTATTACAATAATTTTATCTTTGCCTACCTAAAATTGAGAAAGCAAGAAATTGAGGGAAGTATTAAAAAACATGTCAGAATTTCCATAAGAAGAAATACCCAGCATCCACGAAATAATGTCGTAAACTAGAGAAAGATTAGATGAGTCTTCTCACAAGATGACACACCAACTTTATTTTTTGTTAGCTTTGTTTCATAGTATTAATCAATCAATTCTGAAATTCTCAATCACCACAAAACGACAACCCAAAAGGAGCACGCGTAGCTACTTTCTCAGATTCCACTCTCTCCCCCTTAACAGTGCCACGTGTTCTTTTTCCTTGCAGGGTGTCAGTGACTGCGTCCAAACAAACGGCAACGGTGGGGTCCACCCACGAAACCCTAAAACGGCGTCGTCCTCCAACGAAAGCCTCACCATGACGGAGCATCAAGTGGCCAAACTGATGGAAGAAGACATGGGATCTGCCATGCAATACTTGCAAGGCAAAGGTCTTTGCCTCATGCCTATTTCTCTTGCTACGGCTATCTCCACTGCCACGTGTCACACCAGGAACCCTTTGATCAATGCTGCTAATAATAATAATATCAACGGTAGTTCTAACCCTATCACCGCATCTAACGGTGATGGGCCATCCTCTCCCGGAATGTCCGTTAACAGCATCGTCAAAGATGCTAACTCCGCTTCTAAGTCGTAGACGCCGTTTGCTTCGTTGACTTTTTCTCTTAACAGAGACATAAACAAAAGAGCAGCATCTAAGATGAAAACACAAAATGCGTGGAGTTTCTCAAGTCTAGGAAAATAATGCGTGGGACTTTTACGACGTCGTATTTACCTAGACTTTGCCAGATGCTAACTTTCGTATTAATATAGGTCTTGTAATTTTCTTTATTTTTTGTCATGACTTTCCTTTTATTCACATTGGTGCACTCTTAAATTTTAGTTTTTATTTTACGTTTGGAAAATGTAATGGGTATGAAAAGAGATAAGTTTGTACGAGAAAATAGCATAATCATTATATTCACAAATGATTATTTTGTATTCTCTATACAAATTTTATGTTTATGCAATGTTCTTAAACACTCATTAGTAAAGACCATTTTCTTATTTTCCATCAAATTTTTGTAATCATAGCGTATGAAATAATGATTTAAAGAATGTGTCATTAGGGTGAACACATGTTGAAAGGAAAAAAGAAAAGCATATGATAACAATACTACAAAACGCAATACGTATTGTTTAAGTTTTTTTTCATTAGCTATCACTTTTCAGCATTTAGTGCTTGATTTGTCTCATTATTTTGTTTCATTTTGTGTGTTACACTAAGTTATTTTACGCATATTAAAAAGATATTATAGATAACAAAAAGAGAATAACAATTGAATATTGGTATATTTTTTGTGAAAAACATTTATTTGTTTATTCACTAGTTCATAATGCAAATTGAAAATAATGTTTCGAGAGTGATACATATGAAATTGGCCACGTTTCTCTAATATTAGTCATGTACACTATTTTTTTACGGAATTGTACTATGCATAATAATTAACGTGGGGCTGTGTATTCTTAGATTTTGTTTTATATTATCTTGTTAGGTAAGTTAACATATGGAATGATATGACGATTCAAAAACAGTTGATACAAATTTAATATTGATAACATATTAAGGCTATGCTTATCATTATCAAGACGAATTTTTTTAGTTTAAAGCTAATAGCTTATATTTATATGATCAAGAGAGATTTTGGCAACATTTTTTTCTCACAAAATTATAACTTAGCTAATGAACTTATGTTAAAAACGAATCATTAAAAATATATTTGACTTCAAATCTTCACAAGGATTTTGAATTGAACCGATTAAGAAGATTGTTCGAGCTTGAACAACATTTTGTCTACTCGGTAAGAGAGCAAATAGTGAGAGGATTTTGGTGGAAATAATTGTCTACCTTGCATTGTCATGTAAAGGTTGGTAGCCATTGGATACTGATATAAGGGTCATATATTGGAGACTATCGATGCCCATCGACGTCTGGATTCGTTTTGCTGTTGGAAGATGTTATTAGCCGTTGAGGTGTTACAAGTCGGAGATGATCCGAGACTGTGGAATGGTGACCAAGGCCTTTGTAAAGCAGATCTTATATTAGTCCAGAACATATGATATTTTGTGAGACTTTATTTAACACTCGGCCAAATTCATTGTCTTGTTCCTAGAGAAAAGAAAATCATAAAGTTAAGAAAAGAGAAGAAAAAAAACAATAGCTAGAATATGCAATGTAAACATGTACTGCGGAGCAACTAAATTAAATGCCCACGTTTGATTAGCATGGCAAATCAGTTTTAAGAATTTGTGGATCCCACGTTACTTTAGAAGAAGTCTCTATAACGCCACGCGTAGTTTCATCATCGTGATATCATTCATTCTTCTCTCTCCCACGATTCTTTTTTTATTGTTGATACATTCCTCATATGCCCATGTCTTGGATTGGAACAGCAAGATCATGACAAAAATATTTATTTTGATTCATAGTATAATTTAATTTTTTTTTGGTACAAATAGTATAATTTACCTGAATCTCATTAAATCATTTTTTAAAAATCCTATTATTAAATTAAATTATACTATAATTTAATTTAATAATGCAGTTTGGAAAAAAATTTGGTTTAATGTGATTCATGTAAATACAGTTATATATATAATCAATTATTTTTTTTCACACAATGTGAATTTTGCATAAGTGCACATTAACTTGAGCGGAGATGAATCAAGAATCTATCTACTACTATATATTAAAAGAAATGTCTCAAAAATTCCCATTTTTGCCCTTATAAGGGGCACTTTGGTAATTTCATAACTCATGGCTTTGATTGAGTGCCACCTCACCAATTCCTTGTGAATTTTCATTTTTGCCTCTCACCAATTTTTTTTTAATTATTTTTTAATTTTTATATTTTTAATAACTTTTAACTATTTTTCAATTTTTTTCTCCCAAATTCAGTTGTTTCTACATTGCCGTTGTGGGAGATTAAGGTATCGTTTGACCCAGTTTTTTTTCTCCAACTTCTCTACATTTTTAAAGAGAAGTTAAGTCAAACATCATATCAATTAAGTACTTACTAAAAAAAGTATTTTTTTTTGAATGCATAAAATTGAATGGAATGAGCTTTGGTCGAAAGTTGTTGAATGTTACTTTAAAAAACTACTTCTCGACAATTTATTTCACAAACACCTCTTTTCAACTCACGTTGGGAACCGTTTCTTTTATTTTTTAATTTTTAATATTATATTTCAATATGTTTTTTTTCTTCCATTCAACTTTATTTTATTTTATTTTATTGAACCGTTCCATTTAATTTTTTAAGGAGATTCCATTTAATTTTATTATCTTTTTTTCAAAGGACTGCTATTATCTTCTTATCACTTATATATTTAATTTCAATATCATTTAATCATCACCACCTCACAAATGTTTTTATTCACGCCGTCATTTAATGATACCAAATATTTTTATTTCCTTTCTTCAACTTCTCGAATATATACACACACATTAACGTTTAGAGTAATATTTTATGTCCGTCTGTCTGTTTTTTGGTTGAGTGCTACCTCACCGATCTTTTTTAACTATTTTCAAATTTTTTTATTTTTAAAACTTTTAACTATTTTTCAATTTTTTTATTTTTAACTATTTTTTAATTTTTTTCTCCCAAATTCAGTTATTTCTACATTGCCGTTGTGGGAGATTAAGATACCGTTTGACCCGGTTTTTTTCAACTTCTCTACATTTTTAAGGAGAACCTAGGCCAACTACAATATCAATTAAGTACTTACTAAAAAAGATACTTTTTTTTAATGCAGTAAATTGAATAGAATGAGCTTTGGGCAAAAGTTGTTGAATGCTACTTCAAAAAACAACTTCTCGACAATTTATTTCACAAACATCTCTCTTCAATTCACGTTGGGAACCTTTTATTTTATTTTTTAATATTATATTTCAATATGTTTTTTCTTCCATTTAATTTTTTTTTGAACCATTCCATTTAATTTTTTTTAAGGAGGTTCCATTTAATTTTATTATCTTTTTATCACTTATATATTTAATTTCAATGTCGTTTAATCATCACAACCTCACAAATATTTTTATTCATGCTGTCATTTAACGATACCAAATATTTTTATTTTCTTTCTTCAACCTCGCAAATACACACACACATTAGCGTTTAGAGTAATACTTTATGTGTGTCTGTTTTTTGTTACGCTAATGCGTATACTTTTATTTGGCGTTGAATAATGCGTATGATTATTTTTATAAAATTTTGATTTTAATTAAAAGTAAAATTGTTGATTATGTTTTGAATCTTCTCCCAAGTAATATACCTATCCATATTATATTTAAGGAAAAAATTATAAAGCAATACTTATATCTTTTTAATTATGCAGGAGAAGAAAAGAAATATTTTAGTTCTGATTCTATAGATCGCAGTGAAGCAAATGAAAATGATGTCTTTGAACAGGTGACAACAAAATTTCTTAATTCTCTTCAAACTTTTGGATTGCTTAATCATTCTATCAAACTCAAAGTTGGGACACCAATAATGTTATTAAGGAATTTAGATCAGGAAGATTTGTGCAACGGAACTCGATTAACAGTTACAAGACTTGCTAATCATGTCATCGAGGCCAAAATTATAATTGGAAAAAATATTGGAAACAAAGTTTATATTCCAAGAATGTCATTATCACCTTCACAATCACCATGGCCGTTCAAGCTTGTGCGAAGACAATTTCCAGTTGTTGTATCATTTGCGATGACGATCAATAAGTCGCAGGGTCAATCCTTAGATCATGTTGGTTTATATTTACCGAAAGATGTATTTAATCATGGACAATTGTATGTAGCTATATCTAGGGTCAAAAGGAAGGAAGGACACAAAATATTAATACATGACAAATCAAACAAGATAATATCTAATACGACAAATGTTGTATTTAAGGGGGTGTTTTAAAATGTAAAATGATGTGTGTATTTGATCTAACTAAAACAAGATATTTATCTTATCTTATAAATATGTGTAGACATCAAATATGCTCTTTTTGTGTATTTATTTGTATTTTAGTATATAATTTATATATCAATTACATAGTTACTACATAAATAAGAGAAATAATTCATTTCCTGGACAAATAAATAACCGAATTCTGCAATGTATAGGTAATTGAAGATTTTTGATTTCTTAAAGAGATGGATTATAAAATAAAATATAATTGCACATTTAGAATTATTCCGACAATTGATACTCATATGAACTGATTACATGCTCTTTTAATCACCCCAAACATATTTTATGATGTTTTACCTAATATTTTATGATGTTTCTTAATTTCATTGTTATAATTAACTTCCTGGTGTTTACAAATAACACTAATTCCATTTTATCATTTGAACTATGTCACCATTTGATATTTGAGAATCAAAATCCACAATTGGTTACCTTTAAAATCCTTATTGTTGTTGCTTCATAAATAAGCAACTCATGTATTTGATTTGGAGTATTATTGTGCAGTCTTGCTCTTCATTGACATTGTTTTGTTATGGCCAATAAAGAAAAGGTAACAAAGGATCATCAATATATTTAGTCTTGACACTGTATTCATATCATAGTCTCTTATTGTTTGAGATAACTTAATATAAACCAAAGGCATACATCAGTTAAATTATATTTACTTTCAGTTTCATTGATTCAATGGAATGTAATATTGTGGTGTGAATTATACTGATATATCGAGCGAATTTTTTATCAAACGCGTTACTGAATCCGTGCGAAGCACGGGTTTATAACTAGTAGTATATGAAAAACTTTTCTAAGGCCTTGATATCTATCTAAGACATCAACAAAGCGTCGAGTACTTCACGACGATCATGATTCGTATGAGCCTTATAATTATTACCTTAAATCAAAAAGATAATTTAGTTTAAACAATAAACAAATATGGAGTGAAGTCTTTCATAATGATGGTGTAGCTTTGCTAAATTAAGCGAAAGAAAACATATAACCAAAGCATGGCGAAAAACTAATCAACCAATTATGAGTTAGAGTGGAAGAATTTAAGGAAATTCGTGGGAAAAGGTGGAAGTCCAAAAAAAAAGATGACAAGGTAAATTACAGTTCGGAATGTATTCGTGAGGCTCTAATTCGTTTGATATTGCATTTTTCGTAAAAACCAATAAGCAGCAAATAGCGAGACAAGACGGAAAGGAATGCCTCAAAATTCAACAAATAAATTATTAGAGATTACAATATAGCAGTAAAATCCTTTGTTAAAATGGTCGAATAAATATCACATAACAAACGTTTAATTTATTTTTTTGTCAAAGGATTTTACTGCTATGTGATTACAAGTCTATCGAGTAATGAAATCCATTCACGTTAACTTAAGAAAGGATCATGACGAGTTTTCCACACTAGCTTTAAAAAAACTAAATATCTCCTTTTAACATGTGGTTTCAATGTATTAAAATTGATGGTGAATATATTATCTGTAGTAAAATATACTATACTTATCTGTTCACTTCACAAATCATTTTCACTGAACTTATTTAAAGAAATTTTTTGTTTAACTAAAAAGGCTTTTTCCTTTCTAAGTAAGTATTTTGTCAAAAGAATGTTTAATTTATTTTGTCCATGCAATGTTAAATGTTAATCATTATCATTTAAATATTATCTTAAATTAATTTTGCATGCATCACTCTTTTTTTTAGAGGTTGTTTGCATCGCTCTAATCCTATATGTTTCCTTCGTCCTAAAATATAAGCAAAAATTAATCAATAAAACTTAATGTATTTGGTTCAAAATTTGTACTAAATTCATCAACTTATGTTCCTCTTTTTGCTTACTTTTTTGGACGGAGGAAGTCTGCGTTAACACTCAACATATAATCTTGATTTAGAGACGAAAGAAAAGTAAGAGTAAGAAGAGGGACTTGGATCCTGAGAAAAACATGGACCAGGAAGAAAAATATATGCAACAGTAGAGGAGAGGAGCTCTAAAAACAATACGAACAATAGGTGTGAACACAAACAGAAACAGAAACATAAGTTATCTTATATGTTTAGAACCCTAAAAAAAGAAGGTCGATTTGCTTACTATGTGTCATTTTTCAGTAGCTGATGGTATATGCTATGCAGAGGTGGTTATGGCTGACTATTGGTATATGCATGGAGACTTCTCACAGTTATAGCTGGTGTTCGTATCTTAGGTGGCTCGGGAGTAAAGGAACAAAGAGTTTTAGGATTAGTTGGTGTTCAGAAATGAGTGCATTTTTTTAGTTAGACCCTAATGTTATATTAAGGCAACGTCTTGAAAATAGTTCTTGACAAGGGGATATTTACCTTGTACTATCTATCGGCTTTCCTATTTTTGGACCAATTAATTTGGTCTTCGTATTTAATTGGAGTTCTCCTTATATTGCTATTTTTAGTGAAAGTCATAAATTTAGCTGTTTCAAAGAAAGTAAAAAGATTCGATCATTAAGGCTCTGTTTGGTAAAAACCGCGGATAGCTAATAACTTATAGCTGATGACTAATAGCTTATAGATGATAGCTTATAGCATATGACTGATAGCTGATAAGATAATTAAAGTGTTTGATAAAATTAGCGGTTCAATTAGCTGATAAATATAAAATGACATAAAAGAACATTCTTAATTCATAATAAACTTTATATCAATTAATATTTTAAATATTTGATAAGGAAATTTTTAATTTAAGATATATTTTATATATTAATAAATTATTTTTTTGTTAAATTTTTATTTTCAGTTTAGTTCATTTCATCCCTAAAAAAAAGTTCATTTCATTTCAGTTTTGATACTTATAAAAAATAAAAATAAATTATGCAGTTTATTTTAAAAACAAAAACAAAACCGAAAATAAGATGTTCTTTTATATTACTAACTTAAGCAACTAGATTTGTACCATCCCTTAAAAAAAACTAGATTTATACTAAAAAAAAAAAAACGGAAGCAAACTGGATAATGGATACATTCAATTCATATAAAATTCAGTTATATGAAGGTTAATAAGTGACAGGTGCGACGAAAACATAACGGAAGGTGTACGTGTAGTAATAAATAAATTATAAAGGTTAAATATGGGTTTTAATTAAAATAATAAGGGTAAAAATAGAATAAAATATGATAAGTTATAAGCTCAAACGCTACTTGGAATAACGTCTGAAAAATAGCTTATAAGCTCGTGAAATAAGCTATAAGCTCGTGGTGAAAAATCATTACCAAACAGAGCTTTTTTTGTCAAATGAGCTTATAAGTTATCCGCTATAAGCTATAAGCTCATTTGAGGGCCTTACCAAACAGACACTAAGTAAAGGTGGAACAAAATTTCAGTTCAGTTTTGGATGGAGACAAATTAAAGAATTAGAGTAAAACCTCCAAGTTCACGACATAAAGCATGGTTTATTTCGCAGGGAGATCGCATCCACCACCAATTTTCAGTCCCCTCCATATCCCAGTTCCAGTTATATATACCATTTTAGAGCACTACTTATCATAGATCATGCATGGTTAGTGAATATGAATCCTACAATGTTTTCAATTACTCATAAAACAAAGTTACTTGTTGGAAACCAAGAAGTTCTACATAGGTCAAAAAAAAAAAAAACACTATGATGTATATAATGATAAGTGACAGAATTTGAGTCTATTGGTTCGAACTTTTGAACGATGATGAGTCTACACACTCAAGAACACAAACTATCTCACTATGTTCTCAAACTCTAATTAGGTATGTGCGATAATCCAACACTACTGCTAAATTAATTAACTTACACAATTATATGGAATATTCTTAAATACAAAACCGTCTCTCCACACCACTGAAGACTTCCGGACTGATGGTATAGTACTATATAGTGAAATGAGGCGGAATGACATTACATATATGTTCATTTTTAAAATCTAACTAACCTATTCTATATTATTTCACTCTTTTTCACCGCATGCTACCAGCCCAGAGAAGAACGAGTTCAGGAGACAATTACCATCTCTAAACTCTGAAGTCATCATAAGCAGGGCAACCCTCAAAATATCATTCTTGCATGCCTAACCTCATTATATCATGTACCATATATCTCAACAATCTAACAAGCAAGTTGGTAATGAGTGACAGAAAACAGAGGTACCCAAACTTTTATTCATTGGTAGGTAGAAACGTAGAATTGATGATAGTTGCAAACATTGCACTTCATCAATTGTGTTTACATTTCTACCGAGTATCCAGCTGGTCATTGGTCCAACAGTTTGCAAGACAAAGAAACAATTCATCAGGAATATGTTATTTGTGAACTGAGGGTCTGGAATAAAGGAATAGGTATGGAAAATACCATATTTTGAATACGATGAACTATCTCACAAGACAAATGGTATCATAAATCAAACAAAATCCTCATGTTTTACTATCCATGAAAGGATGAGAAATATTCAACACAATATATATTCATCAAACTAATCATTTCTACATCTATATGCAAAACAATAATGAATAACAAGTGAATGCACAAATTTGAACCTAAATCCAAATAATAGCACAACTTTAAACAAAGTAAAATCAGATTTCCAGCAATAATGAAATTTCTAATTTCATCCAAGATTGGAGTTATTTGTGATTCGATGTCTCTATACACTAGAGGTGAGACATGAATCAATAATATGTCTAAGGAAGGAAGTACATGACAACCATTGAAAGCATTGAACAAATACAAGGCTTGGCATAAAGAAGGTTCAGATTTCAAAGAGAGACAATGGAAGTGAAAGAAGTTGGTGAATTTTCCAAGATGTAATCTCTGTATATAACAATATTTTCTATAGGCAAATGCTAGTGGATAGTTTGTTAGGGGAGGGGACGAATTTTAGTAGCTAGCAGGGTCAAACCCTGAACATTCTACATGATACTGTCCCAACCCAAACCACTGAACTAATCCTTTAGGGGCAAAATAACAGAGTTCCTTTATGATTATCTTTCTTCCCTTCCTCAAACAATATAGTTTAATCATTTTGTCATAATTGCATAAAAGATTAAGCCCAGTATGTGTTGTTTCCATTATTTTCTCTTGACTAATGCAAAGATACCCTAATGTTTAATAGCCTCAATACTTGAAAACAAAAGCAAGCAATTGAAGCAAAGGAAAATATACATTATCGAAGTCTGTACATTTTGAATAGTCAAGTCTTCCGGCAATGAATACCAGTTATTATTAGGTACAAACTAATCATTGTAAAACTAAGAACACCGAAACAGTAAAGCAATATTCAAGATTCAAATAAGCTGCAAGCAAAGCATGAAAACCATTCTAAAGCTTCTGTTTGCAACTGATTCAGATAAGTATTCCACTTCCAAGTTCCACCCATAAAAAGACAACGAAGTGAAGTACATCTTCGTCAGGGGACAAGTTGATCTTTAAATTTTACACCCCTGCCAACATGAATAAACTGAACCTAATGAGGGTATTCTTTATTTGTACCGTCATAAACATTCGGCACTTCAAATTGAATCTCCAAGTAATGGATATTTTTATTGCAACTTGAATTTTGGAAGGAAAAAACTAGTGAACCCAACATCATCAACACATTAATGACTAGTGTTTAATGCTAACTAAACATATATTTGTAAGAGCAATGTCATGTAATGCGAAAAAACCGTCCCGAAATTTTCATGATGCTGACATGTTGCTTTAATAAAGAGATGATACTTTTTAATTCCGGTTTGAGTGGAAAACACGTTGGTCAATGTATTTGACTAGCCAATCATAATAATTCACATGCAATTTGTGAAAGGGGTTTTCGCTCTATATACCATTTCCCGACTTGTAATAGAAATCCTTATCAGAACATTAACATACTGAAACTAAAGAACCATGTATAAGTTAGCATTGTGAATCCAAATTACCCATTATTTACTACCACTACTACTACTACTACTATTGCTGCCATAGGAGTGGTTCATGAAAATCAAGGAGTGGGTTTGAGAGTGTAAGGCTTTGGGAGCGACAACGGACCTCTCCTGCTGCCTTTATCATCCAAAAGTCTCTGCTGAGCCTTTTTGTTCTGACAATATTGTCTATCAAAATGTTTCACCTGCCACATGATAAATTAACATACCCAATTGAGAAAACATTCAGTGTATGTTTGGTTCCACTTTTGGAGGAGCCAAAATTGATTCTAGAGGTGTAAAATTGATTTTGTGTATGTTTGGTTCCACTTCTAGAGGGGTCAAAATTAGTTATGAAGGTATATAATTGATTTTGACATATGCTCTCAAGTATAATTGATTTTGCCTCAGTAATCGATTCTAACTTGAAGCTAGGGTTTGTAGCTTTTGATTCAACTCAATTTTAACCATAGCCTATGTTTGGTGTATCACGGTGGCTATGTCAATATCACAGTGACCCACCGTAATTTTCCAAAAGCTACCTAACTTCTACAAAATCACCGTTTGTCACTTGATTCTGACATACCCACCGCGATACTAAAGTATCAAACATGAGCATAATGTGATACCAAACATAGGCATAATCAATTTTTAGAATTGCAAGATGAAAACGGAGAAAGGGATATTATAAAGGGTTATGTTACCCAAGAAGAACGGCACTGTTTGACGAACTGATCTCTGGACCGTTGGCATTCTTTGGGGTAAAGCAAACCCACCGTTGCAATTTCTGTTGGCTTCTTGTCACATTCATTTTCGATGCATGAGTAGAAAGCATCACGAGCCTTATTCAAAATAAAAAATAAAAAACATGAATATCAAATTATGAATATAACAGAACAAAGAAGAAGAGAATGAGAGCAACCTTGTAGCAGGATTCTCTGGCTTTGATGAGGACATCGGACTGGATTTTGTCATTGTTTCCTTCAGCTGCATAAGCTTCCATCGCCATTGCTAATTCACAAATTAGAATGGGATCAATTTTGTTGCTGTTGTTGTTGTTGACGACTATATGGGCTAAACTATTTGAACAACTTATATATGAAGCCCATATAATAAAGTCAATTTTTTTATACTTGGCACCCCTCACCTAGTCTACATACCCCACATTTTTCATAAATCTCAATTTTACACTCACATGTTTAACAGAGGATTGCTAAGAATAAAAATCCGACAATTTAAAAAACTGAATAATCTGAATTATAAAACATTGGCTTAATTGCATGTTTGGTTTTCTATGTTTATTTTAGGTTTTAAGTTGGTCTCTTGTATTTTAACAGTTTCAAGTTGGTTCAAAACGTTACTCACATTAAAATAAGTTAGTTCATTCCTTCACTTGACTGTTTAAAGATCCGGGTTGACAATATGGGTGATGGAATTTAACTTATTTAAAAAATAAGTTTTAAAAAAAAAAATTGTTTTATTAAACTTAATATTATGTCGTGAAAATTACTAACTTATTGCAAAGTAATTAAAGTTTTGGACCAACTTAAAAAAACTAAAATAAAATCAAACATGCAATTAAGCTTAGATTTTATCTTTTCTCATGGGAAGAACAAGTTATGCTCATGTAATGCATTCCCTCAAAAAAATGTTCATGTACTGCATATTAGTTCAAGCAGACTCAAAAATAGTCAATATAATTGCAGCTTAAGTTGAAGTATGATTGATACAATATAATTTCCTAATGTGGAAGGATATCTCAACATGAAAAAAATGATTCAAAATGAAGAACTAGACCCAAAGATTAGGCTAGTCAAAAAGCCATGAACAAATTGAAGACGGGAAGGCTTAATCCATAAACAAATTCTAGCACCAAACTAAGTCAAAGAAAAATCCGTAACGACCCTTTAAATATTGAAGACGATGTAAATAATATTGACAAGGGCCAATTTCTCAAAAAAAAAAATATTGACAAGGGCCAAGTGGAAGAGTTACTATGAGGTCCTTTGTTTGAATAATGGATCGGAAGATGTACGAATGTATTGAGTCAACAAAGATAACACATTTTCTTACATGAATATTGTTGGTTCTTATAGTGATACAATGATAGAATAAATATGTTCGAGAACATAGGAACGGATTCCTTATATAATAGGAGAAGTTGTTTTATTTTTTATTTTTTCTTATTTTCCTTGCCTTTTTTCTAGGTTCATGTCCCCAAAAATTTTCCTTTTTCTTTTTTTCATAAATGAATTTCTAGCTTTAAAAAAATTGCAACTTAAGTGACAAAAGAACCATTGAATTTGAAAATCTTGATGCATATATGGAAAGTTGGCATTTGCGTCAGATTTAGCTTTGGACGGTGGACACTACATTATATTTATGGACATAAAATTACCTTTGCTGAAATT
This sequence comes from Medicago lupulina, assembly GCA_958299785.1. Lineage (NCBI taxonomy): Eukaryota > Viridiplantae > Streptophyta > Magnoliopsida > Fabales > Fabaceae > Medicago > Medicago lupulina. The sequence continues at coordinate 1,739,637 of OY283143.1, read as the reverse complement.
TCTAAAAATTTGACATTGGCATCAGTTTGGCTAACGATTTTGTTATTTTTTCTGAAAAAACTGTAACATTTTCCGCATGAATAAATGTTAAACCTAAAGCATCCACTTGAAGAATAGGAGATAGGGAGACTCCCTCAAAATAATGATGCTATAAATAGCCCTAGCACTTTTCTTTGTTAAATGATCGACAACCAAGTTTCCTTACAAACTATGTGACTCATAAACAAATTTCAATCCAAGAGAAGAAGTCACTTTGATGACCGAGAGAACACTACTATTATTAGGATGAACATTTAAATCTTCCATAACAAGATCAACTATATGAGTTGCGCCATAGAAGCAAATGACCTTCACATGGCATGAATTCCAACACAGTTAATTGAAGGGCATTGTACAGGGCCAAAATTTTAGCATGAATAATGCAAACATGCCCACTACTGCCATGAAACTTTGAAAAATCTTACCATAATGGTCATTAATGAGTCCCCTAATCACACCAAAATCCGCAGAAGCGAAGACATTAGTATCATTGTAATAAAAAAAAAGACATTAGTAACATCCACATTTAAAGCAACTGTCACATCATTCTGACTTTGAAAAATCTTACAGCAATGGTTGCTAGAGAGAAGAGAGAGCAAATTTCTTAGAGAGAGGTGTGAAAGTTCACAAAGAAATAACAACATTTTGAGATAAAAGTAATCTAAGAGGCAAAGTTGAGGGTCCGTTTGTTTTGGATTTTTTTAAAATTTTTGGAATTTTTTTATTTAAAAATTACTTTTTTAATTTTTGTTGCGTTTGTTTTATATTTTAAAAAAAATCCATTTTGTTAAAAATATCATTTTTAGCCTCAATGAAAATCAATTTAAAGTAGTTTTTCTAAAAAAATTTTTTTGAAATGCAAGGAACTCAAGTGTAAGAGTTTCAAATTATAAAAAAATGATTTTTATGATAGTAACAAACAGAAGTAGCTTTAGATTTTTTTAAAAATCTCTAAATTCTTTTAACTCAAAATCTATTTTTTTTTAAATTGAAACAAACACACCCTTATTCTATATTAGTAGAATTAATTTTGACATGTTTAATTTATCTAGAGTACAATTGATTTTGTCTTCATAATTAATTATAATTGATTTTTGCACTCAAATTATATCTTTTAACTCAATCTTACATTAATATGTCAAAACATAAATTACATCATATAGCCAAACTCAATTTCCCATAATGAATTCACTCAAACAATATTTTTTTTTTAAAAAACACATAGCCAAACATACACTATATTAGTTAGGGACAAAAGTAGATCAATTAATCCGTTGAGGACCTCCGCATGATTTAAATATGATTATGACATGATGATTTCATGAGGTTGAAGAATTCAGATTCATCGCACTTAAAAACAGAATTAATAATTGTACAAAAAAAAAAGAATTAATTAAGGATTAATAAATTTGTACTTGCAAAAAATGTATTATTAAGCCTGTCCATTAGCAAGATGTTATATTCAGCTAAATCACGGTTTATTTCTCTCTTTGGTAATGATGTTCCAATAATAGCTTGCCACCATTTGTTATTAATTTAGAGATTGGTCAAATATATCCACTGTAGGATACACTTCATGTGGTTGGAGGTAAACGTGACCTACAACCCCAAGTCAAAATATAGTTTTGTTTTGTTTTTCATTTAGGGACTTAATTGGTGCCTGTGTGTGAAGTTCTTCCGGGGTGCCCGCCAATTTTGACCCCATTAGGCAAAAAGCTAGATGCATGCACTTGAGCACATCCGTAGTGGCTGATGATTAATCAAAAGAACAATAATGAGTAGACCAAATGATTGTACTTCATAATCTTGTGATAATAATCAGTTTTTGGCCTTTTCTCTTTTATCAAAGAAAAGTCATACACATTTTTTTAGGAGCAAGATAATATTTCAAAATCAAAACCATCTGCATGTAACATATTTTTGCAGGTGTGTAATGTCTATTAAGCACGATTAATCATTCACTTAGCATATGGAGTAATAATAGATGGACGGGGACGAGTCCTCTCTGAGCACCCAAAGGACAACGGGTCCCTCCATAAGGACCATTATACGGCCAATGTTTCTTTACCGATGTCCTGATCTTCAATCCAACCATAGTCAAGAACCACCTTGCCACATTTTATTGGATAAATAGTCGGTGTGGAAAATGATGTTGTTATAATCTTTTTTAGCAAATGCAAGAGTAATTTATTTCATCAAAAAGTATCGGGTATAATGGAGATAATACATCATAAAAAATATCATAAAAAATATGAAGGTTAGAGTTAGGTAAGGAAACTCTAGCTATATTATAAGTTACCTTATTTGTTTGTCTCCTCACATATCTTACAATAAAATTATTGCGAGATGACAATTGATCCTTACATCTAAAAATAATATCTCCGAATCCACTGTGTAGAGTAGAGTTGAAGTTAATTGTATCAACTAGTAATTTATAATGAGACTCAAAGATAACAAATGTCATATGACAAATAATAGCAATGTTTATAGTCTCAAATAAGCCTAACACTTCAGCTTTTGGAGGAGTTTAATTGAAATAGGGATACTTCGAGAAGCCAAACTTTTCTAAAGCAGATACCAAGACCTGTAATGGTGTTGTTATTAAAGAGTGCACAGTCCTCATTACATTTCACCATGAGAGGCGGAGTTTTTCCCATAAAGTTTGATGATGCGTACACTGACTCGGTTGCCATGCTTTTTGCATATGCATTCATTCTTGGAGAGAATTTTTAGCCCGCAACAGAATAGATTCAGAAGGTGTGTTTGTTCCTTCACATAACTTGGTATTTCGACTTTTCCACAAACTCCAGAGAATCATGGACGCCATCTCTTGTTGCTGAACCGAGATACTGTTAAAGAAATCAAAGAGATGACTAGTAAAATCGTTTGCAACACACAATAAATTACGGACAGTGCTGTCCAGCCCAATTAATTTCCAACAATGCATGGCCTTTGAGCACACACAAAAAAAAGTGTGGATGTATGTTTCAGCCAATTGTTCACAATGCACATAGTTATCATTGATTGGGAGACCCTTCTCTAATAAACGGGAACGCATAGGAAGACAACTATGAGTCACACCCACATGCCATAACATAGACCGAATTCTAGGTGGGATTTGCTGCTTCCATAATGCTTTCCAATTACGAGAAGTGGTGACATAAGATGAGGAAATTTCTTATTGCAATGTCGCTATAATAATATTTAGAAATAATGTATTTAAGACAATAATTTTTTTTTTAAATAAGTAGTCATTGAGTTTAACTCAGCTGTTATAATATATGTAGCGTTGAAGTTCGAATCGCATACATTCAAATTATACACAATAAAAAATATGAATTTTTAACTACTAGACCATTTGTAAAAAGAAAGTAAATTTTTTATACAAAGCTAATAATATTTTTATTTTAAAATTTTTTCCAGCAAGTGCCTTAAAGATATTTGTAAGCGTGAAACATATCAAAATTACAAGTATGTTTAAATATCTCTTGTTAATTATTCTAGTCTTCAAATGTGTCTTTAGCAAGAAAATTTATTTTTCAAATGTATGTGTTTTACATCAGTATTTTTTTTTGGGTTAAATAAGTTTTTTGTCCCTATAAATATAACAAATTTTGATTATCGTTCCTAAAAAATAAAATAGAATGTTTTTATCCTCACAAAAAAATTATTTTATTTTTGGTCCTTAATGACCAATTTATGTTCATACGAATGTCAAAATTATAATACTTTTACAAAAATGCTAAACTTCCCGACAAAAAATCCAGCGACATATTCACGATGAAAATTACTTGTTGCAACAAAAAAAAAATAGCACCACTACCTCCAAGTATTCCGGCTATAGCAAATTGTAATTGGTTGATGGCTATTCTTGAGACATTCGGGATAAAATGTCTCGGGGTATATAGCATTACTGATACTTTTATGATTAAGATGTATCTACGTTATATCTGTTTATTGTGTTCAACATTTATATATTCGTATTATGTTTAAAAAATGTCAAAAAGATGTCAAAGTTATATCCATTAGAGATCAAAACTAAAAGAAAAAAATTTGTGAGGATGAAAACATCTCATTTTATTTTTTAAGGACTACAATCAAAATTTTGTTATATTTATAGGGACAAAAAACTTATTTAACCTTTTTTTTTCTTCTTACGGTGGAGTGCGCCAACTTATACAATGCAACATGTATGCAACGTTTGAAAAGCCCAATAACAAACTAGCAAACTACTGTGGTGGCTTCTTCCCCTAATAAAATAGTTTAATATCGTTTGACATATTAGATCACATATTCAAATATATATAATTTTTTTGGTACAAATCACATATTCAAATATTAAACTGAGTAAATGTAGTCAATCAAGCTACTAATTAAAAAGACACTTTTTTTTTAGGGAAAGTTAAAAAGACACTTGAAAATATTTTTATAATTTTAATATATTTTGAGACAATAGTGACACCATCTCACATATTTAACAACCAAAGTATAGTAGTTTATCTTGTTTTATTGCACGATTCGTTTATGAAATTACCAATAGTAAAAAAGAGAGTGAATACCCAAATTCGTCCTTGAATTTGCACGAATCGGACAAAAACGTCCCTCAATTCATCGAAATGCATGCTTTGTCCTTGAATTTAACAAACGTCCATCAAAATAGTTCTTCCGTCCAAATGCTCCGTTAGTGCTGCTGAGTTGTCGTCCTGCATGGCTTGGTGTCTTGTACACGTGTCTACAAGGACGCCATGTGTACAAGGACCAATTTGATGGAAACACTAAAAATGTCTGTTTTACTTTTTGAATTCAATTTTTTCAGTTTTTCAAAATTTACCCTTGTAATACTCATACATTTCCATCCTCACATTTCAATCAGAACATCAAACACGTCCCTGACCTTTCTCCTTCCCGCTAAAACCTTCATCATCTTCATCAGCATCATCTCCGGCGTGGAACGTTGCAAAAGATTCCGTTTTGATAGAAGATTTCGTCGTTTCATAAGATAACGTCGTTGCTGTTCATTTTCCATTCAGTCATGTTCGTTTTCTCCCTTTTTGTGTCCGTTTTTGTGATTTTCGTTTTCAGTTTTTAGGCATTCGTTTTCAACTTTAAACTTCATTACATGCTTGCTTTAATGTTCACTTTTGATGCTGAAAATGCAGAAAATATTAGAAATGATGTACCAGGAAATGGTGAAAATGCTGGACATGTTGCAGAAAATGTTGGAGATGTTAATCTTGCAAATCTTGTTGCTGAAAATGATTGACAAGTTGTAGAAACTGCTGAAAATGTCAATGTTGGAAATGTTGTTGCTCGAAATGTTGCAATTCAGGGACAAAATGTTGTCAATGTTGTTGCAAATGAAGTAGTTCCTGGACAAGTATGACTGTTTAATCTCAAAGATCGATTTGGTAGTTAGTGATATAATTTAGGGACTTATTTGATTGAATGTTTTCTGATTTAGGGACTGATATGATTGAAAATATTATTGCAAGGTGTTCCTGCAAGGAGGTATGACATTAGATGGCCAATTATTTCAAATTAGAGGTCTAAGCAAACACCAGTGAGGGGTCCTGCACCAGCACATCCAACTGCTCCTGGCGTTATTAGAGTTCCATATCCAAATTATGGTCCATCCGGTTCAACTCAACCTAAGTTCATGGAGTTTATCCCAACCCCCGGATTTCCAAAGAAGTAATACTTGATGCATGTTTAGATTATGTTTTTTGGAATATTTTGAGTTGTTTAAATTATGCCCGCTAGTTGGGTTTCTTTTTGGCTATGTAATATTTAAGAACATCCTTCTACGACTTATGACTTGTTAATGCCCCATAGTTGGGTTGCTTTTGCCTATGTAATATTTCAAACTTAAGACATATGACTATTTTAATGGTATTTTCAAGGATGAAGTTGTGTTTTCTGTCATTTTTACTTTGTTATGTAAATATATGCTTTAAGGATCAAATTGGATATATGTTATATAATTCAAGGACTTATTTGACGGTTTTTAATATAATTTAGGGATCGATTTGATAGTAAGTAAAAATTAACAGGGACTATATTGCATAACATTTTCTGAAATCAATCAATTTCGTCCTTGGAAATTTTGTCACTATCGATCAATTTAGTCCCTGCTTACGTGGCATCTGACATGACAACCCATTTGAGAGGTTAGCGGCCACGTCATCACTGTTAACGCCCCAAATGGACGTAGGGACTAATTTGATTGAGATATGACAAATTCAGGGACAAAACATGCATTTCGATGAACTGGAGAACGTTTTTGTCCGATTCGTGCAAATTCAGGGACGAATTTGGGTATTCGTCTCTAAATATGTGCTACCTGTATATTAATTTTCCTTACAGTCATTTTTTTGGAAGAATTGAAGCGACAATTATTTTGTTTACGATTATTGATAATATTACAGAGAAAGGGAAACAATAATTTATGTTTTACCTGTACTATATATATAAAGAAAATAGGGGATTTGAAGGAGATTTTTAGCTGCTTTTTTTGTTATTTTAATTATAGTTTTAAACAAATTTTCATATAATAAAATTATATTTTTAGTGTTATTAAAAAAGATAAAAAATTGTTATATTTGTTTTATTATTGTTGTCATTGAAAGATATAAATATGGTTCGTTGAATTTGTTACATTTGAAAGTCACAAATATTCATACCTATACTTTTTTATCTATATAATTTTTTTATATATAAAATATGGTTTGTAATTTACACTAATATTTTTTTTTTATAAAATACCGTTGATAATCAACAAGCATTAGCGCAATAAAAAGAGCAGAAAGACCACCTGTTTTTCACTGGTAATTACTCCCTCCGTTCCTTTTTAAGTGTCTTTTTAGAAAATTTCCATCAAAATAGCAAAGTGTATTTTTTCACGTTTTCTTCCAATTATACCCTCCTTTTAATTCAACAATAAATTCATATTTTTTTGCACACACTTTATCTTTCCAATAAATTTAATATGTTATCTTTTTCTCGTAACAAACAGTTGTTAGTTATTATCTTTTTCTCCAACAAATTCCTATTTTTTTACGCGCTCTCTCTCCCAAAATAAACAATTGTCAATTTTTTAAATATTCCGCACATCTTTTAAATTATTATAAGTCAATATAAAAATTATTTCAACTTCACATTAATCAAAAACTAAGAAAAACTTTACTTCCTTCCAACTCCTTTAATCAAAGTTAAGACTTCAACTATGGCTTCAACCAATGCTAGATTCGCATTGTGCGACATCTTATTTATAGAATTTTTAAATTTATAGAAGTGTTATTCATCTTATTTATAGAATTTTAACTCTTCTTTGAACCATTGTTTGTAACAAAATTTTGTTTAAATTTGAAGATAATAAGAAACAAACTTTGTTTAAAAAAAACAAACAAACTTTGTTTAAAAAAAACAAACTTTAGCTTTCCAAATAGATAACATTAATTAGATTTATTGAAAAAGTTAAGAGTAATTGAAAAAGGGTATAATTGACAAATCATACCCTAAAAATACAAAAAGGACAGTTAAATAGGAACAAAAAATACACGCTAAAAAGACACTTAAAAAGGAACGGAGGGAGTATAAATTAAACATGGATATGAGTGATCAAAATCACTCGTATCCATGTGACGTTTAAAACTAACGAGGATGAGAGTGATCAAAATCATATGTATTCTTTCAATTAGTAACACTCATCTTTTTTAGTGGGATGCCCATGATTCAAACCATAAAATATACATATAATAATAATGTCTCTACCAACTGAGCTAAACTCATATAGACAATAACACTCATTTCACTAGAAAACTGCCCTCTACATTTCTCCACAACTCTCTCCTACGAATCTATGAGTATGACACTTATCTTAGTTCCCTCTCTTCCTCACTTCTTTCTCTATATATAAAATGCACAAAGTCCTAAAGACAGAGGATGTGAAGTTAGAGAATCCTATTCCCTGCTAATCTTAGGCTATCGACAAGCTAGTTGATATTGTCGGTTAATTGACTTTACTATAATTTGCTGCCACTAACCCAACACTAACGTTAAAATAAATATGGTCCACTTTAACTGTATGGTCGACTAGTCGATGTTAATTGTGTTTACCGGCAGAAAATTGGCGCTAACTACAAACTAAAATTGGTAGATGCTACTGTGTCGGTTATATACTATATACTATACTGTACACGTATATGCTGTATTTTTAGCCATCATACAAAACTAACGTTTCAAATATCAACTAAAACAAAAAAGACAGTGGTGATATTGTAAAATATCTCAAAATGAAGAAACAATATATGATGAACAAAATCAGTTGTCTTGCGACTACAAGGTAACTGAAATATCAAAATAGCCAAACAGTGTTGTTAATTGCATGAAGTAGTATACTATAATGGTGTTAATGGTACATAGCAGCAGTACTGTAATTCATCAGAATTTTATTATAAAAAAAGTACCGTAATTCAGAGATTTATATTTTTTTGGTATATAGTTGCCAAGAACTGTCAAAATCTTGTTGACCAACTGTATCTTGACACCTGGCTTAACCTACTTCTAAGCCAATAGATACTCGACATCTACTCTTTCATTCCGTTCCCTTATTGTCCTTTTTTCTTCCACTGTCTTGCAGTTGTGTGGATTGGACGCATGAAATTTTTGTATTATAAGTTGTTAATTTTTTTTTTTATCAGCCTATAGCGGCTAGAGCTTATACAATTAAATATGGAAAAATGAGGTGTTTGGAGTTCAAATCCCGACCCTTGCATACATTATGCAATGTTCTTACCAATTGAGCTAAGCTGTCAAGGGGACTAAGTTGTTAATTTTAAATTATAGGCATATTGAGATTTGAAATTAAAGTACACGGTCGTTCTCCCTCATTTGTGTTATATCATATCATAAGTTGTCCTGTTTGCCGTGTTTTTCTTCTGAAATAGTAATAACCTCACAAAGTCGCTGAAAAAGAAGTACACTTTAATTTTCACAAATGAAAAAACATGTATATCACACCACCACGTATCGATCATCACTAGCTTCACCTTCCTCAGCATCCATATATAGATTCTATTCTCTTCCAACAAACCTAAGTGAAGTACATACACCTCTAGATCAACTACATCATTGTGTCCGACAGATGTTGGTGTAAGACACTCGTACAACACAACCAGAGTCGGTCCAACAAATTTTCTAATGAGACTTTTTAATTTAAATAAATAACACAAACTTGTACCAATAAAATAATATATAAAATTAAGTTTTGGAGAGTTTAAGTTCGAACCAAGGATAGATAGGAAGCATAACCCTCATTATGACTAATTGAACTTGGTTAACATTTATTACTAATTTGACATATTTTATAAAATAATTAAATTGTTTTTTGGTCAAAATTTTTGAGGTCTAAAACCCTAGCTTGAACCATTTGACCCTTGGACTAGCCCAATGAATGACAACTCAAACAAGTGTCTAAATATTCATTTTTTTTTCCTTTGCTTCAACACACATTTGACACTCTTTTAACACATCTCAGACACTGAGGTGTTAGAGACGTGTTGAAGCAATGATGTTCGATGCAAGTTTTTTGTTTTTCTTCTAACTCATTCTTAGGGCAAAAGGAGTCATGATAATTTAGAGTTCGGCAGGAGATAAGTAAAACTTGATTAATAACTATTTTAGTGAAGAAACACACTCAAGTTCTCTTGAACTATTCGTCTTTTCACTATAACTCATTTAAGGTGCACTAAGGTGTGTTGAATGTTAAATGAACGAGAGGGAAAGACTATCATATATGGTTTTAAATTATTTGCAATGGAACAAATTGTTCTATTTAGATGCACATGTATATTTTGATTTTCAATTAGGATATTTTAAAAATAACAATCATATTTTATTTAATTAACTATATATGTATGTAATTATTGGTGTTAGTGTCTTATATTTTTTTTATAAATAACATTCATATTTTTTTATAACTAGATGTTAAAGACAACTAATTATATAAGTAACTTTAAGAGGTGGATAAAAAGTCAAAAAGTTTTCTTTTTTTGCCCTCCAAATGAAAAAGAAAAGAGATGCAAAAGGGTTTGGTTGGTATAAATGTTGAGCAATATTGGTTGAAAAGGATAGGTAGAGAGTGAGAGACAGAAAGCAAGCAAGAAAACAAAGAGCCCTAATGCATATAGATCAAAATAGTCCATTTTGAGTGATAGATACTATAGTTGAAATCTTAGGTGCTTCATATGTATTTAGCTATGTGCAGCATAGGACTGTGCCAAAAATAGGAGGATATGAGCTTGCAGATCTGATCTGACTCATTCATTAGAGTTCAGAATGGTAGAAATTAGAAAATGGAGAAGAAAGAGTGAATCAACATGTGTGGATGTTTTGCTATGAACAATTAATATACGTGGTAGCTTCTGCCATTGCCATTATATGTTATTGAATATTAAAAAGAGGGGACACACAGTGGAGTAGAGATATTGACAGAAGAGAGTGAGCACATGCTGCAGTGATTGTATGATAGCATACAATTCTTGGTGCGTGCTCACTTCTCTTTCTGTCATCTTCTCAACTCTTCATTTCTTTCTGTGTCTCTCTTCCATTTCCTTTCCATAGATCTCATCTCTTTAATCAAGTTTTCTGATGATTCAACTCTATCTTCTGGCTCATAATTGTTGTTTTCTTCACCGAATTTTCTCTCACATCCCTTCACTTGTGCTTGCCAAATAATGAAGTCTCTTATCTTTACACAAGTTATGTGAATCTTCTTGTTTTTAGTTCGATCAATTGCCTTATCTATCTTACTTTATTTTTTTTGGATAATTAAGTCCTTTATCCAAGTTTTTATTTTTAATTGAAGCCCTTATCTATTTGATTCTGACCTTATTATTTGGGTGCATATTTGTTAAATTTTTTTTAAGCATTTTGCATAGTTGTTAATTAATTTTTTTAAGCATTATTGGTGTGAAGTATTAATTCATCTTCTTTGTCGATAACTAATCTTTATTGTGAAACTTGATCTACCATCTTTGGTGAAGTTTTTTCTCTCAATCATATGTTTTTCACCTCCAATGCTCAAAAGACAATGTTTAAGGGATTCCAATTTAGTTTTACTTCCAAACAATATAATACATGTATTTGTGGCTTAATTTTTAAGTTTTAATGTGTTTAGCGGTGAAACTCACACAAGTATTGACTAGTGCAAAATCAAACTAGCTCACTTGCATATTATATGTCCATATCTTTTGTTTTTTGGTTCATAGATGCCATGAAGTCTTTTACCATATGAGATGTATATATTTGTGCCTTATGTTTCTCTATTATTTGTACTTTAAATTTTTTAATAATGATAAAACTTAGGTGCATTTTCTTAGGTGTTTTTCATGTGGTTCTTCACATAAAATTATTCTTTTATGCTTATAACAAACTTTTGAGAAAATTGTGGAGTTAAGAAATCTTTTTTTTTTTTTGAAAGAGTGGAGTTGAGAGAAATCATTTAAAATTATGAGTATTTTATGTGAAAAAACACACAAAATTTCCTTGAGAAATACACCTGAATTTTGGCCTTTTAAAAATTTAATTTGTATTTGCTTATTTTATACATGCATTCTATTATATCTCACCACCTAAATTTTATGCATTGCCTAAACTATTTTATACATGCATTTAATCATATCTTACCCCATTTGAATTTAGCTCAATTGATATTAACGGTGCATAATATATGCAAGGTCTAGATTTCAAACATCGGCTACCACAAAAAAAAAAATCATATCTTACCCTGTAAAATTTTGTAGAGATATTATATAGAGTGATTTTATACATGCGTTCAATCATATCAACATTAGAAATCATTTCAGAGTGTGATTTAATTAGATTTATGTAAACAATATATGTAAATTAGAAGGTTAGATTGAGTTAATGGATAAAAAGTTTGAGATTTCGGTTCTAAGCCGATTAATCTAATAATTAATTAGTTACATTTTCCATTAAACAAAACAATGAGCAAACTATAATTAGAATAATAAAATAATCCTCATTCTTTTTTTCTTTTTCTTTTAAGGAAAAATAAGCTTCATTCTATGAATATAATTATTTTTTGATTATAATAATAAAAGAATATATTAATTTATTTATTCTGCAATTGTGATTATGGAAGTAGATCAAAGCGTGGCTTTTTATGGTACTTGTCTTTCTTGTTTTCATTATCCAAAACCCAAATAATGGAGTTTCTCAAATCAAAGGTACGCCTTGTTACTATTCATTCTCTAACGGAAAATTTAGTCAATCTATCATTTTGTCTAACTTAAATGAATGAAGTTTCATTAAACCATTTTTTTTTCTTACATGCATCTTCTCGAATCCAGATTTTGCGCAAGAAATTGGGAAAAATAAGATTTTGAAGGGTCATAATCAAATGATTCAAATTGTAGCTAAATATGGTAATTTTTTGTTTTGCTTTGTTCTTTCCCCTTTGTACTAGCTAGCTAGGTGTGGACTGGAGTGGATATATACAGTGAAACAGGTGTTCAATCAAGCACCAATCTTCCTTGATTACACAGGTTAGGTCACCTATTTTTTCAAATCATAATTTTCTCATACATTTTTTTCCTTCAATTTTCACGATCAGGCAATCAATGGAGAGAGATAGACCGAGAGAGAGAGGGAGGAGAAACAAAGTTGATTGAGTGGGATGGGTATGGTTGATAAACCCCTTCATAGAATATATTACATAGTTTATAGTTTATGTTAGATGAGAGTAGTATCTACTGCTATAAATAAATATTAAATGTTCAGAAGATGCATAACACATGTGTTTGAATGTGAATATTTAGTTCCACATCGATTGAGAATGAATTAAATAAATGTTATGTATGAGAGATGACTCGTATTATTCAAAAATTAAAAGACTTGTATACGGTATATTTTAAGATTTTAGATGATGGTCATGGTTTTAAATTGCGGTCGTGGATACCGCTGTAGCGATTGCGGGTGTTGCGATCATTGCGGTGGGATTTGATTTTTCATTAGCATAAAATACTGTAATTTATTACTTATCTTATAACTCACATATCTCTTATTTTCTCTCTCAAAATCACATATATATCTCATTTTCTACTATATATCACTTTAGATTTTGAAAACTAACTATCACTTAAAAATATCTCTAAGTATATGATATAAAGAAAAAGGAAGATAGAAAAATAATTTGTGTGAGAACTATATAGTCCATTACAGCCTGATGCGGCGCAATGCAGCCGTTGGGTCAACTATATTGCGGACATTATGGTGTTGCGATGTGCTTTTTATTATGATTTACAATCACATCGCAATTGCAACCTGATGCGCTTGCAGACATGCCACAACCGCAATATTGTGACCTCGATAAGTGCTAGCAACACTATTTTTTCAACATTCTCTAACACTCACCAATATATTGATTGAAATCTATGTAGGTCCAACCAATTTATGTGGATCCCGTTTCCAAAGTATAGGACGCACGTTGATTTAACCCAATAAAGAGTGGGTGTTAAAGAGAGTGTTGCCTGCACTACTCTTGTGACCACATAATGTGGTCCACAGTTTGAAATGTTGCTCACGATACGCCCTAGAATTCCCAACAACATGTAAAAAAATAATGGCTTAAGCGCACTTTTGGCCCTCTAATTTTTACAAACTTGGGGATTTGGCCCCCCAACTATATCCCCTTTTGCAAAGGTGACATCTCCTCGATTTTGACCAGGTCAATGCATACGCAAACACCAAATTTAACGGCTCAAATGCCACATGTGTATTTTATTATTAGGCTAAATTGCATTTTCGGACCGCCAACCAAATTGCCAATTTTGACTCCCTAATTTACACAAACTGGCGATTTTGGACCCCAACACCGGCGTTGACTTGGTAAAAATCAACGAGGGGCGTCGCTTTTGCAAAAGGGGCTAAAGATAGGGGGCAAAAAGTGCCATTTTAAAGTTGGGGGACCAAAAGTATGTTTAAGCCAAAAATAATCATTCAAACTTGAAATTGAATTATATCTTGGTCACTCTTTGGACTGAAATAATAGCTAAGTAGTCTGTATCACTAAGGACTTCTGGTTTGCACTTAAAAGTTTTTTGTTGAATAACAAAACAAATTTGATGAATAGGGAGTGCAATGATGTACATTGTCTCCCTGTCTCCCTTGTTGTTAAACAATGATGTACATTGTTGCACTTGATTAGGTTTGATCTTTATTCTTTCCCTAAAACTCAAATGTCCAATGTAACTTTATAGTATGACCAGGTTCCATTTTAAAGCTCAGCCTATCTTGATATACAATCCATCAACCTTTGCTTATCTATTTTTTACTAAAGAGTAAAAAAAACTATGCAGTAGAGTATTTTATTTTTTTTTCCAAACAAGATAATAAGAACAATGGAAAGTCAGAAGTGTATAAATTATTATTGTGAGAGAACTAACAAAAAGATAAACATGGACATTGTTACATTAAAAATGTGGTTCAGTTTATCTTATTAGGTTAAAACCACAGTCATTTATGATGATAAGTATATTGTTGGTTCACTTACAAAGTTTTATCATTTTATGGGGTCCAAAGGAGGACCCCCACCCTTTTTTACTAAAATAATGAGTTTTTATGAAAAAGATAGATGAATGTGGCATTTTACTAAAATGGTGGGGGTCCACCTTTGGATCCCTTTCTTGAGGTCCATATTGGGGAGACTCTCATTTTATGTATTACAACATAAATAAGCAGAGTGTTTTTAAGGGGGTGATTTGTTTCCTATGGTTCATTATGTTACCAGGCTGTGGTCATAGCAATTGATTTTGGTAAGCATGTTGTCTGTAAAAAAGCAGTGGATATGCCTGTATGCACTCTAACATGACATGAGGAGATAATTATGATCTACTGAGGTTATTACATGAATAGCCTTATAAAGAGGAATATACTAATGCAGGTAACTGGGAATTCTATGTGGATATCTCTTAATTCTAGGATCAAAATGTATAATTATCAAAAGTAGGTATGTGTATAAGTAAAAATATAGCCACTATTTTGGCTAGATTGAAAGGTGGTTGTTAAATCAAACATAGTGGTAGGGACTACTTCTCAAACTCAGTTCTAGATAAAAAGTAGTCAATGAGCATGTCAACTTTTGGAAAGTTTTTCTGGTAGGTAGCGGTTTCCATTACCATAACTTAGTTCCCTTCCACAGAATTTGAAATTTGGATTAGAGAAGCCTTACCCTCTGCAATTTAATTTTTGACTTTAATAGCTAGTTATAGCTATAACTTGTATTTACTTGAGTCTATCTATGTTAGAAATATATTTTAATTAAATGTCATAACCATTATCATAGTCATGACTTCATTAAGTAGAATTTGTTGGTTTGCCGTCATCCTTGGGTTCAAGAGAAATGTTGTTAGCACACTTTCTAACGTATTCTCTTTTATATGAGAGCCCCATTAAATATATATAGTATATGATTTAATAGGACTCACATGAAAAGAGCATGTTAGAGAATATATTGTGGGGATTGGCTATCCCTCCAGGCTTAACTTGATGAAGGCACATTACATTCAATGCCCGTGATGTAAGTATTGCTTACTCATGAGCTAAAGTATGCACACCCAAAAAGAAAGGAATTATATTCAAATTCATTGAACTAGCCATTCCCAAAAAGAAAGTTATTATGTTACAACTTTTAATCATAATATAACATATATTTCTACCACACTCTCTATAGCCTTATGAGCTAGACAAGACCATGCAGCTATTGTCATGTTTTGGAATTTAGTTTAGCAAAGAGAAATTGGATATAGCAAAGGGTTTATCTTATTACTACATAGCTGACTATGATGTTTTACATTTGAGGGAAGCATTCATCCCACGAGATTCAAATATTAGGTAAAGCTTACCAATGGGTTTTATATATCTCTAAGTTGAAAAGAATAAAAGGCTCCATGCTAAACTTTTGTTGAAATAAGCCTTTTAAAAAACTCCTTGTGTGTCTGAGTTGTCACTAAAACTGCACCTGTATCAGAGTGATATAAAACTAAACCAGTTTGCTTTAGGATAGAATTTTTTTTTCTTTAAATTTCAACTGGATTTGTCTAAGAGTTGAACTAGAATACAAGTTTTTACCTTATTTTACATCAAGTTAATTGATTTTGATCCTTATGCAACAAAACTTGACCAATTATTCCCATTGGAAAGTCAGAATAGTGTGGTGTGGATTGTGATTATTTGCTTGAATATATATTTATATATTACATACACTTCTGTAGTTTCTCAGAAAGAGTAAAATTATAAGGCGTTACAGATTCCTATTTTCTTCAACATAATATTAGGAATGAACAGCATTGTCACTACCACTATATTGATATGATGTTATTTGTAAATTTCTAGGGTTCAAAATAATAGAAAAGTATTAAAGTAATTTAGGATCTATGAATTCCATATGATTGTTACAAATTACTTACAATATGTCAATATCATAGAGGAAAAGGTTACTTATCTCCATCCATTGCTAGACACGAGAGTATTCTTTGGCGCCCTTCATTACTCAAGGGAGGTAGAAACTGATTTCTATCCTTGGTTTCTCATTTCTGAATCCTTCTGTGCTTATGATGGTGAGATAAAGTAGCTAACAATGCCGTTACATCAAGAAAAGGATTTGTTTCACATTAAAATGGATAAATAGGATTTGTTTCACATTTAATTTGAAAAATAAGATTAAAATATATTCAAAACTTTAGCCAAAAAATTGTGTTGCTAGCGTTCCTAGTGAATGTAATGCAAATTGATAGGATTTTATTGTACATTTCATGTTAGAATATTACACATTTAATTATGTCTTTTTATTATGGGATTAGATCATTTAGCTATTCATAAATCATATCTTATTCTTAATTGGATTTGGATTTCTTATCTAATTTTGTATTAGTCATTTTTTAATATTAAGCTTGATCTGGAACACTTGTATTAGTATTTTGTTGTGGCTCATTTAACTATTTTACTAGCCATATTATCAGGCTAAGAGGTATTAATCCTCAAACTGCGATACACCTATGTGCAGTACATCATCACATAAGGAAACAACTCATCTGTCTGAAATTTCATGATAGAAAAGATAGGAAGTTTTGAGCACTAACACAAAGTGAACACTGACAAAATAACATAAGATTTTCTCACATGATTTAAAAAAATTGGTGCATTAAGTTACCAGGCTGTGATCATAGAAATTGGTTTTGGTAACCTTGATGTTATTATATGAAATGCAGTACTAAGGAATATATATATATATGGTCACAAGGAATGCTATACGTGGAGATATCTTATTCCAGGATCCAAATGTATAATTATAAAAAGCGAGGCTGATATAACCAGGAATTTAGCCTCAATTTGGCTAGATTCAAAGTGGTTGATATAAATCATACATAATGGTACGGACTACTTCTCAAGCTTTGTTGCTAGAGGAACAAGCATGTCAACTTATCTCTGGTAAGTGAGTGGCAATTCCATTACAAAAACTTAATTATTCTGCTCAAAATTTGAATTTTGGATAGAGAAGCCTTACCCTCTAACAATTGCATTTTATCTTTAATAGCTATAACTTGTATTTACTTGAGTCTGGCTGGGTTAGAATTTGTATAGTTCAGTTAAACTTCATAACCATTATCATAGTCGTAACTTTATTAAGTAAAATTTGTTAGTTGGCCTTTATCCTTTGGTTTAAGAGAAATGCCGTTGACATACTCTCTAAACATACTCTCTTTTATTAGAGTCCCACGTAATTGCCGTTGACATACTCTCTAAACATACTCTCTTTTATTAGAGTCCCACCTAATATATAGTGTATGGCTCATGATTAAATAGGACTCACATAAATTTCATCTAGTAATGAAAGTGTATTGGAAAAAGTGTGTTGGAGAATATATTGTTAAAATTGGTTCTCTCTGCTTAACTTAATGAAATTACATTCAATGCTCGTGATGCAAGCGTTGTTTACTCATGAGCTAAAGTATACACACACAGATAAATGGATTATATTCAATGAGCTAGCCACTCCTAGAAGTTTAGGTTATCATGTTACTACTTTAAATCGTAATATAGATTTATCTATTATGCTCTCTAAAGCCTTATGGTCTTGAACTTGGGATGTTGACAAGACCATGTGACCATGGTGTTTTACATAGAGAAATAAGATATCAAGGGTTTATCTCATTACCACATAGACGACTATGATGTTGTACTTTTGAGGGAATCATTCATCCTTCCCAGGTGATTCAAATATTAGGTGTAGGCTTACCAGTGGGTTTTATATATCTCTAAGTTCAAAAGAATAAAAAAGGCTCCATGGTAAACTTGATGAAATGCACCTTTTTAAACAACTCCTTGTTTAATGTTTTTACTTAAAGTGCACTTGCATCAGAGTGATATAAAACTAAACCAGTTTGCTCTTTTTATTTCCATTTCAACTGGATTAATTTGACTAGGAATCGAACAAGAATACAAGATTTTACCTTATTTACATTAATTGATTTTGATCCTTATGCAATAAAATTGAGCATTTATTCCCACTGTAAAGTCAGAACAGTGTGTGGTGGATTTTATGCAATAAAATTGCGCATTTATTCCCACTGTTAAGACAGAACAATGTGTGGTGAATTGTGATCATGCGCTTGAGTATACCTAGGTATTATATACTCTACTGTGGTTGCTTAGCAGAGTAAAATTATCGGGTTTTACAGATTCCTATTTCTTCAAAATAATATGAGAAACGAAAAGCTCTGCCACTATATTGGTATGTATTTATAGTTTTCTAGGGTTCAAAATGATAGAAAAGAGAAAGCTAATTTAGGATTTTGGAATATGATTGTTACAAATTAGTTACAATATCATAGAGGAAAATGTTGATCATCTCTATCCATTGCTAGACATGGAGTGTATTCTTCGACACCCTTCATTACTCAAGAATTGCTAGACATGGAGCGTATTCTTCAACGCCCTTCGTTAGTAACAGTGGAAGAAACTGATTTCTATTCCTTGGCTTTGTAAAGAATATCGAGGCCTAACTCATCCCTACAAAACCGACTTGTACGGTGAGGAGTGCCTCTTCTTTATAAACTCTTCTCAAGATTCCTATCTATCCGATGTGGGACTAAATCCCACCCGAGAGTTGGCCGCTAACACACCCCCTCACGCTTCAGCCCGGCCCAATGGGCCTGAAGCATGGACGATGCAAGCCCAACGACATGGACCCGATAGGCTCTGATACCATGTAAAGAATATCGAGGCCTAACTCATCCCTACAAAACCGGCTTGTACGGTGAGGAGTGCCTCCTCTTTATAAACTCTTCTCAAGATTCCTATCTATCCAATGTGGGACTAAATCCCACCTGAGAGTTGGCCGCTAACAGGCTTCCCATTTCTGAATCCATGTGTTTATGATGTTGAGATAAAGTAGCGAATAATACCCTTATGTCAGTTAGGATTTGTTGTCTTCCTTTGTTTGGAATTTTGGATTCCTTGATTTCCCTTTTCAACTTGCTAACCTCGTCAAATAACTTATTTTCTAAAATTGCTCCATTGCATATCACATGAGATACTCAAGTCTTAAAGTTGCAAATATAATATCTTGTGTCATTTTATCTTGCATTAATTTATTGCGTGATATTCGGAATGAGGTTTGAATTCTAGTTGTCTGTTAAGTCTATTTTGTGGTTTAGTTATTTTGAATAGTACTGCTAATACTATTATTGTTTGTTGATTACCATAATGATATCATTCAGCTTCTTTAAACTGTTATTGCTTTGGTAATAAATTTTGAATTCACAGGTTTGCATTTTCAGACATGTACGTGATGCCAAGTGATTATAAAAACGGGAGCACAGAAGATGCACATTTACATGCTTCTTTTCTATTTCATCGGAGTGTGACTTTGGGAATGGATCCTTTTCAATGTTCCAAAGTATGGGTTGCACAAGCACAACAAACAAATATGTCATAATAATGTGCGGTTTTGGCTAGTAACCTTTAAGTCCTTATTACATGAATGTCTATCATGTTTGGTGACTAACAAGATTTCCAAAGTGATGTAAAGAATGGACTTGTGGTTCGCAGAAGACCAATTTGTTGATGAAAATGCACAAGTTGGTGTAGTGGTGTATAGTGGGTGGCATACATAGTTTAGACAACAGCCTGGCAGGACGACAACATATATGAATGTTTTTTGTGAAAATGTATTCATTGGATCCTTTTGTTCTTAGTTGGTTAATAATTCATTATAACATGCATAACAGTTCCTTGTGTTGGATAATGTTGTCCGATGATTTGAGGACTCTGGTTGATAAACTAAAAGGTAGATAATGTTAATTATTATCATCTCTATTTGCCGTCTTCAATCCTTGGTTGGTGTAGCTAAGCATGAAGCTGTAAATTTGGTGAGATCCGACTTCCAGCAGTCAAAACTGAAGTTTTGACGTACTTACATGGTTAGTGCACAACTGTGGTTATTGGGTCGAGATTGGATGGTCTAGAGTTCAATGCCAATTTTTATTTTTTGAAATAAAAAATATTGATTTTGAATCTTAACATTTTGATCTCAATCTAACCATCATGAATGTACCGATTGTGTCAAATTGTGACTGCAGGCTAGTAGCATCTAAATAAGGAGAAATTATTTTATAGTCACAAACACAAATGCATAGTGTTTGGGCACACACACATTACCAAATTTTTTTTAATAATGAAAAAGAAATTGATAATAAAAAGATTTAGTATTTCAAGAAATGACATTTTTATATGTGTGTGATCAAACACTGTTCATTTGTGTTTGTGACTATAGAAGAATACCTCCTAAATAAGATATGATATTTTGTGTTTATAGTTTCGCTCAATTCATTTTACTTTTGTTACCTCCTCTTTTGCCTTTTTTGTTTTGTCAAAGAAAATATTTCATTCCTTCAAATAGCTAATAAACCAAACATTACACCATGCGTAGATCACTACCCACTATGAGTAAAGTATATAATAAATGCATAATCAAACAGATAAAAAATTTAAGCACCGGATTTGCTCTGACTTGTACATCTACAAGATCACGGCTAACTTTACAAGCTAAGAATGAACATTTCACCAAAAGTTTATAAAGTTTTTTCTCAATTCAAGCTGTAATATTTGAATGAGGATCAATCTACTAGTTAACTTAGGAAAGGTTGGTTGTACGAACTTTATAAATCAGCATGGTTACTAAAATCAAAGAGATAACGAGTTCTCTTTTCTCATTTCATAATAATTATAATATGGGACCCTGTTTGTCCCTCGTTATCGTCCTTCAGCTGCATATAAAGCACATAAATACAAGTATTAAAGCTGTTAAAGTTGGGTACCAAATAATGCAGTGACCACGTATGTTTTTCTTTGATGTTTTCTTCTTGACCAACTATGTTCAATAATTGTATAGTTTTCAACTTCCACACAATTTCTTTGTCACTATTTATTATTAAAGTAAAATTATAAGTTTTTTTATATACATATTTATAATTCATTTAAATGAAGGATAAAATTGTGAACTAAAAAGTTATCAAAGAAACAGTCAATAATTTTTTTAACCAAAAAGATCAAAACCACAACTTACGAAAACTGTATGGTTGAAAAATATGTGAAGAAAATGATATGCACATGTTCGAAGTGAGTTTGGCCCATCCATGTGCTTTTCAATGCAGCCTCTCTAATATGATATTCAGCAAGTTGAGGCAATCCTTCACGGGTTGGGAATTTGGAATGGTGGTGGTATAAACCAATAAATCTATAATCTTTGATTGTAGATGGATGAAGCAAAATTATGATATTTTGGCAAGTTGATGCAATCCCTCACGGGTTGAGAATTTGAAATGGTGTGTAAACGAAGTAAATCAAATTCCTCAATAATATCAACTCTAGACGGATGAATCAAAATGTTAAAATAAACAAAAACCAAGGCAGCAATGAAATTTGTAAAGGAGAATAGGAATTTCATCAACAAGGATTTGTTCTTCTAGTAAGTGACAATCATCAATCATTTTAGTCGATAAAGATAGAAAAGCACAAACATAATTCACCTAAATGGATAATCAAACAAGAACAATACAAATCTCATAATCTCATGTCTAAAAAACATGAAGCTCCTCCTAAACAACAATTACAAAGGGAAGAATGAGACATAACAATAACATAAGTAAATTAAGAACATAACATTGTGAATAATGATGAAAATTCATCAAGCTGCTGGAGGGTCAGCAGAAGTCCAGAAAATATCTTTCAAAGCAGGACGAAGCTCTTTGCTGCAGAACTGATTATACTCCAAAGTATCACCCTTATCTTTCTTCACCTCCACCACCAGAAACGACGGTGTCACCGCGTAAATATCCGCGGCAATAGCCAACTTTCCTTTCCTCCCTCTTTCTTGCCCTTGAAGTCTCACCTTCGTATCACTACTCTTCACATCAAACTTCACCGCCTTCGCCACTTGTTCCAGTTTCGATATCACTCTACTCGGCGTCCCAGCCGTGGCAAATCTCATCTCCTCCCTCTCTTCTCTCTTCTTCTCCTCGAACAACGGAGACAAATCAAATCCTTCTGATAAGGAAATTATATGAAAAGCATTCATTGTCATCGATGATGATGATTTCTCACACTCCACAAATTCAAACACCTTATCTTCTTCCTCTTCTTTCTCCTTTTTCCTCATAGCTATACTCTTCGGAACTGGTTTCTTAAACCAACAAGAATCCATTATCTTTGATATGGAAATTCTTGTATTCGGATTCGGATCTAGAAGCTTTGTGATAAGTCTCCTTGCTTCCAAAGAAAACCACGGTGGACATTTGAAATCACCGCGGTAAATCTTCTTGTACATAGCAACCAAATTATCATCCTGAAACGGTAAAAATCCAGCGAGAAGAACGTAAAGAATAACACCACAAGACCAAATATCAGCCTTAGCACCGTCGTAGCCTTTCTTCGCAATCACCTCCGGAGAAACATACGCCGGAGTACCACACGTGGTATGCAACAATCCATCTTGTTCAGAGAAAGTACAGAGACCAAAATCAGATACCTTAAGATTACCGTCTTCATCGAGGAGGAGATTCTCCGGTTTAAGATCACGGTGGTAAACACCGCGACTGTGACAGAAATCAACGGCGGAGATCAACTGCTGAAAATAGACTCTAGCAACGTCTTCTTTGAGTCTACCTTTGACGATTTTGTTGAAAAGCTCACCACCGCGAACGAGTTCCATGGCGATGTAGATCTTTGATTTTGAAGCCATGACTTCGTGAAGTTGAACTATGTTTGGGTGTTTCACCATCTTCATCACAGAGATTTCTCTTTTAATCTGTTCCATCATTCCAACTTTTAACACCTTTTCTTTTCCAACTACTTTCATGGCTACGTTTTTTCCAGTATTCAAATTCTTCGCGTGGTAAACTTTCGCGAATGTTCCGTGACCGAGTACTCGACCCAGCTCGTATTTTCCATCGAGCAGAGCCGAGTGAGAGTTAGGGTTTTCTTTCTCACACATGGTTGGTTGGTTGGTTAGTATTTACAAAGTAATATGAAGGGTATTTTGGGGAAGAGGAAGAATAGATCAACCGTCTTCAACGTGTTTGCGGTGGCAATGTCTACCGCCGATGACACGTTTTGTAAGAATGCTTACAACTTCAGATGGAGAGAACCGATAGCAATGGCCTCTCATCTCTCTGCATTCCTTCGCTGCAGACAGCTTCAGAGAAACGGTTGAATTATGAAGAAAAAGAAAATGATGAAGAATGGTTTAATTGGTAGAATTGTGTTTGGTTTCGACAACTCTAAATTACTTACTCATATTAGGTGGTTTGGTTTTATAATACAGCGTGCTTTCGTTTTCGTTGTTTCAATTGATTGGTGATCTGACGGTTCTCAAAGACAGGTTAGGTTGATGGTGGACACGTACGTGTATGGACCATTGTTCTTGTCTTTTCCTTCGAACAAACGGTGAAATTAAACTGAATCAGTCTTTTTCTTTTGGTTGGTTTGTTTGTTTTTATTTAATATATACTTTATAATTCAATTAATTCTCATTTCTTCTTAATTCAGAAGTAATAAAAAAATGATACTAAAATACTTTGTTTGTTGATTGGGAAAGGAAACCGAAACCGCGAGAGAAAACAGCAAGAGGCAACAGATACTTTGAATCATGATTCATGAATGAATGGTGTGCCGCTCGCCATAGAAGAAGACAAACCTATTTTGTTTTGTTGATTATGTGTGAGTGATTGATAATATAATAATACTAGTTAGTATATGAATACTGCTAAAATGGATAGATAGAATAATGTTATTTTGTTTGAGGTAGGAGGGTTGAGTGAGACATGACATGACCTACACGGTGGTGGAGCCTGGCTGTGGGGCTCGCTGCAACTGCAAACCAGCAAATAGATTTAAAACAAACAATGGATCATCGGTTTTTAAATTTGTGACAATCACGTAATAGCTCGTGGCACTATATCCCTGGCCAGCAACGGCAACTAACAAAATACAGTGGCACGGATAGGTCTCTCGAGACGGACCCGACTATTCCGAAACGATTTACTGCATTTCATTAATAATCAAGGGATACAAAGTAGAAGATACATCATAAAACATATGGGGATAGGATGAAATAAGGTGGCTCTAGAATTACCATATTTGCTCATCTTTTAATAAACGACACTACATAGTCGGAATTATTAGATAAGAGATTCTTACACTTACATTCAGATACCAAGTCACCGAATTGATTACATGGAACATTGAGAGCTTGAAGCGCAACTACCAAAGTTTTGCTATCCGTTTCAATCATGACATTGGATACTGTCATTTTGAGAGAGTGGAGAAGACTAATGGATTCCGCTTCTAAAACAGATGATGATAAGTGCAAGTAGTCGCATTTACTTAATAATAGAGATCATGTTGAGTCTTTAAAGCATATACCATAAGCCAAATAGAGTTATTATTGAAATTGGCCGCATCAACATTGCATTTGATGTGACCGGTTTGCGGCTTGGTCCACGTCGGTTGCTAATCTTGGAGACTTGCCGAATGCTTAGCTCGTTGCATGCAGCTCCATTCATGTAACACATCATAAGCACGAGAGACAATGAGGGTTGGTAAAGTGTTTGTAGCCTCCCAAAGCTTGGTATCACGACTTTTCCACAAACTTCAAAAAATCATGGCTGCAAGAGACCGGTTTTCCTTCTTCGATAAAAACTAATTTATGTGAATGTATCTAAACATAAATTACTTTAGTTCAATTCACTTTTATTTAAAATTAGTTCTTTCTAACTCGATTCTATCAAACTCAATTTTAATTACTGCATGATCAAACACAAATTAATGATAACTTTTTTATGGACATACGTTTTCTACCTTTTCACCGTTGAAGCGAACATATCAAAAGTGTATAATAATTTCTTTCAATCTTCTGAAATATAAAACTGTTTCTTGTTCTTGTAGATATGCAGAGATTTGCTAGCTAGTTGATCAATAGTTAGTGTAGCTCTTATAACTAAAGATTTTGGAATAATTAATATAATATGAGAAATGTTAATAAGTACTTTTAGAACACTTGATAATAGGATTAAAATAGAAAAAAAAATTAGAATTTATGTATTCAATAAATTAAAACATCAAAAAGTAATTTTTTTTAAATAAAAGTTATTAATTGTTTTTATTTTTTAAATTTTTAACAAATATCTTTATGTCCTAAGGACATTTATTAACTAGACCAAATAATATATAGCCCGATGGATTGAGATGCCACCATGTGAAATAATGCATTTCAGTGAACTGTTTGCTTGTCTTCATATATAGTAGTCTCTTCCTTTTTGACGCAATCATTTATAGTCAACTAAAAATATATAATCATCTTCATGTCCGATTTTTTTTTTTTTTTGATGATAATTTTCATGTCCAAATAAAGTTTAAAGAAAGTCTTTCGCAATTTTCTTGAGGCCAATTCAATATCTAACAAAAGTAATATTAAATTAATTCTTGACATTTTTTTATAGAGGAATAATTAGTCTTTCTATTACAACGAGTCAAAGACTGACCTTTTATAAAAATATCAAAGATTAATTTACATATTATTTTTTGTCAAAGATTAAATTGTAACACAAAGAAAAAGAAATTATGAAGGATCAAAATGAGTCTTTATTCTTAAAAAAATGCCATTTTATTAAAAATAAATTGTTGCAAGCAAGTATATAAATACTTTTTTTCCCATGTAACCAAATCAACAATTGTGTTACATGTATTTTTATATGATGTCTAGATACAATGTGAGATTATATATGTTGATATTTCAATTGTGGTTAAGAGTATTCGCATTATTTGAAAAAGTATACGGATAAGAAGACTCAAAACTCAATGTTTTAAGGTTTTGGGTAACAATGTGTCAACTTTCACTTGTCTGGTTGTTATTAGTCTAATATGATGATTCAACTCGGCGAGGCTTCACTTTATGGTCAAATAGTGGTATCAAAGTCTAATTTAACTAGGGGAGTGATAGAGATTTCTAGTGTTGGATCAAGGACATATATAGTCTCACAATTGATAGAGGCATTATTGTGATGTGTCAAGTATGAGTTAAAGTCTCACATTGGATAGAAGAGTTGAGGTTGAATAACATATAAGTGAGGATACTCATACTCAATATTTTAAGGTTTTGAGTGAAAACAGGGTCGTCTTCAACAATTCGAAAGCCCTGTTGTATTTTAAAGAAGAATAATTATATTTTTTTGGGAAGCTAAGTTGAAGGAGAAATTAGGCCCAAAATTCAAATCTCCTCCCATTAAACCAAAAAACAGAATTCTTGGGTGTTCAACCCAGGTCACCACACCTATTTGTAGGTGTACTCTCTCCCACCACTAGACCAACAAACCAATACGTTAAATCTATTAACGCGACTTGTATATATTTAATTTTTTCAGACCTTATATATAAAAAAAATAAAATTTAGGCCCCCAAAATTTGGAGGCCTTGTGCCATGGGCCTGGATGCTCTTGCTTTGGGTCGTCCCTGAGTGAAGATATAGTGTTCAATCTCATATGTGTGATTGATGTTAGTCTAATGTGATAATTCAAAGTAATGAGACTTTCCTTCATGAGCAAACAATATAATGTCAAAGTAACACTACTCAAGTTTATATATGGCGTTATATGATTTAAGTAACCTTTTGTTGTGGGTGTCCTTTCAGTTACAAAATATTATGATATGTCAAGTGTGAGGTTAAACAACATCTAAGTGAGATTACCTATAGATCTAATGTCTTAAGATTTTTGATGAAAATGTGGTGTTCAATATCACTTTTGTGGTTGCTCTTAGCCTAATATGATGATTCAACTCAACGAGGCTCCCTCTCATGGCTGAACAGAGGTATTAGAGTCAGATTCGACTTTGTGATGTTTTAACATACAAATGAGATGACATATAAACCTAATCTCTTAAGGTTTTTGACGAAGATACGATGTCCATCAATGTTGTCAAAATTGCATGTCAAAACGTAAAACTACCTAATTTTACGTTTTACGAGTGAATTTTCGGTTAAATAGGTTGTAACATCAGTTTTGAGTGAAATATAAATTTATCCAAATTATTTTATTTTAGTTTTACCCAATTTAAAAGTTTTTTTTTATGGATTTGTTTTAACCTTTAATAACTTTAAAAACTTTCCTTAAAAAAAAAACTTTCGAAACTTGTCAATCTTTTGTTTCTTTTAGATGTTTTTATGATTTGGTGGGATAGTTTATGTTGTTTGATACATGCGTCTTATGAGAATAACACTTTATTATAATGATTTTGTATATTTTTGTTTTATAATTAAGTTGAAATTTTAAAATATTGATGCATCTATAATAATATATAAGTATACATGTTATTGGTGAAATGCTTTCATAGGAACAAACCCAAATTAAAATCTTTTGGGCACACTTACACAATTACATTTTTATTTAAAGATTAAATGGTTTGATAATGTTGAATGACAAGACTAATTTAGTTTTCTTTTAATTTCTTCCTTTATTGTGTGTGTGCCCAAATAATTTAATTTGTGATTGTGCCTATGTAAGACTAGCCCCATGTTATTGTATGTAGGTAAATTTATACAAGTTGATTTCACCATAGCGAAACAAGTTGACGTAAAATTTGATTTAACAATATTTATTTCAATTTCATTGGTGTAATTGTTTTTAATTCAATGTGATGGTCCATCAACTCAATTACACGCAGTCTCATCACCCAACATAAAAACATTCATTTGATATACTATCCTCACCTCACATGCAAATGCAATGTCTTTGGGAAGTCACCATCTGATCCGCGTGCTAAGAAACTTCTGGGTGTTTTTATTGACAGAAACTTTCTGGTTATGATCATATGATATGCACCTGCTAAAATTTATTTATTTTTATTACAACACCTGCTATGAATTTAATTATGAAATTGAAAGGTATGTGCAATAATTGACAGACATAAATATCAAACCAAAAAACTAAATAACCAATTGTTTTTTCTCAATACATTTTTTTATAACATTTTTTTTTTTTGAGAAAACATTATTTTATAACATTATTCTCATATTAATTTGACAAATTCTATGGTACACCTACAAATATGAGTGTATTGATACACCAAATTAATAAATTAATAGTTAAAAGTGTTATTTTTTGAAGAGAAAAATTATTTTCTATCACCTATAATTAATTCTTATTTACCAAAAACGTCAACAAAATAAAATTTAATTTTTCTGAATTTTTAGTACTCATAATAGAGAATTTTGATTATCTTTTACAATAAAATGTAAAAAAAATTAGTATGATTTTTATAAACAATGAAATGATGTTTTTTCTTATGAAATGACATTTTCTAAAATATAAATATCAACAAATAACTCTTTATTCCATAAAAATAATAGTTAATTTAAAGATTTTTGAAGTAGGGGTACCGATACACCTTAATTTACAGATGTACCATAAAAGCTCCCTACTAATTTATACACACTAATTGAGGACATGCTGATGACATCATTGGTGGGTTTACTATATCTTTATTATATATACTTTTATTCTAAACTACGTTTTGCTTATATGTCACCTCACAAATGCCTCTTTTCTAACTTATTTTCTATAAGAATTTACCATGTGGCTCTCTCTTTTCTTTTTTTCTCATTTTTATCTATTTATACTAAATAATATTTATATTTATATATATTCATTCTTATATTTATTATGTAACTTGCCAATTGAGCTTTGTAACTTTCCACTATCCATTCTTACATCTATTCCACTACATGTGGCTCTTTTTTTCGATTGATTTTTTCATTTACCAGTTACAAATTCATTGACCTCAATTTATTATATAACTTCCGTAAAAAGAATAGTATAAAAAGGTGAAGAGATGGATCCCTTTTAATGTTTTACTTTGTAACTTCTTCATAGTTCAACCTTATAAAATTCTTTTTAGCCTCTCGGTTCAACAATAGTATAAAAAGGACGGTGAGTTAAAATATATATGTACCTTATGTACAACCTTTGAACATATAGGCGTGTGAAATTTCAATCAATATTTGTTGTACGTATTGTCGAAGAAGAATCTCAAACTTCTGTGATCTCATTGTGAACCTTTTTCCCCTTCAAATTCAGCAAGTGAGACAATTGCAGAGCATAGTTTATATTTTTAATTTTAGAACCTAGCCCTTCATACTTGATACAAAAATATTGCCTTTGTTTCCAATATCTTTCGTCTATGTGGTGTAATTAGTATTTTATATACTGTGTATTCTATATGCTGATTAATTTGTAGGTTTTAAAGGAGTGCAAATGGGGTGATAGCATATCACATAAAGTGCATCAGAGGACCATATATAGTGTTTGCGCGTGTATTTTAAACTACACTTTGTGTATATATCACCTCACCGATGTCCCTCTTTTTAACTAATTTTCTAAACATTCACTATGTGGCTCTCTCTCTTTTGTATTTATTGTTAAATATCTACCTATGATCATGCTCATAATTCTTAAATATGTAAATGATAATTGAGTGAGCTTTGTACTCCTTTCACCATCCATTAATTAAGGGGAATGTGATAATAATAATAATTTTATCAAAAAAAATGATAATATTAAAAATAATAGTAACAATAATGAAATTATATTTAAAAGTATAGTAAAAAATGTGTGGTTATTTAATTATATGGTACGTATGGTACTATTTTTTCGGACATATGTCTTTCGTTAATATTTTTTTTAAATTTGGTTTTCATCTGCCATTTACAAATATATTGATTTCAATATTTATTATATATCTTCCGTTTAATTTGAGAAAAATAACTACTAACTCATTGAGTAATTATTCTAAAAAAAAAAAAACTCATTGATTAGTTATGAAGGGTGAAGAGGTGCACCAATCTATCTATCTATCTTTGAATTTTAAACTTGATCAATTATGGGTTATTTCAATTTTTTATAAATTAATTTCTTTGACTCAATTTAAAATAAAAATTTGATGAAATCTAAATAAAATTCACTATTTTTTCATAAGGCTAAATTAGATTAAAATAGAAGGAAAACAACAAAAGTATGAGAGATAAAATAATC
Source organism: Medicago lupulina (assembly GCA_958299785.1). NCBI lineage: Eukaryota > Viridiplantae > Streptophyta > Magnoliopsida > Fabales > Fabaceae > Medicago > Medicago lupulina. The sequence goes on along the minus strand of OY283143.1, from coordinate 1,708,936 downwards.
CCAAGAAAACAAAGGAAACTAAGAAGTTTTTATAGAAATCCACTATTTTCTATTGATTAAAAACATATGGGACACTTGACTCTTTATTTATTAATTTTTTATGGGGGTAGTGAGGATGTTAGAAAATTGTCTTGGATCAAATGGGACACTGTTTGCTTGAAAAGGGAGAATGGTGGTTTGGGGGTGAAACGGTTGAGGGAATTTAATATTTCTTTATTGGGTAAATGGGTGTGGAGGGTGTTGGAGGATAGGGAGAGTCTGTGGAATGTGGTGTTACGCGCGAAGTATGGTGAGGTTGGAGGGAGGGTGTGTTTTAGTGAGGGGGTGGGCTCGATTTGGTGGCGTCACATAAACCATATTCGTTCTGGTGTGGGGATGTTGGATACTAGGTTGTTGATGGACAACATTGTGCGGAAGGTGGGTGATGGGTGTCATACTCTGTTTTGGGAGGATCCGTGGCTGGATGATGTTCCGTTAGCTGTGATTTTTTCTAGGCTTTTTGAGTTGTCAAATTTTAAATTAGCTACGGTGAGGGAGATGTTTATGTTAGGGTGGGGGGCTGATGGGGGTGCGTGGAGGTGGAGGCGGAGACTGTTTGCATGGGAGGAAGAATTGGTGGGGGAGTGTGCGGGGCGTTTGGCTAACTTTGCTTTGCAGGTTAAGGTCTCAGATAGGTGGGAGTGGAAACTCCATTCGACGAAAAGATATTCGGTGCGATCGGCTTATTCGTTTTTAACGAAGGTGGATTCTAACATTGTTGAAGATTTCAATCAATTTTTATGGTTGAAAGCGGTTCCGTTGAAGGTTAACATATTTGTTTGGCGTCTCTTCCTGAATAGACTTGCTACAAAAGATAACTTGCGTAAAAGGAATGTCATTGATTCCACTCTTTTGGCTTGCGTGACTTTGTGTGGAAACGAAGAGGATAGGGATCATCTGTTTTTTAATTGTGATCATTATGGACGTCTTTGGCTTTTGATCTCTCAGTGGCTTGGTATTGTTACAGTTTTGAATGGTAACTTATACTCTCATGCTAACCAATTTTGTGCTCTTGGAGGGTTCTCAAAAAACTCTAGGACAGGTTTTACTGTTATTTGGATTTCGGTTTTGTTTGTCATCTGGAAAGATAGAAACAGGAGAATTTTTCAGAATCACTCTGATCATCTTGAAGCTCTTCTTGAAAGGGTCAAACTCCAAACTTTTTGGTGGTTGAAAGCGAACTACGTTATGTTCCACTTTGACTATCCCTATTGGAGGAATAACCCTTTATTTTGCATTCAGTCTGTGTTGTAATGTCTGTTTTTGTTTCTTTGGCTGTTGATTGCCTTTCTCTTTTGTAAATTACACTGTACAGCTCTCTTAGGCATACCTTATGCTTGAGGGACTGTTTTGCTTCTTTAATATATTTTTCTTAGTTTCTTCAAAAAAAAACATATATTGCAATAGAAACTATGTCCCAAACTATTCAACTCCACTTCTATTTGATTTTTATAAATAAGTGAATACACAATATCTGAATCAAAATTGAATTTTATCAATCTCCCCATATTCCATATTCAGTTGGCAAGGAAAAAAAGTTAAAAATATTTCTAAGTCTTTTTTTAAATAAAGTAATAATTCAACACACCTAAAAAAAAGTTTTTTTATAATAAATAGTATTAAAAAATGTCTAATCAAACTCGTACAACGCACGGGTAGTGATATTGTAGTATGTAAATAAGATAAGTTAATTAAATTTAGCAGTGTTAGATAGACAAGGAATTGAAATATTCTTTTAATAACAACTAGAAACTGGACCCATGCCCGCATGGGTTTATTGCTAAAAAAATGACATACGGATAATAAAATGCAATATATAATTGGTAACGGTGAAAAAATAATAGATGATAATCCAGAGTAGACAAAATAAAACGCTCCATAAAATGTATAAAATCTGAAAAATATTATAAAAGAAAATTCGGTAATCCTATCAATAATTCGGTAAGAGAATATAAAATTTTTAGTAAATTGGCATGTTGTTTCATCGCAGATTGCGAAATACTTCATCATATACGACGTTAGAAGTCACATTGGTATCTTCACCATCTTCATCCGTGATCAATATCTTTAGTCCTTCTCTGGATGTAACTCTTGAAACAGCAACATACAACTGTCTGTGAAAAATTACAGGTGTTGGTAGATATACACCAACATGTTTAAGCGACTGTCCTTGACTTTTGTTAATTGTCATTGCAAATGATACTGACAAAGGGAATTGTCTTCGTTGAAACTTAAAGGGAATCCTGACATCTGAAGGCGATAACCTGGATACAAAAACCTGTTCACCAACATTACTTCCGGAAATGACCCTCCCCTCAATGACGTATCTTCCCATCCTAGTGATAACCAATCTGGTTCCATTGCATAATCCATATCGTGTATCTATATTTCTCAACAACATAACTAGCATACCAACCTTTAACCTTAATTTGTGATTAGGAAGTCGAGAAGCAGTGATGGTGTTGAGGAATTCAGGTGTATGAACATTGTCAATATGATCATCGTTTAAGTTACGATGAATAGGTGAATCATAACTCAAATAAACCTTCTCCTCATCTGGAACCATGTCCAACATATAGTCGTTGATCTTCTCGACTATGGAATTTTTTGTTGTCAATATAGCTCTATTTTGAAAGTAACCTATGTCACTCATGCTCTCCAAGATGTTAGGATACGTGCTTTCAACAATAGCAGCAAGAGAAACTCCTGCGCTTTCTATGAGCAAATCTGACGGAATAGCAATGGTCTTGTCCACTTCATTGTCTTTCCCTATTCGTCCATTGCCTATACTTAAAACCCATTTTGAAAATTGTCTTTTTTCCTCCATGTCTACTACTGACGAACCAGACAAAAGCCTCATGTTCTTAGTCAAGGTAAGAACCTCACAATAATTCCATAGTTTTGAAGAATTGATAATAGCATGAACGATTTCTGGTCTTGTGCTTTTAGGAATTACAGGTACAAAGGGATGTATTTGTTTCTCTTGTCCACCTCCTTCATAACGTCTCTGAAAGAACGATCAAGTGCTTCAAAGTAAAATTTGTGCATCATCAGAGCCTCATCCCATATTACTAATCTTGCTTGGACTACCAACTGAGCCAACGGGGTATTAGGTTTGACATTACACGTGGAGCATTCATCGATAATAAAGGGAAGGCCAAATCTCGAATGTGCGGTTCTACCTCCTCGTATTAATAATGCAGCTATACCACTCGAAGCAACTGTTAAAACTATTTCCCCTCTTGACTGTATCGCTGCCGACAATTCAGGTGTATGATCAAAAAGTTACCAGTTAAGCAGTGGTATGAGAGAAAAGTTGTAAGGTCACGTCGTTCCATTTGCAAACCTCTAAATATCAATAGATATGATTCTTGAGATGTGTGTGAAATTTACCACGGGTTAAGGTTTATTTTAGAGAAACACAATTTAGGGTTTGGCCAAGTTATCATGGAAATTAGGGTATCATATAAGTCTACAAAATATTGTCAAAAAAAAAAAAAAAGATGCATTTTTTTAGTATCAAAGAAGTGTATAAAAAAAAGGCAAGAGGATAGGAACGATGCATTTTTTTAGTATTAAATAATTGTACAAAATACTTTGTCAAAAAAAAGTGTAGAACACAAAATAAGAAAATTAGTTAAAAAAAACTAAGATTAATAAGAAGAAAAGAAAAAAAAAATATATGCAGAAGTCTATCGATATGTTTAGCCTTTTTTCTTTTTGCTATTTATGAATGGATTTGTTTAGGCTTTTTTTTTGCTATTAATAAAAACATATTTGATGCATTTTGAGAGGCAAAATTTTAAGATAGATTTGTGCAAACCTAAAAAGCATTATGGAGGAAAAAATTAGGGGTTAAGGTTTTTTTTAGAGAAACACAGTTTAGGGTTTGGTATATATGGCCAAGTTATCATAGAAATTAGGGTATTATATAAGTCTACAAAATATTGTAAAAAAAAATGCATTTTTTTAGTATGAAAGAAGTGTACAAAAAAAAAAGGCAAGAGGATAGGAACAATAGATTTTTTTTAGTATTAAATAATTGTACAAAATATTTTGTCAAAAAAAAATGTAGAACACAAAATAAGAAAATTAGTTGAAAAAAAAAACTAAGATTAATAAGAAGAAAAGAAAAAATATATATATATATATATATGTAGAAGTCGATATGTTTAGTCTTTTTTTTTTTTAATTTTTGCTATTTATGAATGAATTTGTTTAAGTTTTTTTTTTTTTGCTATTAATAAAAACATATTTGATATTTGATGCATTTTGAGAGGCAAAATTTTAGGATAGATTTGTTACAAACCTAAAAAGGATTATGGAGGAAAAAAATTAGGGTTAGACTTAACAAAATTAATAAATAAGGATTGATGTTATCTTACTATATTAAATGGAACACAGTTCTGCTAGCAAACCCTAGCCAAACCCTATCCCAATCCTTCACATTTTAACCTGCAAGCCCTTTTGGAGCCAAAACCTAGAATTTAAAAATGTCAAAATGACACCATTGCCCTTTAGGTGATAAAGTGGACGGTGCACTCTGCTCAAAATCCTCTGAACATTTTCTTCTCACACGTTTCCTCTGCATGTTCAACAAAACAGGTTACTTTTTCCTCTTTTCTTCCTTCTCCTTCTACAAAATTCTCTCCTGACCCTTGCTCGTCCAAATCATCTTACTATATTAAATGGAACACAGTTCTGCTAGCAAACCCTAGCCAAACCCTATCCCAATCCTTCACATTTTAACCTGCAAGCCCTTTTGGAGCCAAAACCTAGAATTTAAAAATGTCAAAATGACACCATTGCCCTTTAGGTGATAAAGTGGACGGTGCACTCTGCTCAAAATCCTCTGAACATTTTCTTCTCACACGTTTCCTCTGCATGTTCAACAAAACAGGTTACTTTTTCCTCTTTTCTTCCTTCTCCTTCTACAAAATTCTCTCCTGACCCTTGCTCGTCCAAATCATCTTACTATATTAAATGGAACACAGTTCTGCTAGCAAACCCTAGCCAAACCCTATCCCAATCCTTCACATTTTAACCTGCAAGCCCTTTTGGAGCCAAAACCTAGAATTTAAAAATGTCAAAATGACACCATTGCCCTTTAGGTGATAAAGTGGACGGTGCACTCTGCTCAAAATCCTCTGAACATTTTCTTCTCACACGTTTCCTCTGCATGTTCAACAAAACAGGTTACTTTTTCCTCTTTTCTTCCTTCTCCTTCTACAAAATTCTCTCCTGACCCTTGCTCGTCCAAATCATATGGTTCAACCTCCATCACTTTACCCTTCTCTCTCAACCCATTTTCGTTTTCTCACAACAGAGCAATTTCTTCTTCCTCCTCTCTCAACCCATTCAGTTTTTCCTTCACAAACCTGAGCGCTCTCTCAACCCATTCTTTTAATTTTAGTTTCAATTATGTGCTAAATTGCTGAACCCTATGCCTTTTTGCTGAATCTGATTGTGCTGTGCAGGTTGTAAGATTCAAGGAATGGATCGGGTGTTGGCAAAAGTGAGTGGTTACCATGATTATCATTGAATGTCAATATGTCATTTTGATTGTTTGGAATCTGTATTTGAATTTATGGTTTTTTGTTTTAATTTTGGTGATTTCATAGGGTGCACAAAATGTGTTTGAAAAAATGTTGCTGTGAATTCTCATAACCATTAGCATCATCATCACCAAGGTTTGATGTTGCTTTTTTATTTTTATTTTTTTATCCATGAGTATTTCATTTGATTATTTGTTTTTGCCATAAACTCAACCCATATCCTGCATAAACCAAACCCATATCCTACATAGAAAGTTTCAGATAATATCCCTTGATTCATGAGTATCCAGCTCTACCAAATCAATATTCTTCTTAATCCATTAACTCTGATGTCTTGCAAGTATCTTATTCAAATTTTACATTTCTGTTTGTTATTGTATAGAAAATGAGAGTTTCCATTGACACAATCAGAGATGTCGACGATTCGAAGGAGACGTGGAGGTTTGATGTGCGTATTCTTGGTGTGTGGAGCATGGTCAACAACAAGGTAACATGCATTTAATAATCGAATTTCACTGTTATAGTTTCATTGTTATAGTTTGTTTTTATACATGATTTGTTTATAGTGATAAGAATAAATTTTGTTCCATATTGTTATATGTTTTTTCAAAATATAACAAAAAAACGAAATTTGTAAAAAATCAACTTGAATGAAATCGTGTTGAACAGAAGAAGCAATTTTATGTTTATTGTAGTGAAAATTTTGTGTAATTTGGTGTTGCAGTGAAAAAGCAATTTTTTTTTGCAAAATATGGGTGAAAAAATTGAATTTGTTTCAAGTTTTAAGGAACAAATAAATTCATCAAGGTAGCTCCATACTAATAAAACTAAGAAATATTTTTATGTCAAAAATCTAAGAAAACTAGCAACATGAATGAGAATTTATGAGTGAACATATGCATACTAACCAATAAATTTGCAACATGAATGACTGTTTAATCTGTGTATTAAACAACTATCTCTTTATCTGTGTCAAACTTCAGCCGGTGACACTCAATTGTTTGGATTATTATTATTTATTTATTTAATTTTTTGCTGAAATTTGTTGATTGTTGTAGGTTCAGCGAGATCAAAACTGGGATCGATTGGAGCAATGAAAGGTGCGAATTCGCGGTCATCTTCAACAACTTCATCATCTAAATAGTTTCATGGAACCTCCAATCATGCTCCAAGTTCGCCAGCGTCTTTGTCCATGCGTAGGAAGACGTAACAGTTTCATTTAGAAGTTGTACCATTGGATTCTCATAAAACCAAAGAGAATGTAACAGTGACGGTTCAGTTTCGGTCTTTCAAGTAAGTGATTGTGAATTTTGTTATTGTGTTGTGTTATTGTTGTTTATATTAATTTGATTGAGGTGTGGTGTATTATGTGTGCGACAGTGTGAGGGAAATTCGTCATGGTGTAGAGATTGCTTGGTATGCAGATGGCGATTTTGTAGTGCGAAATGAGTATAATCCGTCCGTAGCTTATGCTTACGGTAAAAATATGTCAAACTCATATTTGTTAATAGGTATTTTATTGTTTAAATTTGTTAATCTGGTATTTAGGTTGAAGCATTGAGTGCTTTTGTTTTGAGATTGAGTGTACATGATCGAATAGAATACTTATAGAATGTTAGTCACCTTGAAGTGTTGAAGAATTTCATGTTGATTTAATTGGAGTCGGAAGATAATTTTGTGTTGAGTGAAGTTGTCACTTTCTTCTCCTACTTTCCATGACTCTTTTTCTTATACACATTTTCAAGCAATTTGAGATTCATGAAATGCCACAAATTGTTCCAAATATCTTTTTTAAATGTACTATTATTTTGTTGCTTTTTTACTTTTGCATCCGTCATATGTTTGATTTAATGCTTATGTGAACTTTCACCCATAACTTTTGCTTTCAAGCAATGCCTTAAAAATTGATTTTGAGCATGAACTACTCATTATATCATTGTTCAATACATTGAATCATTCATTTTTGGCTAAATAGTTTTTTTCATACGTATTTTGTCAAGTGCAATCTACTATACATTCTTTCGGCTCCAAGTATGTCTTAAAAAATGTAATTTACTTTCCGAATTCATTATTTCAACCCACCTTATAATTTTTTCTCTATTTGTGTTTTTATTTTATTTTCTTGCTCTTATAGATTACTTTTTGAATATTTTCCCCCAGTTTTTTATGTTCTAAATGCTAATTGCCTGATCTTGCTATATGAGAGTTGCAAGGATAACTGCCTGCCTAACCTTTTTTTCTTTACTTCACACTCCATTTTTCACATGTTAATTACCTAATTTATTTTTTAATTCCATCTAAATGAGTGCTTTGTTTCAATGATTATGTACTGTTTTTATCTACAAAATAAAAATTGTAGTGCTTTGTAAATGAGTGCTTTGTTTCACATGGTGTCTTTATCTACAAAATTACATATGAAATATGTAACATCTGCTGCAAGAAAGATCAATAAAGGTTCATTTCTCATTACTTATTCTCTATTCAATTTCCATTTCTATGGTTTTTTAATAATTTTAGCACTCAGCAAAAAGGCTTTTCCTTTAGATATATAACAATATTATTGGGTTTTAAACAATGCAGTGTAGCATAAAACATTCTATATGTTTCATGTATGAAATGCTATCGTCAGTCTTACCCTTTTCCTTTTGTTTGATTTTTTTTTCCTATTTTCCTTTTTGGAACAATGACATATTACAAGTCAAGTGTGTGAACAATCATAACATATGCATTAGAAGGAAACTAAGTCACAACATTTTTGCAGACTTCGCTCTATCTTTTCTATATGTTGACCTGATAGTAGATGTTCTAAGGCTCACACTTGGTTTTTTGAAAGCAAGGTATCTCCATTTGATTTTTTTGTTGATTTAAATAATTAAGATTTTAACTTTTAATTTTCACTAATAGTGTTTGTATTCTATAATGTTTTTGTTATCAATGTTTTAATTGCTTGATCATTGTAGTACCCATGTGTAAGTGTTTATCAAGTAACCCTCTCGCGCACATGCTTTTGATCATTGTCGCTGTTTCACATCTCAGTGGGTTCGAGTGTTGATCAATTTCTTATGGCAAATGACATGGAACAGGCTGAGGGCGGGATTGCTCCATCTAAAGGGTTCATTTTATTTTCAGTTGCATTGTAGATTCAGCTTTGTTAGAGAAATTTTTTTGCAACCCCTATGAGTTTTTTTTTTTTTTTTATGCTTTGTTAGTCTCCCTGTCCCAATTCTTAACTGTCCTTTCATCTATTATCAGTTCCAGGACTCGGTTTTGATGAGTTTTCACAGAGATTGCGTAGAAGCGTGTTTGCATTGCGCACGTATGACTTGGAATTGGATAATAACATCGTAAGTTATAATCCCTTTGTTAGTAATTACCTTATGAGTTACCTCCTTTCTAATAAAAATATCAACTCCATTGTTATGTGCAGACAAGAGGAAGATTGCCAACGCAATTGGTAAGTGAGTTCGGTTACCAGATTGGTAGAAGTGTTGTGTTGCAAGATCCGAATGGGAATCAGATTGAGGTCTCAGTTAAAAAGGAGTATGGAGATTTATTTTTTAAAGATGGATGGATGGGCTTGCTAGATTTTTACAAGCTTATAGTTGGTGCTTGGTTGACCACTTCTTACTGCCACAATGGCCTTTTCTTCATCAGAGTGATAAATAGGAGCAGAATAGAGATAAAGTATATTAAGTACACACCTCCATTGAAATAGAAGCTTCCACAAATCTCAACTGATGGACCTGCCATTCCTCATCACTCATGGATGAATTGCAAAAATGATAAGGCCTATATGAATCAACTACATGGTTAAAAATGCTTTTTGTCAGTAGCTATTTTTTTTGTATCTATAGAAAAAAAAGTAGTTACTTAACAAGCAGGTGAATTTTATTTATGTCATTGGATGTTGTCACCATGTGGTAGCTGCTAGCGTTCAGTTTTATATGTTCAATTCTGCATTATTCTATCTCATGTAATGCATGAGTTTGTTGTAGCATATGCTATTCTTTAGGACATATTAAGGTCCTCTTTGGCTCCTCTTCTGTTAAGCATAATTTCTCTTTAATTATTGTAATAAAATAAAGAGCTGACTCGATAAATTTGTATATGAATTTAGTTAATACACAAAAGCATTTTTTTTCTCATGTCCCATATCTGTCTCTAACCGTTTACCATTAATTATACATCTAATATGATCTTGGACACAAGAGATTTTGAAATCAACCTAAAGCAGCCCTATTCTATAACTTATTCAAAAGAAACACATATGATAATCGATTGGCTGAAGAATGACCTGAATATGTGATGGTGAATCAATTAATTGACTCAAGAATCATAATATGATTATGGACAAAAGATTTTGTAATCAACCTAGAGAAGACCTACCCTATAGTTTATTATACATCTATGTATGATCATGGACAAAAAGAGATTTTGTAATCAACCTAGAGCACACCTACCATATAGCTTATTGTTAACACCATATATCCAAACCTCCTGTGTAATAAAAATGATCCATCCTTCTTCAAAGATAGAGCTATATTGACCCCCCAAAATTCCATTGTTGACACAATAAATGACGATGTATTGGATTTTATTCCTGGTGAGGAGAGAACTTATTTGAGTTGTGATTCTCCGTGCAATGACAATTAATAAAAGTCAGGGACAGTCACTTAATCATGTTGAAATTTATTCGCCACAACCTGTGTTCTCACATGGTCAATTGTATGTCGCCGTATCTCGAGTCACTTCCAGAAAGGTGCTAAAGATATTGTTGCTTGATGAAGATGGCAAGGATACTGATATCACATCTAATGTAGTTTACAAGAAAGTTTTTCAGAATGAATTCGATAGCTAACCTCAACTACTTCGTGTTTCGTGTTGTGGCCGTTTTGATATTTAACTGGATTTTGCTCTCTTTTAATTATATGGCTTTCAAATTATGTATTGTTCATGTATGTTCACTATGAAGTATTTATTCCCGCATTTCTACTGTATTGTATCCATTATTGACCCGTGAGATAGCACGGGTGGGCGTACTAGTTTTTTCAGAATCCACTCCCATTCCGCCAGCCATTTTTAAAACAAGAACTGTATGGGAAAAAAATACCCTTAATTACGGTGGTGTTTTAAATTACACAGGGAAAGGTATGCTTCAAAGTCAATTTGTTTATTTTTTGTGTGGTGAAAGTCAATTGGTTTTATAGATTATTTCTTTAAAAAAAAAATGTTAACCAGTGTCTCCGGGGCATTGATTAAGGAAATAAATATAGTAACTTATGCATTGAAAATTGTATAATCAATGCTTTAAAAGTCAAAAAAATATTATTTTAAATTTATTTTTTTCTTTTTTAGATACATTAACCAGTGCTCTGGGGCACCGGTTAACATTACAATTTTTTTTTATAATGTTTACTAATATTATCATTATCATTCCTAGTCATATATAGGGTGGATATGGGCTAGGCTGAGCCGGGCTTTGTAAGGCCTAAGTCTGGCCTACTTCAAAAATTATAGGCCTGAGCCTGGCCTATTACCCATCATAGGCTTATTTTCAAGGCCTGATGAAGCCCGAAAGCCTATTTAAAAGCCTATTTTACACTAAGGCCTATGAACATCTATAAGCTTACTACTAAATAGGCCAAAACTTATGAAGGCCTAAAGCACACAAATACTAACGAAGGGTTAATCACACCAATATACCTGCTACTAAATAGCCAAATCATATGAAAGCTTGAGTTTATAAAAATAAAGCATCAACATTATCAATAATGAAATGTATTTTATATATAAAAAGCTTAATAGGCCGGCCCGACGGACTTAATAGGCTTTTTTGTAAGCCTTAGCCTAACCTATTTAAGTAAATAGGCTTTGTAAAAAGCTTGAGCCTGACCTTTTTATTAAACGAGCTGTGCCGAGTTAGACTTTAAATAGGCTAGGTCATAGGCCCCTGTCGGACGACCTGGCGTGTCCCCACCCCTAGTCATATATAACTCAAACATTCAATTTGATATCAATGATAAAAAAATTGTTACTAAGCATAATCAACAGTAGTTTTCGTATACGTATGTGAGAATTTGCAGAGGTGATTGCATTTAATATTTGACACACCTAATATTGTTTCATATTATCAAGTATACACCAAATATGTGTCAAAAAATAAAAAAGTATACTCCAATTATTTGATCTATATGCTCTGAGCTTAGGATCATGAAAATATCTGTTAGATAGTTCTTCTGTCACTCTCTTATCGACAAATGACTTAATAAAACATTCAATTTTAAAATTATCTATTCTTCAAAGTTCACTCTTAGAGTATCATTTTGTTGAACCGATATTAAATGTCATTTGATCGTAATGACGACTTCAACTTAAATACATTGTCTGCTTAAAATAAAGAGGAAAAAGATTAGTTAGGCTCTGTAACTACTTTATTCTTCTTTTCTCATAAGCAATGATCTAATGAGAGTGTGCTCAGCCTACACCTCTCTTCACTATAAATGAAACTTAAACACTCTTCAATCGTTAACAAGTTCCATTTCTCTCTCTCTGTGTAGCCTTGTTCGTCATGAATATATCCTTTCTTTATAGGGGTTTCATGCGCACACAATTAAATGAAGCTCTTATGTCGTTTATTTTTTAGATAGGATATATCAAAGGTTAATCATTCATGGTCGATAAATTATTTGAGTATGTATATGTCATGTTAACGTGTGTCCTAAAAATATGAGTTAATGAGACAAAAAATATTTAAACATTTTTTTTGAGGAAAAAAATATTAAAACATAAATATTGTATTAAAAAAACAAATTTTTAAACTTTTAAAATATTGGAGGCAAAATTTCCAAGATTACTTTATATATCTGACTTTTTAACTAGTGCCAAGAACATAATAAACATTTTTTAAAAATATTTTAAAATTGTTTGGTGAACAAAAATAATTTAAGTATCTCTTACATGACATCAACTTCATTGTATATCTCTCAAAACAAAACAAAAAAAAATCAACTTCATTGTATAATAATTATGCATGGTCGGGTGTGTCCATATAAAAGCCAAAATTAATAATCTTGTTTAGTTTTTTTTATTAGGAAATCTTGTTTAGTTTCTAGCTAGTGCAAGATTCCATTGATGAAACAATTGATATTAATAAGATTTTTGATTGATACAGTACTCTATTTCAATGTGACATATATATACTGTATAGAGGACACGGATCAATGTGGGTTGGGTTTCATATCAAGCCATTCAATTAGGTATCATTGGTAATCATATAGGTTTTGATTCCTCACTTGGCGCAACGATAACTTTCAAATATTGCTTCTTTCAACAACAACAAAAAAAGTATTAATTGCACGCCATCGATGAAGAGACGGTGGTTAAGATGATTGTTAGGTTGAATATGAATAGATATATAAATTACACTGCCATTTTAATCAATTCCACATGGTTTCCCTAAAAAAAATAAATCAATTCCACATGGTGAAACGGATCAACTACTGCTGTTTTGGTCCTGCCATCTTCACATGGAGAAAGTTATTCTCTAAAAAACAATCGATTTTTTTATTTTTAATGGTGATATTTGTACAATCATTTGTGATAATTATTGTGACAATTTATTTTTTTATTTTTATTGATAAAATATAATAAATAGAAAATAAAATAAACACATGATATAGATACAAGAGAGAAGGTTATTTATCATAAAATACTTATACAAATAAAATTTCTTATTTTTTAGAGAAAAACAATCGAAGTTGAAATTATATATCTCATATATTTTGTGTCTCAAAATAAGTTATTTATTTGACTATTCGGTACACGTTGAGAAGAGAACTTAATTAACGTCAGACAAAGTAAAGAACTTAATTAGTACTCCCTCCGTCTTAAATTATAACCAAAAAATCTTATTTTATATCTATTAAGAAAACTAAACCATGATAATTTAGAATACAGTTTCTTGTGTTCTTCTTGAAATTAGTTTTATAAGAAGATGTAAAAACAATTTTTAATGGTTACTATTAGTTATGGAAAAAATGAGAAGGAGGGCAAATTAAATGCAATTTGCATCTAATTTCACTTGAAAAAATGATTTTTAAAAATAATATAATTAAATATGACAAAAATTTGTCTTTTATTCTTATAATTTGGGATAGAGATGGAGTATTTCTCCTACCAAATGGAGTATTACACATGAATTCATCCAATGGTGTGTTCTTATGTTAATTAATGAGATCTAATAATGTGTTGTCATACTAATTAATGAGTATGATATACAATGATGTACATGAGTTATTAAAATCAAACGGATTTATTATTTCATGTAAAATAAAAGAATTATTAATATTCTAAAACATACAAAAAAACTTTTTTGACAAACATACAAAAGTTAACACCAAGTGTTTTGATCTAGATGTGAAAAAGCAGACCCCAGAAGTTTCATGTTCAGACTCCGCTAGTATTTTATCTTTTACGTATAATAGATTTAAAAAGTCATTTATATTTAATACAATATTTAAATAAAAATCATTTAATTTTATGTACTCTTTTAATTGTATATTTGATGCTTTTCTGCACAAAACCTAAACTCTTTTATAATGGAGTATGTCAGTACTCACGAAGGGCCATTTACGATATAATACTCCTATTTTTTACATTAACAAATGAGTGTTTCTTTTTTGAGTGTTTTTTTTCTTACCCTTCAATGGAACTAGATCCTCTCTAATCAATAGAGTCCAATGAATTTTTTACCATAGAAAAATTAAAGCTAAAAGACTTTGGTGATTAAAATTAACACTTAAAGGATGTGGATTGCCCCACACAAGAAAACATGAGAGTTTTTCACCCGTTTCCCCTCCAACCTTCCCTAAGTATCTTATTTTGGATTATAAAATAAAAAAGAAGTTTTAGATGATTTTTTAACGTGTTAATTATACGTTTTACGGATTATATAATATTAAATCCATATGATGCATGAAAAATTAATAGGGTGAAAAAAGAAACACCCTTAACATATTGTTACCTAAGTTTGTCGGGTTTGTCCTTAATCAAATCAAATGTTACATTAAAGTGATGCAAATTTAAGGTTCAATTTTCTCCGAAGAGAATAGTCAAGGAAACTCAAGACCGTTTTAGAATATATCACGTGTAAATTTATCTAGGAACACCGCATTGTGCTTATCCCTTTCTGTTAAAGGAAATCTTTATCCTTGCTTGTGCTTATCCCTTTGATGCACGTAATACTTTTACTATAAAGAAGAAGAAAAAATCTCTCAATTTTACTAGGTAGAAAGGCTGACCCCCTCAAATGAGCTTAGTTTCAATTGATATTATTGTCTCAACATTATTAATTTTATGATGATAGAACTGAATTATATTAACAATACAACTCTAAAACACATTGGTTTTATCCGCCCAATTCAATTGGTTGAAATTTAAATAGATTTTATTATCATAAATTTTTGTGAGATGGATTTTAAAAAAAATACAAAAACGTGTGTTGAAAAAAGTGTGTTAGAAATTGTGTTATTAATTATAAGTAAAATTTTACATTTTAGATTCATTTAATTAATGTTGTATATGTCTTTATTATAGAATCTAAATTGTTAATTTTTGCTTATAATAGTGGCTTGATGTATTTAACCAATACGTTCCCTCAATTCAACAAGAAATAAAAAAAATTGTTAGACACGTAATGCTCATTCAACTTTTGGCTTCAAATAATGTTTCTTGGATTATTGGTTGAAATAATCATACATTTGTCGTTCCATGTGTAATTCTTCAGTCATCTTATTGGAGTCAAACACAAATGGTGTCTCTTTTCCATCTTCCTCCAAGTCACTAGTGTGGACCCGACACAATAGAAGAACGGATGAAAACGCAACTATAATTGTGATCCAAAACGATGCAATAGGGAGCCTAACTCAAATCTTCCAAATACATCACCAATATTTCTTAGTTTTACACGGTAACACGATTGATGTAGACAATTTTTTTTTAAGAAGTTAAAATTGATTATATTACAGAAAGTTTGGAAATTTTAATATAAAAAGTGTCAAAACCCCAGCTGAAAGAGTCAAATACAAGTACAAGTAGTAATAAAGTTTGGAAGCCAAAACAATCTCAAAACCTGCCATGTTACAAAAATATTCTTAAACAAGGTAACAGATTCAATCACCATGAATGGTAGGAGAAAATAAAATTAGGACGATTTGCCTTCAGCCACCAGTAAGATTGAAGCTTAACTGTATCTAGCAATTGATTAAAAGAAGCTTCTTTTGGTGAAACATCCGAGCATTCCTTTCAAGCCAAATCACCCACACACATGATAGCCAAATAAGGTTAAGAGCTGAGTGTTTGCTATTAGAAAAACCGCTAAAGGTGCCAAATTGATATAAATGGTTTGACACGTTTTCAGGAAACACTATGTTGTAACCAAGCCAGTGAGAAATACCATACCAAAGCTTGCCAAAAAAATCACAAGAGAGGAATATATGCTTAGCATCTTCTAACGTACCGCATCTACCTACGCATAAATGAGCATTCGAATGTAAAATGTGTCTTTTGATTAGATTGTATGTTGTTGGTAATCTATCACGTAACAAACGTCAAGCGAAGAGACTGATTTTCAGGGGCACTTCCTTGTTTCAAATTTCTGTAATGTGAGTAACCGCCAAGTTGTTACTGGTTGATGTCAACATATGGTTATAAGCACTTGTGACATTATAACTGTTGGAGGCATGTAAGTGCCAAATCCACCTGTCAGGACGAGTAAGCTGCAAAACAATATTAGATAAAATATCACAACACTCCCGCACCTTCTCCTCTTCCCAAGCTAACAAACGACGCCGCCACTGCCAAGCTACACCCTCAACCCCCCACCCAAGAGAATACATTTCAGCCATCATTGCCATTTTATTAGTAGCAAGATCAAAAAGACGATTGAAACTATTCTTCAAAACTAACCCGTCAATCCAAGGATCCCACCAAAATAAAGTTTGGGCACCATCACCTACCTCCCGCCCCACATTATAATCAAACCACCGTCCACCTCCCACACCAGCCCCATTTTTAACATTTATGAAATTATTCCACCAAACAGAGTTAAACCTCCCCTCCTCAACGATTTTACCTCCTACCTCGCCGTATCTGGCTGATAAAACTCTATACCACAAACTCATATTCTCAACTCGCATCCGCCAACACCATTTACCAAGTAAAGCCAAATTAAATTCCCTAATCCTCCGCACTCCTAAACCGCCTTCCTCCTTTTTGGAACAAATAATGTTCCAATTAATCCAAGAAAATTTTCTAACCTCCTCACAACCCCAAAAAAAAAAACAGTTAAATAAAGATTCAATAGAAGAAATGATACATGCGGGAGCTTTGAAGAAGGAAAGAAAGTGGATCGGAAGAGAGGACAAGACAGACTTTAAGAGAACTAAACGGTCACCCAAAGAGAGATTTCTACTATTCCAACCCGATAATCTTGATTTAATACGATCAATCAACGCTTGCCAAAATTTTAATTTTCGAGGATCACCACCTATAGGCAACCCCAAATAAAGGAGGGGGCCCTACCCAATTTACAATTAAGAACAGAGACTGCCTCAGCCAACCAAGAGTCATGAATATTAACACCAACTAACATACTTTTGTGGAAGTTCACCTTAAGACTAGATGTCGCCTCAAAGAGAAGGAGCAGAGCTTTCAGAGAACGAATATTAGCCCAACTTTGTTCCCCAATCAACAAGGTGTCATCAGCAAATTGTAAATGAGTGATGGAGACATGATTATTGGTGCCCACCTTGTAGCCAGAAAATAGACCAGCCTCTACTAAAGCCTTCATCATGACATTCAAACCTTCAGCTGCTATTAAAAATAGAAAGGGTGAAAGAGGGTCACCTTGTCTCAGCCCACGTTCAAATTTGAATTCATATGTTGGGCTACCATTAACAAGGACATAAGATGTGGTCGTACTGATGCATTCCATAATCCACTTACGCCATAAGGTAGGAAAGTTTTTTTTTTCTCATGACGAATTCAAGGTAGGACCAATCAATGGAGTCAAAAGCCTTCTCAAAATCGACTTTGAATAAGAGCAAATCTTTTTTCAGGCGCTTAGCATCTTCCACAATCTCGTTAGCAATGAGAATACCATCAAGAATTTGGACGTAGACAAATTAACAAGACATAAAAGATAAATAAGTACAAAACCCCTCTCACAAAAAAGAAAATGCAAAACCAAACCTAAAGACAAAGACAAAATTAGAAATACAAAATTGTCTTTAAGATATAGATCAACTGACAATATTGATATTGTTAATCTTGATATTTTTATACGAATTTGAATTTAAAACCGCACAATTGTATATGTGAGTTTCTGATAAAAAAAGCATCAACAAAGTCCAACAAGACTTAAACATCTAGCTAATATTACAAGCTACTGATCTTGGTATAGGTGTTTTTTTGTCAAAACAAAGCAAGTACTATAGTACCAGTGGCGGATCTTAAGTTTTTTTCTTGGGGATGCCAAACATTTTTGAAATATATATTAAACTATGCTAAATAATTGCCGAAGTTATTAATTGGAATAGTGGTAAACTATGCTTGATTGCAGGGCAGTGGTGCAGGTTCGAGTACCTGCGGGGACGTTTTTTTTTATAATTTATCAAAAACATCAAGGGGTGCTGAACCCGCGACCAGTGATTCATTTCTCAAGCGTTTTTCCACTAAGACAAGCGAAAGTTTGTGAAATATTACGGCTTATATCATATATATAAAAACCTTGGGGGATACCATGGCCCCTGCGGGTCTCAAGGAAGATCCGCCACTGTATAGTACCCTTTGGAGACACTACCAATTATGACCCATAGAAGCAAATACTTTTTTTTTTCGTCTATAAGACTAAACGTGTCCTCTAAAAAATAAAAAATAAGAAAGAAAAAAAAACTAAATGTGTCGGTGAGAACATACTTCGCAATACAAAGGAAAAGAAAACTTCTCTAAAACAAAATTTTCTATTAAAAAACGAGTGAAGATCTATTTTGGTCTTTCACCATGTTCTTGCGGTCCAATTAGTTCTAGATAAAAAATAATAGTCAAACCATTTCTTAACCGTTTTGATATTCGTTTTATCAAGATCGTAAGAAAATTGAGGAATCAAAATTGATCTTTACTCGTAAAAAAAATTAGGTAATTAAAGATACAAACTGGTTAGACATGACAATTTAGTAAATAAATAAGTTTCTATGAGCATTCAAAATAGCTTAAAATTCTTGTGGCCGTGTTTACTCGAAATGACATTCACGATTAGCTAGCTATCTAGTTCTATCTTCACTTAAGTAAAAAGGAAATGTTAACTAGTGCCCTCAGAGCACTAGATAAGGACCTTAAATAGAAACTTTTTATGGAACTTTGTATAATAATTGCATTGGAAATTGAAAATTTTGACATTTTAAAAGAATAATTACTTAATTTAACATGCTTAAAGAATTTCCCAGAGACACTCGTTAACAAGACACTAAATAAAACCCAATATCAAAACCCACATTAACACTTGCCTTAGGCCTCATGCTTCCACTTCTTAAGGAGTTTGTTGGCCCCATGCGTCCATGTTATACTCGACCTTTACCATCACCAAAGCTGCCATCTATATATTATTGTTATTACTACACTTCCACGGTTAATCAACATACTCCCTCCGTTCCTTTTTAAATGACTTGTTGAAGAATTTTTTTATTCTTATTCAACTGTCACTTTTAAAATCCAATACAACAATAAATATTGTTTTACCAACATTACCCTTAGTTATTTATTGTTGAGAGAGAAATACATGAAATAAGATATTAAATGACTAATGTTGTTATAGTAAAAGTATAAATTATTGTATAAAAAAAAGTAGGGTCATGTTAATTTGTGTCCTAAGGGCACATGTTAAGCAACCCATAAAGAGTAACTTTATTTTGGAAAACATAATATTTTAACTTTTAAGAAGTTGAATGCACGGTTTTTCATACGTATATTTCTTTAATAAGTTCCTTAACATGTGTCATTGAGACACACGTTAACATTCGCCAAAAAAGTACTCCCTCCATCCCTAAATGTAACCCCCCTTGCATTTTTTACATTTTTTAAGAAAAGTTGTCAGTGTAATTAATGTGTCTGGTTTGTATGTTAATATTACCAAATTGTCCTTTGTCCGTATGTGTATTAAATTGGACTTTTCAAATTTCAATACAAGTTAGTAGTATTAATTAGGGTTATGTTAAAGAAAAAATTAATAAATGCATCTAGTAATTTGAAAATGAGTTTATATTTAGGGACAAAAATAAAATAAAATAGGTGCTTAGATATAGGGACGAAGGGAGTATTTATTAAGTGTCTTGGTATGTGTAAAATATCAAAAAGTGAATTAAAAAGGAACGGAGGTAATACTATTTATCATCATCGACTCCTGTTGTTGCTTCTTCTGTTGTTACATTCAGGGGGTTTTGAGCAAACGTGGTGGGTGCAAAGGGCAATTTCCTTCAACAAATATGTTGATAAAGCTCATTGGGCTGACATTTTCAGTCCACTTATTTTAGGTTGGGCTACAAATGAAATGGCTCGTTTGTCGTCAAAAAATTAAGAAATTGAACAAATTAAAAATTGATTTTTTTACAATAAATAAAAAATTAAGGTTATAAAATGGTAATATGTCCTGTCAAAATTTTTCCTAAAGAATTTTTTAAACAGTTATTTTCAATAAATTAACATCAAATATTTTACCGTAGAAAAACATGTTGGTATGCTGACCCTTCTCACATTTGGATGATTGAGTCTGGACAAAATGTGTTTTCTTTTATCTTTAAAATGATCTTTCAAACATAAATAATCTTTAAGGCATTTTTTGAAAGTTTAGAGGGGAGGAGAGGGAAAGACTTGGGAGGGTTGAAAATCTAAGGGAAAATTGTAAAATCTTTCACAATTTTTGAAAGTTTTTTTTATTTTTATAGAATGATAAGTAAATATTTATGATTAATATGTTTTTAATTTTAAGAATAGGTAAATGCCAGGGGCCCTAGTTAAGGTTTATAAAATGAAATAGCACCTTGGGAAAATTATGTATTTTGTTTTTTGAAACTTGAAAAAAAATGCTCTTTTTAATACTAACTTTGTTTTTTCTTTTGGGCATTGATTAGCAATATCCGAATAGAATATTATAACTACATAAATTAAATTTGAAGAATTCGTAAACCCTCCAAAACTTCCCAAAATCATCATCCAATATAATTTTTGAGTTTTCCAAATAAGTAAGATTTTGTATTATGAAAAAAAATGAATCCCAAAAATCTTCTCCTCTCAATGTAATATATTTTTTCCACTTGCTTTTTTCTTTTTTTTTTCAAAACCCTCCTCTTTCTTCCCCTTCAAAACTTAAGTTAAATGACTTTGCCCCGGACATGTATTTCTTTTTCATTTCTTCATTACCAATCCACAAAATATGTATTTTTCTTCTTCTTCTTCTTCTTCTTCTTCTTCATTTCCACTAATACGCACGATTAAGCAATAACAAAATATATCAAGTATATTACAGAATACACAACAACAACAACCAAACCTTATACCACTAAGTGGGGTCGGCTACATAGATCAAATTACGCCATAGTGTTCTATCATAAATCAAATTTGGATTCAACTCATTAACCAAGTCCTTTCTAATGATTTCTCTAATGGTTTTCGTAACATGACTCTCCTCCATTTGACAAGATAATATAAAAAAATATGTTGACGCATAATGTTTTGCTCAACTCTTTAAAACATTGAATTTTTGCTCGTTGTGCCTAACACGATGTGCTTGACAATGATGAGACGATAGAAGGGAAAGTTGTTAATTTGTTTGCTCATTTCATTGATTTGAAATTCAATTTATTTGGAACAACATATTCCTAACATTTTGACAAGGTGCAAGACACTTTAGATTCATCATATCATGCTAAACATTAGTACAATAAGTAGACACATGAAGTAACCATGTGAAAGAACTATCACACAGCCACACCTGTTATTTATCTCTGATTCTTAATACAATGCTTAGCTCATGTGGTTTGTCAGCTCACTATGACTTATGGAGGAGCTAAGAGTAAATTGATTTTTTTTCCACACATACATGAAAATATGATACTATTAGCCCATGGTATAAGAAGGGCTTGGCAAGTTTATCACGGTAGTTTTGATTTTTGTCATCATGTTTATGCTGTTGGTAATTCCTTGTGATCCAATTCCACTGTCTTTTATACCCTGTCAATAGTAAAACATTTGATTGTGTCAAAAAAAAAAAGTAAAACATTTGATTGTATGAGACATATGTTTTTGCTTTGTGATATATAAATGTTTTTGGTTGTTTTTATTATTTTCGAAATTGTAAAAATGAATAACATGTGCATATTTGATATCACAGTGGTTTTGTCAGAATTACGGAGCTTTTGCAAATACACGCTAGCTCACCGTGATTCTAGCCATCCACCACAATACCAAACATACACAAAATAGATTGATTTTATAGGTTTCACCTGAAATGGAAAATGATCTGGCCCACGGGCTGGGGCAGAATTTATCTGAACTGTTCCTGATTCCATTGCATCACTAATCATTATTGCTTTGTTGATATCCTTTGTGAATACACATCCCTGAACAAGTTCAAGTTCGATATGTTCATACAAATCACAAGTATAAATTATTAGAATTTAATTCATATACATGATAAATGTAAAATTTTTACAATGTTAATCTTAATCGTCATATCATTAGATGTACGTTAGGTTCCACTTTTGGAGATGTTCAAAATGATTTTAGAGGTGTAAAATTGATTTTGATATGTTTGGATGTTTTTCAGTAGAATTGATTTTGCGTCAAAAGTCAATTCTAACTTGAAGCTAGTATTTGTACCTTTTGACTCCAAACCTGGTTTTTAGCCTCTAATTTATTGTTCAAACTCAATTTTATGGATATGTATCTAAACATAAGACATTTTACATTTAAGGTGTTAATCAAAATCAATTGTTGTCACTGCATAAAGAAAAATTTGTTCTAAATTCACACATATGATCGGTTGTGATCTGTTGTTGTTACTAGTGTAAATCTTTTACACTCTATCTATCAAAATTAAACTCACTTAAGTATTAGAAGGCATTATGATTATACTATTTCTTTCAAGGGTAATTGAATGTGAAAGTGAGGGGGTTGAAGATTTGACCTGAAGTCCAAAGTTGCTAGCATTACAATGGTGGATACCTTCTTCAACAGAGTTGATCCTAATTACCGGCAAAACTGGTCCAAATGGCTCCTCCCATGCAATTCTCATGTCTGGCCTAACATTATCCAATAACAAAGGCCAGATGAGATTCCCTTCTCTCTTGTATTCCTGGCAGAATGTGGCTCCTTTCTGCTTAGCATCATTCACCAAGCCTTCAATGAAATTGGCAGATGATTCTGATACAACTGGGGTGATATCAGAGTCATCCTCAGGTGGTCCAACAGTTAGTTTTGCCACCTTAGCCTTCACTTTCTCAACCAAAGCATCAGCAACTGATTCAATTACCAAGACAACCTTAACAGCAGTACACCTCTGACCACTTTTCGTGAAGAAAAAAAAAAAGCTCAGTAAGTGGCATTAAACTTTTGAAAATAGCCATTCATTCAAGTGAATATGCATTTAATTTCTTGATGAGAATTTTCACCATGCAACATTCATCTTATATTGTATAGTACATATCAAGAAGCGTATGATGTAATTGGCTGAGGTGCCTAGCTTAGTATTAGCAGTTATATGAATAAACGATTATTTTGGTCTCTGAATGTGTTAAGTGATGTCATTTTTACAAGAGTGTTTGCTCCTCAAGTGTACCTTTTGTTAGTTATTTTGATCATCAAATGTATCTTTCGTTAGTCGGTTTAGTCTATAAAATTACTAATAAAAGATAACCATAGGTGTGTTTGCAATGTAAATACATTCATGGATTATAGTGGCACCGGTTATATTTATGAAGTAAATGTATGCAAAGACAAACCCTGCCTCTTCCTTTGCACCAGAAGTGCTAATTGAGACATGTCATTCACCTGTATGAAAAACCTCCTTTTATAATGTTTGCAGCAACCAAATCAAGGTCAGCATCTTCAAGTACAATGCAAGCATCTTTTCCTCCTAATTCCATTTGTAACGGAATCATGCCTGCCTTCTTTGAAATTGCAACGCCGGTATCTCCACCAGTGAAGCTGTCAGATAGCAAGGTTACAAGTCAGTAGAGGTAAAGATGGCATATACTATCACAGCTTCATATTGATATATAGTCACCTTATACAGTTCACTCCTGGATGCATTGTAAGGAAGTCACCAATTTCCGAGCCTTTGCCAGTAACACAGCTGATTAGACCTTTGGGAAAACCAGCCAAGTGAAAGCAATAAACCATGTGAAGAGCTGCAACAGCTCCCTGAAATGCAGCATCATACAGCCATTAGAAGGAACAATAAAGAAAATAAGACTTAAAAATTCTGACATAAGCTTTTTGTTTTGTTTTGGTTTCTTTTAACGGCTTAGACGTAAGCTAAAACTTTTATGACGTAGGGCCTGTTTGGATTGATTTATTTGAGCTTACTTACAAGTATAAAGTGTTTGTTAGAGCTAATGGAAATTGCTTATGACATGCCAATAAGTTGTTGTCAGCTTATGTCGAAAACAGTATAGCCTATATGAAAATAGTTAGAGTTTGTTTTATTTGTTATAGAAATGACTTATGCATAAACACTTATTTGATAAGCGCTTAATCTATAAGCTCTTAATTAAGCTTTTTATCGAAACAGGGCCATAAGAAAGTGGATAGTATGAGAATATGGATCCCACGTGTAGTGTTTTTGACGAGTATCACAATGAAGGATATAAATTACCTGAGTTGGAGGCTTGAGCACAATAGAATTTCCAGCAATCAGTGCAGGAGCAATTTTTGAGACAGCAAGATTGACAGGATAGTTAAAAGGTGGAATGGCTAAGATCACTCCTAATGGGATCTGAAAATCAATTGCAACTTTCTTAGACCACATCATCAACCAAGCAAAATAAAACAATAAGATAACACACGACAGTTCACCATGATCATTTAATTTACAAGTCATTAAAAGTTACTAAGATAATTGAATGTACATTGACTTTATAAAGTACATTGTCCTATTGATATATTACACCCTTGAATCCATGTATCTCAGGATTTTGGTGTTGCGACAATTTATTGACTTTATAAAGTACATTGTCCTATTAATTTTCCAGTTCTAAAATGATTGAAGTATATAGTAACATATGAACTGAATATTAAGAAGTAGCATATGTAGTGAAATAGACCTTGGAAGTGAGGCAATACTTGGTCCTTTCATTTCCCGGAAAGCTATCTGAAACCAAGAACTTTCCCTCTCCAAGAATCCTTACTCCTTCTTCAGCACAGTAAGAAACCAAATCACCAGATCTTACAACCTTCATTGAAAAAATAAATAAAAAACTCCAATTATGTTCATAATTCTCAATATTATAGTCCTAAACAACACTTAACTTATTTAACATAACAATGTAAAACAATATGCACCTCTGTAACTGCATCTTTGGCTGGCTTTGCTATTTCTTTGACTAAGCATTCTGCAATTGCAGCTTTGTGTTCTTTGAGGATTGCAGCTGCCTTGTGAAGAAGTTCAGCCCTCTTCCAAAGTGGAGTCTTTGCCCATGACTTTTGTGCTGCTTTTGCTGAATCCATAACCTTATTAACTTCCTCTTGTGAACAAGCTGCATGTATATCATTCTTAGAGGATTAGAGCCTATTGAACACAGTTCTTTTAATCAATCTATATTTTTATACAATGATTAAAAGAATGACCTAGTGTTCAAATGTTAACATCTGAACTAGCAAATATATCTTCGAAATTGTAACGAATATCAAAACGGTTCATTTGTTAACATCTGTCGCGAGTCTATAACATATGTTAATTGAATATATAGCCTCCTACGTAGATCTCACATCAATAATACATTATCTGCAACTAAATTGCATACGAAATTTATGAGGTAACTTTATTTGACATGCTTGGATCTCAAGGTAGAAACTCTAGAGTTGGCATGAAATACATGAATTTAAAGTGCAACATAAGTTTTTAGTCACAAGGGATTCGCTTGTATGGCCACACATTTAGCATACCAAGTTACAGCCTCTAACGACATAAGTTAATGGATTGATCATTTTGACTGATGTGTTACTATATTAGAGATGTATTTGCCAATTCGTAAAATTCAGAGATTATTTTGACCGTTAATCACAATTTCGAAGACCAATCTACAAATTCACTCCTCCCAAAACGTTTTTAACAGTATCTATGTTTTCACAATTACGTACTGGTTGAGAAATTAAAAGATGAAACTTCAGAATATATTCATATTATATAATTTAGAAGTCTTGCATTCAGTAAAACAAACATAGTTGCTTTTGTTCATCCTTTTTAGGTAGCAAGTCCATATACTTACATGATCACATCCACATGAAGAAATATACAAAGTAACTAAAATAAAAAGACTTGAAAACAAAAGAGAGTGAAATTACCTTGAACTTTGTATTGAGGCTTTCTTGTTGTAGGGTTGATGATAGCAACACTTTTTCCAGAGGTAGATTTCTTCCATTCTCCATCAGCATAATATTTGTATACATCTCCGTCTAAAATCTCGGCAAGCACTCCAGTAGCAGCCATGTTAGAAAATATACTCAAAAATGAAAACTCTCAAGTCTCAAAATAATGCAGAGAGAAGAAGAGAGTAGGAGGAGTGTCTGGTTAATATAGTTGATTTGGTTTTCTTGTTGATTGTTTGGTGAATGGTGAGTGACAATATTTATGGTGTAAAGAGAAGGTGAGCCACAAATAGCTTTGTCTTGTGACTAAGGACAAAGTAGAATTGTTTTGGTGGTTCCAAGTGATCCAGCGTTAATTATCTTATCTCACTTTGTCCCTATCTTTTGAATTTAGTTATCTTCCTTTAGGAAAAGATGGATTTGCTAATCTATATATTCCATGCAGAAAATGTTTTCAAGTAAAATTGAGTAACTTGCTTAGAAATGAATGAGCGTAGTGTTTATTGTTCTACTTGTGAGAAGCAAGGTGAATAATTTATTCATTTTGTCAAAGTAGAATATTAAACGGTATATGCTATTTTGTACCCGAATAGGAATCTGTGTGGTTGATAAACGGTTATCTAGTGGAATTACTAGTTTTTCAAAAGAAATGACATAAGAATATTGACCTCATAAATCTTGGAAAAAAAATCACTAACAGAGTTATGAGTTCAAGTTTATTAAAATAAAACAGAAAATCAACAGTTATTTTAATACATTCATCATGTACTTTACCTTTTTCATATAGTAATTGTTTTCACCAATAGATTTGTTCAAGTGGTAAGAGATTTAAACCTCTTAGTGGTCAGGGTTTCGCTTCTTGCTAAACGGCGGTGAAAATTTCGTACTAATATCATTGTAACTAAAAACATTGTTCATTGAACCAAAATATCTCTGGTAGCTACCAACTAAGTTACACTTACAGAACATTAATTTATATTTTACCTGACATGTTTTTGGAGGATTTTGTCCAAGTCAAATTTTATACACAATATGTGACACATTTGGATTTTAGTTTCTGGTATACCATCAAAAGAGGGAAAGCAAATAAATTGAATCCACAATTTAACTAAATCTAATGCCAATTTCTTATATGTGAAGCTTTGAAAAATAAAATAACTCATTTCATTTTTACATAGATGCATGCTGTAATTAATTTATAATACTAAATTTATAAATACCTGAGCATGTTATAGTTCATAATGTGTAAATATCCTATCAATCACTTTTGTTAGAGTTTGCAAACACTACACCCATAATGGGAAAACAAAATCAAAGGTAAATGTAATGGTTATCATAACCGTGAATAGTGAAATGCAAACCCAAAAGACACCTTTATTTTACGGCAGAAACTTCAGCTAGCAACGTGCATTGCATACATTTGATATACTGTGGCCAAGGAAATGTGAATTTCTGGATAAATTTATCTCTCTTCTTGGTTGGCACCTTAATACTGAGAGCTTAACTATAACTCCTGCTTGTGAAGCTGATGCATGGCGTCCACGAAGATAACATATGTTGATGGAACTAAAAAAAAAAAACCAATTGAGTTAGGTAGTTAATTAATTGATTAAAATCTGTTATAGTTCATGCTTAACATATTTTGCTAAAATTACATATTGGACGGAAAGTGGAATTTTGTAATACATATCAAGAATTATGTGCTATTAGCAACAAGTTATGAGATGACTATTTTGCTAAAGTTACATATGATTATTCTCTTGGACATAGAATCGAGAATGAGATGCAACAGTAAGTCTTCTCGGTCAAATCACTTATGAGTTGATTAATGTTATTTAAAATACATTTAGAGTTAAATGAGTTGGAAGACCCGATTTAAACTCGGCTGAAAGAGAAGAATATTAATCTAACAATTAATTATTAGTATTGATTATTGTAAAAAAGTATGGAAATGATCATACCCAAAGAGTTAGAACTCTATATACCTTAGAACTCTGTATATCACAACTTGATTTGTGGAAGAAATTAACCTTGAAATTCAAAAGTGAACTCTATAATTAAAGATCTTGCTAAATAGTGTTTCGGGGCATAGCTAAGGAAATATAAAGAGAAATATTTGCATTGAAAATATCATCTTTTATATCTTTTTTTTTTCATATGTTAATTAGTAATATTTTTACACTTTTAAAACTTTGACGACACAAGTTTTAAAATATTCATGTTATATTTGGTTTCTTTGACTAGTGCCTCAATGAGTCTAGTTAGCCTTTTTCATCGTTAAATTTGGAATCTTTCAAGGCATGAAATGACAATAAAGTCCAATGTGCTTTTTTCATTCATGAAAAACTAGACTAAAAGATGAAAACTGATTTTTTTTGTTGCTATAATCGTCATTAACTGCCAACAAATGCTTCAAATCAATTCAATAAGCAAAGTAAAACATTGATCAATTACTAGTAATTGTCAAGCTTAGTCTTTTGATCTAGGTGTGATTTAATTGAAGACCACACACAACTACATAAGCTGACAAGAAAAGAATGGGGTCGTTGTGGGAATGGGGTAGCTGATCATCATACAAACATGGTGATATAAAGCGTGTAAAGCGTGCAGGGTTGTTGATACTTGATAGCATGTCTACTTCCCATTCCTTACTAATTTGTGGTTGAGGACCACTTCAATTTAATTACATTTTAGCCATTTGAGATTATGACCATACAGTTCTTCCATTTTCTTTTTCTTTCAAAAAAAAAAAAAGTTCTTCCATGAAGAAAATATAGATTGGACCACGTTGAAAAACATACATTGCTTTGTTTCAAAGTAAAATTGCATGGCCTACCATGCATACTACCATACCATGACATTGATCGAGGCTTCGTTAAAACTACATTCATTTTTACCAAATTTCGTCCTTCTTGCGCCCTCTGTTTTTCAAATTTATCCATTTTGGATCTATTAATTTAAAGTGTAATTTACGTTTTTGAAATTATAATCTAAAATGTATCATTTTCCTTATCGAACCTCACCGACAATTAAACTTTTTTTTAATTAGAAACACCTACTTTGAGTTATAGAATCAGAACGGGGTAGTTTTGTGTGGTGATGGAGAGTTTTCACATTTCATAATCCGAATTATGTTAGATTAGTTTTGATTATAGAATATGAAATGTCCTAGTTAGAGAACAATATGGCTCATTCGATTTATAGAGATGACATAATTTAAAATTGACATCACAATTTAAATGAGAATAATTTAAATTGACAACACCATTTATTAGGTCAACACAATTTCATAATCCATGTAAGTTAACGTCGTCATTGAATAAATATACAAACACACATCGAATAAATATCGTAATATCATTACTACGAAAAACTACAACAAACATGTTTGATCACTGAGACTAAATTTATAGTACAATGTAATGGAGGATGAATTTCATATTCAAACTGATATGAAATACAAAAGTAGAAAATCAGTATCATACAATCAGATATTTGATAATCTTAACAGTTAGTTGGAATTGAAGCACAATGAATCTGCTAGAATGGAATGGCACATGTGAGGTGGTCCAAGTCTTCAATTAATTCCAAATTAGAGCAAGAATGATGGTTTATTATGAGGTTACATGAAACAAGACCTAAATAATAAATGTAGTTTTTAGGTCTATATGCTTCTATTTTCAGGTTGGAGGATAGGGAAGGGATGTGGGAAAGAGTGACTTTACAATTAAAGGAGAAAAAAAAAAAAAAAAACTCTTGATTTGAGAGTGATAGTCCAAGCTTAGTGTTTGAACCCACTTTTGTATCATAAATCATATTTTATATAATTTTATCTAAAAAGTTAATATCATCCCAATAATAGTTAAATTGATTGAACTTATAATGAATAAAAAAATATTAAATGAAATTGATTAAATTAATATAATAAATATTTTTGTATTTAAAACGTCTAAAAATAAATTTACCATAATTTGTTTTTTAAGGAAATTTACCATAATTTTTGTTATTTTACAAAGCACACCTACGAGATTTAAAAAGGCGTCATCTTAATGTCATCTTAAACCTTAATATGTGTTGAGTTGTCCTTGTTAAATATGTTTGATAAGTCTTATTCCATTTACTTTTAAATAAAACTATTTTTCATCGTGCACCAAAAGAAACCATTTTTCATCTCGACCTAACCAACCATACACGTAATGCATTCAAATAACAGAACTCTAATGTTTTCTCGTTTGTTTACCATAAATTAAAATTTTATGCATTCATTAAAATACATAAACGGTAAATTACACGATCAGGGTAAAGAAATGAAAAGAATATTTCTCAATGTGAACTAAATTATGAAGAATATGAAAGTGTGAGAATAAATTAAATAGACGTGAGAGATATTACATCTATATACTATATATAAAAGGAACACAAATTTGTCCTCATGAGCTTAACTCACTTGGTAAGAGACAATGCATATTTATGCAGAGGTTCGAACCCAAACATCCCACTTATTCACTTTTAAGGTGAATTTTTCTAACCGTTAAATTACTTGAAAAAAAAAGGAATACAATTTTTTGGTGTGTCTTTGATCCTTTCCAATTTTCCCATTTAAATAAAATCTTTTATTTACAATTTAATCCTTTTTATTTATTAAATAATCAAATATTTTAAATATATAAACTTTTATATAAAAATATACTAAATTTTGGTGTCACGTTTACCCTTCCAATTTTACCTTCAATTTTTTTTAAAAAAAAAAAAAAAAGATATTCGGATAAATTTTAAAACTTCTATCATTATTATCGATAAATATGAAAAGATAGGCACATTGACGCTACAAGCATCAACATAAAAACGGGTAAATTTATTACAAACAGCCAAATAAGTTCACACTTTTTTTTGACACAAAAGTTCACACTTTTTTTTTTCACTGAATAAGTTCACACTAAAAGAGCTTATTCTCTCCAAACTATTTCTCAAAACCATACATGTATCTCAAAGTAATTTTTTGGGAGGTAAAAAAAGCCATGTCTATTTCATAAAGATTTAAAAGATATAGATTACTAGTATAAAACAATTTTACACTATTATCCAAAGAAAGTTCATCATTTTGTTATAAAAATAGTTTGAGTTAGTGGTATGACACGAAATAAGTATAATTTTCATTTGTATAAAATTATTTTGTTTGCATTGACAATGACTGTGTATAGATGAATGATGTTTTAATATTGTGATCTTACTCTCTCAATCTCTTTTTCGTTTTATTTATATTTCCTACGTCAAAAAATAAAAAAAATAAACGATTGTACAAATATCATTTCTCCGACGTATACTTCAAAGATTATGTATACTCCAAAGTATTGAAATAAGGTAATTGCTCTTCTCCCATTTGTTTATTCTCATTTCCATCAAATAGTCGAGCGTGAGTTAACTCAAGTAGGTGTATCTTCGACGTGAGTTAATTTACGTAAGTGTCTTTTTGATCGTGAGTTAACTTCCGTATGACGGAAATGAACAAAAACAGATGGGAGAAGAGTAATTCTCTTCAAATAGAACAATTTCTTCGTCAAGCCCAACAAGCTTAAATCAAAGCCCATATTACAACTAATCCCCAGGCCCAATAAATTGAAGCCGTCGTCTAAGTCGGTTGCCTGTAACCATCGATCAATTAAAATCAATAACCAAAGGCTCCGATTTCGAAAATTCACGATACAATCATAATCATTCAATCTCCGATTTCGTTTCACAATACAAAATTCACAAACCCTAGAAAAATCGAAAATGCATCGCAATTCATTCCAAATCCTTGTTCAATCACCAGACCTACAAATTCACCCTAAATCCGTCACCGGAGACGAAACCCTCACCGATCTAAAACACTCTCTCATCCCAAATTCACAATCATCTTTCTATTTCACCCTCAACGGAAAACCTCTCTCCGATGACACCACTTTCTCCACCTCCCGAATCGCACCTCTTTCAACCCTTGTTCTTCAATCACGCCTCCGTGGTGGCGGTGGAGATGGAGGCTCTACATGTGCCGAGTCACGTGACTGTTACCTTAAGATGTACGCGGAGAAGAAACCCGATAAGGTTGATCCAAACGAGCAGAGGCTATCGAAATGGCAGAACTGTGCGTTATCGAATGAACCTTTACGTGAACCGTGTGTGATTGATAAGCTTGGGAATATTTTCAATAAGGAATCGTTGGTTGAGGCTTTGTTAGGGAAGAAGCTTCCGAAGGAGTTTGGATATATTAAGGGTTTGAAGGATATGATTAAAATTAAGCTAGAATCTGTTCCTGGTGAGGATGATGGTGCTAAGTTTCGGTGTCCCGTTGCAGGGCTTGAATTCAATGGGAAGTATAAGTTTTTCGCGTTGAGGAATTGTGGGCATGTTTTGAGTGCTAAGGCTTTGAAAGAGGTTAAGTCTTCGGCGTGTTTGGTTTGTCATGAGGAATTTGGTGAAGGGGATAAGATTGTGATTAATGGGAATGAGGAAGAGGTTGAGGTTTTGAGGGAGAGGATGGAGGAGGAGAAGGCTAAGGTTAGGGAGAAGAAACCCAAGAAGGTGAAGAATAGTGATAGTGAGGCTGTGAATGGTTTGAGTTTGGAAGCGTCCAAGTTGAGTGGTACTAAGCATGATTTGACTGTGGAGAAGGCTTCGGCTAAGGTGGATAAGAATGGGAAGGTTGCTAATGGTAACAAAAGTGTTAATGGTGGTGCTGCTGCAGCTAAGCGTTTTAAGGCGACTGATATTGCCCCGGCAAATGCCACCGAGGTCTATGCATCGATTTTTACTTCTTCCAGGAAGTCTGAGTTTAAAGAAACATATTCGTGCAGATCTTTGCCTCTTGGTAGAAATTAACTGTGGTATATGGTGTACAAGTTTCTACTGTTTTCTTGATGTTGAATTACTCAATTCTGATTTGTTATTACAGCTTTTCCTGTGATGATGCCATTGTCGATTTCATTCCTGCAGATCATGTCATTATTTATTAATCTATCTTGCTTTAGAAGGGGTTTTGTTAACCATTGCTCTCTTTAAAAATTGACTCTGCAAACTATGTAATTGTGTATTGGAATTGATATACCATGTATTTATTTGGTTATCGGTACTCTTTTTCCCCTTTAGCTGTGTTGTTGAGGAAATAAAAAAGTTCGGGTCCATCTTCTTAATGTTTCTGATTATGCACCGGTTGTTGTAGCACAATGCCATGTATATTTACGTGTAGGTTTGTGGTGTAAGTACATAGAACTATTATAATTGGGTTAATCAATTTTATCTCAGAAGTCTAGGTTTGTGGTGTCCTTATAACTGTTACTGGCATACTACTCAATCTCTGTGATGAAAGATGTAATTCAACCTGCCATTCTACCCAAACATATCATATCTTCTACTTGAGAAATTTGATAAATAGGGTTTGATAGTTGTCATCTTCAACTATTCATAGGAAAACGAAATCAAGTGAAATCTTTATAAAATATGAACTAGTGCCAACAAGTGATTATTGGTATTGTCTACAAATTATAAACTAAGTTCTTAATTGTCACGTATAATTATAGTGATACATCATGCTATGCATAGTTATGTGTAGGTTTGTGGTGACATGGAACTGGTATATTTGAGTTAGCTATTTTTATCTCAGAAATGTATGCAGGGTTGTTGTGTCCACAGAACTGGTACCAGTGTACTACCCAATCTTATTTTGTGGATGAAGAATGTAATTCAACCTGCCATTCAGCCCAAACATATGTTCGCAGACATATGTTCTACTTGAATTGGTAAACAGGGAGGATAGCTGTCATCTTCAACTAATGCTTGTAGTGAAATTGGAATAAAATAACTACAAATACCAATTCTAAACTAAGTTCTCAATTGTCATAGTTATTTATAGTGATAATGACCCTCCATTTGCTTGGAGTTAAATCTTACATAGTTGATTATAACTCATGTGTGCATGGGACTCTAGGTGTTGAATACTTACCACTTGATGCTTCTGTATTTGTGTTTCTGGTCTCCTCGGTTCTGTGAAGTAATAATCCTTACGGATTTGAACTTTCCAAACAAGGAAAACAATGATAACAATACACAGGTTGGTCAATAATTAAAACTGTATCATACCATCATTATACTGATGATTCTTCGAGCAAACATGACAAATTCCAACATAACAGTATCCCTACACCGCCAAAAGCATTCCCTGTTCAATAACCATGTGTGGTAGAATGTAAGACTGATTGTACCAATATAAAATGGGTCTTCCTAACGAGTGTCTCTAGGGGACTTTTTAGCATTTTAAATTAAGTAATTATTCTGTAAAAATGTTATACTTTTCAATTTTCAATTCTGTTGCTCACAACCCAAGATTCACGATTATTTGTTGCACACCTAATATTTGTGGAAGGAATAGCATGAGATGAAAGATCCGCGTGATTAACATCAACATGAATAATGTTATGATTAACATGAAACGCCAGAGGTAGCATTAGGTCGAACATTTAGGATTATTTGCACATTGAGAAACCATTGGAGAGCCCCTTCCCATTGATTACTTCATATAAATTGTGTTTGTATGTCTCTTCACATATTGATTTTATCTACATAATTAATATATATCAATAAACTATACATCCCTACTTATATTAATTTCCAAGTTTTTGTAAAAATAATATTTACAATATGATTTAATGATTTTAGAATATACATTTGAGGTAATTTTATTTACATATATGAATTACATGTAGTGTACGCAGTCACTTGGATGTTTGATATATATACGAGTTTAATTGGCTTGACAGTCCAAAACTGTTTTGAACAAACAACCAATCAAAACATTTTGAATTGTCATGTTTGACCAACGTTAATTAAAAATATTAATTGATGTGACAATTTAAAATGTTTTGATTGGTTGTGTGTGCAAAGTTGTTTTGGACCGTCGACCCACCACAATTCAAAGAATATATATATATATATATATATGCATTTCTAGTTATATTTTGGTAGAGTATGTTGTACTTTTGATCTATTCTTTATACACCTTATGTTTTGAATAGTTGCGAATGAAAATAATATATTTGTTTTTTAAAAAAATTAACAAACTTGTAAGTTCACAGTTGTAATACTATAAATCTCGTTAATTATGATAAAAATCTTAATTTTATAGCCTTTTTTTATTCAACTTAAATGTTTAGCCCTTATTCTTTATCTAATATATTTTTTAATCACAAAATAAATACAATATAAATTTCTCATTGTGTACTATTTTTTTTTAATTAATCTAATTATAAAAATGATTGTAACTACAAATAGTTATATTTATTTTTAAAGATATATCTATACTATATAAAGAAAACTACCTCTTTCAGCACACCTTTGGGTTGGACTTTTCTTTTCAAAAATACCCCTAATTTTAAATACGTAACACATGTAACAAATAGATAAGAATAAATTTAAATATTAAAACAAATGTAACAAACACGATATGAATATATGTATATTTTTTTTCCTTTATCATTTAAAAAGTATAACAAACTAAATGAGTATATTTATACTTACTTTTTCATTATTCCAATTATTTAAACAACTTTTTCTATAATAATTTTTTTTTTGAAGAATCTATAATAAAAATTGTTGTTCGTGTCATTGAAAAAACAACAAACATTTATATTTTTACTTTTAATCAAAACCAAAATTTCATTAAAAAAATATCGTTCATAATTTTCAAACGTTAACGAAATAAAAAGAGTGAAAAGGCGTGCATGTCTTTTCGCGTGAGTTATTATATTATTATAGTCAACCGTGTAAACATTATGCATACTCTCTTTAATACTTTTGTATCTACATACTCTAATGATTTTTGTTAGTGTCAATAGATTTTTCTCCCTTTCGAATATTGTTCAATCCAGGCCTTCTAGTGATTCTCGATGATATTCTAGATGTATCTATATACTCTCTTTAATATTTTCATATATCGTTACATAAGTTGTTCAGTATTCTCGATGATTCTAGTGAAAATACATTTTTAGGTAGACTCGATCAAAAAGATCTCTCAATCTTTTAGACTTATTTAAAATATCTTTTGGATTTCAAAATTGTTTATTCCAATCACTAATCTATAAAGAAATAATGCGAAAGAAAACTAAAAAAGATAAAATCCTTCTAATGAATGATTGATTTTCTAGAATAGGCACGACATTAACCCCTTATTTCTTTCACATCATTCAGTGTTAAGAAGATTGAATTGGTGGGTACATGTATCAATATTAGTGTTAAGAAGATTGAATTGGTGGATACATGTATCAATGAAATGACTTTCGTGTTACGATGAAGATGATTTCAATTCGAATTAGTTTTGAAAAAATTCATTCCATTGATATTTATCAAATCCAATATCAAAAAAAATCATTTTTTTTAACTATACCCTAGGTAAATTCAATTTATTCTGCGCCATAAACAGAAGAATAAACAAAGAAAATCATAGATTTCTTTTACATATTTGCTAAGGTTCATTTACTAAACATTGAGTTATTATTCGTGTTTCAATCCTTTTTCGTTGTATATGTGCTTCATTTATGTTGTTTGTCCCGTGTTAGATTTGATCAATTTCAACTTTTTTATTTTCTTTGATAAATAAATATTTGTATTTTGATTTGTTCATAATCTTTTTGTTACGTCTTATAAAAAAGAACAGAGGCAATATTTCGTAATTGTTGGATAGACTTTTTTATATAGCAATTGCGAAAGAAACTAATCAACTTCGATGTAATCCACCTATTTGATTGTTGGGTACAAGTGGGGACCATAGAAGGTGTTTATACAACTTTGTCTCGACACTCTTGGCTCCTTAACCTCGTTAGAGCATGGGACACCACTTATGATTGGAAGTGTGTACGGAGGTTGACGGCACCTGCCAAAGTGCAATTTTCTGGTTTGGCATATCCTGCATTTGGCACTTCAAACCAATGACATGAGGTTGGGGGAGTTAAACTGAGCAAACGAGCTGCATGGGAACTGGGGGGATGCTAAGCTTGAATCAAGGTATATGATCGGTGGGTTTCTCTTGTTTTATTCGTGCTAAGCTTGAATCAAGGTATATGATCGGTGGGTTTCTCTTGTTTTATTCGTCCTTGCTGAGTTGTTAGCAGTTATACTTGGCCTTAGACTTGCTTAGAGCCTTGAATTCAGGAAAGTGGTGGACAACAGATAACG
Source organism: Medicago lupulina (assembly GCA_958299785.1). Taxonomy (NCBI): domain Eukaryota; kingdom Viridiplantae; phylum Streptophyta; class Magnoliopsida; order Fabales; family Fabaceae; genus Medicago; species Medicago lupulina. The sequence continues at coordinate 1,671,503 of OY283143.1, read as the reverse complement.
TGGACGCAGTTGAACTTCTGAAGAAACAAGTTCAGCAACAACCTAATTCCATGTTCACGATTCATATATCACCCATATTGTTGAGCGGTTGAAGCAGGCATGGATTGTGAAAATCAAGCATATAATTGTGTCAAGTATCTAAAATTTACTCAAACATGGGACTTCCTATATCATTAATCAATTTTAGACACTAGATGAAATTAAAGAAAACATGGTATAAGAAATTTGACCTTGTAATAGAATGTATCTCAACCTTAAAATTCCACAAATCATATTAGCTGAATTAGTGTGTGTATTATCGGATGCTTCTTGCACAGTGGAGAAGCACACTAGAGAAGGCCATTGCTCAGTTATGTTTTAAATTGAAAAAACAAAATGATAGTGAACAAAAAAAAATTTAAATAACAGAATGAGGTAATGAAAATACTCTTCCATTTCCCTTTCTTAGTGTCTCAACCAAATAATAGACACGAAAAGGGCCATGTCCTGCAGCATATAATTGTCTATGATGCCTAGCAGTATAGATAAGTAAAATATGTCTGAAATGTCAAAGGAAGGCATAAATAATTAAAAAGAATGAGTTATACAATGACCGGCCTGGAAAAAGTTTCATTCGGTTACAATTTCAATTTCAGTTTTCTTGTCATTCATGTCAATTTCAGCTTTCTTGTCATTCGTGACATCTTCCCTGTCAAGGATGCGCAGATCTGGATAGTTTCTATGGTTCAAAGAATGCAACCATAGGCCAACAGTTCCTTCCTTATATTCTGTGGAAGCAATATGAGGATATATGTACTGCATTTTGAAATCCTCAGCCTCCTTCTCATATGCTTTCATTGACACCTCTTCATGGGTATCTTTCCACTTCTGGTTATATGAAGTAAAGAAGCACTCATCTAAATACAATCCAACCTCAGGTGCAGTAGGCACAGTGATGCTAACATCCCTGCAATTTAAACGGAAAAAATCAAAATAAAAAATTATATTAGATGGTTGTCAACATTATTTCAAATATAAAGTTGGAGATAAACTATACTAAATTAGCAGCACTCACTTCTGCAAAGCTTTCTCGATAAGTGACTCGGGTGCACAATTTCTCATGATTGCTACGGCAAGCCCCATCATCTTCCGTATCTGATGAAGCATGAAGCTCTGTCCCACAATCTCACACTTCACAAATTCCATGCCATCAACTACAACAGTGGTGCTTGCGTCAAATGAAATAATGAAACGTTTTGCAGAAGGATCCTCGGGTTTTATTCTAGTCGTGAAGTTATGGAAGTTATGAGTCCCAACATAACACTTCAAAATATTGTTAAATCTCTCCCTCTCCTTCTCACCATAACAAAACCCACTTCCATTGGCAGCCGCATCCTCCTCTCCGTTCACTTTTTCTTCCTCGAGAATGCCTAAATTTTTCTCAGATCCTCCATTTATAGGAGCAACCTGAACCTGATCAGAAACCACAGTTTTAGAATTTACGTCTTCAACTGAAACCTTACCCTCATTGTCATTAATGGATCCTTTATTTAAATGTTTAGCATCACCCTTGCTTAAAGAAACCTCTACATCCTCTGTAACTTCAGAGTTAACCACATCGTTTTTGTTTGATGAAGCATTCTCAACATCCACAGCTTCTAGCTCGAAATTGCGCTTACTGTTACCAACCACACCTTCCACTTTTCGTCCTCTCTCAGAACACGGCAAACACTTAACAAGCTCATTTTCAGACCCTAAACTAGCCAATACAGTCTCTCTATCGCGATGACAACATGGATCAAGAGCAAACACAGGGATGAGATAAACATACCTCCTCCGATCACAAAACTTCTTAGCACTAAAAGAAGCAGTCACTCGCTTAAAACCAAAAATTCGTATCTGTGAGGGAAGGTTTGAATTAAGGCGGTCAACAAAGCCAGGCGGATCAATATAGAATCGACCCGATACAACCTGACCAACAGCACTAACTCCTTTATCAGTTCTAGCTGACCGAGCCCAGTCATACCGTTTAGAAAGTCCACGATCCTGTTCAGGTACAGCTCCAGAAACATACAAAGCTTCTTCTAGTTCACCTTCAATGGTCTTAGCACCAGGGTTTTTCTGCATACCCTGATAACCAACACCGCAGTAAGCAAAGAAAATAGCTACCTTACGGCGCTTATATCTTACCTTACTACCTTCAGCCATTGTACATCCTTCATCGTCAGAAGTAGTGGTAGACATCTTCACCTTCTTGGTTGCAGGCTCTTCCGCGGCTACTGAAGGTAACGGCGCTGGAGATGATGAAATTGACGGAGTTTTATCTGAGTTTTCCATTATTTATAAGCGATAAGAATCCGATGCCACAAACCTAAACGATAGCTAGATATATTAATACAAATAAAAACAGATCCTAAGTAACACTAAAGATGCTTTCACAATTTTATCCCTAGTACCATATAAGCTAAAAATGATATATATTTTTGGTTTCTAATTTGCAATATAAATTAAGAGAGGAACTGTAGAAATCGATTTAAATTATTGAATTAATCAACGCATACGGAGAATTTATGAAACTATAACTACTGTAAGTTTATATATATTTTCAACAAAAATTAAACATAAGAGAGTAAAGCAAAGGTAGTTATTACCAGAAGTAGATCAGACGAAAGAGAAAACAACAACGTGAGACAATGGTCGGAACAACCTTAAACCCTCATTTCAGAACACGATTCATAAGTGAAACAAAAAGAAACTGCTTCAATCAGAGAAAACGAAGTGAGTGTTTTTTTATTGGGCCCCCGAATTCAATGGATACGGGTTTTGGTTTGCTTTTTTATTAGACCTCCAAACAATTACTTTCGATAATATCTTAATCTACCCCCTCATTTTACTGGAAGCACCTTCCTACTTTTGAGAATATAGGGGATGAGTTTGAAGGTGGGAAAAACACAAGAAGGGGGGGTTGAATTGTGTTTTCAAAAATGTTTCTTTCTCGCGAAAAATAAGCACTGTTCTCAGGATCAGAGTCTGAAAAAGATCAGAGTCTGAACAGAGTTCAGAGTTTTAGTTTGCAGCGGATTAAAAGAAGAGAGCAAGAGAAAGAAGAAGACACAAACAATTTATACAGTTCCTTCCACAATCCAGAAGTAGTCCTGTCCCCCTTGCACTTCCAAGGAGAGTTCCACTAAAATGTAATATCAAATTACAAGTTGCTCAAACACACAAGTAAGAGACTTCCTTTGCTCAATCACACAAGAAAGAGACTTCAATGCTCAAGGACAACTCCAAGAGACTTCTAAACAATTACAGAGAATTGAAAAGAGTTTTGAATACTTGATATACAATCAGAGGTATTCACAAAACAAAACAAAACAAAACAAAACAGACTCTGTTTTTCTTAGATACTTAGAAATTCTAAAATGTGAACTTTTGTAAGAATTATCTAAGTTGTTGATGAGCAATGTTTGCGACTTTGGATATGAGAGAGTAGCCTTGTTCGCGTATGTGTATATGTGTATCAAGTTCTTCAAGTCTTCATCCCTATTTATAGAGAATTTGAGAGACGTTGGGAACTGCCAGCTCATCACTTTTTCTTGACCGAAGCTGATTTGACACCATTGATCCTTTGCTTGATTTGAGGATTGTACTATGAAATCAAATTCAAATCCATTCCAGCAAATATGGAAAAGTCTCTGCATTAGTTGCTGTTATTCTTGTCGTGTATAGAAGACACACTGCAGAGTTGGTGGTTGCAGGGACAAGTGCAGACATAGTGGTTGTACTTTCCGTACACTGTACTTTGTCAACACTCTTTAGCCTCTGAAGAATATATTGGCTTCTGATGAATCTGCTTCTGGAAAACTGGCTTCTGATGACGTCATCTTCAGGAGCTCTTTCTTCAGACGCACTCTGCATCTGACTTTCCAGGAGCGCTTTTATTCAGATGCTCTTCAAGCTTCAGTCTTAATTTCCTTTGCTCTTTAATTCATTCAATCAGAACCTCTTGTAAATAATTCTTTGTTAATGGTCCTGTACACTTAAATAAACTTTTAGCATATCCAATTGATAATTTTTAATACCTTGTTATCATCAAAACTTAAGTGGTATAATTGTGAAACACCCTTTGTTCCAACAGAGTTGAATTGAGAAGTCATTAATTTTTAAGTGTAGCCCTACAGATCTATGTATATGGATACCCACGACAAAGAAATCAAAACTCAATTGTTTTTGAAGTAAAAATATTTGGTAAATTCTTATGTATTCTGAAGTTTGATTGAGTACCGATACCTTATAGATAAAATTCATTCAAAATTTGACTTGATTTTTAAATAAATTAATTAAAAAATTTGACATGACATTGAATAATTTAGTTAATGAATACATATCAAACCAAACATGAAGAGTACCATTGTATTGACCAAATGTTTTTTACATAAAAATAATGGCACCATATAAGTTATTTTTACGGTTCAATGTGTTTAATTTTTAACTAGGAACAATTGTTTTTGAGAGGATTGGAACTAAGCACCTTGAGGTAACAATGTTAAGGGAAATTATGTGTCATTAATGTCATCTTTACAATATTGTTTTTCTAGAAGAAAATAATGATCCAATGATTCCAATAACGAAGCAGACTTTTAGCAAAACAAACATTGTCTACATTCTACACAATCAATTTTAAATGTAATTTCAAATGCATGTTTACTTCTTGTACTTTCAAATGCAAGGTATCGATTTATGCTAGTATTGTTCAAACATGTAATGCAGAAATTGATGTTCTTCTAATTACGTGTACTTTTGAGTTATGTGTATTAGTGTGTGACCATTCAGAATTATTTTAATGCTCATATATAAATGACCATCAAGGCTGTCCCAAGGGTCAATTTGTATGGATTCTGGATAGCACATGAACAGATGCCAGGTGGTCTTGTCGTGTTGATCACATTTGAGGCAATTTAGAGGACACTGAACTCCTTTTGCACGCAGACGGTCTCTGGTTGGTATAATAGGAGGTGCTTCTAAGTTCCATACAAGGGGCCATTCTCCTTGGACATGATGTTTGGTTGGAGCAATGAGGTTAATTTAGTTATCAAATATATTAAATTGTAAACTAATCATAGATGTTTGCTTAGCTTAGTTTGTCAAGTTAAGGGCCACAAATGCTTCTTGACCTCACTATAAATTTTTTAGGTCTCTAAAGGTGAATGATATGGTACTCGGTTATACTGAAGATATGCAAGACAACAGTGATATGGTGTGGGGATGTAGTCGAGATGGCAATTATCCGGTTAAGTCAACATACTATTTCACATAAGCATAGATAACTCGCATCTGTGCAAATCAGGGGAATGGGATAAACTCTGGAAGCTGAGGATATCGAATAAAGTCAAGGTGTTCCTTTGGACAGCTTTACGCAGTATGCTGCGAACAAGATCAAGATTGATACAAAAAAATGTGTTGTGCAGAGGAAATTGTGCCTGCTGCCTAGGGGGATTGGAAAATGAGTGGCATGTGTTTCGTTGGTATGATGTAGCAAAGGAAGTATGGATGGAAGTAGGAATATGGGAGCTAATTCAGTCTATAGTGAATGAAGCTGAAGGTTTCTGGAGGCCATAATTCATATGCTGTCAAATTTATCACGCGAGCAAATTGTGTTATAGCAATGAGAATATGGAGTATTTTGGTGGAAAAGGAATGTCATTATGTGGGAGAATTGCAGTAGAAGTAGCTTTGAGGTTGCAAGAAGAGATGTAGAAACATTACAAGATTGAAGGGCAGTTCACAAGAACCAAAGTGTAGCCTCAGATCAGGAGGCAATATCAGATGGCAAAAACTATGAGGAGGCATGCTAAAACTTAGCATAGGTGGCTCTTTTTCTGACAGAGGACAAGTTTGGTTACAGCTTATGTTAGGGTTACGGACTATGGCAAGCACTGCAGTGGCTACAATTCTGAAGCAATTGTCATATTCAGATCGAAATGGAATGTTTGCAGGTTGAGGAAGTTGTCTACAACAACAATCACAACAACACTGCAGCAGGAAGTATGATTGATAAGTGTAAGGAATTGCTGTTAATTAATACCAACTTTTGGGTAAGTTCTGTAAGACAACAAGCCAATCGGGTAGCTCATTCATTAGCGAGGGCATCTCGATCCTATGCTAGTCACCCCTTTTTTTTTTATTTGCCACCTTGTATTGAAACTATCATGTGACTCACACAGTGAGTAAATTTCATCAGTTTGTAGTCTCCCAACCCAAGTCAGATCCTTAGAGATATCAAGTGAGTGCCTAGAGAAATGGACATATAATTTTTCTAATCACACAAAAAGTCATGGATGGTAAATGGTTCTCTTCTCTATCGTCTATGTTATACACCAAAATCCAAACAACAAAAATGGAATGACTAACAGCTCAAAAGGTCTGAAATTTCATACCCTGATGGACAAAGAAAGTATTACATACCATATCCATAAATGAATATAATAAGTTCAATTTCAGTCTGCTGATACCACCATTTGCCAACCTATAGGATAATCACAGACGTCTCATTGTTATGAGAATAAGCAATTAAATTGAACTCTTACTTGTTGAGACTATTTTGAAGATCATTCATGAGAAAATTTACTTCTAACGTAATTCATTCCAAAGTTGAAGCACGCGCAACAACAAAATATATATGTTCATCATCATATTACAAAATGTTTCAAATAAAAAATGTGCCTGAGACCTTTAATTCAACTAGGTCGCTACTTAAAATTAATGGAAAAGAAAGAGATGACTTAAACCCTGACAATTAATTGACCTGAGTGAAGGAAGGAGGCATGGGAATGAGAGTTGAATTGCATAAATTCAAACAGATATAAATATATGAAGCTTGGGTTTCGTGGGGGATATATAAATATATGTTTAACGTTCTAGCTTTGAGGGATTGAAGAAATAAAAAAAGATTTTAAGCATATGAAATTGAAGAGAAAAGATTAAACATTCCAAATAGGTGTGTGTGTGTGTGTATGGATGAGTGAAAAGAAAGATAGTGAGAACAAGTTATTGATTGTCAGGGTAGCGCAAGGGAAGGGGTAATTGTGAGCGGGTATCTTTGTTTTGAGTTCTTACAAGTCCCACATCGACTCAAGGGGAAATTAAAACTGAACATCCACATATAAAACTAAGCAATCCATACACTTGAGATAGCCTTGAGATAGATAAAACATCGAGAGGCTTGAAATATCTAGGAGAAGTTGTTAACTTGAAAGAGTCTTTTCTGATGACAACCTCTCCTATATATTCAAGTTCTTCTCGATGTTTGGAGCCTATTGATGGTCTCTGAAATATTAGTTAAATTTTTCATGTAATATTGTTAAAAAGGTTAAATTGCATTTATAAGTTATTTTTAGGTTTTTCTTTGTTCTGTTCAAATTGTTTTGTTTCATTTGGTACTATTTAGTATCTGTTTGGTTTGGAGTTTGCAAACGTCCAAAGCAAACATGCACTTAGTTATATACATCTATTTTTGTTCTCAATCTACAAGGTTTTTTTATATATATAAAATGAATACAAACTTACAAATACCTGCATCACTACAAACTATATAATGAAGTTTATTAATCATTATATTAAACACAGAGCTCAATTAAATGGACAATTTTTTTCTAAGTCTCCTAAATCTTCCACATTTTGACCTATATTCCTCAAATACAAATTTCATCCCACAAATAGTAATGCTCTGCTGCTAAGCTTATGGAGCTGGACAAATTATTATGCTTGGTGTTAAGATAAAAAGCTCCATTTTAAAATTTATTGGCCAACAGAAAGATGTGGCTGGTATTGCTGGAAGTTTCACTCTTTTAGTAATTCCTAAAATTTTCAAACCCAAAAGTTCTTTCAGGCTCAAAGTAAGGTTAATGTCACTGCATGGATTGGGTATTTCCCCAGCAAGCATCATTACTAATGAACAAATTGCAACACTCCGCAGTGAAATGCGATCTTGTAAACGGATACCACTAAGTTGAGTTGTTTATGAAAGGAGAAAAGAATATATTGTTTACAAACAATAGAAAACAATAATTAGGAAGTAACAATTATCAGGATTTTCCCATGAAGGAAGCAATGATATAGGTCACATGACAACCTTGCTTTACCATAAAGAAACTTATTTCATTACCTACAAGATATTAGAGGACGTTTAATTTAAGCAAGTACTATCAGAAGACGTATATTTTCTAAGAGGTTCTAGCTAATAATTTTTGTAGAATGATCTTGGAATGAATATTTTCTAAGGAGCTAGTATTGACCTGACCTTGATGTAACTGCATTATGACTTACGAGTACGATGGTAGTGCCAGTATCCGATGTCCACTCTGAGAGATGATGTTAGGTAAAGGTTTTGCCGAGGGATGCTTCTTTGGTTCTTCTTTAAAAAAAAGGATAGATCCAGTTCCTAATATGTCATATCCTTATTTGTGCTTCTGATAAAGAATTGTTCCTTCAGAACACATCCCAATTTTGTGCCAAACCCGAGTCAAAGGCTTTCAATTTGAAGAGATTTTGCTATCTCCAAAAGTGAACCCTATTGGATGGAAATTCAGCTTGATTTGCATCACAAACCTGAGATTGTTTGAAAATGTGAATACATAAGGTTAATTTTTTCAAAATATATTCACGTTCATCATAATTTTAGAGACCTTTGGAAACATCAAATTTGATAATAGGAGCATTATTTAACTATATTGCCACCTAAGCTTAATGAAAAAGAAAGAGATGAATCAAAACATAACAATTAATTGACCTGGGAATGAAAGTTGAATTGCATAAATTGAAATAGAAAATTAAATGAATTGAACTGAAAACAAAAACTTGGATTAAAGATTGAAGATATACCTTGCGTTACGTGCTAATCAATTTCAGGAAACAATTGGATCTATATCTTCACTATCGAGAGTAGCAAGGGAAGGGGTAACTCCAAATCAATCAAAATAGTTCATACCACACTGAATGGAAAATGTCATTCATTTTAACATATGTAGTTACACAAAAGTGCAGTTATATGATAAATGAATGTATAAGAAATCCATATAGAGATAAGCTACCTGCATAAAAGCATAAGCTATGATACCAATCTTTCTTCAAGAAATTCCTGCAAGTCAAATTGTAGGGAGATATATAAATAAATATAAAGATTTTTCAAAATACATGTATTAAATATATACGTGCCTCTCCAATGCTAGAAGATGCTCCAATGATGATGACAACTTTACTATCCTCACGATATGTATAGTTATAGAGCCGCCCACAAGCTCCTAGGTTTTAGAAAATTGTCTTTTCAAGTTTGAGGTTCTTTAAATCTAACATGCACTCATGAAAATGAATTAGAAACATCAAAGTTGGCGAGGATAAAGCTAAATCAGAAATGCCACGCCGTGAATGGAGGACTGAGCTTGATTCCTACACAGATGTTATAAAGAAAGATTGATTTTTTCACATCAGACCAAAACAACAGAATTAGACTGAACCTAATTTGTTATTCTCCCAATAGCCTCCAAACCCTCTTCAATGACGCGGTTTTTATGAACAGGATTGGGTTCCACAATGGGAAAGCTGTACAAACTGAAACAAGACAAGAATAAGGAAAGCTTGTTCAAGTTCAAACCTAAACTATAATGCAATTTACAAGTTACATCAACCTCTAGAATCTCAGCAATAGCAATGTACAGTACAATGGCCGAAGAGGATCCCACTAAAACCATACTTCAGAATAGAATAATAAGTGTATAACAATAGCAGCACAAAAGGTCCTACAAATCATAACAATAATAGAAGAGCTTAGGTTCCAAAATATTGGATTTGAAACATAAGTATATATAACCCTCAATTAATACCACTAATATAAAAACTACTAGTGGGTATGTTTCCAACGCGGGACATTTTTTTCAATGCATATTCACACTAGTTCTTTCCTAAAGGACTTGTGTTTATTCTTCCAACTTCAACTCAAATTCAACTAGTGTTCCAACAGAAACAAGTATAACACAGATACCATCCCAACCAGTTCAAATGCTTCATTCCAACCATTATAGTGATATAGTGATATGCACATTAAAGTTGAAAAGGAATAAAAATTGGACATGTAGATGAGAAAAGTAAAGAGATATGAGAAAGTTATCAAACTTTACACTCAAAGACAATTTCATTTAAACTACAAAAATTGATGTGAAAGAGAATAAATGGCATAAACTCACGTGATGAGAAGCGATCTAATTCAGTGACATGCATGTAACTGCAATTCCTTTTTAGTTTCTTCTGTTTTGCTTCCAATCACTTTTTCCACATTCAAGAACAAAGTTGTGGTGGGTATAATATATGGTAAAGGTATACAAACACATAAGTATATATTAAAGAAATCTAAAAAGATTTTAAACATATGAAAAATTTAAGAGAAAATATTAAACATTTCAAATACGTGTAGCAAGGAAAATTTAAGCCCACATTGACTAATGTGAAAATGAAACTAAGCAGCTCTTATATAAAATCAAAGGCAACCCGATTCTGAGTGATAGTCACCTAGCAAACTATTTTTAGCGTTTTTGCATTCTTTAGCGGGGTTTGCAACATTGGTATGATATTATTGTTGAAGGAGTTCTTACACAACGTTGAGGTGTCACCTCTATATTGAGAGACTCTTCAGCGGTAAGAGTCATTCCAATGTTAGGCACTTGCTCTACAAAACAATTTTTCATATAATTTTTTACAATTAGGTATTTACATTTTATATTCGGAAAAGGGTAATGATATTTGTACAACAATTTTGGTACAAATTTTAGATTATCTTTCATACATATATTACATTTTTATATTCTTTCTATTGTTTTTGACCAATCAAAAAAGTGAATGACAAAATTATAACAAAAGTTGTCTAAAAAGGTTGTACAAATATCTTTGCTCTTCGGAAAATTGTTTAAGTTGGTTTAAATTTACTCTTCAATATCTCTATTATTTTTGTGTCAATAATTACTTTTGGTTGTTCCATAAATTATTTGGTTGTTCAAATAACATATATCTCTTAATTTAAGGTCTTTCCATTTTATTATTTTATATGACATATTTCTTAATTCAGGGTCTTCCCATTTTGTTATTTTATACGATGTTTGCAGATATTTTACTTTATGCAATTATAAGTTATTTTAAACTTTTCTTTGAAAAAAAATGATTTTTTTTCACAAGCTAAAAGTTAATGATTTCATTTCACTTGAAAGAATATTGACAAAAAAAAGTTATTTTAAACTTTATTTATTTTGACGTTTGTAAAGTTACTTGTAGGTATTTGATGACGAATTTTATAATTTTAATATTTCTTTTTTTTATGTTTATATATTAGTTATTTGATGTTAAAATAACAGTGAAAAATGGCTCAATCCAACTTCTTTTCAATTGAAAACACTTATGATTGACTAAAAATGACTCCTTGGGACCTCTCTCTCACCTTTTTGCTTCCACGCTTTGGTGGGTATGGAGGAATAGAAATATGATGTGTTTAGGTAATGATAATTGGTCCACAACCTGCCTTACTATCCACAATCATGACATCGTTAATACCTCTCAATTCTTGTTATACCACAATTACAAATGTAGAGCCATAAATTATATCAATTAAGTGGAATAACAACAATCACTCATGTGTCATTCTCAATGTTGATGGTAGTTGTCTGAACTCCCCCACAAGAGTTGACTTTGATGAAGTTATTAGAAATGATGCATGTTACTATTTGTCGGGTTTTTCAGTTTAAATTCAAAACTCTTTTGACATTTTGTATGCCGAGCTCTATGCCATATATCTTGCTGGCTAAAGACATGGGTATCATTGATCTAGTTTGCTATTCTGATTCTTTTCATGGTATCAACATCATCAAAGGCCCCTCCTTAAAATATCATGTTTATGCGGTTTTGATTCAAGACAAAAGATTTAATTGACTAGGGAAATGTCTCTATTATCAATACTTTTCGAGAAGGAAACCATTGCGCATATTTCATTGCTAAACTCGGGGCTTCTTCTAACCTTGAGTTCCTTCGTCAAGACTCTCCCTCAACTGATCTTCTCTCATTGTTGCGGAGTGATGCAGCTGTAACCTTCTATTTGAGAGATTAGCTCCTTTTCTTTTTTCTTTATGATGTTTTCTTGTTTTTTCTTACCTTTGTAACAAAATAAATAACAGTGAAAAAACATTACTCCATATTTTAGGGATAAACTAGTAGAATGCCCGAGTGTACGCACCGGTACACGTGGTGTGCTCTTTTTTTATAGGTCGCATTGTGTATAAACCACCAAAAAAAAATGTCTATGTGTTAATATATAAATAAAAATATAAATACGTTACCAATTTATTATTCTACTTCATTCTAACCATTTTATTATTTTACTTCATTCTATTTTTATTTTGTTTTGTATCCAAATCCTTCTATTATTATTATCCCTTTGCTAAGAGCTTACAAGTCACAATCATCATATCCACAATTTTTACTGTCCAAAAACAAAATGGGAGATTGACCTTGCAATGACCGTTGCCCCTTTTTATTAGAATATTAATCAATAACTGTGATTCTGTGTCTGAAGTGAAGAGTGCGTCTGAAGACAGCGTCTGAAATAGGAGCGTCTGAAGTGAAGAGTGTGTCTGAAGACAGCGTCTGAAATAGGAGCGTCTGAAGCACTGTTGGTCAGACCCTGACGTACAGGTTCTGAAGTATAGCTTCTGATGTTTGATCAGAAGCTGAGTCTAGTAACAAACTTGGTTAGCGTGTTAACCAAGGCAGTTAGTTTGTTAGAAGAGTTTGTTACAACATCTTGTTGTATATATACTCACTCTTACTATGTAAATATGTGTGTGACACAAGTGTGAATAAAGATTACATAGAGTTTTTCTCTTGCTCTGTTTTTTCATCCTTCTATCGTTTCGTTTCATCTTGCATAAAGCTTATTCTTAATAAGCACTTCCGCTGCGTAAAGAACATAGTGATTGTTCTAATAGTTCTAACAATTGGCATCGAGAGCTTGGGTTGAATCTTAGGGAAACACGAGTGAAAGTGAGGGGAATCATCATCGGGAAACACAGAGTGAGGTGTGTGCATTGATTTCTCCGTTTCTGAGATTTAGCAAGATGAACACAAACGGTTTTGGATCAAATATCTTGATTCTTGATAGCAAGAATTGGGAACGATGGAGCGCTTTGATGAGATCGTTGTTTGGCGCGCAAGATTTGAGTGATCTTGTTCAGAATGGTTTTGAAGAACCTCCTGCAAATGCTACTGATGTGCAGAGAGCTGCATTCAAAGAAAACAAAAAGAAAGATTACAAGGCTCTGTTCTACATTCAACAGAATGTTGATAATCAACACTTTGAGAAGATAGCCAAAGCAACAAGATCAAAGGAAGCATGGGATATTCTTGAGAATTATCACAATGGGGGAGAAAAGGTGAAACAGGTCAAGCTGCAATCATATAGAAGGAAGTATGAAATGATGCAGATGGAAGAAGACCAGAAGGTAAGTGATTACTTCTCAAAGATGAATGAAATCGTGAATTTGATGAAGAACTGTGGTGAAAACATCTCTGATCAGATGGTAGTTGAAAAGGTGTTAAGATCTTTAAGCCAAAAGTTTGATTTCATAGTAGTAGCAATCCAAGAAGCAAAGGATGTGAAAACTATGAAGATTGAAGAATTGCAGAGTTCTCTGGAAGCACATGAACTGTTGGTAATTGATAGAAGTTCAGAAAGATCAGTTCAGCAAGCTCTTCAAGCTCAAACAACAAAGAAAGAAGGAAATCGCAAGAATTTCAAGAAAGGGAAAGGCAAACCAAACTGGTCCAACAGTTCAAAATCCAAGACTGATAACAAAACTGAGTCTTCTAAAGGAGGAGGTTTTGGAAAAAATCAGAACAAGAAGAAGGATTTTGATAAGAGTAAGGTTAAGTGTTATAATTGTGATAAGTTTGGACATTTTGCTGATGAGTGTTGGTTCAAGAAAGATCAGAATACAGAAGAAGCTAATATTGCTCATGGAGGTGACCCTGATGCAGTGTTGTTAATGGCTGCTACATGTGAAGATAGGATGAGAGGTGAAGAGTGGTACCTTGACTCTGGGTGTTCTAATCATATGACAGCTCATAGAGAATGGTTAACAAATTTTGATGCTAGCAAGAAAACTAGTATCAAATTGGCTGATAACAGGAAGCTTGCATCAGAAGGCAGTGGTAACATAGTGATGAGGAGCAATATTGGTGGTAAAGTCATAATTGAAGATGTGTTCTATGTTCCAGATATGAAGTGTAATCTGATGAGCATAGGCCAATTAGTGGAGAAAGGATTCTCAGTTTCAATGGAGGGTGAATCCTTGAAACTGTTTGATCCAAAGAAGAATCTGGTGTTGAAATCTACTTTGTCAAAGAACAGAACCTACAAATGCAACATATCAAGTGACAAGATGATGTGTATGTCTGCAACTGTTATTGAGGATGCTGAAGCATTATGGCATTTGAGGTATGGGCACCTCAACTTTAGAAGTCTGAGTGAGTTGAGTTCTAAAGATTTAGTGAATGGTTTACCAAAACTGAATGCCAAGAAATCCATATGTGAAATATGTGTGAAGAGCAAGCAAAGTAGATTGCCATTTGTATCTGATGCACCTAAAAGAGCAAGTGAAGCATTGCAAGTTGTTCATTCAGATATTTGTGGTCCATTTGAAGTACCTTCTCTTGGTGGTAGTAAGTACTTCATTACCTTTATTGATGAATTCACAAGAATGATCTGGCTGTTTACTATTAAGCTTAAGAGTGAAGCTTTAGAAACATTCAGAAGATTCAAAATCTTGGTAGAAAAGGAAAGTGACAAATCTATTAAGATTTTGAGGACAGATGGTGGAGGGGAATATACATCAAAGGAATTTGAAGCTTTCTGCACAAGTCAAGGAGTTGTTCATGAAGTAACTGCTCCATATACCCCTCAGCATAATGGGCTGGCAGAAAGAAGGAACAGGACTCTGCTAAACATGACCAGAAGCATGCTTAAGCAGAAGAATTTACCACACAAATTTTGGGGTGAAGCAGTAACTACTGCTGCTTACATCCTGAACAAATGTCCTACTAAGAAGCTGAATCTGAAGGTGCCAGAAGAAGCTTGGTGTGGAAGAAAGCCCAGTGTTAAACACTTAAAAGTGTTTGGTTCCTTGTGTTATAAGCATGTACCAGATGCTAGAAGAAGCAAGCTAGAAGATAAAAGTGAAATCATGATACTCATTGGGTATCATCCCACTGGTGCATATAAACTGTACAATCCTGTGACTCAGAAGGTTCATTTCAGCAGAGATGTGATAGTGAATGAAGCTGAGAAGTGGAAATGGGAAAATGAACCTGAGTACAACAGTGAAACCCAGCAAAGCTACATATACCCTGATTCAAGTGATGAATCAGAAGGTGAAGGTGATCACAGAGTTACTGCAGATGATCAAGAGGAAATCATAGTACCAACAAGACCTCAAAGGAACAGAAATGCACCTGCCAGGTTGACTGATTGTGAAGTCACATATGATAATGCAGTGAATGATGAAGGTGATCTCATTCATTTTGCATTATTAGCAGATGCTGAACCAGTCAATTACAAAGAAGCTTTGAAAACTGATGTATGGAAAAGAGCTATGGTTGAAGAACTGCAGTCAATTGAGAAAAATCAAACCTGGGAGCTAGTTGACTTGCCAGAAAAAAAAAGGAAAATTGATGTCAAATGGGTATTCAAAGTGAAGTTGAACCCTGACGGACAAGTCTCTAAGCACAAAGCAAGATTGGTGGCTAGAGGTTTTCTTCAGAAGCAAGGCATAGACTACAATGAAGTGTTTGCTCCAGTCGCTAGAATTGAAACTGTGAGGCTGGTCATTGCTATTGCTTGTAAGAATGAGTGGTTACTCTACCATTTAGATGTAAAGTCAGCATTTTTAAATGGGCCACTGGAAGAGATAGTGTATGTATCACAACCACCAGGTTTTGAAATTGCTGGGAAAGAAGATATGGTGTATAAACTGCACAAGGCCCTATATGGATTAAAACAGGCTCCTAGAGCATGGAACAAGAAGATTGATCACGTTTTAACCCAAATAGGCTTTGATAAATGTTCAGTTGAGTTTGGTGTTTATGTTCAGAAGCTTTCTGATGGAGGAACTGTGATAATCTGTCTATATGTTGATGACTTACTCATCACTGGCAGCTCAGCTTCAGAAATTGAGAAGGTGAAAGAGAAACTGAAGCTGGAGTTTGAAATGACTGATCTGGGTGAACTTTCATTCTTCTTAGGAATGGAATTTGTGAAAGTGAAAAATGGTATAGTGATGTATCAGAAAAAGTACATTGGTGAATTGCTTGATAAATTTGAAATGAAAGACTGCAATACAGTTTCAAATCCATCAGAAACAAACTCAAAGCTGGATGAGTGCACTGAAGAAGAAAAGGTGAACTCTACAAAGTTCAGACAAATTGTGGGATCCCTGAGGTATCTATGTAACAGCAGGCCAGATATATGCTACTCAGTGAGTGTGATTAGCAGGTTCATGCATGACCCAAGGAAATCTCATCTGATAGCTGCAAAGAGGATTCTCAGATACATAAAGGGCACCATAGATTTTGCTCTGCTATTTCCTTATGGAGCTCAAAGTGAAGTGAATGAGCTCATAGGATATTCTGATAGTGATTGGTGTGGAGATCTAACTGATAGGAGAAGCACTTCAGGATATGTGTTTAAATTCAATGATGCTACAATTTCATGGTGTACCAAGAAGCAACCAGTCACTGCACTCTCATCATGTGAAGCAGAGTACATAGCTGGAACCTTCGCTGCGTGTCAAGCACTTTGGCTGGATTCAGTGATGAAGGAACTTAAGTGTGAAGTGATGAAGCCGTTAACACTGAAAATTGACAACAAATCAGCCATAAGTCTTGCGAAGAATCCAATATCACATGGCAGAAGCAAACACATTGAGACCAGATTCCATTTCATCAGGGAGCAGGTGACTAATGGAATGATTGAACTGCACTACTGCCCAACAGAATTGCAACTTGCTGATGGTTTTACGAAAGCAGTGAAGCTTGATAGATTTGAATTCTTGAGAAAGAGATTAGGTGTTCTTAATAAGTCAGCAGTTATGATTAAGGGGGAGTATTAGAATATTAATCAATAACTGTGATTCTGTGTCTGAAGTGAAGAGTGCGTCTGAAGACAGCGTCTGAAATAGGAGCGTCTGAAGTGAAGAGTGTGTCTGAAGACAGCGTCTGAAATAGGAGCGTCTGAAGCACTGTTGGTCAGACCCTGACGTACAGGTTCTGAAGTATAGCTTCTGATGTTTGATCAGAAGCTGAGTCTAGTAACAAACTTGGTTAGCGTGTTAACCAAGGCAGTTAGTTTGTTAGAAGAGTTTGTTACAACATCTTGTTGTATATATACTCACTCTTACTATGTAAATATGTGTGTGACACAAGTGTGAATAAAGATTACATAGAGTTTTTCTCTTGCTCTGTTTTTTCATCCTTCTATCGTTTCGTTTCATCTTGCATAAAGCTTATTCTTAATAAGCACTTCCGCTGCGTAAAGAACATAGTGATTGTTCTAATAGTTCTAACATATATGACATAAAAAGTGGTATTGATTGTGTTGTAGATCCTCATATTCGTTGCTAAATTCTTGACTTCGAACGTGTCTTGTGACAATAAGAAAACAACAACAATGAAATATTTACTGTAAACACAAAACAAATGTTTGAAGTGATTAGCAACACAAGGAAAAACAATAGTATAATTCAAAGATTTTGATGAAAAATGAGTGTTTGTCATCAAAGCAAATCAAGAATGAAGATGGTGAAACCTCTTTACACCCATTCTTACCACAAAAGTGTTAGAACTATTAGAACAATCACTATGTTCTTTACGCAGCGGAAGTGCTTATTAAGAATAAGCTTTATGCAAGATGAAACGAAACGATAGAAGGATGAAAAAACAGAGCAAGAGAAAAACTCTATGTAATCTTTATTCACACTTGTGTCACACACATATTTACATAGTAAGAGTGAGTATATATACAACAAGATGTTGTAACAAACTCTTCTAACAAACTAACTGCCTTGGTTAACACGCTAACCAAGTTTGTTACTAGACTCAGCTTCTGATCAAACATCAGAAGCTATACTTCAGAACCTGTACGTCAGGGTCTGACCAACAGTGCTTCAGACGCTCCTATTTCAGACGCTGTCTTCAGACACACTCTTCACTTCAGACGCTCCTATTTCAGACGCTGTCTTCAGACGCACTCTTCACTTCAGACACAGAATCACAGTTATTGATTAATATTCTAATAATATATACATCTTTCTATGAATTTTTACCAAAAGGTGTCTTTTTCTATTGCAAGGCTAAAAAGTAGACACAATGAAGTCTATCGCACCAATATTTGATTTTGATATGCAAGCTTTGCCTTAATTTAAGTCTACAATATTATCCTACCAATGTTATTTTTTTTTCAAATATATTTAATATAAGTATTTTTTTTCATAGGCAATTTTTTAGGTGACTTTGAACTTGCTTTGACATTCATCTCACTCATCTTCCTTTTCTAGGCAACATACACTCAACTACAACGATCTACTTGCATGTTTTTAATTAATGTCAATATATCTTTTTTATTCTAACTTATCTTCCATTTCATATGTTATCACCAACTTCACTCTATAACTAATTATAATAGTTCTTTGGAAGAAAAAAAATTAATAGTTATTTATTCTCTAAAATTTTTCACAAACTAAACATTAAGATATCCGCGCAATGTGTGGACTTATATCTAGTATATTATGAATGTGAATTTCTAAGTATGCAATATTTTCTAAATTTTGAATCATATTTATATCATCTTTGGCAACCTTATCTCAAGGAATCATATTCTACAGCAAGTTTGCATATTAAGAATTAAAGCTGCTGTGTACATTCACAGTTATGTTTGTTTCCTTCATGATCATGAGAAAAGAATTTCAGTATCTGCATTGTCTTAAGTTTATTCATATCCCTGATTTGAACATATTTTAGGCGTTCATATCCTTGCTAGTGAGATCGCTACCAAACTTTTAGCTTAATTTATTGTATAACTTAGACATGGCAACGGGGCGGATTGAAAGCGGGTTTAAGCATCCCCGTCCCCACCCTCGCTTCCATGCACCTGCACTCGCCCCCATCCCCAAACCATATTGGGGGTAAAAATTGAACACCCAACCTCGCCCTCAATGGGGACGGATCTCCTGGACCCGCCTCCGCCCCCGAAAAATCTATTTTTTATAAAATATTTAAAAAATACATATTTTTCCATTTTTTCATAGTAACAAAAACAATAATTATATTAATAATTAAATATCTAATAAAAAAATTCAAATGAGCAAAATAATTATAATAAATATGTTTCTAAAGAGTAATAATATATTAAAATAGGTTGGTGCTTATGGAAATAAGATTATAAAATTTAATAAAGTAAATTTCAAAAAGCGAGTGCGGGGTGGGTGTAAGCGTCCCCCACCCCGTACCGTACTAAAAATCAAAATTCCCCTCACACCTGCACCCAATTAAATCGGCTTTTTCCCGTTAAATTCAGGGCGAGGCGGCCGGGTCTGGCGGGGGCGGTTTTTGTTGTCATGTCTAATATAACTAATTAAAAATAAGAATTGAATTAGTTATACAATAAATTAAGCTAAAAGTTTGTATAAACTGTCATGCAGGTTCAGCTCTAATTTCACTCGACTATGATGGAATTACACAAATGCCTCTTACGCGTGCAACAAGCAAGACACATAAGCAAAACAAAGGAAGAGGTCAAAAATGAGTGAATAGGAAGATTGTGAAAACAAGTTAGCAAAGGAGCGGGTTTCTATGTTCTCAGCTCTCACGAAGCCCACATCGACCAATGCGGTAAGTAAACTAAGCAGCTCACATATAAATGAAAGGCAACCCTAAATCTTGTGATGGTCACCAAGGAAACTATTCTTACGTGAGTCAAGATGTTGTTGACGGGAAGAGGTTGATAACTTTGGGAGGGGATCCTCTTGATGTTGACGTTGACGGTTGCTTCCCGGAGCCCCTTCAATAAGAGGGTTTCTATAATAATAATTTGAAGTTTTTTAATAATTTAAAGAGAATGATAACTAGTATTTTTTTTTTGTGTAAACGAAGTATCCTCCGTGCATAACTCTTTCGAACATTGTGGGACCCAAATGGGCTGAATTCGAACACAGGACCTTGGTTAAGCTAGAAAAGATCCGTTTCATCTCATATAAGCGCTCTTAAATATAACTAGTATCTTTAAGATGGTACATTAATTAAAAAAAACTTTGAAAGTCATTTTTTTATTGTTTTCAATAAAAAGAATTTACTTTTAACTTTTTTTAATTAGTGTCCAAGGGCACAAGGTCCTTTTTCTATCTAATGTTTTATTGTTTATAATCTCTTATTCATAAACCTAACCCTGTTGTCCTAATTTTAACCTAAAAATCTTGCCAAATTTCCCTCCTCTTAAACCTAACCGTGATTTCCTAAATTAATGCATATCTTATTCATAAACCTAACTCAGTTGCCCTAATTTTAATCTAAAAATTTTGCCAAATTTCCCTCCTCCTAAACCTAACCGTGATTTCCTAAATTAATGCATCTCTTATCTCTTATTCATAAACCTAACTCTGTTGCCCTAATTTTAACTTAAAAATTTTGGCAAATTTCCCTCCTCGTAAACCTGTGATTTCTTAAATTAATGCATCTGTTATTTTTATCACTTATTCATAAACCTAACCCTGTTGCCATAATTTTAACCTAAAAATTTTGCCAAATTTCTCTCCTCCTAAACCTAACCGTGATTTCCTAAATTAATGCATATCTTATTCATAAACCTAACTCAGTTGCCCTAATTTTAACCTAAAAATTTTGCAAAATTTCTCTCCTCCTAAACCTAAGCGTGATTTCCTAAATTAATGCATCTATTATCTCTTATTCATAAACCTATTGCCCTAATTTTAACCTAAATATTTTGCCAAATTTCCCTCATCCTTAATCCTAACTGTGAAATTTTTCTTGGCATAATTTTTCCTTGCTTTGTAGTCAATTGATTTCCCTACTTCTTTGGAAGCGATTAACTATCCTATTTAATTCCCATAATTTTTTCTCACGTAGTCAACTGATTTTCCTGCTTCTGCGATTAAGTTCAACTTATTTGCCTACTTTTATGGAAACGATTTACTTCCAGGAATATTCTCCTTAATCTTATACTGATTCACGTTTCCCTCATCTTTCCTCTCTTATCAGAACCAAAATATTATTTCTCTGGGGACAACAATATTCAAAACACATTTTCTACATTTTAGTAACAATTACTGACTTTTAGTAACATTATTAGTAACAATTATCTGCTTTTAGTAACAAACCATGGCTTTTAGTAACATGAATCGAATAATAGATTTTCAACAAATTAATTGTCTTATTCCCTTCGCATCAATTTTCTTTTTCTCTTATATATCATGAAATTCAATATTGGTCACTTGCTAGCAATTAATTTATGTAACATTTGGCAATATGTTTAACTTTTTAGACCTATTGTTTAACCAATTATATACCAATTTTTTTATAATATCGAATAATCCACGACGTAAATAATTTAGAATATCTTAAACAACCATAATTATTTCATGCTCACTTCAAGCCCTTCCTGTTTTTATGGTAATTATAAACAAATATCGTAATTACTCTAATTCAATCAACTAAGAGATTTCATCTTCATCTAATTTTTTTTTTGTTGCAGACAATGTGCTCCGCTTCCTCTATTTATGACAGCAAAATATCCAAAACCTAATCTCTACGATTGAATCAAGTAGTGGATTTCATCCACATTTCTTGCCTAATTAGTTGCAGGTGATATACACCTCTTCAAGATTGTTTTTGCCATTACCATTTTATTTTATTCAAATATTAAGTCAGACTTTGGAAGTCATTAATTTTGCGCCCCCTCCCTATTTACACGCCAATTATAAAGTCAAACCAAGTCCCCCAACAAAATAATAATTTCATATTTTCTGTATTAATCTTTATCCTAAAATGTTGGGCATTTCCTAATTTTATTCCACTTCAAGTGCATCAGTTTTGGAATTATCGTTATAAGCAATACTCCTTATTTTAACCATCAAACTCTGCTCACACGTATTACACCTTTGTTAAAGTAACATGAACGATGTACTAGAATTATGGAACAATACCAACGTCTATGGTAATTAACATTATGATTTAAGTTATGACAATTTTAACATTCAAGCGAACTACATTGTTTTATTTCTAACGGTGAATATTAACTTCTTAAAATGACCCGTGCGTTAGCACGGGTCAATGGTCTAGTAAGGTTAAATTTAAATTTTCTTTCAGTTATTTTTAGGTTTTCTTTTGATCCTTTAAATTTGTTTTGTTTCATTTGAGCCTATTAAGTTATGAATGTTATATAATTTGATCCTTTAAATTTTTTGTTAAGTTTCTTTTTTTCATTTTGATACACGCCAATGTTGGTCTATTAAATTACAAATACTAAGACATTAGGGTACTTGATAAAAAGTACTAATATGTATGAAGTTTGTAACTTAAAAATTAAAATGTCTAATATTTATAAGTTAAATGGCGAAAATGAATAAAAAAAAAAAAACTTGAGAGATCAAATTTGGCTAACATTTGTAATTTAAAGATCAAAGTTAAACAAAAGAAATGCTCAGGTAGCAAATTGAAATCTAAAATTAACTTTAAGAGATGAAAAGTATATTTAACCTAATAATAACGGGTGTTTCTAGTCAAATTTTGTCAAAAAAACATTATAGTTAAATTAAATGTGTGTCCTTGTAATATTATCAGTTACTTTCTATCTTTTTTTAAAGTAATAATATATGTCTGTTTGGATCGACTTATTTTTAACTTATACAAAACATCTTACACAAATAAATAAGTTTTTATATATTATTCATAAGTTTGCCAAGATAGTTCATGAAAAAACTACTGAAGATACAATTCTACCTAACATCATCAATTTGAGTGGACATCAGATACTAGTGAAATAAGTTTCTTTATGGTAAAGCATGGATATCATGTGACCTATATTGGGATGGAGTAATTGAGACAGAAGACGCAGTCAGCCACGGTGTGAGTGTGTGTTTACAGGAGTGGCGCGCTGCAATTCAGAAGCATGTCAGGTGGCCGGCAAATATGAACGCAGTTGCGCTGGGAGATACGGTGGTTAAAGCCACCAGCAGGTAAATTAAGTGCAACATCTATGCAGCTTTAAATAGGTACACGGCAACCTTCTGATGTTTGGATTGTCTTAATATTCTATTTTAACTACTTATTCAATAAACTTGTCAAATGATGTTAGATATATTTGGATTGTAAGGTAGTATTATAAAAGAATTGAACATTACTGACAATGCTGAGAAAGAGTTGCAGGCTACGGTTGTGCCACCGACTCCATAGTAACTATTAAAGTAGGTAAGAAACAATCGTTTGTGGTACGGTTGGAGCGAAAACAAAATTGTTAGGGAATACTCCAAGAAATAAAAGATATGATGCTAAGGAAGAGGGAGGTTTCTGCAATTTGAGAAGCATGGAATTTTTTTAATGTGACTTAAAATAGAAAGCAACGATGAGCAATATTTGAAGCAGAGGTTTCATGTGGGGATATAATGTATGGTAAAAGTAAACCAAACACATAAGTATATTTTGGTCTCTTTCTGTGGAAGGAAGGCTTCAATGACAAGTTTAAAGTTCTAGCTATAAGAATGTCGAATAATAACTTCAACAAATTCAATGAGTTGTTTCTATACATAGTTAAAGTGATAAGCATGGTTCTAAATTGTGATTGCAAGTGGACAAAACCACAAGTACTCTAGCTGCCTTTCTTACATCAGTTTGCAACAATAAAGCTAAATTAAAATCAAATGATGTATGGTTTTCATCGAGCGTTTAAATGTAGGAGTTGTAATACTACATACAATTTTAACTTTGATCACACAAAATCAGCGAGTGGCACAGATAAATAAGCAGTACTGTAAAAGATCCTCTGCTATATATGCAGAACAAGAAAATGTGTATTACCTTAGAAAGTATTAGCAGAATCAACATTGATTGTTAGGAATTTCATCTGTTTTATCTTTTTGTTGATACTTAGTTACTTACTGCATTGTCCATTTCAAATGCCTCATTCCAACCATAATAGTGATACACATTAAATTAAAGTGAAGAAGGCATACATGTAGCTGAGAAAAAGAAAAGAGATACGAGAGTTATCAAACTTTACTAAAAGACAATTTCATTTACACTACAAAAATTGATAAAAAATAAATAAATGGCATAAACTGAAGAGAAATTGTGGGGGAAAGTATTGGACTCTCTTTCCGTGGAAGGAAAGCATCAACGATATGTTTAATGTTCTAACTTCGAGATATTGAAGAAATAAAAAAAGATTATAAACATATGAAATTGAAGTGAAAAGATTAAACATTCCGAATAGGTGTTTCTAAGTGGGAGTGAATAGGAAAATTGTGACTAAGCCCACATCGACTAATGCAGTAAACGAAAATAAACAGATCACATATAAAATGAAAAGGTTGCAATTCAGAGTATTAGTGTAATGATCGACTACAGTTTGCAACATTGAGAGGTTTCGATACTGTGAGCCTCTTCAACATCCGCATCTTTTTTGATGTGCTTGTTTTACGATATTAGTTTAATTGTTTTTATTTCCTTCGTTTTAAAATGAGGTATTATTTTATCCAAAAAAAATTTGTTTCAAAAATGAGTATTGTTTTACCTTTTTAATACAATTTTAATTTTTTTTTCAACATTATCTTTAATAAATACTCAAACTTTTCTCTCGACTTTTCTCTCGCACAATTTTTGCAACTTTAATTTTGTCTTTTTCTTGGACATTTTAATGAAAGTGTTATGTCTAATGATTATTCCATTCAATTTTTTAATTTGTATGCAATTTGCTAAAGCGACACTCATTTTGAAACGGAAGAAGTATTTATTTTATTGCTTCTAATTTTTTTTGATGAGTTGTGATATACTCATTCCGTTTCTATATTTAAACACCCATTTGATTTTATTTTTATCCCTAAATATAAGCTCTTTTCAAATTACTATATGCATTATTTTTTTCCTAAACATACCCCTAATTAATATTTAATACTATTAACTTGTCTTGAAATTTGAAAAGTCAAATTTAATACACATACAAATAAAGGACAATTTGGTAATATTAACACACAAAACAAACACATTAATTACACTGACAACTTTTTTTAAAAAATGTGGAAAAAAAACAAAGGGGGCTTACATACAGGAACAAAGAGAGTATATCACAGTCATTTTTGATAAATTTATTTTGCTACTTCTAAATTTTTTGTTGATACTTTTACAATAATTTGTGACAACTTTGATGACAATTTTTTATTTTAGGAAGAAAAAAAAGGAAGAGAGTATATTACAAATATCATTTATATTTTATTGTTTCATGTAACCAACTTTTTTTAAGAGTAATCATATTTGAACAATCATTTGAGACAATTTTTGTGACAATGTTCTTTTTCTCTCTTTTTATTGGTCAAAAACAATAAAGAGAAAAATGAAAAGATAATAAAGACATAATGTGAGTATGAAATATAAAGTTGTCAAAAAAAAATCATATATAATAGTTGTACAAATATTTTCTTTTTTTTAATGTTAAGATGTTAAAAACAACATTCCCTTCAAAAACAGATGTTAAAATATCATTCCTCTGGAAAAAAAAATCTATTTGACCTTAAAATTTAACAATTTTAATTTAAAGTTATAAATAAATTAATAAAAATTAAATATCAAATAATAAAATTATTAAACTAATGATATTTTAAGGTTTTATTAATGAAATATTATCAAAAAAATCAATTAGAAAATGAAAAATTGTAATTTAAATAAGGGTCTACTAACAAGTACTCTAGCGACGGATTTAGATTCTCTCTATTGAAAATCCTCTCAAATTTTCTGCATTTTCAATTTCCACCATTAAAATACAATAACCACTTTTCTTTATAATTTAATTCTCACTTTTTCTTTTATATTTGATGGTTGAGATTCCATTTGAAAAAACTTGAAAGAATTTTCAATGGAGAGAACTCAAATCCCCAAAATTTTCAATGGAGAGAACTCAAATCCCCTAACGACATTGTTGAAGGACAAAAACAATAGAGAGAAAAAAAAATAAGAATATAATATGACTATGACTGTGAGAAAATTATTCAAAAATTATAACAAAATGGTAGTAGAAATATCACTTCTCTGTACAAAAAAGTACTCATATCCGGACCAAAAAGTTCATTTACTAAAACTTGTTTTATGTCTCATAGAATATTGAAAATTATGGACAGGCCTTGACCTATAATCATCCCAATGCATCAAAAACAATATTTTCCTACATTGAGTACTATTGATTTATCTGTGCACAGCACAATATAAACTTGAAATCACTATGTCACAAAATACTGCTACCTCCAAAACAAATTTAAGCTAGCAATGTCTGCAATTGATTGTATGCATTCAGTACTCATAGTCATGAGTGAGAAATTTATGATTTATATTATGTTTGGATTCACATCTGAGTAAATATTCTCGCTTCCTAATGTCAAATCGTATTAGTTTTGATAAGCTAAAGTTTATAGCTTGTATGTTTTCGCACATCTTCATCTGAAAATGCAATTTTCCAAACACATGCTCAGTGAATATCCTATGTTGTTACAAAATCTTATATGCAATCTATAATAGTGACATGAAAATAAAAACTAAAGAGAAAGCATTATAATCACTAAGTTGTAAAGGGGGGACCTGATGCTGCAGGCAGCCTCAACTTTATTTGGGAGAGAGTAAATCACTAGCTTACATCTCAAGTTAATTTTTACTTGGCAATTTTATTTCTTTGCCCTGCCCATAAAGACTTATGCACACACGATTAGCAGAAGATAAGATCAGGAGTACACATGAGATAGCAAGGGAATATTTGAAGGAAATAATGATCCAAGGATTCTAACAAAATGAAGCAGACTTTTAGCAAAACAAACTTCTCTACATTTAGTTTCAATGGACATCTTCAATGTGGATAACTTTTGAGTATTGAGACAGCAAGGGAAATTTCGAATGCACGAATTTTTTTTTAGCATTGTCTAATGAATACATGCTCACTTCTAGTACTCTCTCCACATAATCAATCTCCATAAGCTTTGCCTAGGCGTTTCATCTTATGATAAATATGAAGTGCAACCACAATATGACCTCCAAAAGTTGAGTTTGGCTTAAACAATCCAAAAGAACAACTAAATATTGTCGACACATAGTTTCCTAAAGTGAATTTACATAATTGGAATTCAAGAAAGTATACTTCTTTAACTGCTTGTCGATTCAACTCGTCTTAAAATTTTCCGTTGACTGACCGACTCCATAGTAACTATTAAAGTAGGTAAGAAACAATTGTTTGTGGTAAGGTTGGAGCGAAAACAAAGATGTTAGAGAATATTCCAGAGAAATAAAAGATAGGATGCTAAGGAAGAGGGAGGTTTCTGCAATTTGAGAAGGATGAATTTTTCTTAACGTGACTTAAAATGGAAAGCAACGATAAGCAATATTTGAAGCATAGGTTTCATGTGGGGTTATAATGTATGGTAAAAGTAAAGCAAACACAAGTATATATTGGTCTCTTCTGTGGAAGGAAAGCTTAAGTGACAAATTTAATGTTCTAGCTTTGGTATATTGAAGAAATCTAGAAAAATTATAAAGATATGAAATTGAAGAAAAAAGATTTAACATTCCAAATAAGTGTGTGTGGATTTGTGTATAGGAAGATGCGACTACAAGTTCTTCATTGTCCAGGGTAGCAAAGGAACGGGTAAGTGTGTAGGTTTCTTTGTTCTGAGTTCTTTATTAAGCCCACATCGACTAATGGCGTAAGCGAAACTAAGTAATATAAATCGAAAGGCAACCCAGCCAATTCTAAATTATTTGGAGCTGTGTGATAATTACATTGTGAAAATTATTTACAAGGCGTGTGTAGGCGCTGATGAGGGAGAGGAATTACAGATGTTAAGTCTTATAATTCTTTGTCATTAGCTTTTCAATGCCTGCAATTTTTGCAAGAGTCATAGGTGTGGCTCTTCAATTTTAGTTAATTTTTCATCAATTTGAATTCAACTTTCTAAAATTTTAAAAGTTCTTTTTCTCTAAAAAAAAAAGTTTAAAGATCTTATTTACGAAAAAAGTTTTCTAAAAGTTTAAAAATGTAATTTTCAATACAAAACTACTCTTTAATTAAATTTATTAACAGTTAAATTTTTTTAATATAAAATTAACATAAAAATGTGATATATCATTGAATGATTTGTTGAACATACCATCCAACCAACATTGCGTGCACTTTTCACTTAAGAGAAAAGATATTTATACAATCATTTTGTGATAATTTTTGAACAATTTTCTATGTCATACTCACATTATATTCTTAGTCTCTCTTGTTTTTTCTCTATTGTTTTCTACCAATAAAAGAAAAAAAGTTGTCACGAAATGGTTGTATGAACATCATTACTATTTCACTTATTTCTTGCTTTGACACTACCAGAGCTAAATAACTTCTGTTCTCGATATACAAGGTTTTTTTATACATAAATTGGATACAAACTTATAAATTGAAAAGAAAACTTATAAATAGTTGTTTCACTACAAACTACTCCCTCCGTCTCAAATTATAAGAAAAAAAACTCATTTTCTTTATCCCAAATTATAAGCAAAAAAGACCAACAATTATCTTTTCCAAAGGAAAATTAAATGCAAAGTGCATTCAATTTGCTCTCTTTCATTTTATCAATAACCAACAACCAATGAAAATTATTTTTACATCTTCCTATAAAACTTATTTCAAAAATAACACAAAAAACTATGTTACAAACTACTATGTTTTAGTTTTCTTAATAAGTGTTTTTTTTTTTTTTGCGTATAATATGGAATGGATGGAGTATATAATGAAGTTTATTAATCATTATCATTATATTAAACACAGCTCATTAAATGGGCAAGTTCTTTCTGAGTCATCTCCTAAACATTTCACGTTATGACCTTAATTCCTCAAATTCAAATTTCATCGCGTGGAGCTGGACAGATTCATTTGCTTGGTTTTAGTGTTTACATGCAACACTCGTGGATAATAACATTAGTGACAAGTATTATCCTCTTTCCAATTTACATTTTTGCTGCTCCAATTTTAAAATTTCTTGGCCAACAGAAA
Organism: Medicago lupulina; assembly: GCA_958299785.1. Taxonomy (NCBI): domain Eukaryota; kingdom Viridiplantae; phylum Streptophyta; class Magnoliopsida; order Fabales; family Fabaceae; genus Medicago; species Medicago lupulina. The sequence continues at coordinate 1,642,147 of OY283143.1, read as the reverse complement.
GATATGGCTGATCCTGTTGGAAGTTTCACTCTTTTAGTAATTCCTCAAATTCTCTCACTTTCTTTCAATTTTCAAACCCGAAAGTTCCTTCAGGCTCATAGTAAGGTTAATGTCGGGTATTATTACCCCCTCAAGAATCATTAGTAATGAACTAATCATCTGGATGTCCGTCACAGGCTTGAAATTTTCGGTTGCTGGCTATAATTTGGACCATTGGCTTGTCAATTACCTTCCCTGTTGGTGGGTGACGATCCTTGCATTGTTAAGCAACCAGCAAAAAACACCAGACAGATACCGCAATGCACTAATTGCAACAGTTAGTAGTCAAACGCCATCCTGTAAACGGATATACCACTAAGAAGTTGAGTTGTTTTTGAAATCAGAAAAGAATATATTGTTTAAAAACAATAAAAAACAACAATTTGGAAGTAACAACTATCAGGATTTTCCGTTGCAGGAAGAATATGATATGGGTCACATCCATGCTTTAATGTAAAGAAACTTATAAAAACACCTACAAAGGCAGTGATCAAATGCAAAAAGTCTGATGGAACAAGATAAGGGTCTATCAGGGTAAAAAGTAAAAACAACTTTTTGTTGTTTCATTGTTTCTTGTATATAAAGCTTTCAAAATAGAAAAGGAATTGTGACATTTTTTTTAAATAAAACTGAAAATTGGAATGGAATGGAAACTAAACTGACCCTAAATTTCTTGAAAATGTAAAAGTATAACTAGTCTTCTCACAAAAACCTAAATCAAAGAAGGGTTTTATGAATAGAATTAACAATATAATCTTACATTTTGCATATGTAGCTAGATCATCTCTTCTGTATTGCTACAAGCCACCGCAGACGGAAATTTGTATCTCGTGGCTTCCTTCTTGATCTTCATGAATAAAATCAAATGAAAATAAAGGAAAAGAAATTGAAGAATTAGAATAAAACCTGAAATTGTTTCAATTAATAAAAACCAATATCTCTTTCTATATTTATATAGATATTCGCATCACAGAGGAAAGGCAAGCAGAGGGGTCAAATAAATTTTTAAGACATGATAATGATGATGATAATGGTCAAGGTGCCCTTTATAATAATCTCAACAAAGGTTAAGATAATTACAAAGTGCATTTTGTATGGATTAAAGCACACGCCAACTGTCCAATCCATACAACTAAATAAAATCATTCTATGGATTGTGTTGATAAGTAAAGAATGGGAAAACCTATCTAATAATACCTGTCAAATTATCAATAACAGTTTCAGGCAATGTATCCAAAAGAGGTTGGTATCCTTCATCTATCATCAATTTGGTTAACAACTCTAACTCTGACCGTATTTCATCAACTTGCGGGTGTTGATTATCTCCAACAACAAACACATGAACCAAACCCTTTAACTCAATCCAGCTACAGCCAGGTTCTTTATTCACCCCTCTGGCTTTCATTATCCTCCGGACACGCTCTACATTTTCCCTATCCCCTAAAGCTGTATATATACTTGATAACAATACATAAGCAGATGACTCTGGTGACCCTAGCTCCACTAATTTCTCTCCAGCATAAACACCTAGTTCGTAGTTCCGATGGTTCTTACAAGCTCCTAATAATATACGCCACAAACACAGACCGTGGTCAACCGTTGCAGATTCAATGAACTCTTTAGCTTCATTGAGCTTACCTGCACGGCTTAAGATGTCAACCATGCAAGCATAATGCTCTACCATCGGAGCAATGTTAAACTCATCAAACATCATCTTGAAATACTCCCAGCCTCTATCCACCAGTCCCATATGACTACAAGCAGAGAGAAGACTCACAAACGTGACTGGATCAGGCTTTATTACCTCCAATAACATCTTCTCAAACAGCTCCAAGGCTTTGTTACCATGACCATTTTGAGAAAGTCCAGATATCATTGCATTCCACGAAATTACATCTCTGGAAGGCATCCTCCAAAAAATAAGGTACCCATCATCCAAACTTCCACACTTTGTATACATTGCAGAAAGAGCACTTCCAATCGGAACTTCTAACCTGAAACCATACTTGATGATCCTAGCATGCATCTGCTTTCCCTGATCTAAAGCAGCCAGACTGGAACAAGCTCTTAGGACACTTGCCATTGTTAGTTCATTGGGGATAACTCTCTCCATCTGCATTTTCCCATACAGATTGAGACCACCTTCATAATCCCCATTTTGTACATACCCTGTTATGATAGAAGTCCAAAGAACAACATCAGGTTGTTGTACACACTCAAAACCCTTACGAGCATCCGCTAAGCTACCACATTTTGCATACATATCCACCAAAGCTGACAAAACATACAATTGCAATCCAAACCCCAACTTGAAGGCAAAACCATGCATCTGTTTCCCTTCTACAACAGCACAAAGGTCACTGCAAGCATTGATCACCCCAACTAAAGTAAACTCAGAAGGCAACACTCCAGAAGAATGCATTTTATTAAACAGTTTCAAAGCTTTATCCGAGTCCCCACCCTGCGCATAACCAGTAACCATAGCTGACCAAGTAATCGAATTCTTATCCCCCGAAAACTCAAAAGTCCGAACCGCATCATCAAGGCTACCACATTTAGCATACATCGTCACAAGAGCATTTGCAACAGAGACAATAGCAAGCAACCCATTTTTAATAGCAAGTGAATGAACCTGTCTACCAGTGTAAACAAACACATCACTCGTCAACGCGCTAAGAACACTAGTGAGAGCAAACTCATTCTGAATCTCTTCCTCACGCCGCATAAGTTCAAAAACCTCAACCGCCTTATCAGCAATGTCACGAGAAGCATACCCAGAAATCATAGTAGCCCAAGAAACCGTATTTCTCTCGGGCATTCTATCAAACAGTTTACGAGCATCGAAAACAAAACCCGTTTTACAATACATATTAAGAAGAGAACTTCCCACATATACATCACCAGAACATCCAGTCTTAACTGCAACAGAATGAGCTTGTTTTCCGGCTGCTACGTCAGAAAGATTCGAAGCAGCTGAGAAAACACCGGCGAGTGTATGGGCATTAGGAATCACATTATTGGTACGCATCATACGACGAAAGAGGCTTATAGCAAAGGAAGAAGATGAAGGGGAATGGTTTTGAGAGAAAGCGTTGATGAGAGAGTTCCATGAAACGTCGTCTTTGTCGTTGTCGTTTATAGAATCGAAGAGGGTTAAAGCGTGTGATGAGTGATTGGTTTTAGCGTAGAGATTGAGGAGAGTGTTGGTAACGTAAATGGAAGAGATGGAACCGTTTTTTAGAACGCGAGCGTGAAGTGTTCGACCTTTGAGGATGTTTTTGTTGTGAGTACATTCGATGAGGTCTTGTATCAGTTGACGATGTTGCGGAGGAAATACCTTTGGAAGAGACATCCAAACAACCTTTGACTAAGGTTGGTTAATGGTTATTTTCGATTCATATGACCAACGATGTTTCTTTCTTGCTAGATACTGCACTACAAGGATCAATGCATCATTCATTTAGATGGAGGGTTTAAGAAGCGGAATCATTATTGCAAAAGGTCTATCCTAACATTTTGGTTTTAAAGTTGCATTATGTTTTTCATTAATAAAAAATGGCAACGCGGTGCACTGAAATCATTAATAACCGTGAATATTTTTCAAAACAATAGATATTTTAATCCTTATTTTTATCTCTTATTTATAAACCTAACATTGTTGTCCTAATTTTAACCTACAAATTTTGCCAAATTTCCCTCCTCCTAAACCTAAGTGTGATTTCCTATATTAATGCATCTCTTATCTCTTATTCATAAACCTAAGCCCTGATTTTAACCTAAAAATTTTGCAAAATTTCCCTCCTCCTAAACCTAACCGTGATTTCCTAAATTAATCCATCTTTTATTCATAAATCTAACTCAGTTGCCCTAAAAAATTTCTCAAATACATTTTCTACCTTTTAGTAACAATTACACACTTTTAGTAACATTATTAGTAACAATTATCTGCTTTTAGTAACAAACCATGGCTTTTAGTAACATGAATCAAATAGTAGATTTTCAACAAATTAATTGTCTTATTCCCTTCGCATCAATTTTCTTTTTCTCTTATATATCATGAAATTCAATATTGGTCACTTGCTAGCAATTAATTTATGAAACATTTGGCAATATGTTTAACTTTTTAGACCTATTGTTTAACCAATTATATACCAAATTTTGTATAATATCGAATAATCCACGACGTAAATAATTTAAAATATCTTAAACAGCCGTAATCATTTCATGTTCACTTCAAGTCCTTCATGTTTTTATGGTAATTATAAACAAAAATCGTAATTACTCTGATTCAATCAAGTAAGAGATTTCATCTTCATCTAATTTTTTTTTGTTGCAAACAATGTGCTCCGCTTCCTTTATTTTTGACAGCAAAAAATCCAAAACCTAATCTCTATGATTGACTCAAGTAGTGGATTTCATCCACATTTCTTGCCTAATTAGTTGCAGATGATATACACCTCTTCAAGATTGTTTTTGCCATTACCACTTTATTTTATTCAAATATTAAGTCAGACTTTGACAGTCATTAATTTTGCGCCCCCTTCCTATTTACACGCCGATTATAAAGTCAAATCAAGTCCCCCAACAAAATAATAATTTCATATTTTTTGTATTAATCTTTATCCTAAAATGTTGGACATTTTCTAATTTTATTCCACTTCAAGTGCATCAGTTTTGGAATTATCGTTATAAGCAATACTCCTTATTTTAACCATCAAACTCTGCTCACACGTATTACACATTTGTTAAAGTAACATGAACGATGTACTAGAATTATGGAACAATACCAACGTCTATGGTAATTAACATTATGATTTGAGTTACGACAATTTTAACATTCAAGCGAACTACCTTGTTTTATTTCTAACGGTGAATATTAACTTCTTAAAATGACACGTGCGTTAGCACGGGTCAATGGTCTAGTTATTTATTAATTTTATTAGGTCTGCAACAACTTAACCTATTGTTTCTGTAGATATTTTTTTGACAAGTTGTTGTACACTTATTTAATACGTTTACAAACAAAATATCTTAATTTCCATGCAAACTTGGCTACCCTAGATAATTTGTTAGGAATAACTGCATTAGTTTTTTATGTTTAACTATAAAAGTAATAAATAAAATTAACATGCGCAACAATCTAATTTTGTATTCTTTTTATCTTTTTTCTTTATAATTTTTTTTATTATCATTTGATTGTAATATTGTATCACTAATAATCTAATTTGTGCTTATTAATCGACTCATGATCTTACGGGTTAAAAATTATTTATTGGTCTCTATTATAGTCGAGAAGACCCGTGTGTCGCACGGGTCAAAAGTCTAGTAAAGGTTTTGTTTTTCATTTTTAAATTATGGAGATTACGAAGTGTTGTAGGAAATGTTTTTTAAAAACTTAACGTAATAAATGATTATATAATATTTCAATCGCGTTAATTTTCGGTAAAAAAAAAACATGTTTAATTTATTTTAGAAAAATATGGTTTTCTTTTTAAGAAAAAAAAAACATATTTTTCACTTCTCTTCCCATCTAAACCATTAATCCAAACACATAGGTCTTATCATATTCGAATCTTCGTGATAACAATTCTTATTTGGGGTTGGTCATGACTTATTATTATATTATTGTGTTGTGCTTCAATTAGATTCTCGTTAAAGGACAGTGCTTCAATTGAACTTTTGTTAATGAACGATGAATTTAGTCTCCATATTAGTCGGTCTTTGAGTCAGATAATGAGTCTCGTCATATTAGGACTGTATAAGAGAAAAATTTGGTTTGCATAAGATTTGGCTAGAGAAAAGCTTGGATTGAAGGATATCAAGATTGGCTCGTCTAGGTTTATAGTCGGATATCGTCATATCAAGCTTATGAATTGAAGAAATCAGACTAAAATTGGTCAAAATCGACGGCTTGATCGGTCTAAGGGTTGGACCACATTAAAAAAAAGAACTAAAAATGACGTCATTTTACAGGTAATAGGTAAATTGAAAAATATACTAATTCATTTTTCTTTCACCATATTCAGCAAACTCGCAAGAGTCTTTTTAAAAACAAGGTCTCCTACCTTGATTCCTCTAGGGTGAATACAATGGTACCCATGTAATTTGACTCAGTATGTAGTAATAACTTTTGGTCTATTGATTTCCAAAAGGCTGAGTTTTTTTTTTTTTTTAAGAGGCTAAAATCCAAAAGGCTGAATTGGATAGAAATTAATGTTATTAGTTAATTTTTGATCCACTTAATTTTTTGAAAATCAATATACCAAAACAATCCAAGTCCCTAATTTTGTATTTTTTTCTTTTGTTAAATCAATCTTTTTTCTCTTCTGATTAATAGAATGGGGGGGTCGCATTTTTATAAATTGAAAAGTTGAACAAATTTCACCTAAAAAGCATTGGTATCCAACCAAATTCCAATGTACATAAGACTTTACTCTCTTTCATCGGTATCGGTGGGACTATTAAGATGGATGACACTTAAGTGACATTGTGGTTAGTGAAATTGGTAACATGCTATCCGTTGAAGACATAACAATTTGTTGTGGCTTGCTTTTCTTGTAACTTCACTCTAGTCCCGATCTACCTTTTTAATTAAGTTAGCAACAACTTTTTAACTTGTAAGCCAATTTTTTGCAGTACATAAATAAATATACATATATAAACACATTGTGATGTTTATTTGCTGCCGACGTGATAAGGGGCTCTCTGGCACCCTGAAATGGAATCTAGAGTTTTTGCTAGATGCGGTATGAGATCTCATGATTTTGATTTAAAAACAAGGCTGTCTTTGACGGATACCTATTGTAGTATATAAATTCCCTTAATTGTATATATCAAAGAGTATAATGGAAGCATTGCCAAAGGTTGATTCCTCGAATTTTTCTTGTCCATAAATACAACAAATCAAAGTATGAGTTCCTTCGAATTAGGCATAATAATAGTTTTTTTAAGAACTAAATTGTTGAACCTATAAGTTTTCCTTTCCAAACTTCATGGTTAAAATTTTGATATTTTTACAATTGTTATCGATTTATGATCTCAAACATTGATTTTCTTTATAAAAAAAAACTAACCGTTTGCATTACACTTTATCTTGTAAAGCGTACTCCTCATTTTGGATCCATTTGTAAAGTATAAAAAGCAAACATTGGCATACATGTAAAAAAAAAAGGCATAAAATAAACGATGAATATATACGATAACCAGTAATCGTTTCATCATTAGATCAGACTGGAATAGTAGAACTGACATAGTCAAAATATTTATGGGCAGGATAGTGTTAACTTGTGCCCTATATTTATAGCTATCCAGTCAAGTCTGAAGTCCACGAAAAGGTCCTACTTTTAACTTTACTCATAATATATTATATTTATAGCTATCCAAAGTCAAGGTGCAGCACTACATTCCCATGAAATTGATCCTACTTTTCCAACTCGCCATTGAGATAAGGGATGTACTTCTCCCCTGCAAAGCTAAGATAACCTAGCTCAGAATTTAACAAGCATATTAACTGAATTGAAATGAGCACTTGCACAATTATAATATCAGAAACTTTTCCTTTCTGAATAAGATTAAAAAAACGGATGGATTATATCAGTCATTGTTTGATTTTCCGTCATCTGCTTTTCAAAATTATCCATGATAGACAGGAACAATTGAAAGGCTCAAGGTCTAACAAACCAAATACCTTTTGATGCAGTGATTGCATAGCACAGGAGCATCAACATAGGTCAGGTGTGAAGCCTGAGTTTGTTTGACATAGACTTATCTTATTTGACAAACTTGTAAACTAGTTTGTGGTTACTCATGGTAAAGCTTACAACAAATATCTTTTATGTAATTTTATGTTGATCAGTTAGCTCGCTAACTAATTTTAACAACCACTTGAACATCAATCAACTAGCTTTTCATTTATAGTCTATTAGCTACTAGTTTAACTTATAAACTACTTAAACTATTGCCAAATAGATACTACAGAATAGTGTGAATAAACTGACCCAAGTCACACCCTTGACTCATTTATGGAAACCAATCATTTCATTGTTCATAAAAAAAACATTGTAGAATAGATTGTTGTATTGAATTAAAATGCACTATTAAGCTACTAACTAATTAAATAATTCATTCTAGATATTAGACGACTTTCAATATAAACCTAAATTAGTATTATATTATTTAATTATTTAATGCTGCACCCGATAGGAGTCTAAAAGTTGTTACATCATGTGCCTATGAATGCAACTGGGTTGCCATGTCATTCTTTCCAAATTACTATTTTAGTCTGTGAAGCTATCAATGAAAAATCAATGCAATGCTGAACAAGAGCTCAGCTGAGATTCTGAAACATACCTTTTGCCTATCCTCTCTTGCGCTTAAGTTGCTTCATATGTTCCATGATATAAGTAATAACTTCTTTTAGTGTTGCCTTCCTCTGTTCCTTGAAGTTCCATAGCTCATGTACAGCATACCCACCACTTGGGTTGTATTCATTTACTTCTTTCAAGGCTGTTTCAACAGCTGAATATATCTCATCTCCCCATTCCTGCTTGAGCTTTTTTAATTTCTCATCTTCCTCATTTATAACTGACTGTGTCAATATAACAGTATTACCGTGTTAATTATTATACTATTTCTACATTGAGGCATAACTACAAAAACACAGAGCATGTCTTTATGGTACATACCTCATGGGTATCATTCACTCTGACCACTTTAAAAGGGTGCCATGCTGAATTTTTCACATTCTCCTGCCAAACAGAGCAAAGCTCCATGGCCTTCATCCCAGCTTCTTCTTGAGTATGAAATCTTTTCATGCAGACTTTCACAAAAACCTTCTCATCAAGGTCTCCCATTCTTTTCGTCCCAATATTAGTTTTATTATTACCCTTCAGCATTTCATTTAACCCCTAAAACAATAGAAATTAGAGAGAGAAAAATGAGGGGGAACAACTTTAGTCTCCACAATATATTCACAGCAGAACAACAAAATATCAAAATTCTTATTTCCTAAAGAAAGGTAGAGATGATCTTTACGCAGGTACTTTATAACTTAGCATGAAGAAGTCTATGCAACTTGTTAGTTGGTTATCGTTAAGAATACAAGAAGATAAAGATTAAAAGGATGCAACAAGTATGAGTAACATTTCTTTTTATATAGAATTAAAAAAAAAATGAGATAAAGTAAATGAGATCATACATTTATCAACTCTTTACGAGCTTCCTGTAGTTCATCATTGCTCTGGCGCTCCTTGGTAATGAGGGTTTGATTCATAGACTCCATATCCTCCAAACTTTCTATTTTGTCTGCCAATTCAGTACTCATTTCTTCCATTTTTTTCTTAATAGCTTCATCATCTTGATCTCCAAGATGTTTCATAACTTGCAATTTCCCTTTTAGTTCCTCAATCTCCATTTCTAATTTTTGTTTGGCATCTAGTTGCTTTTCCAAATGAAGGATCTTGTTTAAGGCCTCTTCTTTTTCTCTCTGGTAGTTTGGAAATCCAAATCAGCAGAAGACATTCGCAATGGATGATAACATTGATAAGTGATTAAAAAAAAAAAACATACGCTGTTGTAGTGTTGTCTTTTTATAAACGAGAGTAAGAAGAGGGCAAACCTTTTGCTCTTCAACAAGCCTGAAGACATTCTCATCAGCTATCTTCTGCTCCTTTGAAGCCAACAAGAGTGATTCATTCTTCGAGTCTTTCTAGAAGGACAAAGAAGTAATATTTGAATCTTGAGGAAGTACACATACATTCTGATGATTTTAAAGTTTTGAGACACATCAAGCAAGTAGAGATTAGAAAGTGGGATGAAAGAAAACACATCGGGCAGATGTGGTTTTTTATGGATTTTGAAAGATAATTTTTTAATCCAAAACAAAAGGATGATTTTTCAAATGAAAAAATGCACACTAATATTTCATAGATCATATGAAACTACAAATCTTTATAACGAAATTTCGACATAAATGAGGTAGTTAAAACTAAAACCATATATTTGTAAAAAAAAAAAAACTAAAACCATATATATAGTATACATTGATATTTCCTCACAATAATCAAAAGCTTTTGGCATATAGACTCTCGGTCCAATTAGCAGATGGTGGAAGGCCAATAAAAGTTGGGATTCACTTAAAGGGAGTCAATAGGATCAAAATAAAGCACTTTGTTATGCAAATCAAGAGCAACCAAGGACATTAGTAGGATACCATCGACAAAGACAGGTCTAATTTTTTGCAAGGACAATGGTAGATAAGAACGTATGAGTTATGACCAGCAACAAAAAATATTTAAAATGTGCATATACTAATTGAAAAATGCAATATATACCTTCTTCTTGTCCTCTTCCAGTTTCTGCCTCTCTTGATCAGTTAGTACCTCACGCTTATTTAGATCTCTGCTCCAGGTATCAAGCTTCCGCATTTTTTCATCCAATTCATTACGCAACTTTTCTTGTTCTTCCAAGATCCTTCGTACCTCCTGACGGGCTTTACGCTGCATACCCCTTGACTCTAATAATAAAATAAAAATAAAAATAAAAAGTGAGAGAGACATTTTTGTAGCATTAAAACCTATGCAAGTTTTTTTCTACTCTTCTGCTTCAATGAACGTACAAGAATAGAAAAACATACATGGCCAAACATGAAGCACACAGCCTTTACATACAACAAGGCAAAATCAGATTCTAACAGACATTATAGTATTATACAAACCTTCAACAAAAGCATTGTGAAGCCTGTCTTTCTCCTCCAGCATCCTACTTAAGGACATGGTCTTCTCATTATACTTATACTGCATTTTGTTGAGGTTTTCATTTGTAATGTCAATTTCATTGGCCAGGTTTTCCACGATGCTATTTTTGCTTTCAGTTACTTCTTGAACAATATCTGAAACTGTTCTCAGCCTTCCTTTGTTCCGAAGGTACTCCCCAATTGGCCCTCCACAATTATAATCATCTTCACGTGCAACCCATCCATAAATGTCTGAACTGGCCTGCATGTCCATTGAACTCCAGTCCTTCTTCCCACGATGTTTAGTTTCAAAGGATTTCTCAAATTCACTTGCATTCTTGAAACCATTCCAGTCATTGTTGAAGTCTACTACAGCCTGAGTGTCACCATCCATGAAGAATACATGGACATCCAATGGTCTGTACTTGGCAAATTCCTTTAGCCAGTATCCAGAATCATTAAGGTTGCTCTTAATGTTAACTATTATGCCTGTCCATGGCCAGACATAATTCTCAACCTGTGGTGCAGGTTGGTTGACAGCTTCGGCCAAAGCCGGGGGAGGTATTTGGTCTGCTTCATTTACTAGGTCGGTCTCCAAAAACTTTGCCAGAGCGAGGTGGTTTGCCTTTTGTTTGGCGTTTCTGTTTGCTGAACCTTTGCTTACTCCGGTTGCATGTTGCATCAAATCCTTATATTTGAACTCTTGCTTCTTTTTGCCAGCACAATATGGGCACCTGAGTGTGCCGTTTAAATTCTTCACTTTGTATTTACCATCCTTTAACTCCTTATAAGGTTTGTCAGAGTATTCCTCAATCTCAGACTCACTGATATCTGACTCTTCAGAGCTGTAGTCCATTGAAGCTCTGCATACAATTACAAATGTCAGTTCATAAGTATAAAGTTGCATATAATTTGATGAGGAATATTAATCAACAATGAGCATGTAATTTAAAAGAAGAAAAGAACACTAATCAACAATATACAGTTGCATATAATTGAAAGGAAAAAACTAATAATAATAGAACAAAGGTTAAATTTTAGAATAACTCAGATGGGATATTTTTGTTTGGTAGTAAAGAGTGGATGGAATATGCTAGTTCATTTTTTAAAAATAGATATATCCCATTCCCTTCTATGACACCAATCCACATACCCTAAAACAGGACACTTACACAGAATATGAATAGGTTAAAATAAATAAAGTTGGTTGAAAAAGAAAACAGAACTTGTCATTGACAGTTTGATTTTTTGAATGGTGATTCTAAACAACAAATTTTAAATTGCAGAGGAATTTGTCTCAAACATCTGCAGATGCCCTATAGAGAACAAATTCAAAGACGCACATCAAATACACAGGTATATAGAAGCATCTCTCGATAAGAGCATAAAATATATATTTTTCATAAAAGAAAACAACAATATAGTGAGATAGATGGACATGAGAGATATACATGATGCAATTAGGAAAAATAATAGGATATCCCCCAAAGCAAAACAAACTGCATAAGTGCATAACATGCATTGTGCACAATATACAAATACAAATTCAGAACATATAAGAAAAACTACAGCCATGCATGAAGCAGAGATACATCGAAATGCACTACTTACTAAAAATATAGATTCAATAACATGCACTCTCCCAAAAGAAAAACCACACACAGCTAAATAACTAAAAAATTGTTAAAATACAGTTTGCTACTAATTGAAAGAAAGCTATGAAACACTGACACAAACACTAGACACGACATAGACACATCATGAGAAAATGAATTATTTGAACGTAGTCAAATGTGTCAGTGTTGTGTTAGTGTCCGACACCGACTGACAAGTAGTACCATTTAAACTTTCACACATAGGTATTCAACTAAAAATCACATATCCAAATTAACATAACCCAGACATAAAATAAAATGAAAAATGCAGAATCTAAACAACAAAAAATAAAATCGTTACCGATCCTGCACAATGCAGCATTTATTTCAAGTTCACGAAGTTCAACATCCACTCTTAACCCTAATTTCTTAATTAACCCTCACTAATTACTAATTAACAGATTTTGTACGAATACGAGAAACCACATTTACAAAAATAACTTAATCAAACAAAACAATGACCCAAATTAGGTTGTAAATTAGGAAAATCACCAACAAACGTATCGCATAATACATGCAATTCTACAATAGAATGAAAAAACGAAAACAAAAACTACATAAGCTCAGAGAAGAACAAAATGGAGAGAGAAAGAGAGAGAGTGAGTGTGTGTGTGTGTGAGAGAGAGAGAGAGAGAGAGATTTTTACTTTGTTGTGGTTTGGTTACTAGAGAAGAGTTGCTCGTCGGGAAGGGCAGCGGTGGTCCGATCAGAGTGAAATGTGAGGGGATGTGGGACCGGGCTTCTGTTACGAAAAAGAGAGAACTTTATGTGACATGCTATCTGTGTTGTCCTCAGATTAGGATTTTTTTTTTGGTAGTAATGGGGACCCACAAAAAATTTGAATTTTTCTAGTAAACACCCAAACTTTCATGAAAGAGACGAGACTACTATCATAATAACAAAATTGGGTTTTGTCCAACATGGAGTAGCAAAATGGTATTGGATCATCTAAAGATGTATTTTTAACCCTTAGACTAATAAACCATATTGTATCTTATTTAATTTGATAATTTGATTTATTGATTAATAGTGAAAATTAGTTTATATATGATGTGATGCATCATGTATAAACAAGTGAGTTTTTGATTTGAGTTAATGATAATCAATTTTGTTTTATGTTTAGAAGGTCGATTATGGAAACGATTTACTTTAATGTATGATGGAGCGATATCGAACAAATAAAAAAAGACTTGTATTTAGTTTTCATTCATTTGGAGAATGTTTATAATCAATTTTGTTTTATGTTAAGGAGGTCGACTATGGAAACAATTTACTTTAATGTGTGACGGAGCGATATCGAATGAATAAAAAAAGATTTGTATTTAGTTTTCATTCATTTGGAGAATGCTTATACTAAAGTGCCTAGAGAGATTGTATGAAAAACTCTAAATAAGGAAGGATTACGTTTGCTTATATTAGAGCTATCAAAAATATGTATGATAAAACCCCAACTAGTGCAAGGACACGTAACGGGGCTATCGACGATCTTTCCGTAATAATAGAATTGTACCAAGAGTCAATTGTAAGCACTTGTCTTTTTTACTTTAGTTTTTTGACGTACTTGTGGAACACATCCAAGAGTTAGTATTGATATATATATATATTTTTTAGACGATGTAGTCCTGCTTAAAGAGTCGAGAGAACAATTTAGAAAAAATGTTCATCCCTCCATCTTTAGAGCACAACTTTCACTCAAAAAACATGCTAAATAACACATGTTTCTTAGAATCCGACAATTTGAGTTAAAATATAATCCTCTGACATCCAACTTTAATAATTCAAGAGTTAAAATAATCATTTGTTAATAAAAATTGTTAAATATTTTTTGTATCTTATAAATATCTTAATTTTTTTAAAAAAAATTCTTAAATTTAGTTTTCCGTGACTCTAATTTTTTAACAAGTTTTGGTCTCCTAGATGTTCTGCGTTACAATTTTTGCAAACTGTTTTAAAGTAAACTTTTGTGTATTTTTTAAAATTTTAAATAATTTTTTGGAGTCATGTTTAGTATTATTGCAAAGCCTTATTTTTTTTAAAAAGATACGAATTAAATATAATTTTTTTAAGTTATTAAAAGTGAAAAATTAATATTTTGTTAAAAAATTATAAATTATCGTGAGAGAGATTGTTATAATATTATAAAATTTATAAAAAATTATTAAAAAATATGAAAGTATTTGTTTTTATTTAAAAACTAAGACCAAATATCATGATTGAGAATATTTAAAAATCAAAACTTGTTGAAAGATTGTAGAATGAATAAAAATTAAATTTTAAAATATTTACAGAGATAATCTCCTTTTTTCTCCTATCAAAGACCGAGAAAAGGATAAAAAAAAACATCTGCTTAGAGAAAAGAAAAAACATACGCAACACTTCCTCTTCTTTCTGAAACAACCCACCTCCTTCTTCTCATATCATCGCTGTCTCGCCGGCGTAAAACCGGCGACAACCTTATTATTATTCTTCATCTCCTTTGGTAAGTTTTATTATGTTTTCTTTCTTTCTTGTCTCTCTAAAACATGTTCTGTAACTTTCAACTCATATTTCTTCTTTCCGACTGTTGTTTGAGTGAGTATAGTTTCTAACATAGCGCTCCAGTTCATGTCTGTTAAGCAATTTTTTTACTAATGGGATTTAATTCCATGTAATAAAAGAAAGGGGTGAATGTGAAATGAAAAGAGTGATATAGTGTAACTATGTCTAGTTGTTGTCCTCCAACTGTTTGTCAAATTGCTTCACTTAAAATCATCATTGCAGTTACACATTCTGTTCTTCAAACAGAATCAGTATCAGGAAATCAATAAATTATTTGCTTACAATTAGTAATATTTTGTTAATTTTTGTACAGTTAACATATGCTGGAGATGCTTTGTAATTTGCGCCAATTCCATCATCAACAACACTAATTTTAGGATCAGAAAGCATTAATCTGAATTTACGGATATTGGCAGTGGTTTTCAGTTGTTAAACTTGATGTCTATTAGAAAACCCCCACCCCCTCGTCTCCTCCTTAACAATGTTTCTTGCATGAGAAATGCCTCGCAAGTGCTGTCTAATGTGAATGTCTCTCTTCATGATGGAGGGGCACTTGTGCTAACAGGTGCAAATGGCTCTGGAAAGTCCACTTTCATGCGCATGTTAGCTGGGTTTTCTCGTCCTTCTGCAGGAGAAATCCTTTGGAATGGCCATGACATTCAAAAATCTACAATCTTCCATCAGTATAAACTTCAGCTTAACTGGGTCTGCCTCAAGCATGGAATTAACGAGAAGTCTACTGTTCTGGACAACGTTGAGTTGTTTGAACTTCTTGATTACAAGCGAGGGAAGGCTAAGCTTGCACTTGAGTTGATGGGACTGGGAAGATTGGCTAAGGAAAAGCCAAAGATGCTTTCAATGGGCCAGCGGAAAAGATTGCAACTTGCCAGATTGCTTGCAATTGATCGCCCCATATGGTTACTAGACGAGCCTTCAGTTGCATTAGATGATGAAGGTGTAAAGTTACTCGAGTACATTATTGCAGAACACAGGAAACAGGGAGGAATTGTGATTGTGGCGACTCATTTACCCATTCAGATAGAAGATTCCATGCTCTTGAGGCTGCCACCAAGGTTTCCAAGGAGGATGACACTTATAGATATGCTTGACCGAGCGGATATTAGTTAACTTTTATTTTTATCCACATTTTACTTCAAGACAAAATTAAGTCTTGGAATTATTTATTGCAAATGTCATTTGTGACATTTTATTAATTCAGGATTCCTATGTAGTCGACTTTTGTATTAGAGTCTTCTTGGTCATGTTTGTAAACTTGCAGCCTCATGCCTATGCTCTTGTATCTTCCATAAAATATTTCAAGAGCCCTGAAAATAACTTTTTGTATGGTACACCGCTAAGAATGAGGTAAATGTTTATCTGCCAAATTTGCAAAAATAAACTTTTGACAATATTTCAAAATAGTCTGTCTTTATCAAAAGTTTCTCAATTAGACCCATGTTTCTATGTTTTTTTTTCTGTGATTTCAAAATTATTGGAACCGTGGTAATCGATAATATGATTCACTTAATTAGGTTTAGTCCATGATAAAGAAGGTTATTGATTGTTTTTAGGTTACTGGGAGATGTTAATAATATAATATGGTAATTGACTGAAGAAAAAATGTAGGGGTTTTTTTAATTATTTTTTTCTTCTTCTGATTTTTGCTATCAAACATGCTAATTACCTGATATTTTTTTTGAATGAAAATGTTATGTGTTAATTG
This sequence comes from Medicago lupulina, assembly GCA_958299785.1. Classification (NCBI taxonomy): domain Eukaryota; kingdom Viridiplantae; phylum Streptophyta; class Magnoliopsida; order Fabales; family Fabaceae; genus Medicago; species Medicago lupulina. Next base: position 1,625,460 of record OY283143.1, on the reverse strand, counting down.
TTATGATAGTATTTTCTCCCGCGTTAATATTCGAACCTTGGACTTTCTCAAATTGAGCTACCCATCCCCCCCCGCAAATTGACTGAAAAATCAGTAGGCGTTTGTTGCAAATTTACAATATGAGTTTGTAGTGGTTTGCTTTGCATCTGATTTTCTGGTTGGCTGGATTTCAAATTATAAAATGAACTGTATGCTTACTTTTCCAATTAGCAACATATGTAAATTGTTGCACTCTTGAAGTTTGTATCAATTGTTGTGATTGTGTACATCGTTATACAGTAATCAAATATCTAAATGGATGCTGCATTTCATTATTTAACAATGCACATATATTCAGCAATTACTGGTTGAAGCGCAGCATCGGTGGCTGCACCCTGCAGAAATATTGAAAATTCTTAGGAATTATTAGATTTTTTCAAATCGCACCAGAACCTCTTGACAGGCCACCCAATATGGTTTCTGCCTATGTTATGTTTAGTTTATTAGTACCACCTTTTTGAGTCTTGTCCATATATCTGGGTACGAATTGCTTCAGAAGCTTAAAATCTGAATCCCTCATTGATGTTTGTAGCAATTGGGTATTTCTGAATTCTGATGCTCTCATGACACCCTTCTAGATGCCAATTGTGGATGCTGGCCTTGGCTGTCTTACTCTTTAGATTCAGCTGAATTATTATAATAGTTAACTTCTTTTAGTTCTGTGCAGTTTTCTAATTGTTCATTGTCTGAACTAAAAATACATTCTGACTATATATTTGAATTAAAGAATACGAGTACTTCTAGGCAAAGGCCACCTATTATATTCTTATCAGACAATCTTCTCTATAGTTTGTAGGGTGCTGTTAGTAATTTTTTGTTCATGCTAAAGTTTTGCTTCATAGTTAACTTCAGTACATATTTTTCTTTTATTTCATTGTCACTTCATGCTCGCAAAGTACTTTTTGACGTGTGTTTGATGATTTCAGGTGGATCACTTTTTTTTTTTTTGATCGGAAGGTTTTGAAGTTTTTCAGAAGGGATGGTCACAATTGGAGAAAGAAGAAAAACATAAATACTGTGAGGGGAAATCACGTAAAGTTGAAGGTAATCATGGAATTTACGTTGGTTTTGAGTCTGCGGTTAATAAAAGCTTTGCAAGAGAGATATGCGCACATAAAATAACTCAAACTATTTCAGCTAATCTTCTCTAATTAGAAAGAAAAAAAAAAAGAGTCTTTCTGCTTTAAAATAATGATTTTGCGCTTGAAACATCCTTCAAATATAGGTGGGATGTATTGATGTGTTACACTGCCACTATACCCGTGGATAAGCAAACGGAAATTTCCAGAGGCGAAGCTATTGTATGCTTGAACCGTGAGTACGGGGACCTATTTTACTTTTTACTCGTTAATGATTAGTGCTTTTAAATCATAGTACATCAACATTCCACATAGCGGTTGCATTCCGAGCTTCAAAATACTCATTAGTGCATTTTTAGTTTTTATTTTTTGAAAGGAGCGCATCTTTAGCTGTCAATTATAATAACTATATTATTTGAGTTTTAATTTTAAACAAATTTTCAAGTTGCGAATAAAGTTTTACTGAAATATTTTTTTATTTTTCTGAAAATCAATCAGCATATGGTTTTCTGAATTATCGTTTTACTGCAGGGATATGATGAATATAGTATTTGTCCACTGCTTGAATGTTAAGGTAATTTTGATTTTTCTTTTTTTATTTCACACGGTTGTTATTTCTGGTGGTATTTTGTATGGGTTTTTATTTTCATGTGTTGGTATATATTTAGACTTTAGTATTGATCTCTCCATTTCTTGATGGGAATGTGAAATTTCATTAATGATGTTTCTTGAACAAACAAGTTCTGTAATTTGTTGAAAAAATTATTAAGGAAGAACTTTTATTTATTCTGGCTTGCACCATATTTATGTCGTATGTTTGGACTGATTCTGTCAATAGCTGAAGTTTTTATGCCTCCTTTTGTTTTTGTGGGACGAGTTCAACCCACCTCTCTGTTTTTTTTTTTAATAAATCGACACATTTTTTCCCCAAAGTACAAGCTTAGCTTTCTTGGTATGATATGAGTTTGATACTTGATAATGTTATTATGGAATGCAAACTGTAAGCTTGGTTGAGCAAATTGTGCCAGACCTGTCAATCCTTTTGCCCTTGAAACACATCACTTACACAGTTATACTTGCTTAATTTAATGCTTTAAACTTCACAAGTAATATAAGCTTTATGGTGTCGATTTCAAGCATTATTACATTGTTTGCCTTGTGTTGTTGTTAGATGAGATTCCAGTTTCACTTGACTATGCAGGTGTAGTTACATCATACGTGGGCATCTTTTTGCAAAACTTGGGGAACAGGGAGGGATTATGGTTCTGGGAAACCCTTCAACAAGGATGGCGACTATTTTCATGGATGTCAAATTCCTTTCTCTTTTCTTTTTTTGCGAACATTTTCGTCAACGATAATAAGACTATGGTGTTGAATTGCTTATTTACACAATGGTTTTAGGTATTGATTTGGTTCCGTCTTTAGTTTTTACATTGTAGGCATTAGACAAGACCTTTTTTTCCTACTGTACTAAAAAATATAAGAGTTGAAATGGTCGTATTTAGGCTGTCAAATTTCTGGATAACATTTGTATCTCAATTAAATATTATCAGTCTTTCATTTGAATCAGAATCTGGATTTCTTATGTTAGGTGTCTTGTAAAATTTCGTATTTGTTATACTAAACTGGATATTATGCAGAATCTCGCGCAACCTTTAAAATTTAGCTCAGGCCCTGGATTAGTATTTCTCATGTTATATATCGATTGATTTTAATGAATACTTCCCACAATCCAAATACAAATGTAGTGGCTGATTTGTTGTTCCTAATTGACGATTTCTTTTGCTTCATCCCAGTAATTTTTTCAAGAACTAGCGACATATGCATTGTATAGTAAAAATCGAGAGATAATCAAATGGTAAAATACAATGGGAAGAAAATCAACGATCCAAAATGGCAGGAACAACAACAAAGAAAGGGAATTTGAAGCAAAACTCAAACTGCAAAAAGTAAAACTTTCTCCTTTGTTTGATATTCATGTAGCCCCCAAAAAAAAAGAGGCCCAAATCCAGATTGAGCAAAAAAAAAAAAGAAAAGTTAGGTGTATAAATTTGAGCATAGAGAGCTTTGATGAGTAGATTAGGGTTTCCGCTTCCATCCACACTCCTTTTACAGAATGAGGTTTCTTCATTGATGCTTCTGCAGAATCCGAATCTCATTCGTCCCCAAAATAATAATAATAATAATAATAATCATCCATCCACTCTCTCTTTCTCTCTCTCTCTATTGATCGCTATATGCATCTCAACTGTTCTTTTCCCAACATTTCCTTTATTCTTTGATCCTTTTTTGCTCTCTCGCATCACTAAGAGGCAATGACGATGGTTTTGGAGTGTGGATCTGGATAGATAGATCGCCGTTGAAGGAAAACGCTTGCCGGTGGCGTGGCAATTTAGGGTTTTTGAATCCAATTGCAGCCATCCATGGCGGTGCTTCTTTTTCGACGATCGATTTCATCTTTGTACCAAAACTGAGCCTCAAACTGAAAATCTATGAATGAATTTCCTTAACGCAGTGTTGGGTAGAGTCGTATGGAGTGAAAGATGGGAATTTTTTGTTGGATTCTATTCATACAATTTTTCCCTCTTTCATTCCATATGTCATCTAGCTAGCATATATAGCGTTAACAGTTGTTACTTCTTTTTGTTTCATTGATTCTATTCGATTTTTCCATTTCTATTTTTGGATATTACAACATTGATTGTTAGATGAACTTTCAGTTTCACTTTTGACTATGCAGGTGAAGATTATGTTGTTGAAATGCACAATTGTTTTGTCTGTCTTTTAGTATGTACTCTTAATATTGTAGATGGAAATGGTGTGTTATTTAAGCTGCAAAATGACTGGATAAGTAATTTTTTAGTGTAATGTGTATCTCAGATTCTGTATTTCTTACTGATCTAGAAAGAATGGAGAAACTTGCAGGACCTTTAAAATCCAACCTTTATTGAGTGATATTGAATTGTTTTAAGGAATTAAGGTTAAATTATATTTATTAGTTTTCTTTTGAGACCTCTAAATTCATACCCTTCAATAAATCTTAATAGGAAACTGTGTTGAACCTATGTTTAACTTGACCAAATTCTCCATAGTAGACCAATGACTATCTATATTAGGCCGCAAGTGTATAAGCATTGAACTTGAAGCGCAAATTTAAGGGCACTCTAAAAAATGAATTCATTCCGTCTCCACCAAATAACTTCCATGGTAGGTAATACCAAACACACAGGACAACCATGATTAGTGAAGGTCCATTTGAGTAAAGAATGAGTTACATGATTTAATTGAAATAAACAGCTTATTGCGTCCTTGACCACTTCACTTCCAAATAAGTTTATAAATAGATGAAAGGTTAAAGCCATGAGACTAAACTACCATATAACGACTTAAGAATAAAAGAGCTCTCACTGTACCAAGCCAAGCTTAAAGTCCTAAAAGAAGTTGTCATTAATCCGAAAATGATATCTCATTCTCATATATTGTCAAACCAACTTTCATAATATATACTACTTCACTAGATGTATAGATAAATTCTAAGCGATCTCCATAATTGAAAATTGAAAAATAAATAAATACACAGATATTTATGTATAATTTTCATTGTATCATTGTAATACAGGATCATCCACTTTAAACAATATCACAATTTACAATTTCTCTTCAAATATTTCATGAGTTTAAAATTCATCATATAAATATTTTCACAATAAACTCGTTAAATAAATAAAACAATAACCTTTTTTTGGTTAGAATGAGATTTGTAGAACAATGCCAACTCAATTTTATTTAATTGAATACCATAATCATAATCATAAACAATATCACAATTTACAATTTTTCTTCAAATATTTCATGAGTTTAAAATTCATCGTATAAATATTTTCACAATAAACGCGTTAAATAAATAAAACAACAACCTTTTTTTGGTTAGAATGAGATTTGTAGAACAATGCCAACTCAATTTTATTTAATTGAATACCATAATCATAATCATAAGAGATACCATAGTTTTAAAACTCGGCTCGGTCATCGACTCGGCAGGGGTACTGGGTCATTGGGTCAATGGTCGAACCACTGAGTCATTGGTCGAACCGCATGACTGAACCGGATCAACTCGGATAACTCGGTTAGATAACCCGGTCTTGAGATTAAATTTATATAGTTATTTAACTGGATTAAATCGGATTTAATCGATGACTCGTTCACTTAAAAACTAAAAAAATCGACATGTAATATGTATATTAATATTTGAACAATTATATTTTGTTGACATGAAATATATTAATATTAATATAATATGTAATTTTTAAAAAAACATATGATGTGTATATTATTATTATTATTGTGTAAATATTATATTTAAAAATAATGTGCTCTTTTTAAAAGAAAAAGTAAATGATGTGCTCTTTTCTCTTATAAAATTAAAATGTAATATATTTAGATATATAATATATTTTAATTTGTAACAAAGATTAGAAGTTGTTGTAGTGGTTAATCTTCCAACTATTTATCTTAATGTCCATGGTTCAATTCCTACTGTACCCAACTTTTTCATATTTATACTTTTTCTACAAAAGTCCAAGCTCTTGAAGCATTAATTGCATTAAATGTATTAAACCGAACATTAATTAGTATTAAACCGTGCTTAATGACTAATTATGACAGAAATTGAAAAAAAAAATTACTAAACTGGATTGACTCAAAAAACCGGCCGGGTCATCGGTTTTCACCGGTTTTTACCGAGTCAGGCCGGTTTTAACCGGTTCAATTACATGGCCGATCTGATAAACAGCTCGAACCGGTTACACCACCGGTTCACGGTCTAACCGGTCGGACCGGCCGGTCCGAGCTGGGTTTTTAAAACTATGAGAGATACTCAATAATATAATAATATAAAGTTTCATATTATTGATAGAAATGATATTTGTACAAATATTTTTTAACAATTTTTAGGATAACTCTTTCTCGTTTTCACTGTAATTCTACTTTTTTTTTTTATCGATAGACAAAAAACTAGACATTATAAATTCACATACATAAATCAAGTTGTGAATATTTCGTATTAATTAATATATACATTTGTGTGTTTTTTATTGTTAAAAGTAATACACCCATCAATTAAGGTGTATCGATACTTTTGTTTAAAAAATTTATAAATTAACTATCATTTTTTATGAAAAAAGAGCTATTTGTTTATATTTAAATTTAGAAAATATCATTTCATTGTTTATTAAAATCATACTAAATTTTTTTACATTTTATTGTAAAAATTAATCAAAATTCTCTATTACTCAAGATTTTTGATGTACGAATTTGCCTTATTCAAATAACATACAAACATTTTAGTTTTACCGTCATTAGAAAGGGTAGAATGGGAAAATAATATGAAAGAAGCAAAGATGAGTGACTCGGGTGTATAAATAGAGCGAGATCTAAGACATTGATGAGCAGATTAGGGTTTCTTTATCCATCCAGCCACACTTCTTTTGCTACTACTACTCTCTCTTTCTCTTCTCTTTCAATCTAACGAAGATCTCGTTCTTCTTCAATTCCTTTCTTTCTTTCTTTCTTCTTTATCTGGATGGATTCGACTATCGATTTCATTTTCTACCAAAACTCAATTAACTATGTTCCTCTATTGGATCGATCGTCTTTTTAATGTGGTGTTGAGTAGAGTTGTATGGAACGAAAGATGGGAATTTCTTGTTGAATTCTATTCGTTCAATTTTCCCTCCCTCGTTCCATACATCATCTAGCCAATACTCTGTTAACAATTGCATTCTCTGTGCGGAACTGTAGTGACTAATCCCTCGAGTTGGTTACCTGTTTAATTAAAAAAGAAAGAAATTACGCAGACTTTTATTTTGAATATGGATCTGATTATAAATTTCTCATTTGTTTTGTAAATTTTTGCATTTGTTATACCATACTGAACTGATTAGAATGGAGAATTTTGCAATATCATTAAAAGTTAGCCTTGATCTGGTTATATCAATCTGTGTTGATGAATATTTCAGTAGTTCTCACATTTTTGTTTCATCCCAATAAATAATCGTGTTTGGAGAAACATTGCCGTATGCCTTCATTCTATAGTACAAGTAGATTGGGACGATAATTGGCGATCCAAGATTGTGACAGTGCTAATTTAATAAAATCAATGGCCAGCATAAAACATTGCAACCACCAAAACTGCTACTAGCGAGCTAACGGAGTTGACACCATGCGCCCTTACACCTGAAGAGGGTGGTGGAGGAGGAGATGCAGCTGGAGGCTCAGCTTTAGCTAGGTTAATCACTGGAGGAAGAGGTGGATCAACAACGTCTGCAACTTGTAGAGCTTTAGGAGGTTCTGGTTTTGGGTTCAAAAGATCTGGAACCATAGTTAAAAGATCACCAGGATGTGCTGGTAAGATGGCAAGCTCGTGATTCGGATCGCTACATGGGCTTTCTGCAAATTAGAAAATGGTATATATTAAGTTTCAACTTTTAATTTTAAAAATGAATGGCTTGGTACAATGAGGAAGGTTATATAGTTTGCTTGAATAATCTAAGAAAGCTAAACAGATTGGTATTACTTACTCATTAATCTGTATGCAGTGGCTGGAAATTCAGTCACGATGCCATCGACAAGCTCCATGTAAGTAGCAATCTCAACATTTGGATCTGACCAAAAATCGAAGGCCAGCGACAAGTATTCATTTTTGAGAATATGGACGAATATCGTTAGGTTTGCACCTTTCAACTCTTTAACAACATTTGTCAATCCTAACAACAAGGAATTAGATCCTTTGATAACATCGAGTTTGGGAATATTCACTACTTCTGCGTACTTCTTAATTTCTTCCACCGTTTCTACTGGTATATCGTCTATTATATTTTCAATGAGCAACACCCTTTTGTAAGATGGGATATCTTTAAACTTGGATAGGACCGAACTGTCATCTGATTGGATGAAGACTTGTTGTGTGGCCTGCTTGTCAAAGGTAGCATTGCTCAAAGCAGCGGTGACGGTACCTACAATGTCAAGACCCTTCTTTGATGCGAGGTAAGCAGCATTCTGTGAAGCAAATAGTTAGTGCTTAGCATTAGTAGGAAATTTTCAAATAGAAGTAATATAGGGAATTGGCGATGTTGCTCACCTGTATGTTGATCAAAACGCCAAAAACTGCCTTTGTCTTGGCCAAATCCAAAAATTCAGGAAGCGTAACGAATTTACCACTGTTCTTATTTGCTGGGTTTCTTTGAAACTCGTTGCCGAAAGGGTTGACCATTTGAGCTGAAAAGGGGAATTTATACCATTTAAGTTTATTGTTGAAATCTTAAAAATTGCATTTTAACATGAGCTATTGTTGTAAGGAAGTTTTTACGTTTTAATGTTTGAATCTCGGTCCATGTAAGATCAAAGGAGAAAATTCCATTTTTTGGTTGAAGTTCAGGGACATTGGAAGATCGAGACATGAATTTAGGCATAGCAGTGCTTATTTCTAAAAGGTCCACGGTATTTGCGCAAAAGGCAATTCCATCTTTTGTCATTTGAACTGAGCAATCTATGATGTCAGCACCATCGGTTATAGCTTGCTGATATGCAAGATCAGTGCTGCCTGGGTAAACACCACTTGATCCGTTGCTGCTTATGATTAATGTTGGTCCTACAAAGGCAAATGTAACGTTATAGACTTGTTTGTTTTTTGTTTTTTCATGTCATAACTGTAGGATTTAAGAAAACCTGACATTAGTTATAATATATATACCTTTTTTAGGCAAAGTGTTGTTCTGTGCAAAGCACCCTGTAAAACAAACAAAAAAATGTGAGAAAGGTTAGGAGAGTGATTTTGCTATTTTAGAAATAGATCATGAACTAAAAGTTGGAGATTTCAGATTTGTTATCTCACCAATGGCATTTGATGCCGTAGTTGGGAAATCAGTGATAACACCATCAACACTATCTCTACTGTCAATAAATTGAAGGTACTCAGCAGTAGGGTCATAGTTATAACTGTAACTTGAAAACAAATCATTAGCAAAACCAGAAGCATACACTTCTAGTCCTAATTTATGTGCATCAGCTACAAGTGTTGTTGGAAGTCCTAGATATTTGTCAGGTTTAACAGGTAATATGTATTCTTTTGGGACCATGATGCCTGATGCGAATGATTTGATTGTCACAAGATCCTTTACTATAATTCCGTATGGTTGTTTGGTTTGTGGTTCAACATCCATAGCGTTAAGAAGTTGAAAGATGACTTTAGTTGCTTTTGGTTTCCTGGCGATACTCCTCAAGAAACCAATATCTGGAGATGAAACAAAGTCTACTGGAAGAACTCTCAAAATCTCTAGAACAACGTCTGCTGCTTTTTTTCCGTATTGGGTGTAGAAACCTGCATTCTGCAACAACAACAAAAAAACTCGATCAACACGCAACACACTGATGAAAGAAAGAAATAAAAGAATGCACTGCGGTGCTTCAGGATTTTCAATTTCAACAGAGAGAGAGAGAGAGAGAGAACCTGAACATTCAACCAAAACCTTGGTGGTGTTTTGGTACTTAGGAGAGCATCAACATTAGCAACTGGGAAAACACCATCGAAAAAATCCGGTCGAGAAAATATGGCTTGAGTCACTGGAAGTCATAGCAAAGAGAAACTTGAGTTATAAGTTCCAAAGCTTTTAAATAAGCATAGCTAGTTCTGACTTTTTGCATTTCATCTATCTATTTAATATGCACGCACCAACAATCCTAGCAGTTTTTTTTTATTTTCACTCTAAATGGCTCAATTTTTCAATATATAATCTACATTTTCCCCTCATTATTTTTCAGGTTCCATCCATGTTTGTATGACAAGGTTTCCTAATAAAAAACGCAATGGAGAGAATGTAAATTGATATAAGACTCACTTTTTACATCATGCTCAATCTGAGCACTAGAGTAATCTGTAGAAAAGTGTCCTTGCACATTCCTTCCATTGATATTGTAAGTTTTCGGCTTAGGATCAAACATTTCTATAGTTGTTGAATTGTCAAGGGTTTCCCCAGTCACACAAAAGGCACCACCATCATTTGTCAGCTGAAGATTGCACAAGAAAATGCTTATGTCTTGTGATAGTTCAATTGCTTTCTCAGTTCCTTCTGGAAAGAGTCCCGAAAAACCACCACGGGCTATTACAAGTGGTTCATTTCCTGCAAGGTATGATTTAAAGAATCAATATGCCGAACATTACCAGAAGCAATGTTGTCGATCACAAATTATGAAGAATAGTGGTTTGTTTAACCGCTACACAACATTGTTATAGCGCGGTTATATGACAACATTTGGTACTAAATAACATATTACAGAATAATTGCAATTTACCAACATCGATCAGAAGAACAAAGAAGCTTATTCAAATGGAAACAAGGTAGAGAAACGAAGGTTTAGGATTACCAACCACTTAATGTCGACCATTTCTTGACAGGGATATGATTAGGTACTACAGGTTGATGTGGAGCTATAGGATGATGATGTGGAACGGCAGGTTTTTGGGCGAATGTTGAATGAAGCAAAACCAAAAACAGAAACAAGCTTCTGAGCATTTTTATCTTTTCCTGTCACAATTCAAAATCAATGTCAATCAAAACATGGAACACAAGGCCTTCATTATGATGTCTTTCATTGTTTGGACCACAAAACCTCTTAACGTTCATTTTGCAGTAAGATTTATTAACCTCATGCATAAATATTGATATAATCTCATACATTATTCCATTAACTTAAAAAAATTATTTTTCATGAATCAAAAGGACATGATCTAAATGGACACAGGAAATATCAAACATCAAATGCATACCCAAAAATGAATGATCATCATATGTTATGTTTATTAGATGGATGAAACAGGCATTCCCTAGGACAGTTTTTGCTCGTGAGGAAGACCCTCAAGGGAATGTGAGGGGAAAAAGGGAAGCAAATTGGAGAGTTAAATTATTGACTCAAATAAGAACGATTCTATTTATTTCCATCACATGTTTAGGCGCATAAATAGCTGGTCAGGATTTCAATTCATAATACAACCAATAACAATGTTATTATTAGAATCTAATTTCCCATGTGGACTGTTTTTGGTTACTTTCCTTTTCTTCTTTATGTTAGAAAAACAAAAATATTGTACTTAATTGCGTGTGGTGATACATACCTACCACAATTACCACACGGGGTTAGCTACTAAATCGCAGGCAGAGTTCCGTTTAATACAACTCTTATTTTTGGTACGTAAATACAATATAACTGTTTATTACATTTTGTATTTTTTTTTTTATCAACCATAGAAATGAGATTTGTAATCTAAAGTTCGCTAAAGAGGTAAGTTGAATTGATTTTTGGTTTAATACAACTCTTATTTTTGTTTCCTAAATACAATACAATACATGTAACTTTGTCAATTTGTGACACTTATTTATTTATTTATTTTATATAAAAAAACGCTGACTTTAATTTTGATTAAAAAATGTTAAATTATATCATCATTAATAATCAAAATTGTTATTGCAGTACAAATAATAGCTAACAAAAATTTAAAATTTAGTATAAGATAGTCCGTTGGATAGCTCAACTAGTTTAAACTAAGTATTACTAAAATTAAAATTAGTAGTTTTGGATTCTAATCAAGACGAAAGAAAAAAAAATACCAACCTAACAATTAACAACTAATTACTCTTGTCATTGACCTTTGTAGAAAAGGAGACTATTGCAACGGTGAAAGTTTTTTCGTCCCACCACTTTGCCCTTCAATGAATAAGAACAAAAGTAATTTGGATCGTGTTTAATCTCATTTTCTCACTCCAATTAACTTGTTAATAGTTGCACAAAGGAGTTCCAAAGTGTATATACCCCAATGTCGCTGTTAATAGTTGCACAAAGAAGTTATAAAGTGTATATACCCCAATAACCCAATCATCTATCTATCTATGTATGATTGATTATTGAATGAAAACTAAAATGAACATCAAGACCTCTATGTTGCGATGAAATTATTGAAGTGAATTGCAGTCACACTTGTCTATCTCTATCAATTCCTTGGTCAAATTCTGAGTTTTTCAGTATAATGACTGCCAAAGATTAAAATAGGTGAAATATTCCTCTCCTTTTAGCAAATGATCATTTAGACGCAAGTTTTTGTTTTCACACGCCTTTGCCTATTACTATATGAAGTTAGAAATCTTCTTGTACACCACCATCTATCATGAATATGAAATTTACACCAAACAGATTACTGAAGGTCATTGGATTCATGCATTCAATTAGTTGGCCATACCGTATTACCACTTACTGATGGTGACAGTTTTTATGTTCCTATCATAGCAAAAGGGCTTTCTCAGTAGAATTATCATCCTCAAAACTGAAGTAAACCTGAATGTTTACTAAGAAAGCATTTGTTGGCCATTGCTTAGACCAAATTCAACAGAGAAAAAGTAAACAAATAAACAATACTGTGAAATAACACATACTGAATTCTCACAAAACAGCAGGAACAAACACAATTTGAACATAAAATACCAACTTTACTAAAGTTCACATCTTTAGTCTATATATACAGAACAAGCAAATACATGATGATATATATAGAAATCCAAACTAAATTGATCTGATTATAGTTCTAAAGACCTTTATTCATGACATGAAATAAACACTACTTCAGAGGTGATTACATAACACTGTTCATAACAATACTTGTTTGTTTATTTATTTTCCAAAAAGTGATTTGAACCACCAAATTCCTTTGGTGTCTTCAGGACCTTCTTGCTCAGGTGGAGTATCACTTTGTGGAGTCTTGCGCAGTTTGCTCACATCATACCCCTGTTCCTTGGCTTTCTCAACAAGCTGGTTGTAGATTTCTTCATCCAAATGGGGTTGTCTGCATAATATCTAGGAACCAAAATGATTCAAGTTATGGTAGGAAACTAACAAATCACTAGCAAAATATTCACAAGCCAAACAAATGCATTTTCATGGTTCTAAATTGGGGTAATGGACTTGTGGTTATGTGGTACCCTAATCATATATCAGGACGCAATTCGCTCTCTCTGAGACACACATTTATAGTTCAATCGGCCCTAATCAGAAATTTGCATCAAAGTACAATATGGCCACAATTGTGATTGTGATGCCATTGTAAAACCTCTAATAGTTTACTAGGCAATGTAGAACTAGCTAACCAACAAGTCAACAGCAATAATGCTCCTCTATAGCCTAGACCTCCCATTACTCTACATTCCAAAATCTAATTCATTTTTTTAATGAAAAGCCCCTAAATTATCATACAATACAATAGTTTACAAGCCAAGTGAGAAATCAACCTAAATAACCTAAACCAATTATCATAATTAGAGATTCTGAATTATAACATAAATGGTTTCAAATCACATACATTCAGAAACTCAAGAGAATTGAAAAAGAGAATAACAACATAACATGAAAAAGCGAGTTTACTTACCCAAAGATAATTCCTGCTAGGTTGTCCAATAAGAGCATAATGATAATGATGATCAAGGTGCAAAACCCAATAATCCCCAGTAATAGGGATGATAGGAAACATGGGAGGAACATAGAATTTGACCTTAAGTTTAGCCTCATCACTATTAGGATCAGCTTTATAAGCAGTACCTTCAATGTAACTTCTTTTACCACCACTCCAAGTCTCATTCAGAACATTCACAGTTCCATCATCTCTCAGAGTGTAGGTTGCTCTTGTGTTCTTACCATCACTTGGTTGAAACCTTGATGGAAAACACGCTATCTCGTACCACCGACCCATGTAACGCTTCAAATCCACACCTTTCGCAACATCCATTTCTTTGTTTGCCATTGTTGATGCTATCGAGGTTAGAGAGAAGAACAGTACAAAAGGGTTTCTTTGTGTTTTGTTGAAGCACGACACAAAACAATAGGGTTTTGGGGTTGGAATGGAAATGGGTTCGGTTTTTCTGTGTGCTTTTGTAAGAGTAACGTGGGTTTGGAGCTTTACGTGGACATGTCTGGTCCTTACACGTGTCAAACAGAATCCTATGACAATAGGATGAAATGATGACTGTTTCTTCTCGAATGTTATCGTAATCTAGAGAGTTGGACCCCACAAAGAGATCAGCACTTTTTTTTTACAAGTGTGGAGCCTTGAAATTGTAGACAAAAAAAATGCCTTGAAGCACAAGAGAAATAGCTTCCTGATCAAGAAATGGACCAATGTGTCAATTTCAATAAGAGACACTCTTCGATAATCACAATATAAATCAATCGTGTTTGGATAAACACATTTAAAAAGATTTTTTAAAAATAATTGATAGTACAATGATTTGATACTATGATGAAATATTTGTTATATAAGTGCCTATTTATATACAGAGTTTTACTAACCAGTATCCTCAAGATAATGATTAATGATTTTTTATAAATAGAATTTTTGTCATGGAAATACAAGATGTTATTTTTAATCAAATAATACTTACATATCATTTTTCATAAAACCTACTTATTTTGAATATTTAATCAATACCCTTCGAACATTAATTAGCCTTCTCCTTATTTACATGCTTGTCACATTATAAAAGTGTCTTTTCAATAAAATGCTTGAAGCTGAAATGCTGCTTATTATGACTTCAAAGAAACTACTAATCTTTCTTCAATGACAGATAGATAATTTGTTTAAAACCACAATAAACCATTTTATAGCTGTAATAACTTACAAGTTTTGTGACTAAAAATATCTCTTCCGTAACCAGAATTTTTTCACATAATTTTTATGGTGGTTAGGGTGAAAGCTCAATCAAATCCTCTTATCGGTGGACCGGAAAGAAGTTATCATTTGATTTAATCAATGATCTAGATCTATTAAAAACGAAAATGATAGCATTTTATATTTTTACATACAATTCTTTTTTCATTCTTTCTTTTTGATATAAATAGACGAAACGATAAAATTATTATAAACTCATGATACATGAGTTACCAGAATTTGAACCTAGATGATGACGTCCGACCTAACAATTTTTACAGTTAAGACAAGATTCATGGATCTACACATAATTCTATCTACTCTATTTCTTTTCCATCATCCTCTTAAACTTGCCAAAACTCTGAAGATACTTGCTGAAAATAAAATTAAAAAGGGTGATTTCTGGGTGGCATTTAGTATGGGAAAGGGAAGTTATTTTCCACCATGGGAAAGTTGGATTTTGACCATTTGATCAAACAAGGAACACATTTTTATCATGGTCTCTCAACACCAAATCTAACCACCCACCTTCCTCCGCATCTCATCTCCCTCCTTGCCCCCACCATACCACATCAGACCTTCTCCTTCAATCCTTATCAACGGATCTAAGAGACACTGAAAACCCAAAATTCACCACATAGATACAAGCAAAGCAAGATCTGAAAACTGTATGACTCCAAATATTTACTAATTTTTAAATCATTCACAATGCATATAAAATGAAAGCCAAGAAATAAGTTGTAACTTTGGTTAGCATTACCATCAATTCCTTCCATTTTTGGTTGATTTGAATTTCCTTTAATTCAACCAGGTTTATAATTTATTATTATGTAATTTATAACTTTGGATCATCTTTAAAACAAGGTTTTGGATTACAAACAATGAAGTAAAAGTTTGGTTTTTCCACTGTCCAAATTTCGATTGAGTTGAATGGAGAGGAGGAGGTTAAAGGGTTCATCTTCATCTACCATGGATTATACGTTGCTTGGAGGTGTTCTTAAATGAGTCAATGATATTGCTGCAAGTGGTGGGTGAGAGAGATATGTAGGAGAAAATGGTTGAAGATAGTATGAAAAAATACAATGTTGAGAGAACCAGATAATATTGTGGTCTTTTTTTAATCAAACAGTCAAAATTAACATGTTGAATTCGACAAACAAGTCTTGACTTCTTCGTTTGTGTTTTAAAAAACCAGGACAAAAGTATAGTAGGTGGTTATCAACATTATTTCTGAAGAGATGTCTAACAATTTGGCAACTCAATTGTTAAGCAAAATCTGGCACAATAAGATAGTACCTTAACCACAATATTATTATTATTTTTTTTGACAAATCAACCGCAAAAATTTGTAATTGTTGAGTTTGCATTCATTTGATGCATCACGTATAAAATAATCCAACTCAATCACACTCCACAACAATGATATGCATGATTGCCCCCTATACCCATATCTTTATCACATCAGCCATGTGTAGACTGACCAAGTAGCTAGATGATAAAGGATAAATCATGGGATCCCCACTGGTCAGCAAAAGATATTCAACAACGAAAAAAGGAAAAGTAAACAACTAATCTTTGCTGTAAAATATCAAACATTGATTCTCACCAACAATAAGTTAACAACTCCTTACACAATTTGAGTATCAAATACCAACTTATCTATAGTTTGTTTACAGAACAAACCAAATACACGCATTGCAATTTACAAATATATCCAAACTAAATTGATCCATATTAGAGTTCTGGAAACCCTTTATTTATGACTTGAAATTAACACTTCTTCAGCCTGATTACATAATATTGTTCATGTCATGACCATAACTATTTATTTATTTCCCAAAGAGGCATTTGTGTCTTGAGGACCTTAATCTTACTCGGGTGGAGGATCACTCTGTGGAGTCTTGTGCAATTTACTCACATCATAACCTTCTTCCTTAGCTTTCTCAACAAGCTGGTTGTAGATTGCTTCATCCAAATGGGGTTGCCTGCTTAGTATCTAGGGACCAAAATAATCCAAGTTATTGTAGGAAGGAACAATATGTTACACTCATGATATGATGATCAAAAGAGAGACGATTCAATCTGGTCCTTCATAGTTTTATCGCAGTTCAATTTAGTCCTAACAAAATTAAAACTTAAAGTAGTCTCTGACAAATTAGTCATTCTTTTATAATGAGTAAAAGACTAATTTGTCTTTGATATGAAAATGTCAGGAACAACTTTTGATTTTAGTTTCGTTAAGGATTAAATTGAGTCGCGAGAAAATTGTGAATGACCAAATTTAGTGTTCAGTCTCTATATAAATAGAGTGAAGATCTATTATGGTGTTTGAAAAAAAAATGCCAAGCTCAATTTAATCCTTAAAAAAACAATTATTAGTCCTGTAATTTTTTTTAACAACTTAGTCTTTAGCTAAACATTTTCATATCTATGATTTAGTTCAATCATAGCTATAATGTCTAGGTTTATTGTTTTCAATCATGAACTAAAAAGTCGTTTCTATTTTACTAAGACACAATTGTGGTTCCACAATTTTTCTTAGGAGTCAAAACCACAACTAATCTTTCTTTCTCTACGAAGCTATAACACAGACATGGATGCTACACAGACACAAATACGACATTGAACATAAACATGCTGTAATAAATTTAAAAAATGAATTAATCAAATATAATCACATAGAGTTAATGCCTAATTTGAAGTGAAAAAGCAACGGTAGAGATAGGGCTGCTTACCCAAAGAAATTTATTGGTAGGCCCACCAATGAGAGCATATTGATAATCTTGATCAAGGTACAAAATCCAGTAATCTCCAACAGCAGGAATAATTGGCAAGAATGGAGGAACGTAGAATTTAACCTTAAGCTTAGCTTCATCACTATTGGGGTCAGCCTTATAAGCACTTCCTTCTATGGAGGTTCTTTTACCATTATTCCAAGTCTCATTGAGAACATGAACAGTCCCATCACTGTTTAGAGTGTATGTAGCTCTTGTGTTCTCTCCATTTTTGGGCTGAAAAAATGAAGGGAAAGAAGCTATTTCGTACCATCGACCCATGTACCTCTCCAAGTCTACACCCTTCACAACCTCCTTGTCCTTCCCTACAGTGTTTCCCATTTTTTGTTGTGGACGTTATTGCTTCCTCTATTTCAGCTAGAGAGACACAATATAATAGAACAAACAAGGGTTACTTAGCACTTATCAGATTGGAGTAACTTCCCAAGGTTTTTTGTTTGTGTTTATTATGGTGCTAGGTATGAGTTTATATTGCTAGTTTTGAATGTTAATTTTGATAAGGTTGTGTTCATTTGTTGAGACATTTGGGCCTTACACGTATACCAATATAAATTTGTGTGGTTTTCTTTTTTCTAATAAAGGAAAATGACTATGATTGCAAAGTGCCAAAATTACGTCCTTTCAAGTTTCAAGTGTGAAGCCTTGAAACCAAAGAGACGGTACTTCTTGATCAAGAAATGTATAGTGGACCTATGTGTCCATCTCAATCAAGTGTTTGAAGCTGAACTGATGCCATATTCGATGAATTTAAAGGAACATCTTACCATTTTTCATGATAAGAATAAAGAATAATAACAATAGTAATAGTACTATCATTTATATAATCATAATAAATGGTATAATTATTGAATAATTTGTCTATAATTTGACGAGAACATAAAGGTGCCATTGATATAGTCCATCCATCCGTCCACTGAATGTACATTCAACCCGTATATAAGAAATTATGTCTCGCAAAATAAGTGCAAATAGTGAATACCATTAAACATGTTTAAAAATTGAGCAAATAGTCACTTTAGTCCCTAGCTCTGCACCTCGCTGTCACATAGGTCCCTGACTCAGGATTAAATACAAACAAGTCCCTGACTCTACACTTCCGTTATCACTTTAGTCCCTGCCGTTAAAAAAATCTGTTAAGTGATGATGTGGCATGCTGACAAGGAGTATGACGTGTCACAGGGACTAAAGTGAAAGTAAAAAATGGTCACTTTGGTCCCTGAATCGAAAATCAATATCCTCAATTTACTGTTAGATCCCTAACTGTGTATACTTACTGTCAGTTAGGTCCCTGAATCGAAAATCAATATCATCAACTTACTGTTAGGTCCCTGACTGTGTATACTTACTGTCAGTTAGGTCCCTGACAGTAAAAACGAAATTTCACTAAAATCCTTAGCAAGTTGTTAGTTTAACATGCTAACAAAGATATGTTATGGATTTATTAGTACAAGAAAATAAAAGAACCTTTAGGGCAAAATCTCTTCATTTTGTCTTTGAAACTCTATGTTTCTCTTAGTTAGTATATATAGAGAACTCATCTTCTGTTTGTAAAGTAATTTGGTTGGTTTTGTAATTACAAGCAAAAGAAAAACATATATGATTTAAGTGTGAACAAGTTCTACACTACAAGTTTACTTTTTTTATTTATTATGTTTGAACACTACCTTGTTTATCTATTCTATGATGATTTAAGTTATGCTCTTAATTAGAGAACTATCTTGTTTATCTATTCTATCATGATTTAAGTTTGTGTGTAGGTTTAGTGAAAAAAAGAGTTAAGACTAGAAATATAAAGTAGAGGTTTTAATCATTTACTAATGGTTATTGGTTGCATTGTAGTACCTGCATTAAAGGTCTTAATGAATTAAGTATATTATAGGCAATTCTGACATGTAGATTCAATGTTCATGGTTATAAATAGATGTGTATTGACTTCATGGTCATGAGATTGTTGAGATATGAGATATGATTAATGAGATATGAGATATTTCTTTTAAAAATATATGTCCATAATTTCATGTGTTATTTTGTTATAGATTTCATGTGTTATTCTCAAGTAGTGAAACTATGTATTCTCTTATATCATAAATAATTTTTTTAGAGTATCTGAACAATATGCTACCACATCTTGTTTAATATTTTGTTGAATCATTATGTAATGACTTGTTGAATTATATGCTCAAATATGGTGCAATCTTTTGATTACTCTATGGTTGACATTAATGACTTAATAGTTATGTTATGGAAACATTTGTTATTAAACTACGGAATCATTTTTATAAGTGTTATAATAATATTTTGGTATTTAGCACAGATACCTTAGTGTTGTCAGTAAGTAGCATGTTAAACTAACAACTTGTCAAGGATCTTAGTGAAATTTCGTTTTTACTGTTAGGGACCTAACTGACAGTAAGTATACACAGTCAGGGACCTAACAGTAAGTTGATGATATTGATTTTTGATTCAGGGACCTAATTGACAGTAAGTATACATAGTCAGGGATCTAACAGTAAATTGAGGATATTGATTTTCGATTCAGGGACCAAAGTGACCATTTTTTTACTTTCACTTTAGTCCCTGTGACATGTCATACTCCTTGTCAGCGTGCCACATCATCATTTAACAGATTTTTTTAACGGCAGGGACTAAAGTGATAACGGAAGTGTAGAGTCAGGGACTTGTTTGTATTTAATCCTGAGTCAGGGACCTATGTGACAGCGAGGTGCAAAGTCAGGGACTGAAGTGACTATTTGCTCTTTAAAAATTATTACTTCAAAAATATAATTACCCCTAGCATTCGAGGAGGTAAATATCTAGTTACATAACAACCTTCATGTCATGGACCACACCTAGTTATTCCCTAAAAGGCTTTGGTGTCTTGAAGACCTTATAATCTTACTGAACAAGCTTCATGTCTTGGAGGATTACTCTGTGGAGTCTTGTGCAATTTGGTCACATCATACCCATCATCCTTAGCTTTCTGAACAAGCTTGTTGTAGGATTCATCATCCAAATGGGTTTGCCTCGATAATATCTAGGAACCAAAATAATCAAAGTTATCGGAGGAAGGAACACTAGTATACACTCATGACATGATATTTGAAAGAGAGAAGAGCACACATATATAAAATAGGGATAGTACTTGTGTACCATAATGGTATATACCATTGTCCAATTAGAATGCGCCACGTGGCACATCCTTTAAAAAAATATATCAAATAAAGCATTTGCAAAGTAACATGGGTAGGTAGCACACTCTAATTGACCAATGATATATATCATTGGTATCTTAATGATATACAAGTGGAATCCATAAAATAGAGTGAAGATCAATTGTGGTGCTAGAGGAAGAAAAAAATGAAAAACCCAATTTAATCCTTGGAAAAAAATCCATCCATTTGAAAAATACATTGTAACAACAAAGTCTTTACACAAATGTTCTCACATCTCAAATTTGATTTAACCAGGTGATAAATTGTGTCATTTACTTTTTTCATGAGTGCGCGAATATCAAACACGTCAACATATTTTAAAAGTGTTGGTGTTACATAGATCTTTTCGCGATGGTACAATGTAACATGAAAAGTCAAAGGTAGATATAATTGCTTACCCAAAGAAATAATTTGGTAGGCCCACCAATGAGAGCATATTGATAATCTTGATCAAGGTACAAAATCCAGTAATCTCCAACAGCAGGAATAATTGGCAAGAATGGAGGAACAAGAAATCTGACCTTGAGCTTGGCTTCATCACTATTGGGGTCAGCCTTATAAGCAATGCCATGTATAGACTCTCTTTTACCATTATTCCAAGTCTCATTTAGAACATCCACAGTCCCATTACTGTTGAGAGTGTATGTGGCTCTAGTGTTCTCTCCATTTTTGGGTTGAAAAAATGAAGGGAAAGAAGCTATCTCATACCACCGACCCATGTAACGCTTCAAATCCACACCTTTCACAACCTCAGGCTCTCCCATTGCTTGCTGGAGTACAGGCAGAAATAGAGATAGACAAGGTAAAACATAACAAAACAGAACAGAATAGAGGTAATGAGCCATGATGATTAGTCGCAAGACAGTTTATGCTGGTTAATTTCTGTGCTTTTATACATGGTCGTGAGTACAACTGTACAGGAGTTTATATACTGGAACTTTTAATATCAGGATATGTATTCTTGTCAATATAATTGATTGTGAATATACGTTTCCTTTCTAATTGATTGTGATTTGTGAATATACAAAAGTGAATGTATTTGGTTCAAAATTTATATCAAATACATCAACCTATATTTATTTTTACTTACATTTTAGGATTTTAGGACGGATGGAGTATATTTTTCATTCTAATATAGGTAATTAATAAAACATGGTTGTAAATATGTTTATTTTATCACTTTTTTTTTTTGGACCAATTTTATCACTTTTAAAATCTGATTCCTTTATGTGCCATAATAATATTTTTAAGGCAGTCAAATTTTTTTTCTCACCCTATGACCCTCATTATTTTATCATAAATGAACCATGGTTGTAAATATATGTTTATTTTATCACTTTTTTTGGTCAACAAGGCAAAGTTGCATGATATCCATCAAAGCCTCAATTTGGAAACTAATGAAAGGCTATGGAACATAGGAATATTATGGTAGTCTCATTATATACTATTCTTGTTGCCCAACTTGGACGGAAGTGCATAAAACGTAATAATAGATAAATTACAGGAAAACTAAGCATAGAAAACATCAGGTAGTAAACTTGCAGAATAAAATAATTCAATTTGCAAAAATATCATTCAATCAAAAAGTACAACTCCAATAGTTTGTCACATTGTAAGTAGTAAACTCTAAAGATAAACTCAAATGTCAGTTGCATAAGTGATAACTGAGTCACTATTACTAATGATGCAAACTAAATCTACTGAGACAGCAGCATGCTGATCACTCTTTCTCGTCGTCTTCACTCTCCTTTTCAAGGTTATCATCTCATCATTGCTGCATGTCACAGGTCCTTCATGCTGCAACATACTTTCTCCCCAGCAAAATATCACTAGAACAGACCGACACCAGATACCATGAACTTCAAACCCACCCCCCACCACCACCACCACCACAAACCCATACACACCACCCCACATGGGTCCTTGCTGCTGCAGCATACCAGACTGACACCAGATACTGGACCGACCTCCCCCCCCTCAACCAACAAAAGGCACATCATCTTGCTGCTGCAGCATACTTTCTCCCCCAGCGAAATGTCACTAGACCAGACACCATGAAGTTAGTGTCTCGTCTTCATCTTCCAACCAATATGTCTCAAGAATTTTAACAGCCTTCTCATAAATTTCATTGTTGTCATGACTCTGCATGTCATCAATCTTTTCCAATCCCTCAGCATCCTCTATCATCTGGGCATACAAGTTGACATCTCCCGTGTTACCAAGGCTTTTCTCCGCTTCTCCAACCTTCAGAATATTCTCAAGACCTTCTAGACAGACAGTAACAATTCTTGGATCAGGGCAAACCATCAAATCACAGAGGTTTAATGCAACCCTGGCTCACCAAGTACCTTGTAATAACAACAACATTTGGTAAGTTAATACGTAAACTCTCAATGTTACCAGCATGAAGCAGAGCCAGAAAATGACAATTAAAAATAACTTAACCTACTTGATTTGCTCGTGGCTACCGCCTGATGTAGCATTAGTGAGTGCCCATGCAGCTTCTTTTTTAATGTCAAACTCAGCATTTTGAAGAAGATTGACTAGGGGAGCAATCAAACCAGCTTCAATAACAGCCTGCACCATACATATAAGGTAGAGTTCAGGGCGCTTTAAAAGTAAATAAGCCAACTAAAAATCACATACTTGACAGTAAAATGCAAACAACACTCAAGACCCAACCTAAAACAGAAAACATAATATCAATAGTCAAGCATCACAATACATTCCCTTCAGTATATGTATTTAAAACAAAATGGAAAATAAGGGTTTACCATCACCTAAAAATCCAACTAATACTTTAATTGGTGTAACTTGAGAGCTAAATATATCATCAACATGCGTACAAAAAAAAAAATCATCAAGAGTACAATCAACAATGGTTATTATTGCACCACATCTCCATGTTCGTGTAGCACTTTTTATATGCATGCGATACCCAAACATCAAACTTGAAGCCAAACATGAGCAATAGAGAAATTAACACTGTACTTTATTAAGCATGATATTTAACATCATTTGAGTATCAAAAAGATAGGATTTATAAGCTTAACTGTATCTGCTCTTTGTTTCCAGCTGTAATGTTTGACAAAGTCCAGCAGGCTTCTTTCTTAATACTTTTCTTGTGATTATGGTTCAACAGGCTCAAAAGGCAAGGGAGTGAACCATGATTGATAATAGCCTGACAAAAAGAGTCCCAGCAAATCAGGTAATTCTCACAGGTGACACATGAGATGACATAATACAAGGGGTGAGAAGAGATTAGATTCAAGGTAATAAATAGTAGTAGTAGTGAATTACCAGCAGTGACTAGCAAGTAACTTTTTGTTATTCCCAATATTAATTCTCCTATCCCCTCAAAAAACAAAACTGATTCCTAGGTTAATATTTCTAAAATTCTCAATCAAGCTTCAACAACCAAATACTATAGCATTTTGGTGTTTTCTCTTGATCAAATTAGACTTACAAAACTTACCCATCAATAATTTCAGGTTATAATGTTTCAAATTTTAATTATATTTCCAAAATAGCTAACACAACACAACCTCGGTAATTTTCTCAATAAAAGGAAAATTAACTAGAACTAATTAGGTAGCAGCTAATTATAACAATTCCAAATCCATTATGACATTACCTGAGTCTGCATATCGTCTCCAAGTTACAATGTTTCCCAGTGTGCGAAGTGCAGGAGACAGCACTGAAGGAAATGATTCCCTACAAAACATGCACATACATTTAGAGCCAAAATAATCAATAATTGCAATAGAATATTGGCACCGGGGATATAGGAATTGGTACTTACAGAAGGAGTTGCACCAGTCTGCCACATACACCTGCCTCGATCACAGCTTGGATATTGTCATTTGGTCCATCAGAAAGATATGAGAGTGCCCAGCATACATCGATCAGGATTTCTTCATCTTTGGAAAAAACCAAATGCTTGAGAGCGGGAAGCGCTGGCCTCATCTGTCAATCAAAATTCTAGTATTAATACACAGATAAAGGTCGTCTCGTAGATTCCGTTTTAATTTAATAAAAACAACAACTACCTGCTCAAGCGGAGGTTGTGGCTTGCCCCTGCAAAAGTTTGACAGGGCCCAAATGGCAATTCTAAGCACATGAAGCTCTGCTTGGTCATTCAACTGGGATAACAGCGGAATCAGGGCACCATGACTGAGAACAAGATCACGGCAGCTAGGGGAGTCACCAGCAATGTTTCCCAATGCCCACACAGCCTACAATTTCAGTGTTTTAGAGTTCAGTAAAAGAAAAAACGGACAATCCCAGTTCTACTGCTATTACATTTTGGTATAAACATACCTGGCCTCGAACAACGTCCCTTGGTGAACTAAGAAGCTTGACAAACATTGGTACTGCCCCATGATCAATTACCACCTTAGTGTTCTCAGAAGTTCCAGATGCTATGTTTGTGAGTGCCCAAGCAGCCTCAAACTAAACCAACAAAGTCACAAACAACCAATCCAAACAACAAAATTTCAACTACACGGCTACACCACACTACAAAAATTTCCAAAAGATTAAAAAAAATAAAGGACAAGTTTGAAACCTGAAGTTGAGGAAAATCCTCCCTGTCTAGAAATTGAACAAACGAGGAACAACACCAGATTGAATAACTTCATCGATCGGAGGTTTGCGTTCTACACAACAAACATCAAGAATTTAACAAACATCAAGAATCAAAGCAACACAATAATAACAATAATAATGATAACGATAACACATTAAAAACATCATATAAAATCAACAGTTACCAATGGAAAGACGCTTCCGAAATTCCGTAGTAGCTTCAAGTTGTTGGCTGTTATCATTGGACCAGATATTAGCAACCATTGTGGAAGACTCTCTTAACTGTAACAACAACAACAACAACAACAAATACAAAATCGAATTTGAGAGAGAGAGAGAGAGATATGTGATGGTTGAAGGTTTATATAGGTTTGGGTGTGACACAGAAAATCTTTGAACATCAAATTTAATGAAAAAGGAGATTTATTGACCAAAACCCAATTCTAAAATGGCATAAAAATAATTTCATAAAAATAAAAAGTGGCATTAATCACTTTATAGATAATGAGGTTAACATATTCTAATATTTAATTAAAATAAAATAGTTATATATACAGCAGAAGAAAATTTTCGGGTCTTATGAACACATAATGAAAATGAAAATAAAAATGCACAAGGTGAGAACTTGATGTTTAATTTTTTTATGTTTTTTTACTATGACGTTTAACTTGTTATGTACATTCGTGACAACAATGAAAGTTTTGTGCTAGCAAAAACCTTGTGGCACTCTCTATTGTGCTCCGTGGACGTTGGAGGAGGAGGTAATGAGACTTTGTCATGCTATATTGTGGGTGTCAGATCTTCAGGTATATAACATGAGTTTTATTCTTGACTTTGAAGGTGGTGAATTATTTACATAAAGGAAGCAATGATATTATTGAGTTTGATAGACGTAGACATCATTGTAATTTTGCTTTTTAAAACTCTCTTGTCCAGTTTAGTCAAAGGAAAACCAACAATATCGTCGCTCATACCTTGGTCAAGGTAGTCTTATTGTTAGCTAGCTCCCACATGTTTCTTGATGTATCAACGAATATTTGTGAATTAAAATCTAATGAAATAGTATAAGCATGTCCCTTTAAAAAAAAATTGTTGCTAGTATGTTCAATTAATTAGTCATTTTCTTTGAAGGTTAAAACTTTGTTAACATAATTATTAATTTTTTTTGTTGTTAACCTCTGGTTTTAAGGAGAAATGAACCCTTCAATAAAGTTTGACTGGAGGTAAGTAAAGTCTGATCGAGAATTATTACAGTTCGAAATCAAACTCAAATTCTCCTAAATAATTACAAGAACAATTGACTCGACTAACTTAAGTATAATTGCAAGTTTGGTGAAATAATGAGAACAAAAATACAATAAGCCTACAAATGATTTTTAAACTCTAAATAATTTATAATGAAATTCATAATTACTAACAAATTTAAAGACCTTCTCACAAATTATTTTAAAGAATTATATGAGCTTAATAACACATTATTTAAAAATTTAAGTACCCAACTAAAACCTTTCTTGTTCGTAGATCTAACTATAAATTATTGACTAATTTCTTCAAAAAAATTATTGAGTAATTTATTAACCTAATTATAATTTTATTTAGTTTAGTAACCAATTTCAAAATTATTACTATTGAATAGTTTATAAATTTGAAAAAATAAAATAGATTTGAAACCCATTGCAAAGTACCATATTGCCCTATCGTGTTTGATGAAAAACAAAAGAAACAAAGGGATAAGATAAGCCAATATGAATCAAACCAACCCTTTTATCTCATTTTCAATTTTCTTCATCTTCCATCATCACCATGGAAGCTACTGCAACTCTACTCAGCTTCTCTCTTCCATCCACCAAAACCCAATCTTTTCAAATCCTAACCCGACCCATTAACCCATTCAACCCACCCACATCATACAAACAAAGACCCATTTCCAAAACCCACCGTTTATCCATCAACGCCGCAATTTCACGCACAAAGAAAGAAGAAACCGTTGAAACCGTAAAAGAACAGCTTGAAAACTGTTACCTCCTCGCCGGAATCAACTACAAAGGCTTCACCGTGAAACAATTTCAAGAACTACGAAAAACTCTTCCTGAAACAACGACACTCGTTGTTGCGAAGAACACGTTGGTGTATAAAGCACTTGAAGGAACACAATGGGAGACGATGAAGCCATGTATGAAAGGTATGAATGTGTGGTTGTTTGTTCATACCGAAGAGATTCCTTCTGCTATTAAGCCTTATAGAGATTTTCAGAAAGAGAAGAAGCTTGAAGAGAATGATTTCACTGGTGCTGTTTTTGAAGGGAAATTTTATGGTCCTGATGAGTTTAAGAAACTCGAAACATTGCCGACACGTGGCGAGATTTATGCTAATTTGTTGGGTTCTTTGAAAAGTCCTTCTTCTGCTTTGGTTACTACCATTCAAGCTCCTGCTAGAGAACTTATTATGGTTCTTAAGGCACATATTAAGAAGCTTGAAGAACAGGAACAGGGTGGTGCGGTTCTATAGATAAGTTTTTTCAATCTTGTTTGTGTATTTGTTTTATGATTTTATAATTATGTTACAATGTGGATGTTGTTTTATTGTATTTGAGCATGTTTGTTTATGTTTACGTTCCCTCAGATTATGTGTACAATACAAGTGTACATTTGATGCTTTGAGCTTGTTGTATCTGAAAATGTAGAATGATGCAATTATTTTTTCTCTTAGGATACTAATGATGGATAATTTGTTCTAATTGAATGATGCAATTTCACTAATTATTGCTTATTGAATTTGAGTATGTTTGTTTGTGTTCCCTCAGATTATGTGTACAACTGTACATTTGATCCTCTGACCTTGCTGTATTTGTAGAATGGTTCAATATTTTTTCCTGTCAGTGTAGAGATGATTGATGGAAAATTTGTTAATATCACTAATTATTGGTTATTATGTGCATGTACCATTTTGATGTTGTATTTTGGAGACTTCGTTCAACTTGAAGTGTTTGTCATTTATTCCGAGTCTCATAATTTGGGTTGCGCTTAACTTAACCCTTACAAAACCGACTTTTCGGTCATATTTTATCCAATGTTGAACTCCTAACATGTATTACCTTATGTAACAATACCACACATTCACTCAATCGGATAAATATTTAGTGCGGTAAATTGGATTGGAAAATCAACCGAAACTGTGAGTTGTTTGATAGCTTGATCTTCATCCAGTTGAACTGATTGACTTATTGCAATGACTATGTCGTTTTAACATGACAGAATCCATTTCCATCTAGAACTAGAAAATCCTTACCCATTTTGTGACTTGTAGTCATCGCAATTCACTCCATACTAAGAGCGTCTTTAATTTGGCTTCCAAACACAATGGAGGTGTCTTTGACGCCATAGCACGTCAAACCAAACACAATATGAAGTTGTAAGAGATGCAACGATTGTTGCTTATAAAATCTCTACAAGTATCCCCACCAAATTTTAGGCTTTTAGCTTTCTAGAACATATTCAGACTCGCCCCCTCACAACTCATACAGATTTTCCACCGTCAAAGGAGCAAGAACTCACTGAATCTGAATTTACAGTTGAATTTCATGCAGTTTTGATTTCAATAGAAAGACTACCTTCGTTTATCGATGACAGTATTAGCTGATGATATACAGCAGTGCATATCATTAACTTTTATTAGCCTTTATTTGTATATGTTTATTCTTCATGATTCTGATTGCATTGTCTCGACCTGCGCAATATAAGGTAGTAAATACGTGGACATATGTATTACTTAGGCAATACAATACATACACAATTCAACCACAATATTTGAATAACCATTATACACAGCAGGAGAATCCGAACCCGTTTCTCAGGCATCATATCAACCATATGAAAGCAATATAATCTACTCCATACTAAGAGTATCTTTGATTTGGCTACCAGACACAATGGAGGTGTCTTTGACGCCATAGTGCGTCAAACCAAACACAAAATGAAGTTGTAACTTGTAAGAGATGCAACAGTTGTTGCTTATGAAATCTCTACAAGTACCCCCACCAAATTTTAGGCTTTTAGCTTTCTAGAAAATTTCCAGACTCACCCCCTAACAACTCATACAGATTTCTCACTGTCAAAGGAACAAGAAATCACTGAATTTGTACAGTTGAATTTCATGCAGTCTTTGATTTCAATAGAAAGATGCAAGTGAAGTATCAGTCCAATGGTATAAATTCCCTGGTTGGGCGACTACCTCCGTGTTCCGTTGACAGTATTAGCTGATGATATACAGCTGTGCATATCATTAGCCTTTATTTGTACTATGTTCATCCTTTATGATTCCAATTGCATTGTCTCAACCTGCGCAATATAAGGCAGCAATTACTCTTGTCCTTATCAGCATTGATTTCTTCGTTCCTTAGTTGATGCTACATCACTTGTAAATATGTGGACATACACAATTCAATCACAATATTTAAATAACCATTATAGACAGCAGGAGAATCAAAACCGTTTCTCAGCCAGTAAAACTAAGTCAGCTGTCGTATCATATCAACCATATGAATGCAATATAATCTAAGCGCAACATCAAAAATTTAATGAATTGAAATCTCCCCCAAGTGAAATTAAGAAATTCATGTCTTAATTGGCATCACCAACTACTCAGTATGAAATTGAGTTCATGTGAAGAACTCCATATGTTCTGATCAAGGAACAATAGGCTATAGCTAATTCCATGTGAATGTTAGACAAACATGTGTTATGTAAACAAACACTCGAGCTCTATTTCTTGGTGATTGTAATAGTAATAGAAAGAAATCCAGGTGCTTCCATTAGTTGAACGCCTTGTTGAGAAATAAAATCAAACACTAGAAATTTGGCATTGTTTGTAAGCGATAACTTTTCCTACTTATCAGGAATTGGTCAGTTTGAAGAACTTATAATGGAAGTGTTATTTAGCGACATGGGAAATAAATGATTATTCATGAATTCGTCAAGTCTGTTTCACTTGAATTGTGTTTAGATGGCCAAATGGATAGTAGCATGGTTATCTCCAGTTAAGTTTGCTTACAGTTATGTCTGCCAACTGAGACAATTATTTGCACTGGTTTGTTTGAAGCAAGGGTTTATAGCTTCTTAATAATCATGGTTAAATAGTCTCCTACCGTGAGGTTGATGTAGTTGTATGCACTCCCAATATGCAACTAAAATTGTTGCACTTGCCATCACAGAATAATCAATGTTGATGCCATAGTTTCCATTGGCAGTCCAATCCATTTCTTTCTGATAAATAAGTATTAACTGCACAAGATTTTTTTGCTGGACAAAATTAACTGCACAAGATAACTACTTGATTTTTAACTATAATTTATTTACCTAAAACAGTTGCTAGGTTGAAATACAAAAGGAATGACTCTTAAAGGTTAGCAAAATGACTAAGAAAATAAAAAAGGTTAGCAAAATGACTAAGAAAATAATTTACATATGAAGTTTATAAACACAGCGTTTATAAAAAAAGGTTGCGAAATTTGACCACTTATAACCTACGACAATCCATAAGTTACGATTTGCAGCTGCAGCTTCAGACAATTCAATTCCAAATGCAAGACAACAGTCAACATTTTATTGGGACAATCTGAATAAAAAGTGGCCCATTGAAGCAAGAAGAAAGGATAAAAGTTAAACTTAATTGGTGATGCATGTGCATCACATAGCCGACACCACGAGAAACTTAGTAGGCTAGCCTCTTCCCCCTCAATATCAATATAATATCATGTAATAGGTTGAGCCACAAAGGTCGAGATAACATGTATCCTAAAGGCTAAATGTTAGTAAAATAAAATTTCAACACAAAATTTTCACATTAAGTTCCTCAACATATGCTTTTAAGATACACGTCAACTAATCAACTATACAATTGATTTTTAGCCAAAAGGCCGAGAAAGGTATGCAATGTTGAGTATTCAAGCACTTTATTTATACGTAAGTCTTTGCGTTTGTTGTTTCCACTCAAAGGTGTGGGACTTTGCCACAAATAACTCAACGGCACCACCAACAAGCATGCTATTCTACTTCTAGCAATTCTGGTTTAAACTTTGAATATCGTAAGCATTTTCACCACAATTAATCAACAAGTCTCGATAAAAAATTCTTGTTTGAACTTTCTAATAATGTTTCACTCTTACATTGAGTTTAAGAGTGACTTTAAGAATAGCTCAATCCATGAACTGTTTCCATAATACCATACCCTTTAAACAAACCGAAAATAACCAGTGCTGGGAGCAATCCCAAATTTCTTTCCTTCATGGTGAATATATCAGATCCTTGAATCTCCGAGCTACTTCCTTTGAGCTCACCAACAGTGAGTATCCGAGAGAATCCATTTCCATCTAGAACTTAGAGTACATTATAGCAATTCACTGCAAACTGTGTTTGATTTGGCTTCCAAACATACTGAAGGTTCGTTGGAAGTCATGTCAGACCAAATCAAACACAATGTGAAGTTGTTGTGAGAGATGCAACAGTTGTTGCTCAGAAATATCTACAAGTTCCCCCACCAAATAAAGAAATTCATGTCTTAGTTTGTATCACTAACTACCGAGTACAAAATAGAGTTCATGAGAAGGACTCTAATTAGTTTGTATCCCTAACTACCGAGTCCTTATGAGTTTAAGAAACTTGAAACATTGCCAATGCGTGGCGAGATTTATGCTAATTTGTTGGGTTCGTTGAAAAGTCGTTCTTCTGCTTTGGTTACTACTATTCAGGCTCCTGCTAGAGAACTTGTTTTGGTTCCTAAGGCACATATTAAGAATCTTGAAGAATAGGAACAGGGTAGTGCTATTGATGCTTTGAGCTTGTTGTATCAGAAATTGTAGAATGGTTCAATATTTTGTTCTGTTAGTGTGTAGAGATGATGAATAATTTGTTCTCATTGAATGAAGCAATTTCACTAATTATTGGTTATTATGTGCATGTACCATTTTGATGTTGTGTTTTTTCCCCTTGTTTATTGGATTGTTTATTTTGGAGACTTCCTTGAACTTGAAGTGTATATCTCTCATTTATACCGAGTCTAAGAAAAATTACACTATGATTCTTAGAATATGGGTTGGGCTTAACTTAATCCTTACAAAATCGACTTTTAGGACATATTTTAAACAATGTAGAACTCTTAGCATGTATTGCCTCATGTCAATTGGATAAATATTTAGTGCGGTAAATTGGATTAGAAAATCAACTGAAACTGTGAGTTGTTTGATGACTTGATCTTCATCCAATTGAACTGATTGACGTACTGCAATGACTGCCGTTTTTAACATGTGAGAATCAATTTCCATCTAGAACTAAAAGATCCTTACCCATTTTGTGACTTGAAGTCATCGCAATCCACTCCATACTAAAATAGTCTTTGATTTGGCTTCCAAACATAATGAAGGCGTCATAGCGCATCAAACCAAACACAACATGAAGTTGTAAGAGATGCAACAGTTGTCTGTTGCTTTGAAATCTCTGCAAGTACCCCAACCAAATTTTAGGCTCTTAGCTTTCTAGAACATTTTGATACGCACCCTCATAACTCATACAGATTTCCCACTGTCAAAGGAACAAGAAGTGACTGACTTTATGCTGTCTTTGATTTCAATAGACAGATGCAAGTAAAGTTTCAGTCCAATGATGTACAGCTGTGCACATCATTAGCTTTTATTTGTACTGTGTTTATTCTTTATGCTTTTGGTTGCATTGTCTCAACCTCCGC
The DNA here is from genome assembly GCA_958299785.1 of Medicago lupulina. Taxonomy (NCBI): domain Eukaryota; kingdom Viridiplantae; phylum Streptophyta; class Magnoliopsida; order Fabales; family Fabaceae; genus Medicago; species Medicago lupulina. The sequence goes on along the minus strand of OY283143.1, from coordinate 1,592,270 downwards.
AATATAAGGCAGCAATTGCTCTTTTCATTGTTAGCATCGATTTCTTACTTCCTTAGTTGAAGCTTCGGCATTTGAAAATATGTGGACATACATACTTAGGTTATACATACACAATATTCAAATAACCATTATAGACAGCAGGAGAATCCAAACCTGTTTCTCAGCTGGTAAAACTAAATCAGCTGTTTTATCAACCATATGAAAGCAATGTAACATAAAAGATTTAAAGAAATGAAAACTCCCCCAAGGGAAATGAAGAAATTCATGTCATAATTGGCATCACCAACTACTGAGTATGAAAGAGAGTTCATGTGAAGAACTCCACATGTTCTGATCAAGGAACATATAAGCTATAGCTAATTCCATGTGAATGTGAATGTTAGACAAACGTGTGTTATGTATACAAACACTCAAGCTCTATTTCTCGGTGATGGTAATAGTAATAGAAAGAAATCTAGGTGCTTCCATTAGTTGAACGCCTTGTAAAATAAAATTAAATACTAGAAATATGGCATTGTTTTTAAGCGATAACTTTTTTCGTACTTATCAGGAAGTCGTTGTTTCACTTGAATTGTGTTTAGATGGCCAAATGACAGTAGCATGGTTATCTTCAGTTGAAATTGCTTACAGTTATGTCTGCCAGCTGAGACAATCATTTGCACTGGTTTGTTCGAAGCAAGGGTTTGTAGCTTATTGATAATCATGGTGAAATAGTCTCCTACTGTGAGGTTGATGTAGTTGAATGCACTCCCAAACTTGCAACTAGAATTCTTGCACAACAAGAGTAAATGCCGCGTTTGAGCTATTATCCTTGTCGTCTGTTGATGCCATTAGAGAATAATCCATTGCTGATACCGTAGTTTCCACTGGCACAGTCCAATCCATTTTTTCTGATAAAATAAAATATTATCTGCATAAGTTTTTATCCAATGTATTAAAAATTAAAATATTTGATTTTCTTTCAATGAATAATTTTGGTACTTAAAACCATTTTAACATTATATTGTTACAAACTAACCTCAAAAACTATATTGGTACAAAGTAAATAGACGTGGGACATTGAAGCAAAAGAAATAATAAAAGTTGAACTTAATTGGTGGGGTGCAAACGCCCATCCATGCAACGCTTAGGAATCACACAAAAACTAAGTTGGGCAAATGCAATGGCCTCTTTCCCTAAAAAAATCTAAATTATTGGAGTCATCATGCTCATACTCATAAGTACTTTGATTGATTGTAAATATTAGGAAAGTTAGAGTTGAAATCTGCATCAAAATTTGATTGCGTAATTTTCAAAACAAAATCCAACCCTAAACATCAAAACATGTTCCTTGAGAATACATGTTCAACCACTTTATTTATAGTGAAGTTTTTGGTGTTTGTTGTTTCCACTCAGCACAGCACCACCAACAACCTTTGCTATTCTACTTCTAGCTTGAACTTTGAATATTGGAAGGAAGCATTTTCACCACAATTAGTTTACACGGCTTGATAAAAAATTCTTGTTTAAACTTTCTAATAATGTTTCACTCTTACATTGAGTTTAAAAGTGACTTTAAGATTAGCTAAATACATGATCTGTTTCCATAATACCATACATGATCTCGTTCCTTCATGCTGAATTTATAGTAGATAAAAGCAATTCACTGCAAACTAAGAGTATGTTTGATTTGGCTTCGAAATCAGTTTTATTGTAATCTGTAACAAACGGGCAGTTTGAGGCCGCTTGTTGCAGCTCTTTTAAGGAAAAAAACCACTTCAAAGAGTATTTTATCCGTTTGTTACAATTTTATATTAAAAAAAATAAGAATTTATAAAAACTCTAAAAACAATTTCAAACTTCCAAAAATAATCTCTAAAGCAGTACCAGTCATAAATCATAAATATATATGCAGAGGGAGAGGCAACCCAATGACTAAGAAAATAGTTTATATATAAAGTTTATAAATCCTTAAGTGAAATCTCTTCTAACTTATGACTATTCATAAGCTACGATTTGTAGCTTCAGCAAATTCACGTCCAAATAGTTGAGGTGCAAGAAACAAAATTTGAATATAAATCCAAACTATTGGTTATACTCGATAAATTATGGCTTCAAGACGGGTAACTTTCACGAGTTTGATACTCATAGGTTGGTAAATCAGAAGGATTCATATGCATGATCCAACATGGTAAGATCAAATTGCATTTCTCCATCTATCAACTACGTCTCATTTTAATCCTGAATCATAAACATAATTTCACAAAATTAAAAATGAAATTAATATGGAACTTTCTAATAAGTGAACAAAACACAAGAATATTTTAATTCGTGCATATTTACCGCTTCACTTATTGTGTCATCCAAGGCAAACAACTATTCTGAACAAATCCATCTACATCAAGCAATTGCTCAAGAAAGCAATCTCCATTTGATTCCATAATTCTTTCATCTGAATAGAATTTCTCAACTACAGGCATCTGAGTGATTAACGGACTATTAGCTTGGGCTACACTATGGACCATGGAACTAGTGCCTCCATCAGAAGAAGCAAGAGAATCCAAGGTATTGTTGAAGGAAGAACCCATGTTTTGCTGCTGCATGTAACATGAAGCCTTTACAACATTCCCAAGTAATCCATCTTGACATTGCATCGCTTCCTCTAAAGGATCATCAATGACTTGTGTTGAAGAAAAATCAGCTGGGGTTTTCTGAAATTGAGAACTGAGCGATGAAAACTTTAAGCTATCGTGATATATTTGATCATTATTAAAATCCTCACTCAATGGAGAAGGATTGGAAGCAAAGTTATAGGAACCACTTGTAGCAGGGTTAAAAGATTTTTGTTCCATAGCAAGACCTCCAACAGAAGGGTGATTTATAAATGCTCTTGAATTATGTGTTTGTAGGTGATTGCTTGAGATGGAAGAAAGAAAACTATTTGCATTATTAACATTAGCTCTGATGTCTTGGAAGCCAGAAGAATCTGTAAATGCACTTGAATCATCAATTGGACTTAAGTTCATGTTACCAGGTGGATAAATGTTCCGCTGAAATTGGTTAATTTCCACTGACGTTCGAACGCCCTTTAAATTACTTGAGCTTTCACTTGCAAAAAACAATGGCTGCTTGTAACTGGGAATGTTTTGAGACTGGAGTCGAGGGACTAGTGCTGAAGAACTCATTGCTCTCAAGTTCAAGCCAGATGGTGCATTCAACCGACAAAACATGTTACTAGATGCATATGTTGGCAATGTGCTACTTAAGATTCTTCTTGATCCAGGTAAGGTATAAAAATCTCCATATCCAGCTACTGAATTCTTTTGAAGGTGAGGATCTAATGCAGCATCTACTCTAGTCTGTTTAGATGGCCTTTTGAGACTAAGTTTGTATTTCTGCAATCGAAAACGAGAACAAGCTTACACGTAGTTTACACACTTATGTTTCATAAAGAAGATTGTTGAAATTTCAATGAATAACGGATATAAAAAACTTTCACACCATTATTTGCATACAACCATATGTTTAAAAGTAAATTATCCCATTTTACTTTGACGGTACTTGCAAAAAGGTGGTGATCAAATATTTTAAAGATAAACTAGTCTGAAATATTTTGACAAAAGGGTAAATTATAGTTTGTACCTGCAAATGGCTAGCTACATTTTCCCTTGTAAGCCCTTCAACATTCATTAAGTCACATATTTTCTTAGGATATGCCTCTGCAATAACATATGAAGAAACTACATGTTAGGAACAATAATATCCATACGTAAGTGTCAATCATCAAATGATCTTGTTAAGGTTCCATGTTTTAAAGCCAATCAAATTAGCAAAGTAACCAAAAAAAAAAATGATTGTCACATAAACTCACTATCAAGGCCGAGTTGACTAACTATAGATACAAATTTTTTATGCAATTCATCATCCCAAACTAAACGAGGCTTCTTCGGAGTCGAGCGTTCCTCATCATTCTCTCCACCACTATCTTCTTCTGCTTCTTCTTCCTCCTCACTTTGTTCCTTTATTTTTTGTCCACGGATTTTATTCTTTTTAGGAGTTTTTTCAGATGAGGTGTCTTGACTACATATCCCATCAGTAATGATACCTCTATTCTGATCCTTGCTTTCAATCTTCTTTCTCACTACATGTTGCCATATGTTCTTAAGCTCTTCCAATCGGATTGGTTTGACTAGATAGTCGCAAGCGCCTTTCATCACACCTTTCATCACCCTCTCTCTATCATCATTTCCTGACAACACTATCACACAAAAAAAAAAATCATCACTTAGAGACACTATCTGAATATAAGAAGTGAATCTTAGTTAGCTGAATAATACACATGCTAAAACAAAGGTATGTGAGCTTACTGATGAAGGGTAGGTCCATTTCAAGTCCAACTTGCTCAAGGAGCTTGAATCCATCCATTTCTGGCATGCTTACATCACTAATTACTAGGTCAAACATATCTCTCTTTTCCCTCAACAATTCTAGCGCTTCCACAGGCTTCGTAGTTGTAGTAACTGCAACAACCAAGAATCAAACTAGTGATTCAGTGAGAGACATTTAAAATAAAAAGGCTTCTAGCATTATAAAGGACCGTCAATTCACCCAATAATCGCAAACGTTTAATCAAAATAGCGAGGCTTATAGTTCCCACTTCGAACACTAATGTGTCAGCCTAATAAAATAGTAGTGATCTTTAAAATATTTAAAATTTCAACTTTAGGAGAACAGAAAATACCGCGGTCTCGCAAAAGAATGAATTACTGTATCTAAAATCAAGAAAGTTGCCAACTGATGTGTGTGTATATATGTCCTCAAACAAATTTGCAATAATTTTTACTTATTTTAAATACAAATTAGAGCAGCACAGAATAATAGAAAATGAGAAAATAGTATTTAGGAAAGTTGAGTTCAACAACATTTCAAAAAAATCATATTCATTCATAATTTGTACCAATCTAAACAACTGAACTATTTGCAACAAACACATCCTCTATTTTTATTTCCGACTTTTGTCTTACCATTTTCATTGCTAGCAAAGTTCTCTATGTATTTGTTACAAAGACCAGAAGTGTCAAAACACGACGAATACAATTTCCAATCAAATAATGATTTTTTATCTTTTACGTTTCTACTAATTTTTTGGCAAATATTCTTGTTTGGGGTAGCTCAACATATATTATTAGGGTGGCTGAACATAAAAGTATACTTATTTATACCCGAAATAAACAAAAAATTGAGGTAGCCAAGATTACCCCATTGCACAACTAGGCTCCGCCTTTGGACGAGGTACCACATACACTTAACATTGTGATATCACATCAAAAATATTTTGAGAAAACAAAAGTGTGATTGAATGTAAGATGTGTCGGTGTTGGATACTAGCACACGCTAGACATCGGCTACAAAGCTTGTTCCAATTATAAGCTTGTTCAAACTCTGGAAACTAATATAATCATCACCAAATTACTAACAAGTAACGTTTGCTCCGATTAAAAAAAAGGTTTACTACATCAAAGATTGTTCCAATTATAAGTTTACACCACTGCATGAGAGGAGAACAGTACGGGAAAACATCAAAGGATCATGATCATCAATGCAGAAATGAATTGACTGAAAGAAAGAAGAAAAAATATGGAAACGAACCATTATACTTGCACATGAGAAGAAACTTCTCCAACAGTTTGAGACAAGTTTGATCGTCGTCAACAGCCAGAACACGCATACCCACAGGAAAATCTTCTCTGATGACATCTTCAACCTCCAAAGGATTCTCCACAGCCATCATGAACCAGAATCAAATATCCAAAACAGAAAACAAGTATTGATCAGTGATCAAACAAATCACACACAAAAAAGTTCCAAACTCAAGAAAAGGCCTAGAGAGAAAAACACAAATATTTAATGGCTTTGTTCTGCTATTTGTTGTTATGAAAAACACAGAGGATAAGTTTTTTTTGTCTAAACTTGCAAAGAAAGAAATTAATTTCTTGATTTGATAAGATATTTTCCAAATTTATTATTACAGGTGTTTTTTAATGATTTTTAATACAACAAACCAAAGTGTAACCCACAGAAACAAAACCGAGTTCCAAATTGTGTTTAATCACTGTCTTTAATCAATGCCAACAAATTGTGTTCCAAGTTGTGACATTTATTTATATTTGAAGCCAACAAATGCGTATTAAGATCCGAAGAAATATTTTGGAAGACAATTTTGTAGAGAAAAAAAGTCGCCGTGGCTGTACTAGTAGGGTCTACTATACCGTTCATTGTCCCCAAATTCACGAGTACGGTCTACTATACCTTCTTTGTAAATTACCACGAATACTATAAATTATGAGATCCCTGTATGTTAAAAACAAAATGTTGACTACATTCAAAAATATTTATTATTTATTAAAAAATGTCTAAAATTATCAATGCATTTAATGTTTTGTTTTCTAATAAATAGTAATTTATATATTTTTTTTATTGTTCAACTGATATCATAGAACAATGGAATATCAAGAACAATATGGTACAACATGTATGTTTATGTTTATGTTCCCTCCGATTATGTGTACAACTGTACATTGATGCTATGAGCTTGCATTTGAGTGGTGCATTTTTTCTTTCTGTTAGGGCAGAGATGATAGATAATTTGTTCCCATTGAACGATGCAATTTCATTTTGCTCTTGTATTTTGTCCCCTTGTTTATTGAAGTATTGATATTTTGGAGACTTTCTTGAAGTGTATGTCCATTAAATTGCGAGTCTGACAAAAATTACATCATCTCAATTCTTAGAACTTAAAAAGTGAGTTATTTGATCTTCATCCAACAATACTAATTCACGGACTGCTGCTTTAACACGAGAGAACCCATTTCTGAAACTAGAACATCCCTTGAACATTCTCTGACTTACAGTCATGTACTCATTGTATTGAATTTAGAGTACATTGTAGCAATCCACCACAAACTAAAAGCTTGTTTGATGCAACAGTTCTTATGAAATCAGTCTTTGATTTCGTAAGTACCCCCCAAATTCTAGCTTGCTAGAACATTTTGAGACTCACCATGTGTCACAACTTAGATGCCGGATGAATAATGTTGATTACTCTAGAATTGAGAGCAATTGGAAATATATAGTCTAGTCCAAAAATCATAAGAAATACCAGTCACAGATCATAAATATATATGCGGAGAGGGAGAGGCAACCCAATGACTAAGAAAATAGTTTATGAGTTTATAAACATAAAGATAACAATAACAGTTGTAAAATTAAATTGGACTGCTAGCACATACTATAGTAATACTAAAGATATAGGTCAAATCTCCTCTAACTTACAGCCAGCCATAAGCTACGATACGTAGCTACAGAAAATTCTAGTTCAAATAGTCTTGGGATGCAAGAAATAAAATTTGAAGATAAATCCAAGCTTCTAGTTAAACTACTCGATGAAACAGCTCCAAGACAAGAATAACTTCACGGCTTTGATGCTCCTAGATTCTTGATATATCAGATGGACTCCGCTGCATGATCCAACATTGTAAGATCAAATTTCATATTTCCATCTATCAATTAGATCTCATTTTAACCTTGAATCATAAACTTACTTTTACAAAATAAAAAAATAAATCAGTATGGAACTTGCTAAGAAGTGATTAATAATACATAAGAATATTTTAATCATATATACCTGTTTAACCGCTTCACTTATTGTCATCTAAGGACACACAACTATTCTCAATCAATCCATCTAGAGCAAGCAGTTGCTCAAAAAAGCAATCACCACGTGGTTCCATCACTCTTGCATCTGAATAAAATTTCTCAACTTGAGGCATCTGAGTCATTAATGGACTATTAGTTTGGGGTACACTTTGTACCATGGAACTAGTGTCTTCATTATAAGAAGCAAGAGAATCCAAGGTATTGTTGAAGGAAGAACTAACATTTTGCTGCTGCGTCGTGTAACATGAAGCCTTTACAATATTGTCAAGTAAGCCGTCTTGACATTGCATCGCTTCCTCCGAAGGAACGGCAAGTGTCGAAGAAAAATCAACTGGACTTTTCCTAAAGTGAGAACTGGGAAAGTCAAAATTTAAGCTATTGCCAGAAATTTGATCATTGTTAAAATCCTCACTCAATGGAGGAGGGTTGGCAGCAAAGTTAGATGAACCATTTGTAGCAGGATTAAAAGATTTTGGTTCCACATAAGCACCTCCAACAGAAGAGTGATTTATAAATGCTCCTGAATTACGTGTTGATAGGTGATTGCTTGAGATGCAAGAAAAAGAACTATTTGCATTATTAACAGTATCTCCGATGTCTTGGAAGCCAGAAGAAACTGTAAAAGCACTTGTATAATCAATTGGACTTAAATTCATGTTACCAAGTGGATAAATGTTACGCTGAAACTGGTTAATTTCCACCGATGTTCGAACGCCCTGGGAAAAACTCAAGCTTTCACTTGCAGAAAACATCGGCTGCTTGAAACTGGGAATGTTTTGAGACTGAAATGGACGGACTGGCGCAGTAGAAGAACTTATGCCTCTAAAGTTCAAACTAGATGGTGCGTTCAGCCGACAAAACATGTCACTAGATGCATATGTTGGCAGTGTGCTGCTTAAGATTCTTCTTGATCCAGGTAAGGTGCAAAAATCTCCATATCTACCTACTGAACCCTTTTGCTGGAGAGGATCCAGTGCAGCATCTACTTTAGCCTGTTTAGACGGTCGTTTGAGACTAAGTCTGTATTTCTGCAATCGAAAACGAGAATGAGCTTACACACCGTTTTCATACTTTTGTTTCATAAACTAGCCTGTTGAAATTTCAATGAACAACGGATGAAAAAACCTTTCACACCATTATTTGTATGCAAATGTATGTTTAAAAGTAAATTATCCCCTTTAAATCAACCGTATTTGCAAAAAGGCGGCGATCAAATATTTTAATAATAAACTAGTCTGAATTTTGTTTACTAAAGGGGTAGTTATAATTTGTACCTGCAAATGGCTAGCTACATTTTCCCTTGTAAGCCCTTCAACATTCATCAAGTCACGTATTTTTTTAGGATAAGCCTCTGCAATAATAGATGAAGAAACTACATTATTAGGAACAATAATAATCCATATTTAAGTGTCAATCATCAAATGGTCTTATTAAGTTTCATGTTTTCAAGTCAAGCAAGTTAGCAAAGTAAAAAAATAAAAAATAATCATTGCCATATAAACTCACTGTCAAGGCCAAGCAGATTAACTATAGAAACAAATTTTTTATGCAACTCATTATCCCAAACAAAACGCGGCTTCTTCTGAGTTGAGTGTTCCTCGTCATTCTCTTCATCACTATCTGCTTCTTCCTCCTCACTTTGTTCCTTTCTTTTTCGTCCACGCGTTTTATTCTTGTTAGCAATATTTTCAGATGAGGTGTCTTCACCACATACCCCATCACTAATGATACCTTGATTTTGATCCTTGCTTTCAATCTTCTTTCTAACTACATGTTGCCATATGTTCTTAAGCTCCTCCAATCGGATCGGTTTGACTAGATAGTCGCAAGCGCCTTTCATCACACCTTTCATCACCCTTTCTCTATCATCATGTCCTGACAACACTATATCACACCAAAAGAAAAAATCATCACTTAAAGATACTATCTGAATATAAGAAGTGGATATTAATTAGCTGAATGATCCACATGTTAAGACAAATTAAGGTTTGTTAGCTTACTAATGAAAGGCAGGTCCATTTCAAGTCCAACTTGCTCAAGGAGCTTGAAACCATCCATTTCTGGCATGTTTACATCACTAATTATAAGATCAAACATACTTCTCTTTTCCCTCAACAATTCAAGCGCTTCCACTGACTTCGTAGTTGTAGTAACTGCAAAAACCAAGAATCAAAGTAGTGATTCAGTGAAAGACATTTAAAATAAAAAGGCTTCCTGCATTATAAAGGATCGTCAATATTCACCCAATAATAGCAAATGTTGAATCAAAATAGAGAGGTTTATACTTCGTACTTCCAACAGTAATGTGTCAGCCCGATAAAATAGTAGTAATCTTTAAAAGATGTTAATTTCAACTTTAGGAGAACAGAAATTAAAACACAGCCATCTTGCAAAAGAATGAATTTTTGTGTCCGAAACTAATTAACACATGTCGGAGTCTGGATATTCTTATAGCTTATAACCAAGACGTCATTGTTCAATCCCTAGAAACTAATATAATCACTATTCATTAACGACTAACATTTGTCAATAAAAAAAAAACATAATAATAATAATAAAGGAGAAAAAAAGAAAGAGGTGGGGGGGGGGGGGTTGGGGGTTGGTTTAATGAATGAGTGTTGTATCGGATACTAACACATGTCGAACATCAAACATTCTTGTATGGCTTATAACCAACAGCTCGTTGTTCAAACCCTAGAAACTAATATAACAACTAAAACTTGCCAATAAAATAAAATAAAATAAAAAGGGGAAAAAAAGGATTTGATATATCAAAAGATACTTCCAATTATATGTTAACACCATTGCATGAGAGGAGAATAGTAAGTGAAAACATCAAAGCATCATCAATGGAGAATCAAATTGAATGAATGAAAAAAGAAAGGCAAACGAACCATTATACTTGCATGTGAGAAGATGCTTCTCCAGCACTTTGAGACTAGTCTGATCATCATCAACAGCCAGAACACGCAAACCAACCGGAAAACCTTCTTCGGTAACATCTTCAGCCACCAAACGATCCTCCACAGCCATCATAAACCAGAATCAAATACACAAAACAGAAAACAAGTATTGATCAGTGATCAAACAAATCACACACGAATAAGTTCAAGAAAAGGCCTCGAGAGAAAAATACAAATATATTTAATGGCTTTGTGCTCTTTTGTTCTCTTTTCTTAACAACAAAGAAGAATAAGTTTATGTCTCTTAATATATTTGTTGGGGATTTGCCAAACAAAAGTAGAAACTTTTGAGGAAAGAAATTGATTTCATGATTTGATACGATATTTTCTTTCCAAATTTATTATCAGTTTTTTTTTTTTTACAATTACTGTGTGCTTTACATGTTATGACTAATACTAGAATTTTCAATGCTTATTTTGGCATCTAATGATTACGAAATTTTCGCACCGCGACGTTGTTATTAGGAGTGAGAGTGACTCCGAAAAATACTTCTACTGAGATTCGTTCAGAAAATATACAATCCTTCAAAATATTTTTATTTTTCTCCTATTTGGGGAACATGTTTCAAAAATTGCAACCAAACATGGAGCATGCGTCAAAAAATACCTTTTTTAACAAATTATTTGTTACCGGTCCTCGTGAGCTTAATTCAGTTAGTATCGACAGGTCCGGACTTCAAACCCCACCCACTATAAAAAAATATATTATTTGTTACCGATTTGTTTTTCCTCTCTAATCCTATATAATCTTAGGTATTATTAGGATCCGACTCTCATGCAAGCTTCCACGCATTCACAAGAATAAACGATTTGAATTCAAGTTCGACATCAAATATAAACGAACCAGTGGCACAATAGACAATAGGAAATCCAATGTTTACGAGTACGGGTCCTTCTTTCTTTCAGAGGCGGAGTCCTCGTTTCTTTGGTTACATTTCAACTTACTCCTTCTTTATAAGAAGAAAAAAATTATATGTAAAAAATACTATACCATCCTTAATTAATTTTATCGTCTCACAACATTAAGTAATTAATGCAAAGATATTTTTGAAACAGTAATATTTAATTAATATTGAGTGAGTGAGATTAACCTTTTCTTATAGTTGAAAAACGAATAAATACACCGTCTTTTCTTTAGATAGACGAAATGATAAAATGATTATAAACTAATACACACAACTAAAAATATCGGGGTTCAAACTGTGATGTTTTGTTTAAAAATTTTAGTATTAACAGTTGAATTATGACTTATGAATCTTTTGATCCTTTTTATTCGATTTTATTGGAGACATATGAGTCAAACAAAAATTTATATCATATTCAGTGGAAGCATATTTCTTTTTTGTCGTCCCATTTCTAAAAAATATATATTTCTTTTTTGTCGTAATAAATGTATTTTTAAAGGCACCTAAAAAAAAATTAAGGCAATTTTGTCGGACAAAAACGGGTCTTGTACAATGTTGTCTCCCAAAAGATGAACCGCCAGAATCGAAACAATGAAAAGGGAAACTTGGAAAGTTTTTAATCATAAATAAATTTACTCATACGGTCAATTATACCTTATGAGATCCCTGTATTTTTATTTTTTTTGACAAAGAGATCCCTGTATGTTAAAGACAAAATGTTAACTACATTTAAAAATAATTATTACTATTTATTAAGAAAAGTCTAAAATTATCAATGCATTTAATTTTTTGTTTCTAACAAATCTAGTATTTTTTTTATTGTTCAACTAATATCATAGAACAAGAAGACCTTAGCTGTATTTTGGTATGAACAGGGCTGACCTAGAGCCTGTGCAGACTAGGCTACGACTAGGGGTGGAAATGGGCTAGGCCGAGTCGGGCTTTGTAAGGCTTAAGTCTGGCCTACTTCAAAAATTATAGGTCTGAGTCTGACCTATTACTCGTCATAGGCTTATTTTCAAGGCCTGATTTGGCCTTTTTAAAGGCCTGATGAAGCCCGAAAGTCTATTTAAAAGCCTATTTTACACTAAGGCCTATGAACATCTATAAGCTTACTACTAAATAGGTCAAAACTTATGAAGGCCTAAAACACACAAATACTAACGAATGGTTAATCACACTAATATATCTGTTACTAAATAGCCAAATCATATGAAAGCTTGAGTTTATAAAAATAAAGCATCAACATTATCAATAATGAAATGTATTTTATATATAAAAAGTTTAATAGGCCGGCCCGACGGGCTTAATAGGCTTTTTTGTAAGCCTTAGCCTAACCTATTTAAGTAAATGGGCTTTGTAAAAAGCTTGAGCCTGGCCTTTTTATTAAACGAGCTGGGCCGAGCTAGGCTTTAAGTAGGCTAGGCCATAGGCCCCTGTCGGACGGCCTGGCCTGTTCCCACCCCTAGCTACGACAGACTTAAAAAGAAAGGGAAATGCTCACCAAAGACATATTGCATTGCAAAATAAAAATGTAACCAAAATTCATCGTCTATTTATCGGTTTAAAAAGTGATTCACATGGTCTAAAAAGTAGCAAACGACTCTTATTATTTGTTGAAGAGGCAAATAACAATTAAATATCATTCGACCAACAACAATTATGTAATAAGAAATTTTACAAATAAGAAGAATAATTTTCAAATTATCCTTTGGTCATTATTATTTTTAAAATTCAATAATATTTTAATTTTTAAAAAATCAAATTATTCTTTTTTCATTATTTTCTAATTCAATATTTTTATAAAAAAAATATATTTGTAATAGTAAATGTTTTTAGTATATTAATATTATGTTAGGGATTGACGACCAAAAGTCAAAACCACAACCTACTTTTTTTTTTTGACAAAACCACAACCTACTTATCGCTTCATTCCTAAACTTACATGTCTTTTTTCCAAGTCTCAAACCAATTACCACAAATTAAAAGTTTAATAACCAAGTCGTCTATCGAGAAACAAGCAATTCCTAAACTTACCTGTCTCACCCACCAAATATATAATCTTGATTATAAATTGGTATCAAAATTGATTCAAAGTTGAGTATTGGGCTACCATTATTAAATAATTTTAAAGTTGTTTCATATTTTCAAAATTGAGAGTCTCGCATTGGCGTGATATGCTATGAAAAAGTGGAATTGAGTTAGACATAACCTAAAGGCAAAATTATATTTTTGGTCTCTTAACTATTTAATTAGTATCGGTTTGGTCCCCTGACTAAAATTTGATTTATTTTGGTCCCTTAACTTCTCTACATTATATCTTTTGGTCCTTTCCGTTAGTTTTAATTCAAAAACGTTAGGTTTTCTTCATTTTCTTCTGGAATTTTTCTGGGATTCTTGTTGTTGAATGTTGATGGAGATGATATGAAGATGAAAAAGAGGAGAAGAAGATGAAGAAAATCTAACGTTTTTGAATTAAAATTAACGGAAAGGACCAAAATATGTAACGGAGAGAAGTTAAGGGACCAAAATAAATCAAATTTTAGTTAGGGGACCAAACCGATACCACCTAAATAATTAAGAGACCAAAAATACAATTTAGCCTAAGTGAATTCAATATTTAATGGGATCCCGATACTGAATCATTGAAGTCAAACATTAGATGCTCATCTTGGATGTTTGGGGGTATGTTCAAAGACTTAAAACAAATAAATTATGGATTAAAAAATTGTTAAAAGTGGAATTGGTCTTTCACTTATCAATAAAATTTATAATGACAATAAGTAAATGCACATGTAAACCATCTAAATAGTTATAGGATTTGTTTTGGGTTAATTATCAGTTTCTAACTTAAAAAATGTTTTGTAACGAAAAAAAACTTAAAAAATGTTTATAGTACGATTTTCATTATGTATTTTGATGTAAGAAAAGAAATATTTACAACGATCGAGTTTGTTAGAACTTAAATACATGAGAGCCAGCTCAAAAGATTAGTCCATTAGGTAGAAGAGTCTCAAAATTTAAGTAATATATGGAACACTTTTATCTATTCGATGTAAGACTCCTAACAGAGTCTAAGAACAATCAATTGAGAGACATAAAAAATTGAAACAGCAATGATATTTAAACACTCCATGTTTTCCATCACGCATTCAATGGAAATAATTGAGATCGAAAAGAATCATTTGGGTTACGTAGGCAAACGTGCTTACAAGTAACTCATAGCTCCTAACAAAGTCTAATGTAGAGAATCTAAGAACAATCAATTGAGAGACATACAAAATTAAAACAACAAGGATATTTAGACACTCCATATTTTCCAACACGCATTCAATGAAAATAACTAAAATCGAAAAGAATCATTTGGGCTACGTACGCATATAGGCTTCCATGTAACTCATAGCTCCTTCGCCCAAGAATATGTCTTTTGATGATGAGTATAGAAAGTAATACTAATGATTTTAATTTTATTTAAAAAAAAATTCTATATTCAAATTAGTAGAATACGAAAATCACACAAATTCAACATCGCTAAAACTAAAAGAGATAAATTTGTGAATAAACTCATAACATCTATGTTAATAAAAATGAAAAAATGTCCACGTATGCGACAAAATCAAAGTGATCGTAAGCACATGTCTATGGATCTGTAACATAGACGCCAAGTCGTCAATTGAATTTGTATCAAGATGGAACCAAACAACACACTACCAAGATGGCAAACAAAACTAAGTCGCAATCAGACAACAAAATTACGGAAAGACACGAGAAAAAATCATATGTATGTGAAAACCACTTATTTTAGCACATACTATTTCTACTAATGAAATAGGTCAAATCTCTTCTAAATTAGTCTTGGGATGCAAGAAACAAAATTTGAACAATATATAAATCTAAACTATTGGTTAAACTACTCGATGAAACGACTCCAAGATAAGGGTAATACTTCCAAGGCATTGATGCTCCTAAACTCTTGGTAAATCAGAAGGATTCAACTGCATGATCCAACATTATAAGCATCAAATTGTATTTCTCCATTTTGAGCCTGCATCATAAATAGACTTTCACATAATTAAAAAAGAAATCAATATGGAACTTGCTAAGAAGTGAACAAAACAAAATAATATTTTAATCGTGCATACCTGTTTAACCACTTCACTTATTGTGTCATCCAAGGCACACAACTATTCTGAATGAATCCATCTACATCAAGCAATTGCTCATAAAAGCAATCACCGTTTGATTCCATAGTTCTTTCATCTGAATAAAATTTCTCAACTATAGGCATCTGAGTGATTAATGGACTATTAGTTTGGGGTACACTATGGACCATGGAACTTGTGTCTCCATTAGAAGAAGCAAGATAATCCAAGTTATTGTTGAAGGAGGAACTCACATTTTGATGTTGTGTGTAACATGGAGCGTTTATAACATTCCCAAGTAAGCCATCTTGACATTGCATCGTTTCTTCCAAAGGAACAGCAACGACGTGTGTCGAAGAAAAATCAATTGGACTTTTCCTAAAATGAGAACTGGGAGAGGCAAACTTTAAGCTATTGTGCAACATTTGGTCATTCTTAAAATCCTCACTCAATGGAACAGAATTGGAAGCAAAGTTAGAGGAACCACTTGTGACAGGGTTAAAAGGTTGTGTTTTCACAGCAGAACCTTCAACAGGAGAGTGATTTATAAATGCTCCTGATTTATCTGTTTGTATGTGATTGCTTGAGATGCAAGAAAGATAACTGTTTGCATTATTAACAGTAGCTCTGAAGTCTTGGAAGCCAGAGGAATCTGTAACCGCATTTGAATCATCAATTGGACTTAAATTCATGTTATCAGGCGGATAAATATTCCACTGAAACTGGTTAATTTCCGTTGACGTTTGAATGCCTTGTAAAGAACTCGAACTTTCACTTTCAGAAAACATTGGTGTCTCGAAATTCGGAATGTTATGAGACTGAAGTGGAGGGACTAGTGCAGAAGAACTCATTCCTCCCAAGTTCAAACTGGATGGTGCATTCAGCAGACAAAACATGTCACTAGATCCAGATAAGGTGCAAAAATCTCTATTTCCACCTATTGAACCCTTTTGCAGGTAAGGATCCAACGCATCATCTCCTCTATTCTGTTTAGATAGCCATTTGATATCAATTCTGTACCTCTGCAATTGAAAACGAAAACAAGGTTACACGCAGTTTTTATACTAGTCTGCGATTTTTGACAAAAGGGAAAGGTATATATAATTTGTACCTGCAAATGACTGGATACATTTTCCCTTGTAATCCCTTCAACATTCATCAAGTCAAGTATTTTCTTAGGCGAAGCCTCTGCAATAATAGATGAAGAAACTACATATTAGGAACAATAATATCCATATTCAAGTATCATTCATCAAATTAGCAAAGTAAAAAAAAAAATATCATTGTCACATAAACTCACTGTCAAGGCCGACAAGATTAACCGCAGAAACAAATTTTCGATGCAACTCATGAGCCCAAACTAAACGAGGCTTCTTTCGAGTCGAACATTTCTCATCATTATCTTGTTCTGCTTCTTCCTCCTCACTTTGTTCCCTTCTTTTTTGTCCATGCATTTTATTCTTGTTAGCAATATTTTCAGATGAGGTGTCATGACCACATATCCCATCACTAATGATACCTTGATTTTGATCCTTGCTTTCAATCTTCTTTCTCACTACATGTTGCCATATGCTCTTAAGCTCTTCCATTCGGATCGGTTTCACTAGATAGTTGCAAGCACCGTGTATCACACTCTTCATCACCTTCTCTATATCATCATTTACTGACAACACTATATATCACGGACACAAAATCGTCTCTTAGAATAGATACTATCTGAATATAAGAAGTGGATCTTAATTAGGTAAACAATACAGATTTTAAGACAAAGGTGTGTGAGCTTACTGATGAAAGGTAGGTCCATTTCAAGTCCGACTTGCCGAAGGAGCTTGAAGCCATCCATGTCTGGCATGCTAACATCACTAATTACAAGATCAAACATATCCTTCTTTTCCCTCAACAATTCTAGGGCTTCCAATGACTTCGTAGTTGTAGTAACTGCAACAACCAAGAATCAAGCTAGTGATTTAGTGAGAGACATTTAAATAAAAAGGCTTCCAGCATTATATAAAAGACCAGCAAAATAAGATTAGTATCATCTTATTTAATAAAAAAAAAATTTTGCCATTCAGAAAAAGAATGAAAAAAATTCACTAATATGTCAGCCCAATAAAACAGTAATAATCTTTAAAAAGTTTAAAATTTCAACTTTATAAGTAGAGAAAACACAGGACCCTTTTGTTTTGGATTTTTTTAAGAGAGAAAAAATCAATTTTTTTAACCAAAAAAATACTTATATGATTTTATAGTGTTTGCTTCAGTTTTTTTTTTAAATTGTTAAAAAATGGAGTAATTTTTAGCCTCAAAACGAAAAGTTATTCGAATAGCTTTTTCAAAATCTATTTGTCTTTTAAAAAAACAAGGAACTCAAGTGTAAGTACTTTAAATCTTAAAAAAATTATTTTTATGATAGTAAATAAATGGAAATTAACTTCGGCTTTATTTATAGATCTAAAAAATAATATTTATATTTTATAAAAACAAAATAATTTTATTTTAAGCCAAAACAAACACTAGAAGAATGAATGTGTGTATTTAAAATCAAGAAAATTGTCAACTGATATGTGTGTGAGTAGGTAGCTTTAATGGTAGCTTAGACATTCGGGACACTAGAAGACTTATAACCTATGATGCATAAATATACACTAACACATGACATGCGTCAAAGTTGTATGAGACACTAATACATACTAGACTCCAACACATTTACATAGCCTATGATAAATAGGTCGAGTTCATGTTGTAGTATGACTTGAAATTGGTGTTTTTGAAACTGCCAATATCGGCGGCTGATTTGGAAAAAACGGAGCCTGATTTTGGATGCTTTGTGAGACTTCTGTCTCGTACAAAATCAACACTCGAAGTGAGAAAAATCGGCGTCCAATTTTTGCTGATCTTAGGTCTCGTACAAAACGTATTTTTAACATGGGATTTGTTCCAAATTTTTAGATGCCAATCTTGTATAAATCTTGTATCAGATGAAAGGTGAGAGATGTAGAGAATAGAAAAACAAAGGTTTAGATGCCAACAACAAAATTAGGGTTTGTAGAGTTTTCTCTTTGCAACAAATAGTAGGGTTGGGATTGAATCATTATTGATTCACCTTGGAGAAACACTATTAGGATTGAGTCTTTTGGTCACGGAAAAAAGATTCAGGACTTTGGGTAGAATTAGGCTTGAAGATTGATTCTTGTAACCCTTTGATATCTCTTTGTAAAGTTACTCAAAAGTTATAGTGGAACGGAGAACATTTTCGTGTGTTCTCTCTCTTTCTCTTTTGTTGTTGTTCTATCTTTTGCTTGTGTTTATAACTGTTATTTGGTTGCTTGATTAATTTGCTCCACACTTCAAGTTTAATTGGTGTCACAACAGTTCAAACCCTGAATACTAACCTAATCACCAATTTACTAAAAAAAAACTAAGGTTTACTATATCAACGCCTCAAAGAAAGAAGAAAAAAAAAAGGTTTCCTTATATCAAAGCTACTTCCAATATATGTTTACACCGTTGCATGAGAGGAGAATAGTAAACATAAAGAATAATCAATGCTTGACATAAAGAAAGGCAATGAACCATTATAGTTGCATGTGAGAAGTTGCTTCTCCAGCACTTTGAGATAAGTTGGATCGTCATCAACTGCCAGAATACGCATACCCGCCGGAAAACCTTCTCCTAAAACATGGTCAACACCGAAACTATCCTCCACTACCATCATGAACTAGAGTCAAATACTCGAATGAGAAAAACAAGTAACAACAAATAACAGATGAAAAAGTTCTAAACTTTCAAAGGAAATAGAAGAACTCAAGAAAAACCCTAGAGAGAAAAAAACACAAGTCTAGTCAAAGGCTTTGTTCTGCTATTTGTCGTTGTGAACTTTGCTTAACAACACAAAAAAGTAGGGTCTTAAAAAAAAAACACAAAAAAGTAGGGTTTTATCTCTAATTATATTTGTCGAAGATTTTGTTGTGGATAGCGAACAAAAATAGTGCTTACACTCTAAACTTGCAAGGAAAGAAATTAATTTCTTTATTCGATTGATAAGATATTTTCCAAATTTATTATCTGTTTTTTTAAGTAATGATTTTTAATGCAACAAAACAAGTGTATCCCGCAGAGTCCATAAGTTTTAGCTCCAGTTTTTTTCTTAAATAAAATAAAATATAAATATAGGATTAAATATGTTTTGATTTTTTTAGTTTTTTAAAATATATCAACTTTTAAAAAAAAAATATCAACTTTTATTTGTATAGTCCCTCTTAAAACAATTCGACCTTTTGGTCCCTTAAAAATATTTGTTACTAATTTGAGTTTTTACAGAACCTCGTGTTTTATGTTTCAAGTAACTTTTTTTATCACATGTCATTGATATGACCTTAAACTATAATTTTTTTGAAGAAACCAAATTAAACCTAGAACTATCATTAACTTGAATACTTTTTTTTTAAGGAACTTGAATACTTAACAATGAAATATATTTTTTTTTGACAATCAACAATGAAATATTTAATAATTTAGTCTTAATTTTGAAGTTATATTATTAAGCTGATCTTATTTTAAGGTTTTATCAATGACATGGCTCGAAAAAAAAAATCACAAGGAACATTGGACGTGAACTTTTAAAAAAGAAAATAAAAAGAAGGATTAAATTGGTATAAGAGAAATTTAGGGACTAAAATTCGAAGGATATTTTTATAGTGACTAAAAATGAAAAACAATATATTTAGATTGACCAAAAACATATTTAACCCTAAAAAAGAATCTCTTTGCATCTTATTTATCTTAGGTATTATTAGGGCTTCGGCGCCTCGACAACTTTCCACATGTTCATAAGTGTTTGATCAAGATCAAATTATTTATATTCAAGTTCCATATAAAATAAAAACTAAGTATACTTATACCCATTTGAGTTTGTTTGATGATGTTGATTTGGGACATTAGAGTGTGTTGGTCATACGCCTGATTCTTTCGATACCGATTTCAGGGCCATTTCTAGGATTTTGATGGCTTAGGGCGAACCTTTGGATCATAACTAATAAATATATATAAACATCAAACTTGATACAAAAAATTAAGTAATTTTTTTTAGGGCCTAATAGATCCCTAAAAAGGAAAATTTGGGGCCCAAATTTCATACTTATTTTTTGGGGCCTAGGGCGGTCGCCCTCTTCGCTCTGCCTCAGATACGGCCCTGGCCGATTTCAATGAATTAATTTGACTTCTTAAAAAAAAAATTGGATGATCACAATCTTGATTGAATGGTATTCTTTTTTAATGGATATTCATTGAATGGTTCCAATGTTCTAAAGACGTAAAAATCATAGAAAATCATCCAACTCTACGAGTTTGAGTTCCTATTTTTCTTGTCTACAGTGTTTTTTTTTAAGGATAGTATTTTTTTTTTGGTTGATTAATTATAGTGTATTTAATTTAATGTAAAAATAGATTTACCAGCATATCCTAAATTAAGTTATTAAACAAAATCATATCCTTAATTAATGGTCATTGGCTCATAACATTAAGTAATTAATGTAAGGATATTCTTGAAATAATAATATTAAATATTGACAGATTAGTTGAAATTTGTTTGCAATTAAAATATTTAGCTCCTTTATCTTCAACAATCCGGTCTTAGGGTGTGTTTGTTTCAAGTTATAATCGTAGATTCCTTAGAATAAAATCATAAATTCATCCATGTCTATGTTTGTTACAAGTTTGCTAAATTTTATTCCCGGGTATGAAATGTTTATGGGAATAGAAAAATTTTCCAAAAAAAGGGTGGGAATAAAGTTCTCATGGAGATGGGAATAAATTCATATATAATTACCTATTATAATTCCTATTTTTATGGTTCCTAGGAATATTATAAAGTTAACCAAACATATTTTTGCTAAATACCTTGAAATAAAATTCTCATTTTTATATTCCAAGGAATATTATTCCTAGGAATAAATTTGGTAAACTTGAAACAAACACACCTTTTTTCTCTTTAGCAGGGCCGTTCCTACGAATCTGGAGGCTCCGCTCTGCAAGTGAGAAAAAGTCCGTAATAAAATAAAAATGTATTTTTTTTAATAGAAAAATGTTTTATTTAAAATTTTTAAAAGATAAATACAAGATGTTGTATATATGCGGTACATCCAAAGGTGAAAATCACTACCGTATATATGAGGAACCTCAAACCACACTCCCAAAAAAACGTTCATCTAACACCAAAAGCAAGAGGACACAATTCTAACAGGCCTATTTTTTTTTTTTTTAGGCTCATACCTTGAGGAGACCCAGTTCCATTGAACTTCTTGCACACCCCAAGGTCCGGCCCTGCTCTTTAGGATGAGAGAGAGAGAGAGAGAAAACCTATGGATTTTACATATGGAACACTTGATTCATATTGGAACCAAATCCAAAGCTTAGACGAAAAAGTGAACGCCATTTCAGATTGTAAAGAATTAGGAGTTGAAAAATGTGCAAACCTGAGGAGTAGAAGAGGGAGATCATGTTCAATATTTTCACAAGCAAGCAATAAGATACCTCTTGATAAATCATATAGATTACCTTATCCTATTAATGCAGACAAAGAAAATCTCTTTGAAGGGGGAATAGATACACCGCAAGTTTCTAGTCCCTCTTGTTCAGTTAATGTGCATGATGTATTCGAAGTTCCACAAACAAGTGAAAAACATGAAGTTAGTGAACATGGGAAAAGAAGACTTGAGAGATGGATTTCAGATGTAGATAACAGATTAATAAAACCAGATTCTATGTCCGAGGAAATCATAGAAGCACATGTTAAGCATGATATGGAGAAGCTCAAGAGCTTGATGCTTACGGGAATAAGCTGAAAACAACTTATGGATATGCCATACGCTATTTCTGCAAGCTCTCCCAAACTGTCTCACAAGTACTTACAGTGGCGGAGCCACGTAATGGTCAGCTGGTGCAGCTGCATCCCCTCAAAGTTTTAAATTTATACCAATATTTCTTTTTTTATTCATTTTGAACCTCCTTAAATTATAACTTTGCACCAGCTTGTCACTTCACACACAACAAGTCTTCCAAGCAGATACACAGTTAAAAGGCAGGGTACTGCACGCGCAGCAGAGAAGTAAAATAATTTTTTTAAAATATAATTGAAATTCAAAATATAAATGTATTAGAAAACTGCTTCGTTGCCAGTGACAGTGAGCATCAAACTTGGTTTACTAATGAACATACACAAAACAACATAGCCATTGGGCTGGACTCTACAAAGTGTAGTGATATATTTAGCTAATAACATGCCAATATCTATGTTACTCTTAATAAACTATGTACACTCAAAAATTTAATTTGTATTGATATATTCGATCTTTAAATTAATAGTTAAATGAGTTATATTTTTTAAAAAATATTACAATAACTAAATTTCATTTATCAAAAGTATCAACGAAAAAAAATTATTGATTGTTTTCAATGATAAAATATAAAAAAAAATTATATAATTCTTATAAACAATGAGATGATATTTTTTCTTATGAAATGTCATTTTCTAAAATATAAAATTTAACAAATAGCTATTTATTTTATAAAAATAATCGTTGATTTATTAATTTAAAGAAAAAGTGTACTTGGTACACTTAAAATGTACAAAAAAATATGTACAAAAAAAATAACAATAATGATAATAATTTTTTTAAAAAAATTGCACCTCCTGACCTGAGGTCCTTATGTCGGTAGATGGGCTCCAATAAGTCATTTCAAATAGGCCCTTTATGACCAAGGAATTGAATAATTAGGGACTAACTTTTGTTTCTTGAATTATTTTTCTTCAACTTTATAATAATATTATTCAAATTTCTATGAACAGGCAATGCTGTACTTTTGGATTTGATCAAATTGCCACATATTACAGAATGAATATCTCAGATAACTGATCAACTCAGAGCATTATTTGGTGTACATATTATACTTTGTTCACAAAGATGATTGTGTTTGGTATAGGAAGGTAAAATAGATTTTACAGGCTGAATGAATTTTAGTTACTGAAGAGTGTATACATTTTCATATAGCTCCATATTTTACAATTGACACTAGTGTGACAGGTGAGTTGAATTTTTTGTGACTGAATACGGTGTCTTCTGTTTTTTTTCCCCCGAGATTATACAACTTAGTGGATTAAAAACTTCTTGCAAAATTGACAGTGCATTTTTACATAAATTATATCATATGTATAGATGTATAGATGCCTGACTCAGTCGCTATCGATATGATGTTCATAGTAGTTTTTTTATTTAAGTGTGAAATTCTTTATAGTACACTCAAGAAATCCATTGCATCAAATATATATCTCCGTGGATATTGAATCCAGCTGTTAGTAACGTAAGCGTGAAGACATAAAATGTTACTAGTGTGACATGGTTATGAATAAAGCTTAATGAATTAAATAAACTAAATGGTAATATCCCCTTGGAAAATTCCAATGATAATAATTGGAAAACCGACCAGAGAAGATGCTTTTAGTATATGACACTTTTACGAATATTAAGAAATGAAATTAATTTTGTATGGGAAAGAGAAACTATTAAAGATTTTATAAAATCATCCTTCATTAATAATATGAGAAAGAGAAGTTAAATACTTTTAGCATGATTCTTATTTTCTGCTGAAGGCTTTTGCATGACAGGTCGGCAACAAGGGAGAATTTGTTCGAGAGAGGCATACTGACAGCTCAACACCAACTCAGCTGTGTTTTCTGAAATTCAAACACAGAATCTGCCCAACACTTATTTTATTTTTCTTGTCTAACAAGTACTGTTGTGAGGAATCAAGTTCATGGATGGCTTGGCATGCGATTTGTTCAAGATTTGAACTTGTGCTCTCATTTCCTGTGATACGGTTTGGTGCATTTGGCTAAGCAGAAATCAAATTATCTTTAAAGGAAACTCAATGGATGTAAGTGGCATAGTGTCACATATTTTGGAATCACTAAATAGTAGTTCCAAAATGACACAATAAATAATAATTGT
Organism: Medicago lupulina; assembly: GCA_958299785.1. NCBI lineage: Eukaryota > Viridiplantae > Streptophyta > Magnoliopsida > Fabales > Fabaceae > Medicago > Medicago lupulina. Next base: position 1,567,560 of record OY283143.1, on the reverse strand, counting down.
AAGAAAGTGTTATGATATTGCTCGAATTAGTAGAGAAAGTGATTTGATTTGATAAGCCTTTTTCCCAACAAACAGAAGCATTGCTGCTTGGCCAAATTCATGGTATAGTATAGGTGGAAATGGGGAAACAATTAATAAGAGTAAAAGTTACAGTGAGTTCAAATTCAAAGTGATAAAATGTGTGTAAAAGCATCAGATATGCTACTCAATACTTACAGAATATTAATCATTTCTTCCTACTGAAATATAGACAAAGTATATTATTGAGTATCACGTACTAGGAACCAATAAACGAAGGTATAGTAATATACCACTGCATAATATGAGTGATTGACAGCCAGTTGGGGAATCGGGGTGTGTCAAGTTTTCTTATTTTCATATATAATTTAAATTTAAGTCTACATTTGACCTTAATTTCGACGTGAAAGTTGATTCCTTATATCCGCGCAACTGTGTCTATGATGGACTGTTGCTTACTAGTTACTAGTATGTATTCATTAAACATTATGGTTACATTACATGGATAGGAGAGGAACCATCACAGAAGCAGTTGTGCATTGCAATATTATATCTAAGAATCATTCCTTGATCTCTAATTGTAAGAGTTGAATAGGGAGCTTGTACAAAAATATACTTAAATACCTTGGAATCCAAGTTTTAATAAAGCATAATAGAACACATTGATTTGTTCATATTTATTGCAGCCTTGCAACACTAGAGTAAACATTTAACACAATGCCACCAAAATCTATAAATTCTGTAACAGTTGTCACTTTATATGGCCAAAACTACCCTAAATGTGTGAGAAACTTACATAGGAAGAGAACAAATTCGCTAAAGCAGAATGAAATATATGAACCAGCTCACTTAAGAGCTTACGAGACGGGAGCAATTCAGACGAACCTGACCTTGATTTCCAGTCAAAACATCAAGGTTAGACAATTTCAACATAACCCTTGCGAAATCCATCCGAAAGGTTGATCCGTCATCTGAAGCATAAGTAGAAACCAATCTGGCAGTCTTCTCTTGAGCCATCAGCTGTTGATCAGCAAACAATAACCCTCTTCCTCTCAACAAACTCTGATAGTAGTGAGTGTCAAAAGATGCTCCAGATGGAACTGCAGATGACAATGCTTGCATGTATGACATCCCTTTGTTATTAGAGTGATGAACATCCATTGGCTTTGAAACTGTAAACGTCGAAAACGTGCCATTGCTGCTGATATTATTCTTATTGTTGTCAGGACAGTTTAGCCTCATCTGACTGAGAAAATCGAGAGGTATACTCGGATCTGGTTGCCCTGTTCCTTGAAAGTTGTACAGCCTTTGCTGAATGAAATCGCAACCGATTTTTCCAATGTTATGTCCTCCTTTAGATTATCAAGAAAACAACAGATATCATTAGTCATATTCAAGGTTTTAAAAAATGTGAGATCGCAGTCTCAGCTACGACATCAGGGTTTTTTATGTCTTTGTGACCACAGTTGAGGCTGCATCAGGCTCAACAGTTCATAATGCAGTCACGAAATATACCTATCATATTATATTCATAAATGCATAAGTGTAAAGTAATTTACCAAGGAGGCTGACTGTTTCCCGTGCGTTGAATCCTCTAAGATTGAATAGGTGCAGTGTGCGCGTAATGTTATCGTCAGGCCTTGGAATTTGATCAGTTGCCTCCTGGAAAAACGACTGCAGGCTATCTCGTCTGCCTGTTAAAACTGGATAGTAAGGCCCACCACCCTGCAACGGCCATGTACATTAATAAATCATAGGTGCAAAAATTATTAACTTACTAAAACATTGCTACCCCTAAATCAGGATATCCATGCAATAATTAAGAACATGGAAGTACTTGCATCATGTATCATCAAAGAAATAGACAGTTGAATGAAACAAAATGAGTCAGATATCAGACAAGTAACAGCTTCAACATTTTAAGAAATTTTGGAAATTCAAAACAATGTTTTCATTGTTTCTAAAAATGCATTCTCCCTAACTATCTTTTTATCGTTTCTCTATCACAATTAATCACTACACAGGTTTTCCATCTCAATGTTAGCAATTCAAAACAAATACAAAGTTTAGAAAATGAAAACTGAAAACGTTTTTCAAGTAAGCACACCCTTAATCTGCAGGCTAGAAATTCCCAGCATAAACCATATCAAAGTAGTCACAGAATAGCATTTAAAGCGAAAATGCATCAAAATTAAAAGCTTTTAACAGAAGAAATATGTTACAAAATTATAGGTGTTAGGAACAAACCAAAAGAACGGCATCTCTTGCGGCAAGAGCAAGTATGTCAGCACAAGACACAACGCCAGGACATGCTTGTTCCACCTCCTCCTTAATCAAGTCAACTTTGTCGAAACCTTTCAATGTTTGATTTGGAATAGCCTGCTTCTCATAGGAACTGTTTCTATCATCTTTATCCTCCAATAGCAAGGAAGCATCACATCCCTGATTTCACAACACCACACTCCACAAGTAGTTAGAACAGCAAATCAAAACCATTATGAAAACAAGAAAATGCTTTAGTAAACATTCAATTAAAGTAAAGTAAACCATTATGAAACAAAGATCTATGCAGTAAATATAACATAAGGAACACAATTTAGGATATCTATTATTCACTATTTCATAGAGCCTGTAAAATTAGGAAATAACAGAAAATGCTTGACAAAAACACCCCATTTTCACAGAAAATAAAGAATTAAAGAACAATGAAAAAAGATTACCTGGATGAAGCAATCGTGAAAGAAGAGACGAAGAAGAGAAGGTGCAAGGTCTCTATGATCAAAGTAGATATCGGTAACAGCGGAACGAACAATATCTTCAGCTTGAGGGCAAGAATCCCTATAGAAATTATATTGAAGATTGGAACCATCTCTGATTCTTTGATTGAAATCAAATGGAAAAGTACTGGCTAACATGACTGAACGAAAAGAAGTATGAGAGAAAGAAGATGAAGTTGTTTGTGTTATGGTGTTTTCTGGTTCTGGTTCTCCTCTAGGGTTTCTGAGAGAGAGAAGAACGGGAAGGAGTACAATGAAAGCAACTATGGTCCATGGTTTGAAGATGAAGAATCTCCTCATTTTCTTGATGATGAAGAAAGAAGAGAAAAGAAGCGGGAAAGAGAAGACTTGTTTAGGAAGTTATTGGGTTGGTTGGAATTGTAACTGAATGAATGAATGGTTAGTTAGCAATTAGCATATTGATATTCTTCTTATATAGGAAAGGAACTAGGAATGGACTCAGTAGGGTATCCTTGTTTTGTGGTGTGTTGAGTGACTCAGAAAATGATAGAAAACAAGAGAAAGTGAGGAAAAATATGATGAGAATTGTACGATAGATCTTGCTAAGCTATGATTTGAACATAACTAACTCTTCTAAGATTAAGGAAAACAATTACAACGGTTAACAACTCATTGTAGCCACTTAGGTGCATGATGTTCTTCAAGTAAACTTGAGTAAAAGATTTGATATTATTAAATTAAAAAGTCTTTACAAAGTTGGGTCATAATGTAAAACTGGTGGACAACAATCAATCAATTATTGAATGTTATTATTATAAAAAATAATTTATTTATTTTTTTAAAAATGTCAAAGAAATTTTATTAAAGAATAAGGCACCAGGGATACCTATTAGAAACAAAAGATTGAAAAAGAAGTACTTGATCTTGAACGATTAAAAAAGAAGTTTCAACACAAAGGGACAACTTTAAAGAAGTTTCATTAATTTCTGGCCAAAAATTTGAGTGGTGGATGAACGCAGGACAAACATGTAACAAACGGTCAATAAAGCAAATTCAATGTACATATTACTCTGGTCTCAAATATAAACCAAAAATAAATAAAAATAAAAGTTGAACAAAGTTAATGTATTGCATTGAATTTTTTAACCAAATATATCTATTTTATTCAACACTTTTTTGCTTATATTTAAAATCAAAATGGAGTATAGTTTAGCATGGATTTGGATTTCAAAATGAGGTCATTAGCGAGTACTTATTTCCATGTATCCTAAAAATAGCTAAGCATTAATATCTGCAACTGGAAGGTTGTGTGTGTTCTTAGGAATCCTGGGACAATAATGCAACCAAGCATATACCCCCCCATTATTATCGAATTTAAACTCCCTATGTTTCTTTTAGTATATGACACTTTTACAAATATTAAGAAATGAAATTAACTTTGTATGAGAAAGAGAAACTATGAAAGATTGTATAAAATCATTCTTCATTAATAATATCAGAAAGAGAAGTTAAATACTTTTTTCTGCTGGAGGCTTTTGCATGACAGGTCGGCAACAAGGGAGAATTTGTTCGAGAGAGGCATACTGACGGCTCAACACCAACTCAGCTGTGTTTTCTGAAATTCAAACACAGAATCTGCCCAACACTTATTTTATTTTTTCTTGTCCAACAAGTAATGTTGTGAGGAATCAAGTTCACGGATGGCTTGGCATGCGATTCGTTCAAGATTTGAACTTGTGCTCTCATTTCCAGCGACACAGTGGTATATTAACAAACAACTTACTCAGAGTCCTAGTATAACATAATGTCTCATTAGACCGTAGCTTTTAACCTATTTGTAAGGATAGTTTTTTAAAGTTGAACTTGAGATAGCATAATCTTGTGAACATCACACAATCTATGTCTTTACATTTAACAGCAAATTATGATGTCAATGACTCAAAATACTAAAAGACACTGTCAATTACGGCCTTGGAGTAGAACATCATTGTAGATTGGTTTAAAATAGAACACTTTTATTATGATGAACCTATATTTATACATATGCAAAACAACTTGACCATAACTTTAAATCAAGTAGACAATAACTAAACAGGCAAACAAAGCACCACTAAAAGGAATTCACCGCCTAAATATTGCTGTGACTATCTCAACCGGATTTAGATCAAAGAAATCATCAAGAAATTGATCAAAAAAGAAAAGACACTGTCAAAAGAAAATTGCCGGGTCCTAGACATCCTATAATTCTAATAAACTCATTGGATTGAGTGCCAATTGATAAACCCATGAAGCTAAAGACTAAGTGACATGGGGACTACTGAAGTTGAGTGAAAATTTCCATAAACAAACACTGATTCTGAAACCTCAAAAAAGATGAACCTATCTTTTAACAAATCCCAAGCATTTGTTATGTCTGGAATCAGTAATACTAGGACTCTGAGTGAGTTGTTTGTTTGTTTGGCTAGTCATGGAAAGTTTCTCCATTGCGTTGATAAACTTGCGCATATACTTGATGTACTCCGGGAAAGTTTCAAGGTTGCAATGGCCTCCACCTTTAACCCACAACGGGTCATATTTTTCCTTTGAGAGCTCCCACAACCGCTTTCCATGAGAATAATCAACAATTTCATCCTCTGTTCCCTGTAAACAATCCATAAGCAGAAACAAAACTATTAGCGTTAAAAATATCCATGTCAGTTGTGATGATTTCTGCAGACTATAAAGTACCAAATCAGTGAATAATGAGACTAAGCAATATCATGCAACAAAAACTTGAAAATCATCATAATCATAATCCTCAATGATGACTACAATGCTATTGCTACATGTTGTTTGGCCATAACTCATAAACTAGGCAACAACTAAAAGTTTCCGTACTCTGAAATCACCCCAATGATTGTGTTGTTGGCTCTAAAACATAACAAAAGATATCAATTTCAGTATTTCTTCTAGGACTGGAAAAGGAAAATATTAATCATTGTCGTTAAGCACCAAAAATGTTGTGCGGTTACCTATTCTATCAATAGTATTGGTAGAATGGGGACACGCAGTGATAGATAATTGCTAGATAGATAAATGCTAGATATTCATTAAACGTCTTTTGTAACAGATATACATAGGATAACTAGTGTCGACTGCTCAAAATCAAAATGGAAACAGCATTTTTCCAAAAGGCATATATTTTATAAATCTATGCTAAATACGAAGTTCCAATCAGACAGAAGATATAATCTACTTATTGACATCCCACCATGATGACCATCCACTAAATATGCACAACAAATCGAACATCACTTAAATATTTTATATCATTTCTTGACTGTAGATTGCTGTTGTACCTTTAGGTTAACATGCATGCGAAGGAGTAATAACTGATCAACGATAAAGAGACCCTACTCCCTACAAACAAATACACCATAAGATTGAACTGCACGTATCCGCCCCCCTTTTCAGTTGGAGTTTCATAGGAGAGGTCCATTAGGGGCACTAGTTATTCTAAGAAACGCAAGAATGACACAGACTGATGTCTTCGGTGTTTATTCCAGAACCTAAATTTCATTATTGTATTGTTCTAAAGGAGATGAACAGCTTGACACAAAACTTAACCTACCTATTAACATAATCTTAAGATATTTACCAAACAGGGAGAAAAATATAATGTGGCGACAATACAAGTCAAAAAAACATTTTTATACTGTTATTAAAGGAAATGCTAATAAAAAATACTAGTATTTAAACACCACCAGGTCCCTAAACAGTCGAAATAAAACATTTCAGTGGATGGATTGCTACTACCTCCAGAAAAAAATTCAATTGAGCACAAACTTCTTCGGCTCGGACTTTCGTTGTTCTTATCATCTAATAGGGTAGATTCACGGTAAAGTGTGCAAAAGGCTCTTCCCCACTCAGTACCCATTTTCACTCACCAAAAAGGTACTATATACTTTTTCTAGGGCTTTAGAAGAAGATGGGGGGAAAAAGAAGATACGTTTCTTTTATGGATGGATCTAAAGCTGACACAGAAGACAGAGGAATTTAATGAGGAGAGCATGGGATCAAATGGAAATAAAGCAATGAGACAAACTTAGTGACATGGATTCTTTGGACCTTATTCAAGCTGGGGCTTTTATATGTGAGTACACAGGGGTTGTTTTGACTAGGGAGCAAACACAAACTTTGACTAGGAATGCGGGTTTTGAATACTAGATGGGAATACAATGGGATGATTTGCTTATGATACACACTAATCATGTGCACTTGGCTTTGTATGACATATGCAACCAAGCATTCAGACTTCAGATTTGGTTTTAAGTAAATGACAAATCAAATAGAGTAATTCACACAATCCTATTTTATTGTAAAATTATTTTCTATTCTTTTCTAATTGAGGGTTAAGTCAAGCTTTCATGTGGACAAAATCATCATCGTGCTAAACAGGAAACCGTAGAAACACCGCATCAGGACAGAAGCCTCAAAAAGAAACAATTGATCAAATATAACCAGAAAAGGGAACACAATTGCATAAACTGATTACATGCATAGATGGAAAGAAAGACATACTTACATGTATAACAAACACCGGACAGTTGACATACCGAATTTTGTCTATATTCTGAAAAGAATTTGAAAACTTGTATTACTACAAAACTCAGTGCTAAAAATTATGGCAGAGGTATAAGAATTGTAAGGCAAAACTTACTTTGAATATGTCAAACCAAAATGTGACCTTTACAGGGTACAAGACCCTTAATCCAGAAAGAATAGCACTGTGAAGTACAACACCTCTCAACTTTTGCAATTTAGAAGCCAAGTGTAGCGTCGGTCCACTTCCAACCGATTGACCATACAAAATCAAATCTTCTTGCTTAAATCCGTATTCATTCCTCAATAAATTATATACAGCCTCGATGTCGTAATACGTGTTAAACTCCGATGGCTATCCCAGTTGGAAAGAATATAGATAAATCATATAAAAAGACAAAAGTTAGATTCACTTGGATAAAAACATAATTCAAACAAAAATTTGATAATTTGTGTCACTAAATGAGTTACTTACCTTACCTGTGGAACGTCCATATCCAGAATAGTCATAGCTGCAAAATAACACAAAGATCCAAGAAATACTTAGAAAGATCTTTTGTTTATACTTCAAAATAAATTCAAAACAATGCCATAAAGCTACCAAGTCTAATAAAATAGACATCATAAAACAAATACTTAAATTAAAAATAAATAAAAACACTTAGATTGAACTTAAAATGAAGTAAATATTTTCTGCGTGAGTTTAAGTTTTCATATAAAGTAAATCACTAACTAATGTAATTCAAAAAAAAAAAAACATTAACTAATGAATAAAGAAACAAGCATTAGACATTATTTTATTTTCTATTATCATATGAATTGAGCTAAGGGTTAAAAGAGTTTCAACATCCTAACAACCAATTAGTAACCATGGCCAATTCAAAAAAAACATTTTTATTATGAATTAACAGACAAAAACTGTTGTATTAATAAAATGAAACATAAACAAAAAGAATTAAGAAAATTGTATATAAGAAAATAGAAAAGAAACCTCATGATATTAACACGAAGATGAGCTCTAAGCTCAATGAAGAGGTCACGCATCTGACCCAAATCAGCAGCATTACCATGAGAGTACAATATAGTAAACCTTGCAAAAGGGTGTTTCCACAACGTAGCAACGATCTTATTGCCTCCTTTTGTATCTACAATATGAACATCGATGCTTTTATCCGTCGTGCCGGAAATCTTCAACACCCCATCATCGTTCTCTTTGTAAACTTCATATGTTGGTGGCTCCGGCGGGAAAAACGCAAACTTTGCCGCCACCGTTCCCGTCACGTTACCCATTTACAAAACAGAACAGAACAATTTTGTGTTGTGGTTTATTTCATCATAAGATAAACGAAAACATTATTATATAGAACAAAAAAGAAAGAGTTAATTTGGAAAGATTTCTGGGTATAATTATGTGTGTTCAAAAGTTGATGAGATTGTTATCTTTCATTTCTATTAGTATTTGATTTTGGAAAAAAGGAAAGAAAATATTTTTGATTTTGAGGGAAGAACGAAAGGTGTATGTCCGTAGTAAGCGGGTGAGTTGGAAGGAACAACATTCATCTTTTGCCCCTTCCCCCCTTTTCCTTTCCTTCCTTCTCTCACCTTTTCATCCTTTTCATAAGATAAGATATTAATAATAATATAATAACAATCAATGGAGGACTTCCATTTTATTACTATTTTTTAAATTTTAATGATGGACTTATAGTATTAGCGATTATAACAATTTTTTTTTAATAAAGTCACGTTAACTTGTGTCGTTATAGCACATGTTAGATATTATAACATGTTTTTTAATATTTACATGTCTCATTAAGTTTATAAGTTACAATATTTAGTTGTTTGCTCTCTCTAGTCATTCTTTTAAATGAAAAAATTATTGTCATCGTGAGCTTAACGCAGTTGATATGGACAATGTATAATATATGCAAGGTCTGAGGTTCAACCCCGAACACCAAAAAAATATTTATTAAGTTATTTGAATGTATTTGGTTTATAATTATTTAGTCTATAATATAGATTGAATACATCAATTATTCAACAATAAAGCTTTTTCATTAAATATAAATCAACTCATTTAATTATTCTATTGATTAGAAATAATCAAGACATTATTCCCTTAAGTATAGTTTAGTTCATTTTAAGATGAATTATTAACCACTAATCTACTTCAACAAAAAAAAAACATTTTAGTAAATAAAACTTATTTTATCATTCAAATCGTCATATAAATAAAGATGTACTATTTTGTCCTATTCATTTTAATGAGATATTCCTCTGAAATAAAGTATAAGTAAAATTAACTCGTTTTTGGAATGAAAATATATCGATATATCTCTCAATTGATTTAATTTTAAAAAAAAATCAAATCCGATAATGAATTTATTAGTCAAAACAAATTATTTACACACTAATTTCTTTATTAATATACCATAAATTAATTAAAAAAAAACTTCTCTCACATTTAATGATAATATATTAAAATATCTCTCATTTGATTTAATTTTTAAAAAATTCAACAATTATTTTACCCGTCAAAGAAAATAATTTAAACACTAATTTCTTTAGGAACATACTATAAATTAATTAATTATGATCAAATATTTTCCTATATAGTAATTTAATCAATTTTTCCTTCTTATGTATGCAACATCCACAAAAATCATTATTTTTACTAATCAGACTAACAATACTCTTTTCAATATATGTTTAACCTTGTTTATGTTTTTTATTTTATTTTTGCTAATAAAAATATAGGGTGATGGGATGGTATTCTATTCTAAGATAGAAAAGAGCTTTGAACTCGAAGAACAGTTGCAAATAAATTTACATTTACATTTAACACAAGCGGAATTCATACCCTTGCATTTCGGGTTTGACACATGTCGTTTTACCACAAGACCAAACACTTGTAGCTAACATTGTTTAAATATTCCTTAAAAAAAATTGTTTAAATATGTGCACTATTTTATTTTATTTTTGATATTTTTAGCATATTTCTCTAGTAATATATATAAAAAATGGTAGCATATAGAATGTTTCTATATTTAATTTGGATAATATTTTTAAAATGTCAAAAAATTTATAATTTTTGTTAATAGGCAATTAAAGATATTAAAAATTAAAATTATAGATTGACGGACGAAATAACTAAGTGATAGATGTGCGGTCAAAGCTAGGAGAAAATCTTTGAAGAAAAAAAAAGAAAGAAACAAGTGGTGGTGGGTTCTAAAATGTCACAGGGGCCACATTTTTTTTTCTTTTAATAAAATGAAAATTATTTAAACAAAAATATTATTTTTCATAAATAATGTCTAATATTGTTTCAAAAATAAATAAATAATGTCTAATATAAAAGGTGCTCTGTAAAAAACCAAATTAGTCCATTGAAATTTGTATCAAGGATAATCAAATATGAGATCTTGACATAATCACACTTCAAGATATTAAATTAACACCAATAGACAACCAAAATGAATCTAATGATATAAAAGTTGATTCCACAATTATTGTTGGATCTATGTGACCAACAACGTCGGTTACATAGATCAAATTACGTCATAACGTTTTACCATAAACCATATATGGATCTAATTCATTAATCTCAACATATTTTCTAATAATTTCTCTTATAACTTTTTTAGGTTTTCTTCTATCTCATTTTATGTGACTTTTCTTATATCTGATCTATTCTTCTTAATACAACATCTGCAAAAAAAAAATTCTCTACATGCTGAAACCATAAGTCTCTTTCATGCCATCTTTTCTTCTATACGTGTTACCCAAACTCTTTCTAATAGTGTCATTCTGAATCATATTTTGTCTAGTTTTACCACTCATCCAACACAATATCTGTCACGCTTACTTGATTCTCGTTTTGGTTCTTAACTGTCGAACACTTCATACTATACAACATTGTCGATACAACTAGAATTTTTCTTTCAACTTAAACGATACTTTCTTATTGCATAAGACACTTGAGACTCTTCTCAATTTCAACCACCTGACTTAAATACGATGATTTACATCTGCTTCTATTTTTTCATCATTTTATACTGCATATCCAAGATATTTAAACAGTATAATTTGAAGTATGATATGATCTTCAACTTTTACCTCGAGGGTAAAAACTACACCGCCTTTTGCTGAATTTACATTTCATATATTATGTATTTAGACATAAGTCGTATGCTTCTAAAACCTGTCTCCAAATCTCAAACCTCCCATTCAATTTCTCCATGAAATAAAATTATAAAATGGTGCTCCAAATTCTTACACTAGGTACTACTAGCAACTTTTAGCACGGTCAGAATCAATGTCAATGGTAACCAAGAGAAGAGCTTGGGAATACTAAAGTTTTTCCTTTTCACTTTATTTTCTGTTATCAAATGGCTGTAAAGGAGTCAAAAGTATGGCCATAGACCGCTTAGAATTCGGTGCACCAAACTTTCAGAAGGCAGGAGAAAAAAAGACATTGGATAGTAATATTACATCACATTTTTACAGAATCGCAGGCTTTAAAAAGGTGTGACGGGTAGTGCAATATGCATGACAAGCTGCTGATTGGTGTTGACACATTGGATAGTAATGCAATATGCATAAAAAGGTGATTTTGTGTAACATAACATGTCATATGCTATTTGCATGGTTAATCAAAGAAGTCTACGAAGAAGGAAGTGATGGGTTATTTCTTTCGTTTGAGTAAATCATTCCCCTCATTTGTAGAGAAAAGAAAAAGAAAGATGAAACAACCAGCATCAATGTATGGTCATCATTAGCATTTACTTTGGACCACATGGGATCACAAGGTCACAAATATCTGCTGCAATTGTCATTGGGTCCATTAAAAAGCAAACGTGAAAATGATATAGACGTGCCCAATCAACATCAGAATCCATGCACAGTGCTTACAATTTGCAAAAAATTACACGGAAACGAAAGGCAAGCACACAACATTACAAGCAACGACGAAAACTAAATATTGGCACCGCATTAGAAGTTCCGAGTAAAAGAGTACACACCATAAGAAATGACAATAGATGGAACATCTTGGATAACTCAACAAGCAAATGTATATCTTTTCTGATAAAAGAAACACAAGAATTACCTAAATATAAAATAAGCAATTAGTATCATAGCTCTCATGTCAATTCTACACCGTATATTTACATTAAATACAATGTATTCATTTAAATAAGGAAATAGGATCATAGCATATCTGACCTCAGGTTGCATTCATGCATGCATTAAATACCATGTGATCATTGAAGCAAGAACCAAACGTAGAAGATGGGGATCCTTTGTTAGTTGCCTTCAAATAATACATGTTCTTCTTTTAAGGTGGTCCTATCTTCAACAACTGATACCCAACTTTCTGCAACCCTTGTAACTCTTTTTACTGATAGCTCAACTAAAGTAAAGGCTCTTATAAATGATTCAAGCTTTGGTTATTAATTATTACATGGGTCAGCATGATCAACATCACCATCCATTTCCCAATTTTTCCACATATATCAATTGAACCAGAACCAAGGCCTAAGAAAAAGTTCAAATTGGATACATCCAGAGCTACAATGGTAACTTCAGTAAAAATGGTAAAGCACCACAAAACATTAAGTTCTTGGCAATGAAAAAAATACATCCAACTTCACTTCTACTGTTGCTTGTGCCTTTATGAAAATAGTGGATATTAAAATCAAGTAACTCAAGGTGGCTTCTAGATATGAGAAATACATCATAAAAATAACACATAGATCCAAGAAATATTCAAAAAGGTCTTTTGTTTATATATGTTTTCATTATTAGGAATGTACTCATAGAACAACAATAAAATCATTTTCCCACTAAATGATGCATATGGATTGTAATTATAAGGTAAGAAATTTAAATGCACAACATAACATTAACAAATCAGAGAAGAAACTCCTAGAATGAATTAAATATTTATTGCTTACCATTCAAGCTGAAGCTGAACTTTATCCTCCCACTAACATTTAAATCGAAGTGTTATCTAAAGTTAGAACATAAATCAGCACTTGCAACTAATAAGGGAAGATAACGAACTTCAAATTAACTATGCAAATAACATACAGAAAAAATTTGAATCCAAAATTATTAGATCAATGAGATTGTCCGTATTTGAGTCTGTGTGTAGTGGAAGTACTTTTCCTTTTGGGATGGGGGAAATACGGGTGTGTAAACGATGTTTGCATGTTCACATTGTAGATTCATAGTAATTGCATCTCATCCTTTGTTTTAAAAGAAAATGAAATTATCTGGAGTCTTTTGGAGGCTCGGTTTGGTAGCGTTTCTTGCACTCCCCAAGGTCCGACCCTGTTACTAATAATGGCCTCGTCAAAGAAGTTCTGCAAAAGGTGGTCAATGACAATGTAAACAACATGCTGACAATGACTCATACCAACGAAGAAATTCACAATGCCGTGTTTTCAATTAACCATAATCTTTTGAGATATTATAGTTTCGAAGACGCAACAATTTTAGAAATTTTACCCTATACCTATACATTTATACCTTCACCCCTACAAAATACTAATATTTCCAATTTTGCCCTTTTTATAACCCATTTATTTTTTCACTCATTTTTAACATTTCCTAATTAGCCATGGATTCACCCCTACATTCTTACCTGATATTATGTAATTCTCAGAAACCTTCAACTTACATCTACGTAAAAAAAACCTTAATGATTATGGAATGGTTTTTCAATAAAAAAAAAAACAAGAAGAAGAAAGAAACACATTGTTTCTTCTCAATTTCTACAATCATAGCATGTTACTTCCTTTCAACCATTGCTCGCGGTCGTCTCTCTTTCCATGGTGCCTCTTTGCAAATTTAAAATTGATTAAATTGAATCTCATACAATATCTATGGTGCCTCTTTGCAAATTTAAAATTGATTAAATTGAATCTCATACAAACCATTTTTTTACCCTTATTTTATTGAATTGAAAATCATACAATTATGGCCTTTTTTTCTAATGAATTGCATATTATTCATGTTAACCATAATCCATGAGGTTGAAAACGTTTTTTGGATTTCCAGAAAAATCATAAACTTTCAATGCACAATACAAACCGAAAATCATCCAATTCCAAAAATTACTATTTTCCAACAACATATATTAATTGAGAACCACGACAGAAGACTCAAATTTCAAAACTGGCCATGTTAAATTTGTTATCACGATATTAAATCGGATGGTCAAAATCATATGTTTGTTAAATATTTTGAAACGGGAACTAAAATTAGATGACAAAAATTGTTATTTTACCAAAATAGAGGCATAAAAAATGTATTTAACCAAGAAAATAATCGGAATCTCTAGAAGAGTATATGTTGTTTATTGAAAAAAAAGTGTAACTTTATAAAAAAAGTGGGCCAAAAAAAAATCAAAAAGTGAAGATATTCCAAGTAAGATTTTCTAAATTTTCGTCAAAAAGATTTTCCAAATTAAAAGGAAATTTTTTCTGATCTCTTCGGCCGGTTTAACGAAAGAAAAACCATATCAATCAATCAATAGTATATATATAAAGTAAGGGTTTTAATGTCATATGTCACTTCCACGTTTATTTGAAATATTTTTATTACTTTTCTATTTTTTAAAACCAATATTTAATTTGGCATAAATATCTCAACTAACTTTGGTTATTATCTATTATATATTTTACTCAACTTTTTTTTATTGAATTCCTAATATTTACATACGATACCCTTCAACTATATATATATATATATATATATATATATATATATATATATATATATATAAAATAAGGTTTTTTTATGTCACGTGTCACTTCCATGTTTATCCGCAATATTTTTTTATTTTTCTATTTTTTGAAACCAATTTTTAATTTGGCATAAATATCTCAACAAACTTTTGATCTCATCTATTAAATATTTTACTTAACTTTTTTTATTGAATTCCTATCATTTTATGTAACATAAATATCTCAACAACTTACATATGATACCCTTCAACTATAAATCATCAATCAGTCGATCAATCAATAGTATATATATAAAGTAAGGTTTTTATGTCACATGTCACTTCCACGTTTATTCGCAATATTTTTATTATTTTTTAAAACTAATATTTAATTTGGCATAAATATCTCAACAAACATTTGATCATATCTATTAAATATTTTACTTAACTTTTTTATTGAATTCCTAATATTTCATGTAACAGAAATATCTCAACAAATTACATATGATACCCTTATATATATATATATATATATATATATATATATATATATATATATATATAAAGTAAGATTTTTTATGCCACGCGTCACTTCCACATTCATTCTCAATATTTTTTTCTATTTTTAAAAACCAATATTTTATTTAACAGAAATATCTTAACAAACTACACATCAATCAATCAATCATCAATAGTATATATATAAAGTAATGTTTTTATGCCACGTGTCACTTCCACATTCATTCCCAATATTTTTATTATTTTTTCTATTTTAAAAACCAATATTTTATTTAACATAAATATCTCAACAAACTTTTAATCTTATGCACTAAGTATTTTCTTTAAATTTTTATTGAATTTTTAATATTTTATGTAGGAGAAATATCTCACACATCAATCAATCAATCAATAGTATATATATAAAGTAAGGTTTTTTATGTCATGCGTCACTTTCATTCTCAATATTTTTATTATTTTTTCTATTTTTAAAAACCAATATTTTACTGGGTTAATTAAGTAAATGGTCCCTGTAAATATTCAGAATTTTGTTTTTAGTCCCTATAAAATAAAATCACACTTTTTAGTCCTTATAAAATTTCCATTAGCATTTTTAGTCCCTATAAAATTTTTCCATTAGCATTTTTAGTCCCTATAAAAAATTTCCATCAATATTTTTGGTCCCTAAAATGCTTAACGAAAATGTCACATGCACTAAAAAGTGTGATTTTATTTTATAGGGACTAAAAACAAAACCGTGAATATTTATATGGACTAAAAACTTAATTAACTCTATTTATTTATCATAAATATCTCAACAACATTTTGATCTTATCCACTCAATATTTTTTTTAAATTTTTATTTAATTTTTAATATTTTATGTAGCAGAAATATCTCAACAAACTACACATAATACTTTCAACAAAATTTACCTATACAATGTTATTTTATGATTAAAAGACTCCAATTTGTTTATTTGTTTTTAGGAAAAGAAGCTTCAATTAGTTATTACTAATCTTTTAGCACTATATCATTCAATTAGTTTTTATGTTTGAGGAAAAGAAAGATTCAATTTATTTTTTTTATAAAAAAAAAGGTTCGATTAGTTATTATGTTATCTTTTAGCATCATATTATGATGCAAGCAAATGTTAACTATGAATAAATAAATTTTCGTTAATCACATATTTACATATTTTGAGCACAAGCAGAAATCTCAAACCTTCTTTTCATCTAACGTTTTTCCTTCTTCAAGTTTGTCAAACACCAATTTTATTATTTCAACCACTTTCTTCCCTTTCAATCGATTTTTCTCGCTCATACGCATGGGCCACAAAACAAACCCACAACCACATTTTTAAAGGGACCCAAAACTCTTACCACTTGGACATTCATCTCATCATTTATATTTATTTTTATGATATTATTATAATTTTAAATTTAAATAAATTCAATCTAATATAATGACATGTGTATTCGTCTACACAAACTTATAAAACTTATTTAATATCTAACCCAGGCAACGCCGGGCACTACTAAAAAAAGGTTTTTTTGGGACAAAATTTCGGACGGTTTTGGGACGGAATTTACGGAAAATTCCCACGGATTTCGGACGGAAATATGTTTTTGGATGGAATTCGGACAAATAGGGCGTTGTCCGAAAAAGCTGCGTCGCAAATTGTATTTTCGTCGCAAATTCCGTCCGAAATATATTTCATACGGATTTCGTACAGTTTTCGCACAAACACATTTGTTGGATATTGGACTAAACTTCAAACGGATTTCGGACGGAATGGAATTTAGTTTCCTACAAATTTCGGACGGAATTTAATTTAATTTCCTACGGATTTTGGACGGAGTTGAATTTAATTTCCCACGATTTTCGGACGGACTTGACTTTAATTTCCTATGGTTTTCAGACGGAATTGAGTTAAAATTTCCTACCGTTTTCAGATGGATTTAAGGTAAATTTTCCAATGATTTTCGGACGGATTTAAATTGCTTTAAAATATTTTCCATGCTTTTCGATCATGGTTATAATTTTTTTTTATTTTACAGAATTACCACAATTCATATTTTTTAATGAGTTTGGGATAAATTCCAATATGTAAAATTTATATTCAATAATACATACTAAATCAAATAAAAATAAATAATAATTTAAGAGTAAATAAATGCTCATTGTCTTAAACACAATATATCACAAACTAGCATGACTAAATTGTTCATTAGTTAATACTCAACAATAAAAGTAACACAATCAAGTGCACTAGCAGGGATATGGGAAACAACAACTTCCCTCAAAATGTAAATAGCCAAAAAAAACAAGGTAAACAGGTTTGGAAACATAACTCCAACCAAAAGGAACTCCCATGACAAAGCCAAATACAAGACAACAGCTGTCAAACACATGATTCATCAAAAAAAGAGAAACTGCAGCAACAACCACAAAATAGTAGAACACCAGAAAACCAGTTGGGCCAAACTTATCAATCAAATCCAAAATTATCATCATTGTTTCCATTAGAGGCTTCACCAACATCATTTGGTTCATCTTGCATAGGTGTCGCACAAGCAAACTTTGGAGGCAATGGCATATTCAACTTTTCAAATAAAACTGCAAACATGCTTTCATTTGACTCAATTCTTTTTTGTTGCTGCTCCAATTTTTGTTTTTGCTCTTGATTTATTCGTTCTTTCTCTTTTGCCTTTTCTTTCCATTTTAAGAGCTCTTGTTCTATGTTTTTTTCCTTAATGGCATTTGAGCATGAACCAATAGTATACTTCGAAGCATTTGTTCCTGTAGAACCCAAACCATATAATTTTCCTTTTAAACCTTTGGGAGCTACTTCCTTCCAAATAGTTAAGTCATCTGGCATATTATGATGGCTTTCAGAAGACAATCATTCCTCTTGATTTTGAGACATAGATATTTCCAAAAGCTCAGCTTTTCTCTTCTTAAAAGCTCCTTGCAATTTTGAATTATGTTAGTCATTTAACTAACAACCAATTAAAATCTGTAAGTTTAGTAAAATCATAGATAAATTAAAATCATAGTAAAGGTTTTGTCTTGGAGGTGGATGCTGGACCGTGTTAAAAGGCTCGTCAGTTTGTTTTATGAGTGGAGGTGGAATTGTAACACCCCGTTTTCCCAACTTAAAAATTTTAGCACAAAATCAGAGTAAACAACTAAACAGGATGCTACACTTCTTTAAAATACAATTATAGTAAAATTACTATTTATTTTAATCATCTCAAGTCATCAATTTAAATCTCACTGCAGCGGAAAACATTAATTAAACAACGTAATGGCACAACGGCCTCAACATAAACAACTTATTAAAAATCATTCCAAAGGTTCAACAACATAATTCAAAGTAATACGTAACAAATGGAAAACAATGCAAAGATTCCTCATCCCGTTACGTATCAGAGCACCTAAGACACATGTGAGAGATTACACTCACGACTGCAGCTATTATTGATCACCTGCAAGTTACCCATTCAAAGGCAACAATTTCCAAGCAGAAGGGGTGAGATTTCACATTCATTAATAATAAGCATATAATTCTTCAACAGAATTTAACAACATAAATAACAACAAATTTAACAATGTTAAACAACAATTATACAACATAGATGTTTCGCATAATTACTTATTAATCAACTCATTAAATATAATGGCAACTTGACAACACGACAACAACATCGACAACTTATGCAATGACAACTTCATCAACTTGACAACTTAATATCAACGACATATGCAACAACAACTTCATCAACTTGACAACTTAATATCAACGACATATGCAACAACAACTTCATCAACTTGACAACTTATATGCATGTGGTACCAATCAGGGCATAAGCCCTTAACGTGTTAGAGTAATAACTCTCAAGGCATAAGCCTTCATCATGTTAGAGTAATAACTCTCAAGGCATAAGTCGTCATCATGGTGGAGTAAGCTCCCAGGGCCATCAGCCCTCATCTTATTTAGAGTAATAACTCTCAAGGCATAAGCCTTCATCATTTAGAGCAAAGCTCTCAGGGCCATCAACCCTCATCATTTAGAGTAAGCTCTCAAGGCCATCAGCCCTCATCTTTAATGACTATGCATGGACTCATTAACCAATGCAACTCAACAACTTATACGACATCTTATAACTTCATCATCTTGAACAACTTCTTACAACTTGACATCTTAGACAACATCTTACAACTTGACATCTTAGACAATCATCTTACAATTTAAACGACATTGACAAACTACTTACAACTTTAAAGACATTGACGACAATTGTGGTAACTACAACGACAGCGACTTCACATCATAATTTCATATTCATCAATCATAAACAACGTCATATAACATCGTATTTAAACATCAACAATTCATCATATAACATCGTATTCAAACATCAACAATTCATCATGCATCTTTGTAAAAACATAATAAATTATACATAACATATTTTCATGTCAAACAAAGGCTACTAGAAAGATATCACAATAATAAACAACTTTCATGTTTATACCAAAAACCAATTTAAAACAGAAACGTGTGAAAAAGACGCAAAAACATGAAACAAAGAATGTTGTCACCGTACAATTTCGCTAAGACCTCCTTGGAGTATTTTTATCATAACTCAAAACCTAAAAGTCATTTTCACGTCAAACCAAAGCCACTGAAAAGCTAACAAAATTATCTAAAATTTTCATGTTTACACCCAAGGCCAACTCTGTACCGATCAATACCAGTTTTCGTTTCAAATTCGAAAAAGTTGTGCAGAAAGTCCATAAAAATTCACTGTGACCTACGTGCAATAATTTGACCATAACTCAAGTTCTATAAATCTTTTTGACGTCCGACCAATGGTATTAGAAAGCTAACATCCGTACCTACAACTTTCGTGTTTACACCTAAGACCAATTCCACACCAATCAATACCAGTTTTCATTTCAAAATTCGGGGCAGAGATAAAAAAAAATCAGAAAAAGCAACTTATATTATTCAAACTTCACATTCATTTAAAATCATCACAATCAACAACAACAACTCAACATAATTCATACCCAATTCATAATATGACATTAACAACAACAATCATCAACAACCACAACTCATATTCATGAATCCAACCACAAGTCAACAATAACATAACATAAATCATCAATTGAGCATAATTCATCAAGTATCCAAATACATATACCAAGAGCATGCAATTTCACCATCAAAAATTCATTTATCAACAAATTAACATACCCAAACATATCACTACAACTAGAGCACGAATTTCATCAATTAAATTGCAATTCAAAACCCTAACTTCTCTTCAAACCCTAACTTCTCTAATCATCAAAATAAAACAACAACAATTAAACCCTATTTCAGAACCATATACTTATGATTAAAGAAGGTTAGTCTCACCCTTACCTTAGATTAATTGACAGCAAGGTTTTACAGACTTCTCCTTCTCTGACTCTTCTCTTCTCTTCGTTTCTCCTCTTTCTCTAGGTTTCTCCTCTTTCTCCAAAACAGTTTTGCCCGTAATATATTTTCTAACTCTAGCTCTCCTTTTTATATAAACCTTAACCTATTCATTTTCTCTTAATTCCAATTCTGCCCCAAAGCCTCATTATTCTAAATAATTATATTTCTCCACTAAATATATTCTCCCACTAAATATATTCTAATAAATAATAAAATAGTGCGTTATTGAGGGGGTGGAGTGGGTGTTTTTGTTTGTCTGTCAGTTGTGTGTGGCCTGCTGTCAGCAGCTGCTTTGTTAGCAGGTTTGTTTGTTGGCTGGTTTTGGGTGGTCGTGGCTATTTTGTCTGTCAGCTGTGTGTGGCCTGCTGTCTAGTAGTGGTTACCTGTGATGGCAGGTTTGTTCTTGGTTGGTTTGGAGGGTCTTATGTTCTCTGTTTACCAGGTGTGGTGGCCAGCTTTATGCCTTTCTCAACTCTATTATCATAACTAAATTATAGATAAATATGTAACGTTAAAGAGCTACTTACATAGGCATGCTCAGCTCTACTATCAACCCATTTCTTATCCTTTCTAATATGGCAAATAGAAAATACCTCCTCCACTGCAGGCTTGACTCCTGTTTCATTCTCCTACATTTTTTACATAACTTCAATGAGAAAATTTCCAATATGTTGTTCACAAATTAATGAGAAAATATCACGTGTCTTACCATCCTACGTTCCTTCTCACCCATAGATATAGAACCAGCAGTATGAATGGAGCTACCTTGATTTGAAGCACGATTTGCAATGTTTGCCACTGATAAATTCTTAAAAATTTTATCGGATGCCCAATAATGTATTAATTGATTCCATATTGGCTTAGCGATGTACTTTGGCCTGTATTCGGAATTTTCTGCATAGTTTTTCCTCTCTTGATACATCATACCTCTGAATCTAGCTTCCCCCTTGATTTCAAAAATTTGGCGAATCTTAGCATCATGTTTAGGATGCCATTTACAATACTTCTACAAAATTGCACCCTATTAACATGTTAGCAATTCAAAAATTTCAAGAGTCTTTAATTGTTCAGTAAATTACATCTAACTAATGAACAAAAAAAACTTAGATAAAGTACTTTGTGCACTGTTTGTACTGTTCTACACTAACATTCATCTTAACTACCAAAAACTTACGTCAGCAAAGGCATTTTGTATCATTAAAACAAAGTCGTTTAGCGAAATTTATGTTAAGAAACCGACTGAACTGTATATAAAGCATTGTAGCTAAGTATTCTTCTTAAAGAAATATATTACTAATTGACTATAAATTACTAATTATATAACTATTACCTTAAATTCAGTAAACCATAACAACTTCTGGTCAAGAGATGCATGTCCCCATGTAGGACAAAACCAATCAAGTTTGCTCTTAATGGATTTCGTCAAGAAACAAATAGCAGTTGATGGATTGAACCTGTTAATACAAATTGCTAATATACATGCATCGATTATTTTCGTCAAGGCCTTCTTGATCAATTCCTTCATCATCATCAGGTTCAATGGCAGATGATTGAGTGTGTTGGGGTTTGAGTTGGTGATGCTGATGGTATAGTGTATATGTGGTGATATCGTAGGTTGTGCATGTGATAATGATTGATTTAGAGATACATGTGGAGATGGTATAATAGGTGTATCTTGAACAACAATTCTCCCTCTACCAGTTGAGTATCGGCTTCGAGAGGATAAAGTCCTTCCACCTCTGTTAGTACCTCTTTCAGACATCTAAAACAACAATTTGATTAACTCCCAAGCAAAACAGACCCAACAAACCAAGGCAATTAGACCAACACTAATAATAAAACCACACCAGAAAAAAAAATGGCATAATGTACTTATCAAGGCTGAACATAGTAAAACACCAAGGCAGAACATAGTAAAAAAATTATTAGAAATATTAACATAAACAAATTCATTCTTTATTATCACTTTGATCACTAAACCCTCCTTCACCATGGAGGGAGGTTGTATGGAAGAAATTGATTGAAGAGCAGCACACTGAGAAATTGATTTTGAAGTTGGTTTTAGGGTTATGAAAGAGGGAGATGAAATTTTAGGGTCATGAGAGCAGCACACGAGGGAAATTTTGTGAAATAAGCGGGAGATGAAATTTTCCCAATTAAAACCCTCAAAAATATAATCTGTCTGAAATCCGTCTGAATATTTCACACGGTTTTGGGACGGAAATGTTTTTTTAAAGAAATCCGTGCAAAATTCGTGGGAAAAAACCCAGTTTGAACATGTCATCAAATTTTCACACGATTTTGGGATGGATTTTGGACGAAAATTTCGCTCCGTTAAAACCGTCTCAAATCCGTCCGAAAATTCAAACAAAATCGAATTCGTTCGAAAATTCCGTCCTAAATCACAGTTTTTTTATTAGTGGGGTCTCTAAACTAGTGTGTGTGTGTGTGTCTATATATATATATATATATATATATATATATATATATATATATATATATATATATATATATATATAAAGTAAGGTTTTTTTATTCCAAATGTCACTTCCACGTTTATTCGCAATATTTTTATTATTTTATATTTTATATATAAAATAAGGTTTTTTTATGCCACATGTCACATCATGTTGATATTGCAATTGTTGGCTAAGTTTAAATTGTATAGAGGTATTTTTCTTAAGAAATTCTTACATGTTTCAAATTAAAGTTTACTTTGTATATTAAAAATTGTTTGCAAATGTTTATTTATTTTTTTATATCTTGGACTTTTAGAAGAAAAAAAATGGGAGTATCAAACACACCCTATAATAATTCAAAACTAATAATTAACATAGTTGTTCCAGAAGTTCAATAACTCCAAACCAGGTATTCACAAATTACTAATCAAACAAAAATCATTAATTAGGAGATCCAGTTATATATTATTTCATGTAACACAACAATTTTATAATTTTATTAATTTAATAACGAATATGGTTTTTATTTACCTTCTGAAAATTATTCTTTTTCTTTATGGTTTTTAATTACTTTCTTGTAGTTCAAAACAAAAAAAAACAAAAAAAAAAGAAGCTCATAAAATAATGTATGTATCTAATCTCATGAACACAATGATAAATATTTAGGTATCATACCGATGGAGGGAGGCTTCCGTGGGTATTCTGGGTCTCATTAATATTATGTTTGATACTGATTATCTTCCCTGCCCTAAAGATGTCATCTCATGGTGGTAAATTGGATATGATTGTCGTGAACGCCCTGATCATCTCACTTGTTATAGTTTATCAAATAATTATAATTTGTAATGCATTAGATCACCCTAGTAACAACAGCATCTTTGGAGTCTTATTCATACTTCTGCTGTCAACTGCAATATCAATTACAGAAGTGATTCTTGTTTCCAAGATCGCTTCTTTCGTTATTTCAATCACTTGGCTCTTGGTGCTTACTTTTATTTTTGCGGCGAATGTGCAAGTGATCAATCATGAAGATATAGTATTCATGCATGGAATCCAGAAATTGATAGGAGTTATTTACATCTTATTGCTAGGTTACGCAGCTAGAACCATAGTGCATAGTTTCAACTCATAGTTTTGCCTTCTCCTATGTGGGATAGCTTAGAATTTAATCTAGCTCAGTAGAGTATCTAGCTGAATTTTGAAATTTAGGATCTATAGTTAGTATGCTTATGATGCTAATTGTAATTTTTTTTTCATTGAACCATTGGTATTTGAAAATATTCTTGCACACCTTGTGCATGAATGTGTCTATTTTCAATAAATTATTTCTTTTATCCATGCAACGATTTTTTTTAGTTTTTTGGAATTATGAGGTCACATTGGAGCTTTCTTTGTAATTGATTTCAAAAGCAAACAAAGGTAGAAATTGAATAATTAACCGTTCATTTTCATCAATTCAGTTGATCTTTCTTTGCCTCTGTATGATTGCAACGACCCAATATAACATTTTTTTTTAAAACTCTTAACAATTAGGTTATTAGTTTTTATGACTTTCACCATAAATTTGTTATCACGTCATTAAATTGTATAGTCAAAGTCACCGTGAGCATACATTTGTTATCACGTCAGTTCGCAGGGACGTACATTGTTATATGTTGAGGCTAAGGTTTAAACTCTGGATACCCAACTTGTTTATCTTGAAAAGAAGAAAAAAATAAATTATGACCACTACGCTACCTGACAACAAAAAATACAGATATTTCAAGTAAGATTTTCTAAATTTGAGTTACATACCACCACTCCTACAAGGCATTTTTTTCCGATCTATTCGGCCGATTTAGCGAAAGAAAAACGACATAAAAAGATGGGAATAAAGGTACTCATTCTAGAATAAAAACATAACAAAAAATATCTTAAAAAATGGAAAAGAAGGTGAGTCTAGTCTAGTCTAGGTTTAACGTAAAAATAGGTGTATTTGTTTTCTAAAGAAGAGACAGATATTAGGTGTAGTTACCGTAACAAACTTCTTCTTCTTCTTTTTTTTTTTATCAAGGTAACAAACTTTTCTTTTTTAATATAAGGTAACAAAATTATGTGTAACAAATGGTTCTATAATAACAATTATCAATATTAATCCTTCTCTCAAAAAAATAAAAAATCCTTATATGGCGTAACTGATTTGAACACTTGGTCACAAAATTGCTATATATTCATGAAAATTTACTTAAATCTCTCTACTCTAGAATTGCAAGCAAAATGCATCACTTTTTCCCCTCCGCTCCATTTATGCCAAGGTATACTTTATCTCTTTAATTTACCCTTTTTTTTTTCTTCCTCTTTTGATTTCTCATAATTCAAATATGTATATGTATCTCATGAACATTTATACACATCATTATAGCGATGCTCAAGTGATTGATGTAGAACGACCAACTAATTCCTCTAATCCAAGTAACCAAACAAGGTACTCAATCCTTTTAATTACCTTCTGAAAATTATTATTTTTCTTTATGGTTTTTAATTACTTTCTTGTAGTTCAAAACAAAAAAAGAAAAAGAAGCTCATAAAATAATGTATGTATCTAATCTCAAGAACACAATGATAAATATTTAGGTATCGTACCGATGGAGGGAGGCTTGCGTGGGTATTCTGGCTCTCATTAATATTATGCTTGATACTGATTATCTTCCCTGCCCTAAAGATGTCATCTCATGGTGGTAAATTGGATATGATTGTCGTGAACGCCTTGGTCATCCCACTTGTTATAGTTTATCAAATAATTATACTTTGTATTGTGATAGATCACCCTAGTAACAACAGCATCTTTGGAGTCTTATTCATACTTCTGCTGTCAACTGCAATATCAATTACAGAAGTGATTCTTGTTTCCAAGATCGCTTCTTTCGTTATTTCAATCACTTGGCTCTTGGTGCTTACCTTTATTTTTGCGTTGAATGTGCAAGTGATCAATCGTGAAGATATAGTATTCACGCATGGAATCCAGAAATTGATAGGAGTTATTTACATCTTATTGCTAGGTTACGCAGCTAGAACCATAGTGCATAGTTTCAACTCATAGTTTTGCCTTCTCCTATGTGGGATAGCTTAGAATTTAATCTAGCTCAGTAGAGTATCTAGCTGAATTTTGAAATTTAGGATCTATAGTTAGTATGCTTATGATGCTAATTGTAATTTTTTTTTCATTGAACCATTGGTATTTGAAAATATTCTTGCACACCTTGTGCATGAATGTGTCTATTTTCAATAAATTGTTTCTTTTATCCATGCAACAATTTTTTTTTAGTTTTTTGGAATTATGAGGTCACATTAGAGCTTCCTTTATAATTGATTTCCAAAGCAAACAAAGGTAGAAATTGAATAATTGTGTATATTTTGTATATATCAATCTTTGAATAGTTTATGATTGTGTTAACAACGAAAATTTTAATTGAGTCAAGTTTCTCCATTTCAATTTACTATACAAATATTTCAATAGAGTTTTAAAATATAATCACATAGGGTTGTGACAATGAATCAGTTTTCGATGATTATTGAAGATCAAACACTTCACTCGAATTGAAATATGAATGAAGAGCAAAGATTACTTTTCTTCATTGAGAATATAAAACAAACATCAAAATACATACTACCTAACACAGAATTCTGTAGAGACAAAATACAAATATAACCTCACTCAATATTCGAGAGTTCCTCTTATGAAGAAAAATAATTAAACTCCCTACGAAATGAGAGACTATCATCTCTTCCTCTTCTGTTTCATCCTCCCTTTTCCTTCAACTCCTCCCAACTCCCAAACAGACACTTCAATAAATTATATTTATCTTGTTTTTAGTTTTAATTGCATAAGTGAATGTTCAAGCTGAAAAACTCAAACTTAAAGCATGTTCACTGCTAATTGTGTTGATGGTTGAATGCCCCCATCACATTAGATGGTTAACGATTGGTCAAGATAAAATTTAATGGCGCTCACATGTTAAAAAACAAGTTTAAGGCTATTTCAATTAATTAAAGGATGTTTTATTATGGAAACTGCTATGTATAGCGAAAAATAGTTCACAAACCCATCACGATAAGTGCATTTGAGTTACATACCACCACTCCTACCATGGATTCCGGATTTAAAGCGCGCATGAAGCTGTAAAATTTCCACTCACTAATACATATGTATTACTCACTCCGTTTCTTTTTAAGTGTCTTTTTAGGGTGAATTATTCATTCTTATTTAACTGTCGTTTTGATATTTTAAGGGTATGTTTTGTCAATTATACTCTTTGTCAATTATTCTTATATTTTTCAATAAAACTAATTAATGCTATATATTTGGAAAACTAAAGTTTGTTTTTTTAAACAAAGTTTGTTTGTTTTGTTTTGAAACAAAATTTGTTTCTTGTTATCTTCAAATTTAAACAAATTTTTTGTTACCTATGATAATAGTTCCATGAAGAGTTAAAATTCTATAAATAACATGAGTAGTAATTGTTAAAATTTTCATGAGATATGCACAATATTTAGAAAATTGAAAAATTGTTTATTATGAGAGAGAGATAAAGCGCCCAAAAAAATAAAAAGGAATTTGTTGGAGAAAGATAGTAGTAACTAACAATTGTTTGTTACACATTAAATTTATTGAAAAGATAAAGCGTGTGCAAAAAAAATAAAAAATTATTAGTGGATTAAAATTAGGGTATAATAGGAAAAAAGTGTGCAAAAATACACTTTGCTATTTTTGTGTTAAAATTCTAAAACGACACTTAAAGAGAAACGGAAGGAGTATCATTAGTAGTTAAATATAAGTGTTTTCTTAAAGAGTAGTTAAATAAAAGTGTTAATATTATAATTGTTTATTTTATAATTTAATTATTTTCTAACATGATAGTATTTTAATGTGAATATTTTAAAGAAAATTAGTTACAAACCCGTGCTTCGCACGGGTTGAATTACGTATTTTCTTATAAAAAAATCTGTAAAGGAGAGATGTTCAAATTATGGAACATTGCTATTCTTCGTAACTTTGATATTGATCTTAAAGTTAACACAAGTAGACACCATTGTGATGATTTCAGTGCTAAGAGAAATGCCTCAAATTCAATTCCTTGTAAAGGCCAAACTCAAAAACTTCTACTTTGATGTTCTAACGGTAAGCAAACAAAGTAAAAGTACACAACACATTACAGAAATTCAAAGTGGCTATAAAATAAAATAATGTTAATGAAATAATGAATGGAAAGAAAAACTTACTTTGAGTAACTCCAAAAAGAAGAAGGAAAAAAAAACTCAAACATAGAGTTCATAGTAAAAATAAAAGATTAAGATGTTAACTTACAAATTATAAGCTGCCTGCTATTTTTTATTTTTATTTTTTGAAGAAAAGTTGCCTGCCATTACATTTAGTTACGAAGTATTTTATTGGTGACATATATACAATAAGACTTCATTCAGTGAATATAATGCACAAGTCTATGTACATTCAGTGCACAAGTTATATGATGACTAATGTAACTTTAAAGGAGTTTTTACTAACATTAATTTTTTTGAATGGAACCAGTATAGAAACTATGGAAACAATCACCAATTGTGTGATGAATATAATTTGAAAAGGAAAATCCTAGTTATATTAGAAACTCATTAAACTTGTGAAATCAGAATATCAATCAAGACATACTGATCAGGAGCCTTCAATCTACTTGACCTTCAACTTTGAGTTGTTAATGTAATGAGTCAGGATTTCTTGAGCTGCAATCCATTGCCAAAACTAATTATACTCAGAATTAGGCCTAACTTTTTTAGCTATGTACAATAACTGTCTGATTGTCTGCTACTGCTGCCGCTATGCTATTCCTTTTGTCTGTCCTAGTGCTCTTATCTTTTTTTGCAATTACTTTGGGATGATCTTCTCAAAAATTCCGACACCAACTTTGAGAAGGAAGAAAAATTATCTTGTACCAATTGAGGGTCTTGCTTTCCTCGATTAATGACTTTCAAAGCTCAAAGTCTCTAAACCGAGTTATGACATGAATTCGATCACCATAAACCCATGAACAAAACAAAGATGCATAGGTAAATCTAAATGCACAACATCAAACAACGTAAATAAACCATAAAAGATTTCGCAACAACTGCGACCAAATCCTTCTAACCTTTGCATCGTCGATAATCAGTTCCATGTGCTGATTTTCATTACTTCCAATGACAGTCCACAACTCAAGCAGCCTAAAATCGATTTTCCAAATGTCGGAGTCCTTGTTCAAATCCCTGATATAATTATAATCCCTCGACATTGAAAACCCTACATAAAAACAAAGCAACTCATCACCAGACCATATTGCAACACCTCACAAACTTGTGTTTGCACTAATAACAGATTTTTTGTCGATTATTGTTGTGAAAGGATGCAGAGACACAGTCAGAGGCAACAAATTCAGTACATATGATTAATCACATGTTGTTGCATGGAAAATGACATTTTCATCAATACAAATTAGAGATTGCAAGAAATTGAGTAAATTGCTAATCAATTGAGAATGAGATAGGTAAGAATAAATGGATGAACAAAATTAGCTCGTTGTGTTTTTGCAAGACTAATAGTGGCGCACTCATTCCCTACTGTTTTTGCATCAATCACCAATTATTTCTAGATTCTTCTTGTTAAGAAATATAATTGTCAATACAACCCAACACAAATCAGTTGCAATCTCTAGTATCTATACTTATAATTGCTTATACACTCTTTAAAAAAAAGCTGAATCAAACTGACTGAACAAAGTATAACCCTTTAAAGAAACCTCAACCTTTATTGTCCTCAATACATTGTGTTTCAACTGTCCTCAGTCAAATAAACCAAATCCAGAAAGAAAAAAAATGGTTATATATGCGCCAAGGCCAAAAAAAAAATCTTGCGCATTAACAAACCTCGCTCCACAAAAAAGAAATATGTGCGTTGCATAATGTGAGAAGAGCCAAACCTTTGAGAATATGCCAAATAAATTTTGCAAACCATGAATATCAAAAAATTCTATATCATGATTTTTTTCATACATCAAATGAGAGAGTAAGCAAATTTTGTGCATCATTAGGACAATTTTCTGCATCATAAACATTCCATAATCATGCAAAAAATTCAAAACCATCAACCCTGAGGAAGGAAAAAGGTAAATTTATCAGCATTCAACAAATTATGTAAAAGAACCAAACCTTTGAGAACCATCAATATCAAAAGATTTCATATCATAAATTTCAATAATCAAATGAGAAATGAAGCAAATTTTATGTATCATTGGCAGAATTTTTTTTATCATAGTATTCAATAATCAAATAAAACATATAGCATCACAACAACACACCACAATCCACATACACGCATGAAAAACGGCCACAAACAAAAACCCAGTAACATGAGGCAAATTATGGGAAATAGTTGCATCTTTCTAAGAAATTGTTGTCGTTCATAAAACATTTACCAAAGCATTATAAAGATTTGTTGTAGGAAAAGAGCTGTTCTTTTTTGTTCAAGAGATTTGGAAAACAACATTATAATTAACATGATACCAATTGGAGCCAGTGAAGGAACCAACAATGTCCATATTAACGTAACATAATAGTTAGATTTATAAAAGAGACTGCAAAGTCATAGACTAACCAAAAAGGTAAAAGAGACTGCAAGTATAATATTTTTAGGCATCTATACCTTTTTTGAAGAAAAGACATCTACAATTTTACTTTTAAATAAAATAAAAAATTTATAAAAATAATCATACGCATTATGCAACGCCAAAAAAAAATTATACGCATTAACGTAACAAAAAAACAGACACACATAAAGTATTACTTTAAACGCTAATGTGTGTTTGTATATATTTGCGAGGTTGAAGAAAGAAAATAAAAATATTTGGTATCATTAAATGACAGCATGAATAAAAAATATTTGTGAGGTTGTGATGATTAAACGATATTGAAATTAAATATATAAGTGATAAAAAGATAATAAAATTCCTTGGAAAAAGGTAATAAAATTAAATGGAACCTCCTTAAAAAAAATTAAATGGAACGGTTCAAAAAAAGATTAAATGGAAGAAAAAAAACACATATAATAATATTAAAAAAATAAAAGAGAAGGTTCCCAACGTGAATTGAAAAGAAATGCTTGTGAAATAAATTGTCAGTTGTTTTTTGAAGTAGCATTCAACAACTTTTGGCCAAAGCTCATTCCATTAAAAAAAAGTACCTTTTTTATTAAGTACATATTGATATTGTATTTGGCCTAACTTCTCCTTAAAAATAAAGAGAACTTGAAAAAAAAACCGGGTCAAACGGTATCTTAATCTCCCACAACGGCAGTGTAGAAGCAACTGAATTTGGGAGAAAAATTGAAAAATAGTTAAAAGTTTTTAAAAATATAAAAATTGAAAAATAGTTAAAAAAAATCGGTGAGGTAACACTCAACCAAACAACACTAAAAAAAATTATATGCAATAACGTAACAAAAAAATACACAGACAGACATAAAATATTACTCTAAACGTTAATCAATGTGTGTATATATTCGCGAGGTTGAAGAAAGGAAATAAAAATATTTGGTATCATTAAATGACAGCGTGAATAAAAAATATTTGTGAGGTTGTGATGATTAAACGATATTGAAATTAAATATATAAGTGATAAAAAGATAACAAAATTCCTTTGAAGAAAAATAATAAAATTAAATGCAACGGTTCAAAAAAAAATAAAGTTAAGTGGAAGAAAAAAACATATTGAAATATAATATTAAAAAATAAAAGAAAAGGTTCTCAGCGTGAGTTGAAAAGAGGTGCTTGTGAAATAAATTGTCGAGAAGTAGTTTTTTAAAGTAACATTCAACAATTTTTGGCCAAAGCTCATTCCATTCAATTTTATGCATTCAAAAAATGTACTTTTTTAGTAAGTACTTAATTGTTATTGTGTTTGGCCGAACATCTCCTTAAAAATGTAGAGAAGTTGGAAAAAAGTCGGGTCAAACGATACATTAATCTCCCACAACGGCAATGTAGAAACAACTGAATTTGGGAGAAAAAAATTGAAAAATAGTTAAAAACATAAAAATTGAAAAATAGTTGAAAGTTATTAAAAATAGAGTTAAATATGTTTTTGGTCCTTACATTTTGCGTCCCTTCGAAGAATATTCCCTATATTTCATTAAATGTTTTTAAAATCCTCACATTTTATCTCCGTTATCAAAATTAGTCCATGCTGTTAATTCTCTAACGGAACGATGATGTGGCAGTTAGTGGGCCCCAATTATTTTAGAGTTAAATATGTTTTTGGTCCCTACATTTTGCGTGACTTTGAAAAATAATCCTTGTTATTTTAGGGATTTTAAAAACATTTATTGAAATGTAAAGACTATTTTTCTAAGTCACGCAAAATATAGGGACCAAAAACATATTTAACCATAACATAATTGGGACCCACTAACTGCCACATCAACATTCCGTTAGAGAATTAACAACAATGACTAATTTTGATAACGTAGGTAAAATGTGAGGATTTTAAAAACATTTAATGAAATGTAAAAACTATTTTTCAAAAGAGCGCAAAATATAAGGACTAAAAACATATTTAACCCTTAAAAATATAAAAATTAAAAAATAATTAAAAAAACTGGTGAGGGGCAAAAATGGTAATTCATAAGGCATTGGTGAGGTGGCACTCAACCAAAGCCATGAATTATGTAATTACCAAATTACCCCTCCTAGTGGCAAAAATGAAAATACATATGGCATTAATTTTAATAAGTAGTATATAGATAGTTGGGTGTTGCATTTTTCAAGGAGGAGGTGAGATAGTAAAAGTTATGATATATTCTAAATAATTATATAAGTGGTAAAATAAAAATAAAACTAAAATAAAATAGAACCCAACTTTTGACTCAATCCCAATGACTTATACTCATTTCACTCCTTCGAAACCCTAGCTTCTTTATTTGTACATATTATAGAAACACCATACCGTAAACAACATCCGCCCTAGTCTTTCATTTTATGATCATTGACAAGACGTCATCAAGCTTCATTCTAAGCCATTAACTTTCTTTCAAACTTGGGTAAGTCTCCTACTAGGGGCTCCTTGTTCTTACTGTCATGTCTGTTACATTGAGTTCAAAATCTTGAGAGCACTCTTCATAAAGTTTTATTTTTGTCCTTTTTCAGAACTCTTTCGTGTGGAACTAGAACCCTTACTATTTTTTACTGGCTTTGTATGATAAATTGTGTTAATTAACCGTTCATTTTCATCATTTTGCATCAATTCAATTGATCTTTCTTTGCCTCTGTATGATTGGGACGACCCAATTTAATATTTTTTTTAAACTCTTGACAAAGTCCCCGTGAGCATAACTCAGTTGGCAGGGACATACATTGTTATATGTTGGGGCTGGGGTTTAAACTCTTGACACCCAACTTGTTCATCTTGAAAAGAAAAAAAAAATGAATTCTAACCACTACACTACCTGACAAAAAAAAAGTACAATATTCCAAGTAAGATTTTCTAAATTTGAGTTACATACCACCACTCCTACAAGGCATTTTTTTCCGATCTATTCGGCCGATTTAGCGAAAGAAAAACGACATAAAAAAGATGGAAATAAAGGTACTCATTCTAGAATAAAAACATAACAAAAAATATCTAAAAAAATGGAAAAGAAGGTGAGTCTAGTCTAGTCTAGGTTTAACGTAAAAATAGGTGTATTTGTTTTTTAAAGAAGAGACAGATATTAGGTGTAGTTACCGTAACAAACTTCTTTTTTTTTTTTTTTTTTTTATCAAGGTAACAAACTTTTCTTTTTTAATATAAGGTAACAAAATTATGTGTAACAAATGGTTCTATAATAACAATTATCAATATTAATCCTTCTCTCAAAAAAATAAAAAATCCTTATATGGCGTAACTGATTTGAACACTTGGTCACAAAATTGCTATATATTCATGAAAATTTACTTAAATCTCTCTACTCTAGAATTGCAAGCAAAATGCATCACTTTTTCCCCTCCGCTCCATTTATGCCAAGGTATACTTTATCTCTTTAATTTACCCTTTTTTTTTTCTTCCTCTTTTGATTTCTCATAATTCAAATATGTATATGTATCTCATGAACATTTATACACATCATTATAGCGATGCTCAAGTGATTGATGTAGAACGACCAACTAATTCCTCTAATCCAAGTAACCAAACAAGGTACTCAATCCTTTTAATTACCTTCTGAAAATTATTATTTTTCTTTATGGTTTTTAATTACTTTCTTGTAGTTCAAAACAAAAAAAGAAAAAGAAGCTCATAAAATAATGTATGTATCTAATCTCAAGAACACAATGATAAATATTTAGGTATCGTACCGATGGAGGGAGGCTTGCGTGGGTATTCTGGCTCTCATTAATATTATGCTTGATACTGATTATCTTCCCTGCCCTAAAGATGTCATCTCATGGTGGTAAATTGGATATGATTGTCGTGAACGCCTTGGTCATCCCACTTGTTATAGTTTATCAAATAATTATACTTTGTATTGTGATAGATCACCCTAGTAACAACAGCATCTTTGGAGTCTTATTCATACTTCTGCTGTCAACTGCAATATCAATTACAGAAGTGATTCTTGTTTCCAAGATCGCTTCTTTCGTTATTTCAATCACTTGGCTCTTGGTGCTTACCTTTATTTTTGCGTTGAATGTGCAAGTGATCAATCGTGAAGATATAGTATTCACGCATGGAATCCAGAAATTGATAGGAGTTATTTACATCTTATTGCTAGGTTACGCAGCTAGAACCATAGTGCATAGTTTCAACTCATAGTTTTGCCTTCTCCTATGTGGGATAGCTTAGAATTTAATCTAGCTCAGTAGAGTATCTAGCTGAATTTTGAAATTTAGGATCTATAGTTAGTATGCTTATGATGCTAATTGTAATTTTTTTTTCATTGAACCATTGGTATTTGAAAATATTCTTGCACACCTTGTGCATGAATGTGTCTATTTTCAATAAATTGTTTCTTTTATCCATGCAACAATTTTTTTTAGTTTTTTGGAATTATGAGGTGAGCTTCCTTTATAATTGATTTCAAAAGCAAATTGAATAATATATCAATCTTTGAATAGTTTATGACTACAACGAAAATTTTAACTGAGTCAGGTTTCTCCATTTCAATCTACTATACAAATATTTCAATAGAGTCAACCTTGTAGATTGAATTAATATAAAGTTTTAAAATATAATCACATAAGGTTGTGACAATGAATCAGTTTTCGATGATTATTGAAGATCAAATACTTCACTCAAATTGAAATATGAATAAAAAACAAAGATTACTTTTCTTCATTGAGAATATAAAACAAACATCAAAATACATACTACCAAACACAGAATCATGTAGAGACAAAATATAAATATAACCTCACTCAATATTCGAGAGTTCCTCTTATGATGAAAAATAATTAAACTCCCTACAAAGTGAGAGACTATCATCTCTTCCTCTTCTGTTTCATCCTCCCTTTTCCTTCAACTCCTCCCAACTCTCAAATAGACACTTCTATAAATTATATTTATCTTGTTTTTAGTTTTAATTGCATAAGTGAATGTTCAAGCTGAAAAACTCAAACTTAAAGCATGTTCACTGCTAATTGTGTTAATGGTTGAATGCCCCCATCACATTAGATGGTTAATGATTGGTCAAGATAAAATTTAATGGCGCTCACATGTTAAAAAACAAGTTTAAGGCTATTTCAATTAATTAAAGGATGTTTTATTATGGAAACTGCTATGTATAGCGAAAAATAGTTCACAAACCCATCACGATAAGTGCATTTGAGTTACATACCACCACTCCTACCATGGATTCCGGATTTAAAGCGCGCATGAAACTGTCAAATTTCCACTCACTAATATGTATGTACTACTCCCTCCATTCTTTTTTAAGTGTCTTTTTAGGGTGAATTTTTCGTTCTTATTTAACTGTCGTTTTGGTATTTTAAGGGTATGTTTTGTCAATTATACCCTTTGTCAATTATTCTTATATTTTTCAATAAAACTAATGAATATTATATATTTGGAAAACTAAAGTTTGCTTTTTTAAACAAAGTTTGTTGGTTTTGTTTTGAAACAAAATTTGTTTCTTGTTATCTTCAAATTTAAACAAATTTTTTGTTACCTATGATAATAGTTTTATGAAGAGTTAAAATTCTATAAATAACATGAGTAGTAATTTTTAAAAATTTCACGAGATATGCACAATATTTAGAATCTTAAAACAAAAATAGGGGTTCGAATCTCAAACACCTCATATAATCACTTTAGGAGGTGAATTTCTAGCCAATAATCTACTTGAGAAAAAAAAATGTTGATAATTTTTTTGGTGAATGGATAAAATGATAATAATCATGTTATAAACTCACACTCACAAGTGGAGAAGTCGGGGGCCGGGGCACCCCGATTACAGTGCCCGACATGACAATTTCAACAATTTTGTCCGTTGAACTAAAAATAATGAAAAAATTTAGTAAAAATATTTTATTTGTAGAAGTCAAACTTTTTCTTTTTAATAAATTATAGGACTCAAACCTATTTCCTTTAAAATGGAAAATGCGCTTTAATAAAATAAAATTTTCAAAATGATATGGATATCTCTCTCGTTACAGAACTTCCAAAGGCAACAATAGAATTCTTGACAAGGGAATTGAGTTTGATCAAGTTGATAGAGAAAGAGACTGGTTAGTTAGTTAGTTAAAATTATGCATCATCCATGCATCTAACCTCCAACTATCCTTAAATCAATTTATTAAGTTTATTTTAGTACTATTATACTCAATTCCTAACTATTCAATTGAGATAAATAATGCTTATAAAATCAAGTGAGAGAAATATCAATGTTCTTTGATAAGTGGTGGAGGTAGCTTAATTTTTAGGGTTAAACATATTTTTCGTCCTACAAATTGGGAACTTTTTAAGTTTTTTTTTTTCCTTTTTAATTTTTATTGTTATTTTAGTTCCAGTTTTTTAAAATTGAACTTTTTGATCCCCTAATTTTATATTTGTGGCAATTTTGGTTTCAACTCATTTTTTTGTCCAAAAAAGTGTGACCTCCGGTGCCTAAAAAGATAAATTTCGGTCTCAAAAATAATATTTTATCTTTACATTCAAAAACACAATAGGTTTGGCGTCAAAGGTCATCATTTTTAGGCAAAAAAACATGGATTGTAACCAATATTAAAATAGATGAACTAACATGTTTGATATTAAAAAGGGTGACTATTTTTGTGAATTGGATAAAATAGGAGGATGAAAGTGTCATTGAACCTATAAGTTTAATCACATATAATTTTTTCATTGAAAAAGTCACAAAACATTTATTTCCTTA
Organism: Medicago lupulina; assembly: GCA_958299785.1. NCBI lineage: Eukaryota > Viridiplantae > Streptophyta > Magnoliopsida > Fabales > Fabaceae > Medicago > Medicago lupulina. The sequence continues at coordinate 1,529,641 of OY283143.1, read as the reverse complement.
TACAAATCAAGTATAAGAAACTAAATCAATTAAAAAAACAATTTTAAAAACTACTAAAAAAAGGTTTGTTATTTGTTTCTGTGAGATAGTCTATCAAACATTTGTCCCTGTGAGCTTAATTTAGTTGCTAAAGACAATACATAATATATGTAAAGTTTGAAGTTTGAACCCCGAACACCACCAAAAATAAATTGTCTATCAAACATTTGGTTTTTTACGCTTCTTGTCGGTGTTGGTTAGGTTTAATATTAATATTGAGGTTGGCCTAAACTTAACTTGAGACAAGTCATTCTTTAGAATCATTGTCCTTCAACTCAAAGGTAGACAATTCAAACATTCTTATACCTAACAAAAATTAAATTTTGTTTCTATAATGTTTATTCTTAGGCCTCACCCATCTTTAGGTATATTATAAAATGTTTAACGTATAAACTTAAGAATTTAATTAGTATAGTATACACTTAATATACAAATATTTCACATCTATTAATGAATATGAAAACAAATAAGATTATATATTTATTAATTGACATGATAACACATTTTTAAATGCATGCATGAAATAATTGTACATTGACTTAATATATTAATCAAACTTTAAACTTAATTGATGCTTCCCTCCGTTCAACAATATAAATCATTCTAGTAGAAAAAAAAATTCTTTTATATATTGTTTTAAAATATCAATAAGATATTAATTTTGTTATTGATATTTAGACAAATTATTTATTACTCTCTTTTGTCAATTATGAACTTTTTCTTTCACACACCACTCATAGAAACAAATTTTGTAAATGCTAAAGAATGTAATTACCCCACGAGCATTGGTTAAAGAAATAAATATAAACATATTATATTGAAAGTGGTAAATTCAAGATTTTAAATGTTTAAAAATCTTTGTTTTTAATACAAAACTACTACTTTTAGTTTTCTTAACTAATATTCCTAAAACATTTGTTAGCATGATCTTTTGTAAAAATAAGTTAGGGATTTAACTATAGACCTAATCCTCCAACTGCTCATTTTAACTTAATTTTTGTCGAAATTTTCCTTGAAAAGACAAAGGATATTTCGGGCTAAAAGACATGTGAAAATGGAATCTTAGGTCAAAATTGAGGTATGACATATGACAATCCAAGATACTTTCTCATGCTTAAAACCGCAAGCACTCCTAGAATACATGTGATAAGCTCTTGAAGTGAATGGTCCTCATGTTTTTTCTATTTCATAAACTATTTCAAACTCAAACTTTGATTATTATTTTTTTTTTTTACAATTTTTTTGAATTTCTAGTATATTTATAGAACACTAATTAATGGCTTTTATTCTATTACTTATGGAACATAATATAACACATGTAGAAGGTAATTTGTGGATGTGGATGGAAGAAGTTTTTGTTTTCTTTGACAATGCAATTTAACTTGTACGGCTACAAAAAATTTTCTTGTTGGTCAAGTAGTCTAGTGGCTAGAGAAATTCACCTTTAAGATGAATAAGTGGGGTGTTTGGGGTTTGAACCCCGGCCCCTGCACAAATTGTGCATTATCCTTTACCAAATGAGCTAACCTTATAGAGACACGACTACAATTTATCTTCAATGAAAATAGCTCGTTTAAAATTTTAAGAGCTAGATTTTTAGTTCTCATGATTGTACACTCAGTCAATTTGAAACTACTAACTCCGTTCGTTTTGAGTTGTTACTTTTTGACATTTTATACAAATCAAGATAATTAATAAATATTATTACATTTGATACAATAATTTATCTTTTTCTTATAATATTGTTATTCATTTAATATCACATTTTATATACGATCTCCATTGAAAAAGCTTCCTATGGCATCCGAAAAAGCTCTCCATTGAAAGAGATTATGGATCAATATTGTTTTGATGTTAGTGGAGTTGGTTTTTTTTTTAGGTTTGTGTTTGCTGACATCTCTTCATTATTATTTAATTTCAATATTAGTTAATGCTTGGTTTACTGCATATTTTATTTGTTGCAGCTGGGAATCAAGGATGGCGATGAAATACTTACAATGCTTCATATGAGAATGGGACGTGCTTAGTGTTTATAATAAAATTATGCTTGCCATGCTTCATTGTAGATGGAATTAGTTTGATCTTGAGATAGGCTAATTAATGCATAATATGTACCTTCTATTTTTTAATAGTGTTGTGCGATCATTGTAGTTGAACTTTGCACTTTCTTATCTTTAGTTTATTGTATAAATTATGAATGGTTTATCATATTTCTATACTCTCTCCGTCCTCAATTTATAAGAAAAAAAACACACTTTTTTCCCTAAATTTTAAGAAAAAATACCCACTTTTAACCTATTTAATTCTATTTTTCCAAAAATAACCCATGCTTTTATTAAATTTTTCCACATGTTTACGCATTTTCGATGAATCATCCATGTGTGATGTGTTTATTTAGTTCCAAGAACTCTACATAAATTATCCATCGTTATCCGCTTGGTGGCAAATAGTGTACAAATCCCAAAATCTAGGAGTGGTGGTGGTTCAATGGTCATTAATTGGTGAATATTTATTTTTTCCTTCCTCTCCATGATGTTTGCTACAAAAATAGTACAGTGATAGAAACAAAATTGTATTATCCAGCTTGCAACGACGTTCGCACGGTACTATTAATTACTCCAAAACTCTGCATGAATATATTCTTAAATCAAAGATCACAATGTAGGTGTATCTCTTAAGATTAGTGTATAACAATCAACTAGTTGAAGTTTGTTTAAACTTTAAAGTAGACGTTAACATTAAACTCAAGCATATCAATTATCAAATGAACAATTAGTGGAGGGAGTTAGTTTGAATAAACTTCTCTCTAAACACTTAAGAAAAATTTGTATACCATTTCCTTATTACTTGATTTAAAAAAAAAAAAAAAACTAATGATAAAACAGTAATAGAATCGTGGATATACCGATCCCCACAATGCAGGTGCAAATAGTTCCTTCAAATTGATTTGTCGCCTAATATTTTTAGATGTTTCATAATGTTTGCCTTTTCTAGTACATATTTAAAGTAATCAAACATTTTCTATTTATTAATTAAACAAGTTATGTATGTACTCCCTTTGAAGTAATCCATCCATTTCCTAGGCAATTATCTGATAAAAATGGACCACATGTCATTATCTTTGTACAAGAGAGAGACGTGCCTGTCATTATCTTTGGTACAAGACAAGAGACCTGTCATTATCTATGGTACAAGACAATTCCACCACACCACCCCCTGAAAAATCCAAACTTGGCATATTACACATTTAACTCATCATCATAAACCTAAACCATCAGTACTATCCCTCCACTCCACTCCACTCTCCACACCACCACAATCCATGTTTTGCGTTGATTCTACAGCTAGCGGCAATGGTTACCCCCTCTATAAAAGCAGGGTTTTACCATCCCACATTCACAATACAAACAGTGCCCAGCTCCCATCACACAAACAAAACACAAAAAACAAACAACAATTCATCATCATGGGAAACACAAATTCAACCCAACATCAAATTCCTACTGTTCAGATTTTTGAAGACATCAACGTCGAGAACAGAGAGCGGTTCCAAATCATGGAATCGAGATTGATTGTTGGGTTCGGAGCCTTGTTCTGCTCCCAGATTGACAAAGTGGCTGGTTTTACCTGGCTTATCCCATTTATCATTGTCGTTGCCTTTAGAAGCAGCGATCTTGTTCAGCAACTCGATTCCATCAAAGAAGTGATTTACGAGAAATTCACCTGTGCTGCCACAAACGACGACGATGCCGTCTAGTCACCGCCGCCACCACAACCGATGACCTCCGCCGTCGCCACCACCTCTTCCAACAACCATTGTTATTAAGTTTTTTCCATGTAACTTCTTCAATATTTCAAGGACCGTAGGTCCATCCATCCATTCCTTTTGATTTTCTGTTTTGTGAGTTTAGGATTTCTGTTTTTAGTATTGATGTAGTTAAAGGGCTTTAAGTCCATGTTTAATCTAATGAAGTTTTCGGTTGTGGTGAAATACTTGTTTATACCTTTCTTTCTTTTATTGTTTATATAATATTGATGTAGTTAAAGGGCTTTAAGTCCATGTTTAATCTAATGAAGTTTTCGGTTGTGGTGAAATACTTGTTTATGCCTTTCTTTCTTATATTGTTTATATAATAATCACTTTGTAATGAATGGTCCCCACTGGATAAAAACCAATTTATCACATATGAAAATTTTTCAAAAAACAATTATTAATAAGTCATTCGTCAGTATCAACACCGTGATTTGGTTTTCAATCGACCAACATGCAGAAACACTAATAAATGAAAAGGCTCTATCAAAATTTCTCCTTGTTTAGATCTATTCCATTCCATATGGATCTACAAAATCAAGGTATGTTTCTCTCCTAAGGTCCCTGTCTAGATTCTGTCCTTGAGTGAGAGTTTTTTGGTTCGATTGGTTGTCCTCAGTTTGATTGATTTTTTGGGTGTCTTCTATGGTCTAGTGTGTGTGTTTTCATCTCATTATTGTACCAAGATGTATGAAATATATAGTAGGACGGGTCACTTAATTCATGCTTATTTGCTTCTGATTTTCCCTTGATACAATAATATATGGATATAAAAGTCAAATTGGCTTTGGCGGTGGATCTTTTGGGAATACTTTCTAAGTCTTAATGCTACCGTGAAGATTATATGATTTTGCAAAAAATCAATTATGGGGTAATCAATGTCTGGATTCCATGAGGTCTTACAATTTAATGTATGGTTGGTATTTGTTTGTTTGGGGCTATGTTCAGATAATTCCAGAGGGAATCAAAATCGGATTTCATGGGATGTGTGTCAGTATGTTAAAATGTCTTTCTATGACACATTTAATTTTTTTTGAAGGAGATGATAATGAAAGAAGATTTTATGGGATGCTATGTCTACGATCAGCTGCTATATAATGAGAAGTTCAATGGTAGGAATATAGAATTAATGGAATATTCTTCTTATGGGATTTTCCATAAAAGTTGTGATTTGTTCTGGTTATGGGAAAACAACTTATAGCTTCAAGATAGCTTATGAAAACAACTTATAGCTTATACAAAAAATATGAACTTTATTTTATATTTTGCTATACAAATGGCTTTTACATAAGTGTTTATCATGATAAGTGTTTGTGCTATAAGATGCAAATATAGTTGTTTATCCAAACAGGGCCTTATTGATGTTGAAGAAATAATTTTTAAATTTTAGTTGCAATTTGAAAATTTGAAGATTTCTAATTTGTTGAATTCACAGTATATTTCTCATGTATATATATTTTTTTCTTTCAATTTTGGTAGTCAGTACATTGGATTGTTGTGCATAGAGCAATAATGGCTATAAAAGATTTGGATGGGATGCTTTCTTCCTTGGATCCTGAATACTATGATATCCTACTGAAGTAAGTGCTGAAATATCTGTTTGAGCTCATTTTTACATGTGTGTTTTCTTATTTTTTCCAGATACAAATTTGCTAGGATGATGGTAAAGTTCTGATAATCTGAGGTTTATAGTTAGTGATCATTACTTGGATTCCCTACATTCAATCTATAGAAACTTAAGGCACATGCATCATCAACTTTTCCTTTCCTATCTTGACATGCATTTAGCTATTGAATTTTCAATTGGGAAGAACAACTTTAAACAATTTTGATGAGCTTATGAGAATGCAAAAACTGTTTGTCTAGCTTTTGCCATTTCATTCATTAGGTGGATAGAGCTGTGTTATACGTAATTGCAAACTTGGACCTCCTGGCATGCTTTGTGATGCACTGAAACAACTACACCTAGAAATTGGAATATGGAACTTTATTATTTAAGATGAATAATTTGTATTTATATTTTGCCTGCTAGTTGTGAAACGAGATGCAAATTATATTTTGCTTACGTATTTTATTCACATGAAGCCGTATACCAAGTCGCTGGTCTCCACACTAAGAGTTACTAGGCATCTCTCATGTGTGTGACAACCACATAATTCCTTAAGAAGTGTCTCAATCTCAGATCTGAAATATTTATTCCACAAATCTAATATATTTTACCGTCCTTTTGTTTTTGGAACCTTTATAACTAGTAGAAGAAACAACACTATAGGTCATATCCTGCAATCTCCAAACAACTTACTATAAAATTGCCTTGTTCTCTCAACACAAAAAAGCGGTGGCTGTTTGCTGCAGGATATTTGAAGTGTACAGTAAAATAATACAGAGAAAATGCTTTTCAATGTGGCATTCGCATTTTCCAACCCAATACAGAGAAAATGCCCAAACCACCTAGGAACACTCTCTCCAACTCTCACTTTTTTATTGGGTGAAATCAATGTGGATCCTACACTTTAGAAATGGGTCCCACATAAAGTGGTGGGACCCACATGGATTCCACCAATAAAATGAGTGAGTGTTACTATGTTAGAGAGAGTGTTGAAAAGAGAGTGTTCCTAGCACACTACTTAAATTTCTCGAAGGTGACTTCTTTCCTAATAACTTTGGACTCTTTGGGTCGTGATTCTTACTTAAGTGCTTCCCATTTATGCCCAGTTCACAAATTTGGTTGCTTAAAAAATGAACAAATACTCTATTCATTATATATCCTGTGGCCTACACAATGGTCTTACACTGTAAAAAGGACAGACCTTGCTTTCTTGTGTTATTTTGCCTTGATAGAGAAAATACTTCCCAAGTGGCGATGCTTAAATTTTGCGAAGGAGAAATCTTACCTGATAACTCCAAACTGTTTGCTGCATTATTTGCATGACATATATACGTGTGCATGTCTTCTCCCAGTGTGTTTTTCATGTTCCAAGGGAGAATGTAAAGAGGAGTCTTACTTGGTTAGAAACATCTAAAAAGATAAAAGAAATAATCTTTTGTTATTGGTGCCACTCTCAAGACTTGTGCTGAGTGTTGAGAAGATAGAATAAATAAGATAATGGTTTAAACCATTACAAATTCGAATTATTTTCTAGAATGCATAATTATCCCTACTTATAAGATACATGCATATATTAGACTGCAGATATTAATAATGGGTCACACTGAAGATTTTTACAAGCATAGTAATAAATTACTATTCCACTGGATAGATATAATGAGTCTTCACAATTAGACTCATTCCGTGGAACTCTGCATATTCTAAGCTAGAGGAACATGTTTTGCACTCTAGTACATGAGCAAAACAATTGATACAAATACAATTACTTTTGCATTCTAGATTCTTTACTCTTAACACCTAATACATGTTTTATCTTCTTATTCTTACGTATTTCCTCTCAATTTAAAAAATATTAAAAAAGTTATACTAGTAGTATAAATTAGTTTAAGTAAAGACATTCATTATTACACATATTTACATTCTATTTGTGTGCGAGTGCGATCCAGTACTTCTCACTGTCAGAAGAACACTTTTTTCTCTAAAACCCTAAACCCCCAAAACCTCTCAACACATTCTCTTCGCGCGCAATGCGTAAACCCTAATCGCGATTCCAACCAAAATGGAGAAGAAGAAGAACATGGCGTTGATTTTGCTGATTTTTGCGATTACTGCGTTTGTTGAATGCATTGCTGCTTCTTCACCACCGCATGCTTCTTCTGGTCCTCACATCACTGATGTTAATCTTCTTTTACCACCGAAAATGACTTTTCCTGTTCAATATCGACTTCAAGGAAGTAAATTAGTTTAAGTAAAGACATTCATTATTACACATATTTACATTCTATTTGTGTGCGAGTGCGATCCAGTACTTTTCACTGTCAGAAGAACACTTTTTTCTCTAAAACCCTAAACCCCCAAAACCTCTCAACACATTCTCTTCGCGCACAATGTGTAAACCCTAATCGCGATTCCAACCAAAATGGAGAAGAAGAAGAAGAACAACATGGCGTTGATTTTGCTGATTTTTGCGATTATTGCGTTTGTTGAATGCATTGCTGCTTCTTCACCACCGCATGCTTCTTCTGGTCCTCACGTCACTGATGTTAATCTTCTTTTACCGCCGAAAATGACTTTTCCTGTTCAATATCGACTTCAAGGAAGTGACGGTTGCTTCAAATGGTTCATTTCTATTTCTATTTCAAATTTTTGTTTTCTCGTAATTCACTAAGAATTTGTAGATAGATTCAGTGTTTTTCCGATTTGAATGCAATGAAGTATGAATCACTATGCTCAACACGACACTGACACGTAGACACCTAGAAAATTGAAGTGATTGAGGCTCTATTTGCTAAAACATAATGGATAGCTTATAAGCTAGCTTGGATGTGCTTACAACAGATAAGCTAGCGGATTAAGTGTATAGTGTTTGGTAGATTTGTCTATAATAAATAACATAATATTTTTACTTAATATTTAATTTTCTTAGAATTAGATATAAAGGGTAAAATTGAGAAGAAAATGATAAGCTAAAATGCTACTTGAAGTGGTTTATAAAAAAAACGCTATAAGCTAGTAAAAAAAGTTGCAAGACCGTGAGAATACTGAACAGGTCTATTTTAGTCATGTGAGCTTATAAGCTATAATTTATTTGCTATAGGTTCAAATATTTGTCTTGCCAAACAAAGCCTGAATGTAGGCACATGTGTCATTGTCGAGTTAGACACGAGACACCTTGAATATGAAGTGCCAATGCTATACAGTGCATGAATGATACAGGTCTATCTATAGTTTGCTTTTTTTTATTCACTAGTAAAATGAAAGCATGGGGAAATTTAAATGTGTTTGTGTAAGTGTATTACTAATAATGGTTTCTGAATGAACTTGATTTTGTTGTAACATTTTTCTTAATGACACATAGACATTACTAATTTGAGAAAATTGAAGTGATTGAAAGTTGGCACATGTGATTGTCGTGTCGGACACCAAACACCTTCAATTAAGTGTTAGTGCTACATAGTGCATGAATGATATAAGTCTATCTATATAGTTACTTTTTTTTTTCACTTAGTAAAATGAAAGCATGAAGACGTTAAAATGTGTGTTTGAGTAAGTATATTACTAAAAATGGTTTATGAATGAAGTTCATTTTGTTTTAAATTTTTTATTTGATTAAAATTAAAATTGAGTTTGCAGTTTTTTTATTCCCGCATTAAAACTAGATATAAATTTTTCGACCTAATGCACAAGTATTTTTTATCATTCTTTGGTTATACTGAGATTTAGAGACAAAATCGGTTTTAATCTAAGAAATTAAAATCGTCCTATTACATTAAACAGGGTTTTCTTGAATCAAACTTGATTTTGAAGGTTGCAGATTGCTTTTTTAAGCATGGTAGCTGTACATTGTTTATCATATCATGAGCAATTAATTACTTGAGGATGTTTTCGGTGGTGGGTCCCTTTTGATTTTTGAATTATGAGAGCTGTATAATGTTTATAAATAAAGAACAAAGAGGGATTTGGATATTGAGTTTCTAAGTGGTGCTCATTGATTTGATTTGGCCATGAATTGTAATTCATTGTTATTGAATTCATCTTGATGATTATGCGATTACTTATTTATTCATTCATTTGGTGACATACTGTTAGGTCATGGGATCATCATGATATTCTGTCTGTTTTGCCTGAGTATAATTCAAGCAACAAGTGCTCAACTAGTACGAGGCTGCGATCGATTGCCCCTTACGGTGGTCGGAAGGAGACTACTGTTTATGCTACGGATGTAAAAACTGGAATTGTGATTCGTTGCAAGGTCTTCATTGACAACATATCCAGAATCCAGATATTTCATAATTCTATTAAGCTTGATTTAGATGGGCTTGCTACGTTGCACGTCCGTGCCTTCGACAATGAAGGTATTCTTCAATTGCATATATTGGGAGTTTTGTACATAATATTGTGGCTCTTAAGTCATTCTATTCAAGTTTGACATGGTTGGTTTTAATATTCTGTTGTATTAACCGTGCAAAATTCTATTGCAAATATACTCTTTTTGTCATATTTTCTCTTGAAACCGTTCACATGACGGGATAAGGTGTGAGAAAACTTGCATCTTTAATAAACAAAAGACAACATCACTTTATAGGACCGGCATGAGAAATGGTGTGGGGCTTGTTTTACTCTGTCTTTCAAGTTTACCAGACATAACTTGGGAAATCAACTATTCATCATTTATTTATGTCTACTTCACTCGTCTATAAGACATGATTGCTTATCGCTTAACATTTTTTTTACTAATTTTATGTTTATCTTATTTTCCTCACCGAGTCTATAGGTCAGACAGGAAATATTTATTAAATTTCTCTGTTGTGCTGCAGGAAATGTGTTTTCCTCATTAGCTGGCTTACAGTTTATGTGGAGCCTTATGCCTGAAGCCAATGGAATGCCCTATCGGCTTGTTAATGTTCCTATTAAGGATTTTCCCCTCAGTGACTGTGGGGGACTCTGTGGTGACTTAGACATACAAATAAAACTTGAAGATGATGTAAGTCTGTTACTGTCTGATTTGAATGTGTTAGATCACTGTTTTTATAACTAATAGTACATATTCAATATTATATCCAACCTTTTTTCATGGTCCTGTTTTGCAGGGTGTATTTTCTGATCTTTTTGTAGTAAAGGGAATTGAGATTGGCCATGAGATTGTGTCAGTGCATTTGCTTGAGCCACAGTTACAAAATATGGCTGATGAGCTTCTTCTCACTGTTGCTGACGCTATGTCGCTATCCTCCCTCACCAGTTTTTGTCCTTGTTGGTGCAGCCGTTCCCTACACCCTTAAAGTCATCCGTGGAAATATTCCTCAAGGTTTTCTCCAGTTGTTTAGTTTTCATTTGAATATTTCTGGTAGTCTTTTAAAGTTGTAAATCTTTCATTTTTGTGCTTATGTGAATATGCTGTCGAAATAGGTATACAACTGTCATTCTCCAGTTGTAAATCTTTCTTCGAGTTATTCTCCAGTTGTTTAGTTTTCTGGATTTTATGAGAATTCTTGACCTTTTGACACGTGCTCTTTTAATGGATTCTTCTAATTTGCAACCCTTTTTCTTAAAATTGTGCTCGAACATCTATTCTAGTCTAAGTATCTGTCTAAGGTTATGATTTGTTTGGATTACATTTGACAATACCACTACTAGTACCTAGTCAGAAAAGACTTTGGTTGTTGTTGTAGACTTGTGGTTACTTGGATTTCATTTCACTTACAACAACACTGCCTGGTACTTTTGCTTATGTGGATGTTTCATGCGCAGGTTCCTTTTTCTACAGATGCGATGCCTTCAATTCTTTGATAAAGTGGAAAGCTGGAAGTGAGTCTTTTGTAATTGTCGATGCATCTCAGGAGTCGTCATACTTGGAAACAGTGCCAAGTAGTCAGCTCCATCCATCAGATGTTGGCTTCCCCTGTTCTTGGACTTACTTATATGATTTGCATGTATGTTCATTCATGTCTTATTTGTTTAATGTTTTATCATTTCCTATACCTACAGTCTCTATATCTTGATATTTCAAATGTTGTCGCAGCTGTGGAGAAGTCTTTTCCTACTTCTTTGGTATCACCAGATAAGAACACGAAAGATTGCAATAAGGCATTCCTTGAAGATGAACGGGATATGTCAATTAAGACGGGTGAGGTCAATGTTGTTCTTGATAGTGGCAGGAATAGACGTAGCGCCCGGATGCGTAATGTTAAACTCTACCAGAAGAAGCAGCCTTCTACTGGAGATCCTGCAACACATCCAGATAAAGACCATATCTCTGCCTCAGCAGCCTTGGAAATGAGTGATGGAGGACAGGAAAGTCTATTGACACCCATTCAGTCACAAAAGGGAAGAGTAAACACATTGTCTGTGCAGGTCAATGTGCAAGTGACGTTTACCACTGCCAGTTCGTCCTACAACACCTATTTTCTTCCTTCCAGGAAATGTGCAAGTGATGTTTTTCAACACAGATGGTAGATGTTCAGCATATCGTGTATCTGTAACATTTTTTTTTTTTTTTGTATAGAGGAAGACGTGTTGGGAAAAAAATTGACATAAAAACTTGATTCATTCCATATTGTGTCCTTAATTTAGGTTATACCGGCCGAACTCTAAATTACTAACTAATGTTTTTTCCTTTGAAACATGAAATAGGTGGATTAACAGAAACAAAAAAATGAGGCACCATTTCATCATTCCAAATCGACTTCCATGACTGCAAAAACCCGTAGCTTGGCTTGATTTGAGAAACAAAATAAGTTTGTGCCATGTGGTATCTTCAAAAAAAATAATTACATATGAAGGGAGAAAATCCATCAAAGCCTATTTACTTAAAACAAAAAAAAAAAATAACAGCAATCCCGACGCACCAAAGTTATTTTTCACAATAAAATAGGCTGTGGGAATTGTAGCAACATCCCGACGCAATTAAAACAACAGCAATCTCTAGTTTCAAATTTCAAAAGTGGGAGAAGAGTCTATTCACTTTACAGTAATTAGTTGTGGAGATTGGAGACAATTGCATGACAAATAATTTGTATCACGTGAGTTCTTGGCTGACCAACCGATTCAATTATTGAATAATTTGTCAAAGTTCTTTTTATGACACGTATATATATCATAGACCTTTGGTAAGATAATTACAAGCATCTTTTGTCATAATATTGAAACATTGAAAATGGTGTATCATGTATGGTTATATTGAAGCAATGATGGCACTTTGACATCACAGAATGCAGGCCACCACATGATATTGAAGCTTTTGCACGAAAGAAAACCAGCATGAGTTAACTCACGTTGGGATTCAAAGTGATTTTTCAGCAACGTGACTTAAGTCACGCAGCGTGAGTTAACTCACGTTTACATTTTTTAAATTAACACTAGCGTGAGTTAAGTCACGCAGCGTGACTTAACTCAGTTGAAGTTTACACTAACGTTACTTAAGTCACGTAAGGGCATTTTGGTCATTTCACTTGGGAATGAGCAAATCCGTTTGGATAAAGAGCAGGATTCCTTCCTTATTACCATATTATCTCGCACACTCCAACTACCAAACTATTCTTATAACCCCAACTTTTTTAGAGAAAATTCACCATAGTTCGTCAAAACCAAAATCATAATATATGCTGAAATAAGAATAGTGGATTTTCACCTTAACAAAAGCATCGCCAATCGTATTAATTTATCTTGTGATAAATTCGACATGAGAAATTCCAGATTGTAATCAATGTGTATACAAATGTGACAAGCAAAACAGATGGGTATCGTCTCTGCTAAAAGGAAAAATACGAATTACCAAAATCTTAGATAAGGAATTAGTATCAAAGCCGATGTTGTGATGTCAATTACCAAATATTAACGTTAGATATGATGTATTCATTTTGATAAGGAATTAGTATCAAAGCATATGTCACCTTGAACTGTTTTCATCTATGCATTAAACACCATGTGACTGAAGTAAAAACGACAAAGTAGATGGGGATCTTGATTCTTAATTGCTTTCGAATAATATATGTTCTTCTTTTAATGTGGTCCTATCTTCGATAACTGATACCCAACTTTCTGCAACTCTGGTAACTCTTCCGTCTGAAAGCTCAACTAAAGTAAAGGCTCTTGCTGTACCTTTTGCCTCTAGTGAGGAAAGAGGACTTTCAACCTTTAAGCTTCTCTTGTCCTCGTCGCTCAAACTTTTGACCCTAGGAACAATGGCCCCATTCAAGTATATGACGTTGTCGTCCCCAACGACAATCATTTTCCTAAAACCCTTGCCATGTGCGAGCTCTTTGTGCATGTGGCCGAACACAACCAGAGGAATAGATACCTGATTATTCTCTTTTAGCAAGGATATTGCGTATGCTAGATCTGTTATGCAAACATAATAAACTAGGTTAAATCAGTTTCCCATTTTTGCAACGTTGACATCATCTCAACCACACTTGCATCTTATGGTACATGTCCACCAAAACAGAAAATGGCCAGGCAAATCACTACTATAAACATACGAAAATAACGTACACAGCCATTTGAAATGAAGAAAACAAATATTTTTAATTTGGAGTGGGGGAAATCAGGACTTGACAGTTGTAATGATTTCCAGTAACCAAAAACACAAGATTTTATTTTTAATAACAATCCAAGCTCTGGTGTATACATTAATTATTACCTGGATCACCATGATCACCATCACCATCCAATTCCCAATCTTTTCCACATATATCATTCGAACCAGAACCAAGGCCTGCACGAAGAAAATTCAGGAATTATTTTGGTATTTGACGTAACATGCCAGCATTGTTAAAAAGAGATTCTGTGTTGCACCTGTGGGTCCATTATGTGCAAGTAATATCAGAAAATGATCCTCTGGTGTACCCATAGCAGCTTTCTGGATTCTCTTCGCACTCTCCTCCATGTCTTTAACTCCATATCTAAGAAAAAGTTCAAATTTAAAATATCAATTATGAGCTACAATGGCAACTTCAGTAGTGGTAAAATACCACATAACATTATCTTCCTGTGAAGTAAAAAAGGCCATCCAACTTCACTTTTACTGTTGCAGTGTTGCTTATGCCTTATGAAAATAATGGATATTACAATCAAGTAACTCTAGGTGGCTGCTAGTGCTAGATATTGAAAATACATCAGAAACATAAATAGATGGCATTATGGGTCCATCCATTTAAGATAAAGTATAATTTTAGATTTTGTAAAAATTGATTACTTTCTTGAGATTTTCATGTAAAGTACAATCTAATTGTTGTTAGTATACAATTATAAAAATCACTTTTTTAGCATTTTCTTATCTATTTCACTCATTATATCTAAGAAGATACTCGAATTTACTTTTCATTACAATCAGATTTCTGATTATTTTTCAAAAGCAAAAACAGTTCAAAAATCCTTAAAAGTGGTTACGTTCCTCAAAAACTATTTTGAAGCAAACTGGCTTTGATGGAAAAATTGTGCAAGACTCTTTCCAAGTGACCACATAATTGGAGCAAACAAGTAAACTCAAATCTCTTGTTGGGATCAGAAGCAAAGGTTTGAATCTTAAAATATTGAGTTGACATTGGATCTCTTAGAGAGACAAATTGCTTTTATATAATACACACCTTGCAGACAACAGCTTTTTTCGAAATAATGGTTTACCCCCACAAGAAAATGGCCGTCCACCAACAACGCTTACTTTTATTAGAGGTAAATCTAAACGTTGATAAGCCACGTGCTCCTTGCCAAGGCTGAGATTCACAGTAATATATACATTTATATCAATAAATTTTCCAACTAATTCTATAAAAACAAAACATTACAAGTGAACTTTTCAGTAAATCTAGAAAGGTGCCTTTTAAGCAATCTGCTTTCTTTCTCATGTATTGATAACTTCTCTATACTTAGAAATTTTGTTCCACAGTTAAAAAGAAGCATAGAGATCTTAGAATCTCTTTTCATACCCTCAATGGGAAGGGATTTAGAATATCTGGCCCATTTTCTTTTAATGAAAGTATGAACTAATTACTTTACCCACATATTATATATGCACATCAGCAATTGATTGTGATAACATATAAGCTTTCATCAAGAGTGTACTCATCATGGAACAACAATAAAACTTCCAAGCTAGGTGGGGCATCAGGATTGTAATCATAAGGTACAAAATTAATTCTTTAAAACTTACCATTCTAGCTGAAGCTGTACTCTATCCTTCTCACTGACATTTAAATCAAAATGTTAGTATAAAATTGGACTACAAATCACCGCATGCAACTGAAATACAAACTGCAAATGAAATACGTAATTAACATATGGACAAAACTTGAATCCAAATTTTTTGGATCTATGGGATTGTCTGTCTCTGTGAATGTGTGCGCATATGGGTGCTTTTCGTTTAGGGAGAGGGGGAAATGTAGGTGCGTAAAAATGACTGCTTGTTCACATTGTAAATCCATTTTTATTGTATCCCATCAATTGTTTTAAAATGAAATTATCTAAAGTCTTGCGGATGAAGCCTACCACCACGTCAATTTAACCACACAGAAGAGAAATGATTCGAAGACAAACATGTAAAATTCACCTGTCAGAAAACCGCTTAGTAAACCAGGAATCATGGTTTCCTAATATAACTGCTTTAGCAAATTCAATATTTGCAACACTCTGAACCACGTCAAGATTTTCCTCGCCAAAATCACCTAACAAAATTCAATTTGGTATAGTTGAAAAAGGATGTAAACATTAAGAGAAGTATGAATCATATGATTAAAAATCATAATAAATCATTGATAGATATAAGAAACAGTATATGATGAAATAGTGAACAGTTATGAGTAATTTAGATGTGCAAAAGAACAATGCCATGGAATTCAACACAAAATTTCAAAGGTATGCACCGCTATTTCCTCGCCAACTAAAATAGGCCACAAAGAACCAGCAACACAAAATGAATTTAAGAAATATCAACATAGTGTGATAGGTTGAGCAGCAGTAACAGTGAAACTTGCCTGTAAAGAGCACCAAGTCTGGCTGCAGTGCAATATAGGTCGATATTAGATTGATTGATCAGATATACATATGTATGCTTGTTATTAGGTTCATATAAATTAAAATAAAGGAAACTAACTGTAAAATGTAAACCACTTAATTAATTCAATTTGCGCAGTCACTAAGACATAAACAAGACAATCCCTTTCTTTATAGGTATCCTGACAGCATATGACTTTTGGAAATTGAAAATTAAGAGCATACGTAAAATTAAGCGACAAAATTTATAGGTTTCCTGATGGCATATCTAGTATGGAATGTGCCATATGAGAGAACAAGAACTTCTTATTTTTTTTATTATTATAACATTTCATAACTACTACTAGAAAATTACATAGTAATTGAAAGCAAGCAGGCAACAAGTTGCGCCGCTAACCCTTTCTGGATGAGAAAATCAATCCTCTTCAAAACAAAATCCATATGGACCTTGGAGACACAACATTTTTATGCATACTATGGTGCTGGGAAGCCAAAAATGTCAAACGCAAATGGTGTAAAAGCATGTTGATTGTCAAAATACGCTTTCTCATGTTTGGCCACTTTGTTTGAAGCGGCTACACATGTATGTTTCCCCCTACCCACCCGTACATTACATACTTATTACATTAAACCTTAATCGCACCACAATGAATAACACGAAAGTGTAAAGAAGAAGACAAAAAAATGGTACTATTGTATATTACATACCTATTCTTTTGAAACACTGACTCAAGAGAATATTTTTGTATATGCAACAGCATAATCTTCTCTACATTTTCATTCTACTTGTTAATGTGACATCCAATCAAAAGGAAGGAAAAAAAATCAAAATTTGAATTTTGAATTCCCTTAATTTTAAGGCTTCAGTAATTTACAATCTCAATTAGTTCCCAATGAAGAGCATAACATAGCTTTTGGATCAATCTTACATAACTTTATTTTCCAACCTTTCTATGTCAAGGATGCGATTGAGTTAACAGCTTAAGTAAGTGCTTATGAAATGAAAAAAGTTACCTGGAGGAATTGAAGTGCCTTGGAATCTTGTTGAAAGTTCCAGCAGTCATGCTTAAAAAGATTAGGAAGGTTTGAATGAATTATATTAATAACTGAAGATTATCGAAATTAATGTAAAGAGAATTAGTTTAGTTTACCACATCACCGACAACCACAATTCGAACAGAAGAAGAAGACGTGGCGGCCATTGGAATCGAGCAACAAAGCTTGCGCTTCCAACTCTTACAACGGTTTAACCAAAATACAGTAGGCGCGTGATAACACGTGCTCAACATATAATAACCGCGACGTTCAGAATTGGAACTGCCAACTAGAGTGGAGCACTCCATCTTCAAATAAGTTGATGATTATTTATCTTTAGTTACTATATTTTATTAAATAAATTAATAGTTTTCCTTCTATTTTTAGAAGGCTAAATTGCATTTTTGTTCTATTAGTATCGTTTTGCTTCCTTAATTAAAATTCGATTTATTTTAGTTTCTTAACTTTTCTCCTTTACACATTTTGATCCTTTCCGTTAGTTTTAATTCAAAAACGTTAGGTTTTCTTTTGAAATTTTTCTGGGATTTTTGTTGTTGAAGGTTGATGGAGATGATATGAAGATGAAAAGGAGGAGAAGAAAATCGAATGTTTTTGAATTAAAACTAACAGAAATGACCGAAATGTGTAACTGAGAGAAGTTAAGGGACCAAAATAAATCGAATTTTAATTAAGGGACCAAAACGATACTACCTAAATAGTTAAGGATGAAAAGTGCAATTAGCCTTTTTAAAATTAATTTTTTGCTTTTTGTTTAATTTTCAATTGTACAGTCAAATCAAGGGAATAAGTTCTCCTCAAACACAATTTAGTTGATACAAACAATGCATCGTGTATGTAGGATTGAAGTTAACTTCAGACACTCCATAAATCTACCATAAAAAATGAATTTTTAACTATTAGAATACTTTAAAAAAAAAAAGTTTGAACCTTGAACACTCCATTTATCCATCTTAAAAACTGATTTTTTAAAGCTTTTTTATTTTTAATAGTTTCATGTAATATTCTGCCCTTATAATTCAGTGACTTCTGAATGCACAACATTATGGTCTTAGCGGCTATATATAGTGTTGTAATCTAAGTTTTTCAATAAAGCTAAGTTTCTTTATTTATAAAAGTTTCTTTATTTATAAATGTATCCATTATAATTTGTTTTTTATGGGAAGTTATAACTTGTGTGTTTTAGTACGATTTCATTGCAAAACCTTTTATTTTAAGAAGAATTTATTGCAAA
This sequence comes from Medicago lupulina, assembly GCA_958299785.1. Taxonomy (NCBI): domain Eukaryota; kingdom Viridiplantae; phylum Streptophyta; class Magnoliopsida; order Fabales; family Fabaceae; genus Medicago; species Medicago lupulina. The sequence goes on along the minus strand of OY283143.1, from coordinate 1,510,909 downwards.
ACCTTTCGGTATATAATAACCGATGGTTAATCCCCGTGAGTTTAACTCAGTTGGTAGGGATATTACATATTATAAGTAGGGGTTGGAGTTCGAACCCTGAACACTCCACTTCTCCATAATTAAATTGTGTAAGCTCTAACCAATAAGCTACTTAAAAAAAAAAAAAAACCGATGGCTAACAATTTCTTACTGGCACAACCAGAAAATATATATTGACATTTACTATAAATATCTATAACAACACCCAGTTAACACGAGGCATGGGAGGGAGTTGAACAATATTAGAGACAATACAAAACAAAACCACAAACTAATAACTGATTACAACTCTAATTCTTGTTGCACATTGTTTTTACACCATGAAGATGTTGTCTAATGTTGCATAAAAACTTATTAATGGTGAAAAATACCAATTAATGAATACCCTCAATTCTTGTAACCAAAAAAGAATACCCTCAATTCTAATTAACATCAACAATGGATGTTGTCAATGGAGGTGTTAAACTTTGCTTCATTCTCACAATTTTTATGTTTGCATTTGTTCCTTTTACTCAAGCTTCAAATTCTTTTTGGTACGAATTGATTCATCCGAGATTAACGGTGAAAATAACATCCAAAATTCCAGGCGGGAACGTTCGAGTTAAATGCATATCGAGCGAGGATGATATTAAAGAGGGATATTTGAATTCCTCTAGCATGAAGCCATTTACATTTGACGTTGAACTCAAATTTCTCACCACAATAAGATACAATTGTTTATTGACACAACAAGATAAAGAAATTGGACAATTTTTGGGATTTCGAAGTGGTTCTTATTGTGCTAAAGGTTGTATATGGGAACTTTATCCAAACTATGCTTTGCGTATATCTTCCAGAAATGGTTATGTAAATCAAACTTATAAGGCAATAGGAAGCCCTGATGATCATGATTATGACTTTTCATAGTTATAATCGACATGACTTGTGTTGTTATTTTATTTCAAATACATGATTTGTGTTGTTATTTTATCATGCTTTTACTTTTAGTTTAGAAATATTTATAGATTTTGATTCTTTTGTTTATAGAACACGTTTTTTTAGATTGGATATATTTTTGAGTTTTCAAACCATCACCTTTATTGTTAGATCTTAACCATTACAAAATATTTTTCGATAAATTACCATAATAAAAGTATTCTCCTTCATATTCTTTACAAAATCCAAAAAAAATGTTTCGATGACCTTGCTATTGCGATCACTACACCGGAAAGCATCACCACCATGTTGGATAATGCAATAGAGAATCTTGACTCAGAAAGAAGAATCCTCACAACTCTATCATTAGCCATAGTTGAAACCCTCATAATCTTCTTAGAACCTTGTTATGATAATTGAAGAGTGTAAAGGATGTTTATAGCTTAATCTTTAGAACCTTTTTTGTTACTATTGATGCCAAGAACTCAGCACTCGACCTCACGCTTTCTTTTCCACTGCCACCACTAAACTATTAACTCACATGAGAAAAAAAGGCAAAACCCACATGCATATATCAGTGATAATAAAAAGGCTTATTTAATCTAATGGTCCCTAAATAATTTCAAGTTTTTATTTTGATTCTAAAATTAATAAAACGTACGTTTTAGTCTCTCAATTTGTTTTGTTTGTCAAATAAATCATTGGTTAGTTAATAAGTTTAACCTCAAATGTCTATGATGAACCAACCTTAAGAAGGATCCACCATATATTTCCTTAACTTTTAAAATTTTAACCTTTTGATTTTTTTAAATTATAAAGGACTACTTTACCTTAAAATAATTCAACAATAACAACCATTAGATTAAAAAAGGCTACCATTGAATTAAAAATACAAAGTCCACACACACAGAGCTCCTCCTTCTTCTTCTCACGCGTTCTTCTTCTCTCTTAAAACCAACCACCACCGCCGACCCTTCTCGGCGTCGTTCTGTCCACCATGTGCACCGATCGGAAAAAGTAAAACCATTTTATTTATCCTCTCGACGAGGGCTTTCTATCGGTCCAACTAATTTCACGAAAGGAACAACTTTTTCGTCGACCCTTTTCTTCCTCCGCTGCGGGAAGGGGCTTTTCCGGCCACCATACACATGGCTTTTGCGAATTCCACTTCTTTCTCTCTTAACCGGTGCGCCACCGCTTCCTCCACCGCACTTAGTAGCTTCCGGTAATGTTTCGGCCTCTTCTCCGCCAATGTCTGATGTAGATTCTCTCCCTGAAATACCCATCACAAATTCACATTCAAAATCATTCATTTCTGTCCATTTTCGAATAAATCGAAAATTTTGAAAATTGGTTCGAATTTTTGTTTACCTGGGTTTTAAGATATTGGTCTAATTCATTGTGTTGTTGTTTGATTTGAAAAACAAGTCCTGGTGGTAATATAGATGAGAAAGTTGAAGAGTGGCAACCTTGTTGTTGTGGAGATTGTTGGTGCTGATGAAGTTGTAATTGTAATCTTTGTTGTTGTTGTTTTTGATGATGGAATGATGAAAAGTCCAGTACACCATTTTGTTGCTGTTTATGAATGCTGCTTAAAATGATATATGAATATGAGGAAGATGAGTGAGGTAGAAGATGATGAATGGGGGAAATAATTAGGTCTTATTGACTCACCGTAAGATAAAATATCCATGCGTAATCTAATGATCATTTTAAAAAAAAAAATAGATCAAACGGTTTAAATTAAAAAATTTAATAAGGTCTATCGTAGACCACTCTTAAGATTGGTCTACCGTAGACATTTGTGGTTAAACTTAACCCCTAGAAAAAATGAGGGACTTAAACATATGTTTTATTAATGTTGGACCAAAATGAAAATTTGAAATTATTTAGGGGACCGTTGAATCAAATAAACCTAATAAAAATAAGAAAAAACTTAGGGATTTACTTATGGAAATGACCATGAAATTCACTACGAGAGGAGTTTAGTTGTGGTGGCCGAAAAAAGCACTTATGAAAATGACTCATTTTTTAAGTTAACTCATTTTAAAATGACTAAAATATGTTTTTGGTCCCTGTAAATATAGCGAATTTGGGTTTTGGTCCCTAGTAATTTTATTTTTTTTAAATCCATCCCTGCAAATTTTTTTGTTTTTTAAAATAGTCCTTGGCCCCACTTTACTGATGATTTGGCCCATTTTTGCATATGTGGCAGGTGCTGGCTGTATTATCATGTACATGTGGCACACAAGTGACATTTTACATTATTTTAAATATTTAAAAACGTTTTAATTCATAGAAAATTAGTTTTTAAACATTTAAATTTTAATTGAAATAAATAACCAGAAAATGAACATGTCTCAGATTCCGTTTTCAATTCTTCTTCTTCTTCATCAACTACCCTTCATCTTTTTCTTCCTCTTTCTTCATCCAAACTAATGAAACGTGTTGAGCTACAAACAACACACCTACAAGATTCTCTCCGATTCAAATGAACGTGTTTGGTATAATTCCCACCGATCCCAAATCCTTATCTCAGATCTGGTGGTTGAATTTGAAGGTGGAGGTTGCTGACAGATGCGGCGAATGATGGTGACGACGACATGTGATGGAAGAGAGTCACGTGAGAAGGAGAGTGAGAACAGCCACGTTGTGGCGTCGGTGATGGCAGATTTGGTGGTTGGTGAACAGGACGCCAGCGGTGATGACGGTGGTGCACATGGTAGCGCGACGAGGTCGATGGCGGAGAAGTGTTTAAGTTGCGGTGACTTGATAGCTGGGTTTGTGACATTTGTTGTTCTCTTTCACTATTTTTAATTTTCCGAAAGAAGTGATTTCTTCCCCTTGAATTTGTTTTACGACACTGTTTTTTGGTTATGTTATGGGGGTTTGTGTTCTTCGGCCCTTCAGTTGTTGATGCAGGTTTTTGTAATGTGGTTCGGGTATTAGGAAGGGATTGTGTATAGCTTCATTTTTTTGGTGTTTTGTCTTTGTTTGGGAGATGAATCTGTGTTTCGAGATGAACTTAAGGATGAACTTGGCTTTGAATTTATGGGTAGTGGATAAATTCATGAATTTTCTCCCTTTTTGGAGTTAAGATCCTCTTCATTTAATTTTTTTTTTCATTTCTACAATTTGGAGAGATATAGACACATAAATTTTTGAAAATAATTAATGTTGGTAAGTCTCATTTAATGATATGACTCACCACTCATTTTATGTGTCTATATCTCTCCAAATGATATAAATAGAGAAAAATTTAAATGGAGAAGATCTTAACTCCCTTTTTTGCAGTTTTTTTAATTAATTAAAATTAATTATTTTTTTTAATTCCAAAAATATATTATTTGATTTTTTAAAGTATGATAAATGACATAATTACCAACTGGATGACACATGGCCAACTTTACACAGTAAGCATCTACCACATATGCGAAAATACATCAAATCATCAGTAAAGTTGGGCCAAGGACTATTTTATAAAACAAAAAAATTTGCAAAGATAGATTTCAATTTTTTTTTACGAGAGACCAAAAATTAAACTCGTTATATTTGCAGGGACCAAAAACATATTTTAGCCTTTTAGAATTTGGCTTTGATAGAAAAATAGATGAGATCAAGATGATGATGAATATGTAGTTATTTTTATTAAAAGTTACACAAAGAATAAATGAGATCTAGAAGATGATGAATATGTAGTTATTTTTTTTATTAAAAGTTGCAAGAAGAAGGTTGAATGTCGCTGGAAATTGACTGATGATGGGGTTGCACAAGTGAGAAGAAGAAACAACAAAATGAGATGATGAAGGAGGAGGTAGAGAGACAAGTGAGAGAACCGTGCCTATCATATTTTTTTTGCAATTTATTTTGACACTCCCGTCCTTTAAAGATGTATGAATTATACTTATTTTCCCTATTATGTTAAAATATACACTCTTTCTTATTCCTAAGAGAATTTGAATTACCTTAAAAAAAAAAGTTTGAATTATGTTCCCCTCCCCTCTTATGTTAAAATATACACTTTACTCTCTCAATAATTTTATTTATTTCTAATAGTCTATTAAAAAAAATCTAACGCACTTAAAAAAAATAAATATCACGGGTCTATTTTAATATAATCAAAATTTGAATACATATTTTTCGTTATTTTTTTTCTTCACAGTTTCATTAACATATAGTTATAAACCCTATTATAAAATAGGAAATAACCCAAAATAAAATTAAAATATGCAAAAAATTACTAAAGAAAATAAAGTATGATTATTTAAAAGTTAATTTTATACTCTAAATTATAAAATTAATAGCAAAATATTTAAATCTAATTATCATTGATATTTAAATTATAAAGAAATGAATTTATTTTTCTTAAATGGTGTTCAAAATTAGCATATATCATAAAAATATTTATTTATGTTAAAATTGATTAAATTGTAACGCATATTTAATTATTAAAGGAGAATGTGGTAATTCAAGCATCTTATAGGGGAGGGAAATATAAATTTTACTTTTCAAGGGAGGGAAGTGTATATTTTAATATAAGAGGAGAGAGTATTGTAATTCAAGTTTCTCTTAGAGGAGAGAAGTGTAATTCAAGCTTCTTTTAAGAAAGGAGAGTGTAATTTACTCTTTTATTTTCATTTTTTTTAATTCAGTAAACAATACGATTACACACGTGACATGCCACACAAACATTAATTCAATCAAAATTATAAAAAAGGATCACAATTGCAAACGGACTAATTCAAGAGGGCTAAATACTTGTCATTTTTTTAAATAAAGGGCTAGAATCGTAACATTTGAAAAATTAAGAGGTAAAAAATATACTTAAGTCTAAAAACTTTCAAAATTGAATTTAATCTGGAAGATTATAAATAACCAATAGGTACAAAAAAAAAATTGATGTATAATTTTTTTTGACTAAAAAGTTGATGCATATTATACAAATTTTAAATTAAATCCATCAACTCTTTTTTTGAGCAAAAATCCATCAACTCTTGATATTCAATTTTTTCTCATATACAAAATCAAAGTGAATGTTTTTTCCTTTCGAAAAAGAATATAACATCAAAGTGTTTGTAGGTAATATATAAAGGATTTTGTTAACGAGTGTCTTAAAAACACTCTTTTAAGATTTTTTAATTAAGAAATTATTTTTTAAAAAAGGTTAACCCTTCAATTTTCGATACATTAAATACATAATTTTTCATAAAAATTTATTATTTAAAGTCTTTAAAAGATATCATTAAGAAACTCGTTAACATATCTCATATATAAAATCAAAGAACTTGTAAAAGAAAAATATATAAAATCAAAGTGAATATATATCGAGTATATATCTGTTTATCGAGCGTATAAATCAAGCAACAAATCTTTGGTTCCTTCATGTTTGCGAGGTTTTGAAAAACCTCACACGATAGTTGCCATGGCAGATACCTCAGCGCAAATTCAACAACAACAACCAAGTCGATCAAGGGACCTTGACAAACTTCTTCTCCGACCCGGCAATCTTGTGGGTCCCAGGTTCGAACCTGGCGCAGAGGTACTCTTTCTTCATTCTTCTTCAATTCTCTTTACTCGTAGGGTTTTTTGTGTTTCATCATCGATTTTGTTGTGTATGTTGTTGTAGTTAAGAGACGATCTTCAAGAATTCGCAAAAGTATTGGTGGTTGGTGCTGGTGGGTTAGGTTGTGAATTGTTGAAAGATTTAGCTTTATCTGGTTTTCGTAACCTTGAGGTTATTGATATGGATCGTATTGAAGTTACTAATCTCAATCGCCAATTTTTGTTTAGGTAAATTATAGTTAAAATTATACCCTTTTGCTTAAATTTCAATTTTTTGTTGTTTTTGTGATATGGGTATTTTTTTATTTGTGTAATTTGTTTGATTGTTTGTAGACTTGAGGATGTTGGGAAACCTAAAGCTGAGGTAGCTGCTAAGCGTGTAATGGAAAGAATTAGTGGTGTGAATATTGTGCCACATTTTTGCAGGATTGAGGATAAGGAGATTGAGTTTTATAATGATTTTAGTATTATTGCACTTGGTCTTGATTCCATTGAGGCACGGAGTTACATCAATACTGTTGCTTGTAGTTTTCTAGGTTTGTGTTTGTATCCCTATAGCTTATAGCTTATACTTATTATTTGTCTTTATATGTTCCTTCACTTTTTTTTTTGTTTCGAGGAATGGTGGCTGTGTTTCAAATACTTGAGTTGTTATGACATATTGGTTGTTTTTACATTTTATAAACAGCAATTCACACACATACACGCCATAAAATTGTGTCTGCCCGGTAATTTACATTTGTGAATAAGAACACACAAACACAAATTATAGGCTTAGGTGGTTTGGGCATGTAGAGAGAATAGTCAGGTCACTAGAGGCAGAGGAAGACCTAGAAAAACTCTTAAGAGAAACCATTAAGAAAAATTTAGAGATTAACGAGTTGGAACGAAATATGATTTATGATAGAACATTATGACATAATTTGATCCATGTAGCCGACTCCGCTTAGTGGGATATGGTTTGGTTGTTACTGTTGTTCTGCTCTCGGTAATTTGGCAAACAAACTTTCATTCCATACAATATATTTTGTGGATGTGATGCTCTTATCATATCGGACTTAATTATGTTATTTTTCATGTCCACACTCTCGTATGGTTTGCTTCAGTGCAGGCTGCCTAAGCTAATTTTAGTTTCTTTTATTTTGACTGATAAACATAGAGTATGATTCTGATGACAATCCACGAGAGGAAACGATCAAACCTATGGTGGATGGCGGGACTGAAGGTTTCAAGGGCCATGCCAGGGTTATTATGCCAGGGATCACACCGTGCTTTGAGTGTACCATATGGCTTTTTCCACCTCAAGTGAAGTTTCCTTTATGTACCCTGGCAGAAACCCCTAGAACTGCTGCCCACTGTATTGAATATGCTCACTTGATTAAATGGGATGAGGTATATATATCATTGTTCATCTTTTCTATTATTTTGTAACGATCCATTCCTTTTAAACCAAGTTTGATGTATAGGTTCATCGTGGAGTGCCTTTTGACCCTGATAACCCCGAGAATATGAAATGGGTTTATGATGAGGTAATTTCTATTTCTTAGAGTATTACTCTTAAGTATACGTTTTAAGCCCATCAATCAGTTACAACTTTCACTATTTACGTTTTATAGGCTGTCAAGAGGGCCGAGCTTTTTGGCATTCCTGGAGTTACTTATTCTTTTACCCAGGTATCTGGGATGCTAGTTCTCCCTGGTTTTTTTTGTTTGTTTGATGTATAATGATGAATTCCCAAAAGTTGTTCAATGTTTGTGCCCCTTGTTGTTTTCCCTTGATAATCAATTGCATAATTTGCATTTTCATCGTTCGCTAAGCAATTAATTGTTTTAATAGGGTGTTGTGAAGAACATCATACCAGCTATAGCTTCAACAAATGCAATTATATCAGCTGCATGTGCGCTGGAAACATTGAAGATTGCAACAGAGTGCAGCAAAACTTTGTCAAACTATTTGACGTTTGTTCTTTATCTTTTTTATTGCTTTTTTACTTGGCTATTGCTCTACATACATATTATTAATTTGTTCACACCTCATGTAGGTATAATGGTTCAGAAGGCCTCCACACTAAAGTCACAGAATTCGAGAGGGACAAAGACTGCCTTGTGTGTGGTCCTGGTATACGTATTGAACTGGACCCTTCAATCACATTGCAAAAGGTAAATTTTCAATCAGTGCTCAAGTTTTTTTTTTTTTTTTAAAGTAGGAATGTATCAGATGTCAATTCCTTGTCTTTAGGAGGTTCAAATGTTCCTGGTATAGAATATTGAAATCATATTTTAAATTGTTTGGTTGCTAGCTAGCTATTTATTTATAACTGAAAGCCTTACTGACCTTAAAAATGACCATGAATGCCTATTTACATTTGGCAATTTTTGGCTCTTGCTTGTCTTTATTTCCTAATGTTGTCTGCAGCCGTTGTATTGCATTTAAAAATGGTTTTTAAACTTAATGTCTTCGGCCTTTTGTCCTTGGGTAGATTTCAAAAACAATATTCGGCAGACGTAGAGCTTCTCTGTGTCAAATCTTGAAAGTTTCATTGAGTTTATTCTCAACCCCTTTCCTTTTCCTTATTTTTCTAATGGTTGTACAAGGAATGAATAGAATGCTGAACAGGTAGTTGTTGGGACGTATGTTCAGGAAGTTAGAGTCAGATAGGATTAGTTGTGCTTAGATAGTTAGAGTCTTAGGCTGTGTTGTAGGTAAATAATAGGAAAAGTATGAGTATGGTTACAATGTCTTTTATCAACGTAAAATATATTTTTTGCCAATTTTAATGGCTACAGCTATGTAATTATCCCCAATATATACCCTTTAGCAACAGTAAACAAATGGTTGTGTGCACTCCTTGTATTCCTTAACCTTAAGCTTGGCCCATTACGAGGTGTTTGAAAGAGTTTATCTAGACTTACCTTATGACATAAACAACAAACACTGATATAAGTGCTTGGAATAGATTATGAAAATAGTTTATGATATGCTCGTAAGCTGTCTTTATTCTTTTAACTGATTTTCATAAGCTCCCTATAATAGCTCATAGAAATAATTTATTCATGGCATATGCAGAAAATGTTTTTCCTAACTGATTAACTGGCTTAATAATTCCAAGTTCCAACTATTTAACACCTCTGTTATCCTAACAAGTGGTTGGAGAGTTGAATCTTGGCTACAACAAACTGAAAATGACCAAATTTAAGATGGAAGAGACTGAGAGGGGTGGGGGGTCGTGATGTTTTGGAGGAATGTGGAATCAAACCAATGCTTCGGGGTTAAGCCACAGAGAAGGAGAATATCTATAGGGAATGGAAAACAAGACCCATGACATACATAGAGAAAGACAATATATTTGGGAATATAAGGGAACTAGGCCTGTGCCTTTGGCGGTTGCACATACAGGAGGCGGAACTAACAAGGAATACTGAAATGGCTCAAGAATGAGTAATGGGTAAGGGGTGTGCATTAAATCTGGTTCACATGAACTATAACTTAAAATTCTCTGAACTAATTTAAAAAACTCAAACTATTATTTACAGAAACCAACCCAGTTCACTTGCAAACTCTCTTCTTCAAGAACCTCGTTACATTAGAAATACCGTTCCATCATACTTACCCAGCCATATGCATCCTCTCCAAAATTGGCAAGGGTATCTCGAGTTTCCAACACTTCTCTCAAGTTCGAGACTACCATTCTTTCATTTTTTACTTCCTTTTCTCCAAAGCTCTCCTCTCCCCTCTCTCCCCTCCCCAGCTCCCCTCATAAACTCCCAAACATAGCTTAAGTGACTCAGTTCATTAATTAGTAGTTACAGTGTGTATAAAATAATAGGATGGAAAAAGAGGGAAGTAACAATTTCATTTGAGAGGGAGTATTGGGATCTTTTGGGTTTAGAGGCGTAGACCCTCAAAATTCTGCATGTTTCTGTAATAGGGTGATTTTCCTCCTAATCTTTGGAGCCTCACTCCTGTTAGGAACTTTTGTCAAAAGGGTCCATGCTTATTTCATTGAACATGCATTTCACTGTGAAAGGTTGCCACCTATATAATATTTTGCATCTTGACTCTAAATCGGTGAAATTTTTACTGTGCATGTTGTTGTTGTGTGTATGATATTTATTTATTTATATATTTTTCAACAGGTCCCTTGCTGCTTTTAAGCAGCTCATTTCATTGGTTCATTTTATCATATTCCTTTCTGATGCATGTTTTTTAATCAATTATCAAACTTGTGCAGTTCATGGATCTTCTGGAAGAACATCCTAAGTTGCGATTGTCGAAAGCTAGTGTTACACATCGAGGAAAGAATCTGTATATGCAAGCTCCCCCTGTATTGGAAGAAATGACTCGATCAAACCTGACTCTATCACTTTTTAACCTCATGGGTAAATTGCCCAAGGACATTGTGCATGTGAATGGGATGACAAGCAAGAATGACCAAAAAACCTCATGTTTGAGAAAATTACGCGTTGTTTTCAAGGGAGTTGATGGGGTTACAGATATGGATACTGCTGGAGGAGCATAACCTAGGAAAATGTTCTGTCTTTATAAGCACAGGTTAATGTTAGATATCACAGCTTGTTTCCAATATTAGTGAGGTAAGATTAACAATTTCTACTATGTAAACGTTAGTAACATCGGATGCTGTGAATTTGGTTGTCCCACATGGTGATGATTTTTGATAATTCCATTTTGTAATGTGCATCTAGATTGATGGAAGCACATTAGACCATGGATTGCTGAAATATTTCTCACTACAGGAGTTTCATTTCGCTAGATCAATTTTTTTTTGAAGGAGGATTATTATCAATTTAATTTGTGCTAGAGAAATTAGGATATTTGTAAGCAATGAATGATTATGCAGAACTGTACAGACCGAATAAGTGCATAAATTAGATACGCATATAAACCAATGACACGAGTTATGCAATAAACCAGGATCATTCAAATGCATGATTATGGAATTCTGCCCAAAACCGATGACATGCATCGTTACCTAAGAGTGGCTTCATCACTATCAATCAAAGAATTCGACTTGGTTACAAATAAAGAACCCTTTGTTCTTGCTCATTTCAATGTTCCAAGATAAAAAAAATTCTCCCAAACCATTGATCCCTCATCACTCATCGATAGGAGTTTTAAAACTTCTAAGATGATAAGTAAGTTCATCAAACACATAACCGGTATGTACTCTTAACGGAATAGTGTCCATTCTTGTCAACTTTCCACAATTTATCCTCGGAGACTTGTTGAATCAAATGTGTTCTCCTCATAATCACATGTTATACCTTGATTATACAAATAATTGATGATGTCTTGCTTTCGCTCTTTTGTTGCACTGTCAATGAGTTGATCCATCGTAACATTATATAAGTGGGTTGGTCCTTGAGCGGAAGTTGAGATACTTGAACCTTATGATAACCACGGTTCCTCCACCTCCAAGATAGGAGTATGTTCCCGTAGACCAATACGCCAACGGGTACCTGTCTGAACAATGAATTTAGCATTTGAAATGCTCCTCCACATGTAACTTGGATTCTGACCAAGTGATGCCAATGCCATCAGAAGGCTACTTTAGGGATAATATCTTGCTTTAAACTATCAGGTCTGAATTTGTCTGAAATTTCCATACTTATTTAGCAAACTATGTGTTTGGTTCCACGTCAATTTTAAAAAAACTCTCGACTAACGTCTTTCCTACTTGGAAAGCAAGAAGCTACAAAGTGTTGCTTCCGATTCATCACCCGGTGGAAACAAACACATTATTAATACATCCAATGCATACATTTATTATTTTTTTAACAAACTAAAATGAGATATGTGTTCGTGTGTCAATAATGACCTCAAAAGTAAACAAACAAGCAAGTTCAAAGAAAGCAAAAAAACAACAAATTAGTCTATGCCTAGGCAAACAAACGCGCTTGACTACCAAATATGAAAATTTAGACGAATATTAATATTAATAGTCTTCATCCACCAAAAAGAATGTAGTTTCACTTTATCTAGCAACTGATGGATAGGACTTTTGATGTTCTTAAATATTTGGTTGTTCATTTCATTCTACAAAACCCAAACATGTATACATTTATTATTGATACATCTTGTGCTTTGAGTAATATTTTCATACATTTTACTCTTAATTTTTTTTTTGTTTTGATTAATATTGGTTAATATAATTAATAATCCTTCAGCAAATGTAAAATTTCCAATAGTACGTAAACTTTTTAAGTGTAATAGTCATTTTGGTTTCTGTCTGTCTAACGAATAGTCACAGTCTCTTAATGTAATGAAATTTTAAAATATTCATTGATTATGCATTCTGTTAGTTAAAATAGTCTTTGACGTTAAGATAGTCTCAATATTTACAATAACTATTTTCTTGTAAGAATTGATATGACAAAAAGTAAATACTTATATGGATTAATATGACATTAAGTATTGAAGACTGCTATAACAATATTAACGAAACATTTTAACACGAGGAATTATTTTGATTAACAGAGTGCATAATCAAATATTAATTCAAAATTTTGATACATTAAGCCATTAAGAAACTATTATGACTATTCGTTATATATTCAAAACCAAAATGACTATTACTCCAAATTTAGTTATATATATAAACACGAAACTTAAAAACTTCGTGAAAAAAAAACTTAAAAACTCTCTTATTTTCTCCTTCTCACATGAAAAAAAACTCTCTTATTTATGTGTTAAAAACACTCTTATTTTTTTTTGAAGAAGCTAAAATGGAATATATTACCAAACTCGGATACGCCTCTAAAGCACAAGGCGTACTAAAGAGAGCGCTCAAAATACAAGATGTCTGTAAAGATAAATACAAAAACGAGCATCAGCCGATACCCAAACAAAACAAGGGGTCCGACCGCCGCTGCTCGCAACCATACACAAAAGAGGCGTTATTCGCCTTTAACCACCAATAAGAGTGAAAAGTAACTTTTTCCTTAAGCTCTTCAATGGAAATATGAAGATTATTAAAAACTCTATTATTTCGTTCCTTCCAAATGAGCCAAACACACAGAAGCCACAAAAGCTGTAAAAAAGAGCGACACCTCCTCCTTCCGCCCAGGTAATTCGTAAATTGAGCGAAATGAGTGCTTATGTCGTTATGATCAACACCTGAAAGCCCGAACCACTGTCGAATATGATGCCACAGGGTGCCAAAAAAATCACAAGAAATAAACAAGTGTTGTGCACTTTCGATACAACCACAACCTGCCACACAGGAAAAGTTTTCACCGTGAATAATGCCTCGACGCAACAGGTTAGATTTTGTTGGTAGCCTGTCACGAAGCAATCGCCAAGCTAAAATGGAGACCTTTAAAGGAACCTGAGGATGCCAAATGAGTTTCTCTAAATCATGCAATACCGGGGAGATGTCAGCAGATAGCAGCTGATAACCTGAGCGAACTGAGTAACCCCCCGCTATGTCGGGATGCCACTGCCATTTGTCTAAAACATTAACCTGCAAAGAGACGTCAGCAAGTAACAACCTACACTCCACTAACAACTCCTCCTCCCACGCCCACAACCTCCTCCTCCACTTCCACGCCTCACCCCCCTGAGCCCAGCCTAACAAGAACATCGATGCAACTGAAATTGATTTATCCACCGCTAACTCAAACAAACGAGCAAAACGCTGACAAAGGGGCACCTCCCCTAACCACCGGTGACACCAAAACATAATATCTACTCCATCCCCCACCTTTCTCGACACCCTCTCCGAGAACCAACTCACACCGCCCTCTCCTACTCCATCTCTAATCCTAGCCACCTCCCTCCACCAATAAGAACAACTCCAGCCCCCAACCTCCAACCTCCCTGCCGCCTCACCGTACCTAGCAACCAACACCCTATACCAAAACCCAACTCTGTCAACTAACATCCGCCAACACCACTTTCCTAACAAAGATAAATTAAACTCCTTCAACCGCATCACCCCTAACCCTCCGTTCTCCTTTCTAAGACACACAACATTCCAATCAATCCATGATATTTTCCTATGATCCTCACTCCCACCCCAATTTTTTTTTAAATAAAGATTCAATGAAAGAGATAATACCTGACGGAGCTTTGAAGAAGGAAAGGTCATAGACAGGCAAAGAGGTCAGAACGGATTTTAGCAGCGTCAAGCGACCACCAAAAGAGAGAAAACGACTTTTCCACGCAGACATTCTTGACTTAATAGAATGCATCACAGGATCCCAAAACGCTAACCTACTCGGATTACCCCCGATAGAAAGGCCCAAATACAAGAACGGGACACGCCCCACCTTACAATTCAGAATTGAGGCTGCCTCTACCAACCATGAATCTGAAACGTTAACCCCAACCAGCATACTTTTGTGGAAATTAACCTTCAATCCGGACATCGCCTCAAACAGTAACAACAACGCCCGCAGAGCGCGGACATTAGCCCAACTCTTGACACCCAAAAGTAATGTATCATAAAACACTCTTATTTTTAGTTTTTTTTTTTTCATGTTTAGAGTAAACTACATGTCCCAAGACCTTACTTCAAATTTAAAATATAATTAATATGTAGAAAGTCGAAAATATTTTCTTTTTAATATAAATAAAAATAATTTATTTATTTCAAAACCTGTGGCACAAATTTAGCATTCATCATCCAGTATTAGTACGACATTGCGGGTGGCTGCTTGTGTATTACATCACATTAAATTAATTTCAACACAAAAAGGAAAGAATGTTTTAATATAAAATAATTTCAAGATGTAACCAAAAAATAATAATTTCAAGACCATTAAGAGCATAATTGAGTTTGGCGGGATAATTCCATGATTGATGATGATTTTCAGCTTAGATTTAAGACGCGTTAATTAACAATAATAATGGGTGTTATACACGGTAAGACAGAATAAACATTTTTGAAAAAACTCTAATCAATATTTTTTAATTAAGTTCAGTTAATTGTAGATTGATTATGTGATTATATGAATTGAAAGTTGATGTGATTAACATCATTATTATGTTTTATAAGGCTTAAAAACATGAAGTTTAGTTAATTGCGTAAAAAAAAAAAGTTTATTACCAAAAAAAAAAAAAAGTTTATTGAACAGTATATATAAGTTGGCTTGATCTCTTTTGGTGCAGTGTGGCTTAGTTTTCCTAATATCTTCCATTACATTATTCTTTTTATTTTTTATTTTTTACTAATTTATATTGCCCATTCTCCCATGTTTTTCTTTTACTCTTAATTAATACATTTCTTCCCATGATTTACCTTTCTCCGTGATTTAACCTTAATCAAAGGGAAAATAGGATATACAAGAAAAAACTAAAAAGTAATTCAATTCAAGAATAGGAGAAATCATATAGGAAGAAACAGATTATGAATCACCATATACAAAAAGTGGGAAATGAGAATTGAGCTAAAATACCTTTACAAAAACATATATGGTAATTCAATTAAAAATATTCAACACAAACCACTTTAGAGAATTTAATATATTTATATTCATTTATATATTTATAGGGAAGATGTGAGTATTTGTGCAGTATCAAGTTTGTGCGTGTGTTTTTTTTCTTCTAACTTGAATAAGCAAAAGTGTTTCTAAAAAAGAGAGTTTGACTTGTGGAAGAAAGGGATTATAAAAATGGTTGTGAATGGGGGGATTCTTTTTGTTTGTGTTGTGCTTCTCATGGCAATGGAGGTTCCTAGAGCAGCTGCACAAATGGGTCAAATTCCAGGTACTTTTCTTCTATGCCATTGTTACTTTACTTATCTTAGTTCTTCATTTTTTATTTTTTATTTTTTGCATTGTTTTGTTTGCTTAATGCTTCGATGGAGATTGATGTCTTTGTTCCTTTTTAGTTAACATTAGAACATGTATGCGCTCGTGTGTATGATTCATTGATGTTAAATCTCAACTATAAGATCTAACTAATTAAGTGATCAACAATATTCTATCTTTTAAAACATGAAAACACATAGAAGAGAAGCACGACACCAATGAAAATGCAAAATATTATTAGTTAAGGTGCGTTTGTTAAGGATAAGAAAAAAATGATTTTAACATTCTATTTTGTGTTTGTTTATTATAGTAAAAGTGTTTTTTTTTTTCAATTGATTTTTACAAAAGTGATAATTTTATTATAAAAGTGATTTATAGTTTGTTTATGATAGAAAAAAAAAGTAGAATCATTTTTGACATTCAACCATTAGACCTGAATAATGATTTTTAGTTTGTTTGAATCAAACTATATAAAAGTGATCTCTTTATTATAAAATCACTTCAAACTTTTGACAGGAATTTCATTTAAAATTGTTTTTTTTTTCTTCCAAAAGTTGTAACAAATAAATAGAATAATTTTAAATGTGATTATTTAAAAAAAATGATATTTTTTCTTTTCAAAAAGAGTAACCATAGTTTTTTTGATATTCCAAGTTTCAATTGTTTAGTCCATTTGTGATTTGAGATATACTATATCCCACCTAATGAGGAAATTCCGCTAATGAGACTGAGTGCTTCTATTTTACTTTAATCACCCAGTTGTAGGGATGGCAATACGGACCAGCCCGCTTTGTTTAGGCCCATCCCGCTATTAGTCCGTCAAAAACGGGGTGGGGCGGGGCGGGCCAACTTGAGGGGTGGGCTCAAACACCCCACCCCGCCTAAAGGCGGACTAGCGGGTTGGCCCATCTATTTTTTAAAATATTTTTTTGTCGATTGTTATTAACAAATGTGTTGTTGTTATAAAAACAATAAATTCAATATAAAGACCTAACATTAAACAAATCTCAAAATAAATCTACCATACATTCAACATAAAACAAATTACAAAATAAATCTAACAACATGAAATAAGTCTCAATATAATGTAGTGGTGAATCAATTTTTTTCTAGAGGTGGTGAACTAGTGGTGAATCAGTTATCACTTATAACTATTAGACAATGGGACAATTTGAGGTTGGGTTGGTATCATTTGACCCAATTGTTTATGGGATGTACAAATAAAAAATTCGGTCACTAATAGTAAAAAAAAATTTAATGAGCCCGCGGGGCAGCCCGCCCCACCCCGCTATGACCCGCTTTTTCAGCGGGTTTAACAGGAGCGGACCAACTAGAGAGATGGGCTCAAAATGTCACCCCAACCCGCCTAAAATGGCGGGTTAAACGGGTTGGTCCGACAGGCCAGACCCGTTTTGCCACCCCTGCCTAGTTGTACCCAAGTGGAAAAAAAAACTCCAACTTAGATTAGATCCCACCTAATGAGGACAATTTTTCAGTTGAAATCCAATTACGACAAACGCTTCTTTTGTTATTAGTTGTATAAATCAAATTAACAGTAGAAAATGACTAATAATAGGCACATTTAAGTTTGTGACAAAAAAAATAGAGATATTTAGGCGCTTTGTTTGAGAGTTTAGAAGGGAGAGGAAGAAAGAGCTTTGGAGGTGTGATGAAATATATATAGAGGGAAATGGAGAAACCTTTAACATTTTTTTTGAAAGAGTGTTTTTTTAGAGAATGATAAACTAATATTTATGATTCATATATTTTTAATATTAAGAATATTATAACAACATAGAATAAATTTGAAGAATTCATATATACCTTTCAAAATCCCCAAAAACTCTCCTTCAATACAATTTTTTAGTTCCCTTAAATGAGAAGAATTTTGTATTATGAAAAAAATTAACCCCAAAAGTTCTCCCCTCCCAATGTACTCATTTTCTTCCATTTGCTCATTCATTTTTCCCAAAACCCTCGTCTCCCTTCCCCTTCAAACTCGCAAACAAAATCTTAGGTTTGTTTAATACCGTTAAAGATACATTGTTTAATACCACTAAAAAATAGTAAGAAAAGACACATTTTAATAGTAAAAAATGGCCATTAACTAACTAAACATCTAAAAATCAAAATTACTCATAAAAGATACATTTAAGTTTGTTTTTGTAATTTTAATAAAAAGACCGCTAACATCATCTAATTATAAACTTTTAATGTTTTATCATTTTATTACATTACTATTTTAATTATTAAGGAAAATGAAACCAACCTCAATGAAGATGTTGATAAGAAAAAAGTGGGGTCAATAAAAGCAATACTATTTGAGTATTTTTTAGGATAAAGTTACTTATACCTTTTATGATTACTTACAGACCCATCCGAAAATACTACATGATATTGTTGCAACACGTAACATACTGAGTGCCCTATTGTGCACACAAGATACTCCATACTCCAAATATTTATTTTGTTTTTGTAGATGCAAAGATTTGAGCTCAATTTAGAACAATTGACCTTGTTATCTTCGCATTAACACATTGTGTAATTGTCTTACCACATGTTCATGTTCTTGTTTATTATGCAGAGCGTAAGAATATCTTCAAGAAAAAGCGAAGTCACTTCCGCCCCATTGATACCATATTCAAGCTTCCAACTGCAAATACTTGGCCAAAAGGTATCCATCATTTGATTTCCATTTTTCTCTCCTTTTATGATATATTACAGTAAATGCAGTGCAGACTCTGATTATAATTTATAACAATCGTTGAATTGCAACATACAGGTAATGGTTTCGCGAGAGGAGTCCTCGATCTAGGTGGGCTGCAAGTGTCTACAGTATCAACGTTTAACAAAATTTGGGGCGCCATTGATGGTGGACCGGATGATAAAGGAGCATCAGTGTTCGAACCAACAGGAATACCTCAAGGATTCTCTATGTTAGGCAGCTACAGCCAACCCAATAACAAACCTCTTTTCGGGTATGTCCTTGTGGCAAAAGATGTTTCTTCAAGCACCACAAAGAGCACATTAAAGCCACCAATCGATTACACATTTGTATTGAAAGCTAAATCCTATTCAGCCACTCAAGTTTTGCCCTTGTATATTTGGCTGCCGGTAGCTCCTAATGGCTACCGTGCTTTAGGCCATATCGTCACCATAACACAAGACAAACCTCCCCTTGACAAAATCATGTGTGTTAGATCAGACCTCATAGAGAAATGCGAAATTTCTTCGTTGATTTGGGAATCCGGAGACTTAAATTTCTATGACGTTAGACCAATAAGCAGAGGAACTCAAGCTCGAGGCGTTCATGTAGGCACTTTTGTTGCACAAAATGGTAGGCATACTAACCCTCCATCTATTTCATGTTTGAAAAACCTTAATTCCGTTTCAAAGATCATGCCTAATCTACAACAAATTAAAGCAATACTCAATGCTTACTCTCCATTTCTATACCTACATCCTGATGAAAAATACTTACCTTCATCAGTCAATTGGTTTTTCTCCAATGGAGCATTGCTATACAAGAAAGGTCACGAGTCAAATCCTAGACCGATAGCACAAAATGGTACTAACCTTCCTCAGGGTCCTAATCCTAAACATGACCGCGCCTATTGGATAGACCTACCAGCTGATCATGCAAATAAAGATAGGGTCAAACAAGGTAATTTACAAAGTGCGGAATCTTATGTACATGTGAAACCAATGTTTGGAGGAACCTTCACTGATTTTGCAATGTGGACTTTTTACCCTTTCAATGGACCTGGAAGGTTAAAAATAGGGTTTATAAATATTAAATTAGAGCGAATAGGTGAACATGTTGGTGACTGGGAGCATGTGACATTAAGGGTGAGTAATTTGGATGGTAAATTATGGAAAGTCTATTTCTCACATCATAAGACAGGTTCATGGATTGATTCCTCTCAACTTGAATTCCAAAATGATACTAGCAATATTGATTTTCCAACAAAAAGACCTGTTGTTCATGCTTCATTGCATGGCCATTCAACATATCCACATGCTGGCCTTGTTCTACTAGGGAAAAAAGGTATAGGTGCAAGAGATGATACTGAAAAAAGCAGCAAAGTTATGGATATGGGGAAATATGTATTGGTTTCTGCAGAGTATTTGGGGTCTAAAGTTAAAGAGCCAGCATGGTTGAATTTTTATAGGACATGGGGTCCACATGTTGACTATAAGTTAGATGATGAATTGAGAAAATTGAAGAAGTTGTTTCTAGGGAAGCTAAAACATGTTTTTGAAAAAGTTATTAGGGGTTTACCAAAAGAAATGTTGCAAGAGGAAGGACCAACAGGTCCAAAGGAAAAGAAAAATTGGAATGGTGATGAACTTTGAATTATGTGGACATTGTTTTTAGTTATATTGATCTGTTTTTCTTTTTTTTTGACTAATTTATATTAATTTGTTAAACTTGAAAGTTGTTTGAGAATAATGTTAATTGGTAAAATTGTAAAACTTTGTAAAACAATGAATGATATTGAGGACAAAATTGAATGATAGAGTAAACATCAATCCAAATAGAATTGTGTAGAATCACAATCCAATTAGATAGGTCTACAAAATTTAAGGTACATAAATGAAACTAAAGAACACAGAGTGTGTTCAAGCGACAGCATAGTAAACTTGACCACACTCATAATAGTGCAGAAAATCGTAGCTATGCAGAAATGCACATACTGAATAAGCCAACCTATAAAGCGAATTATGCAGTAAATCATGAACATTTAAACGCAACAATGCAGAATCGCATATATCGGAAAATTCACGTAGCAAAAGAAAACACAATGGGAAAAGCAGAATAGAAAATAGAAATAAAAAAAAAGCAGCTAAAAACTTAACAGAGAAATTTAAAAACAAGATTGAGAGAAGAGAAGAATTGTACATACAAAAATTGATTATGGAATGCTGCCCAAAAATCGAGATGACATGTATCTTCAGAAAATAATTTGATTTGGCTACAAATAGAGAATCTCTTTGTCATTTCTCATTTCAATGTTCAAGATAAAAAATTTCTCTCAAAACCCACTTGGGTTGGTCTGATGGTATTTGGCTTGAGACCTCGGAGTGTGCTCCTCCTCGAGGTCTCAGATTCGATTTCCTCCGGTGTTAGTCGGTTATTGACCTGGTCAAGGCACCAAATCACTTGATCATTAGTCGGTCATCGACATGCATGTTGCATATCTGTTTCAATCATTAACGAGACAATGGTTATTTTTTTTAAGGAATGAACGAGACAATGTTGAAAAGCCTTGAAACACGAAAGTCCATCCGCCTCAGGGTCGGGGGTGGGGGTAGAGGCTAATCAATCTTCCAACTTTCCAATCTCTCCTTTGATGAGATTTTAAGACACACACGACAAAGACAATTGTGGTACAAATGTTTGTATTTTCTTTTATTATAAAGATGCATGTAAATGGGTTTTAGGGTTTGTTTGATCTTTTGATGTTGCCTCTAATGTGTTTGCAAAACTTGTGGCAATTTTGAATGGTCTTGAGATAGCTTGGAGTGAAGAATATAGATATGTGATTGTTGAATTTGATTCCTTGATGTTTATTCAATTTTCTTGAGCAATCCTCTTTTATTTAAATATTTAATCCTCACGCCCCTCTTGTTCATGGCATTTTTTTAGTATTACTGTTTTGAGAGGTTGTGGTCACTTTATCTCCATCATACCTTCAAGGAGGGTAATTTATGTGATGATTAGCCAATTAAAATGGATTCTAAGTCTGAAGCTCAAATGCTGAGTTTAGCTACTCCACTTAGAGACATTTTCTTGCGCTCCAAGGATTGTTTACCGTGAATTTTTTAAAGCTTGCTTTGTTCCTATTGCATCGAAATTATGGTTTTGTATCTTGGCAGAGTATATTCATGGGTCATTGAATTTTTTTTTTTAATGATAAATGTTAGTAGTTAGTTTATTCGATTAATATTTTGTCTTGATTTTAACTAGAACTTCAACCTCAATTTTTCTTAACTCAAATCGGTTGAGCTATTTAACCCTCCAAACCAAGATCAAAATTGTTGTGCCAACAAGATAATAAGTTTGTTTACCAAAAACAAGCTTATATGTTAATTCAATAAATTATTAATCTACTTAAGCACAAGAATCATCGATTCAACTGTTGGATTTTGCATTATGATATTTTTCTCACTTTTATATGCCCTACATCCGTTTCATATTCATCTCATTACTCATCACCAATCACATCTCATTAATTTCTTTCTTCTTCCTCTTCTTTATCTTTTTTCTTTCTGCCTTTTCTACACCACTAATTGAAGAGAGAATCATTGTTGTTATTGAACGAAATTACTCTAAAAAGGTAGTACCAAATACTTTTTGATACTATATTAGGGTCCCACAACAAGTTGTACAACATGAATATCCACTGACCGTAACACATAATAGGACTTGTCTCGGTGGTTTAATCTTAACCGCTAGAGGATACAAAAACAGATAAGAACATTGAGACAAAAATTAATTGTCACCTATGCAAGGGCCAGGGGTATGAATATGATGAGCCATAACTCATAAACAATCCACAACCAAGTATTGTATATTCTCAAGATTGAATCTATCTTTGGATTAGATATCAGGAAATAGTTGTTCCTTGCTGTCCTCATCTCTTTTACTCAATAACATGATTCTAGCTAGTTAGTGGGAGAGTTTGTGGGTCCCACTAGGTACCATATGACCCACCAACTCACATGCATGCCCACTCCATACATTTCAACTCACCTTTATTGTTAACCTTAATAATTCTCCCTTTTGTTATCAAAGCTCTATATATAGTATATCTTTGGGACAACATGAACAAAAAATAAAATAAAAGTTGAGAGAAGAGATTAGCATGTTATAACTATAAATAGAATATACTTGGTTACATGCCAAAGTAGATAGTTTTTAAAACCTATAATAAGATTGATTCTACACAAATATGGAGGTTGCTGTTGAACTTGAAGATGATTTATATTTTGCAGACTTGAGCAAGCAAATTTCACTCTTAATTATGGATGAAGATGAAGATCCTCTTACTTCTCATCGTCCACACTCTCTTCAGGTTTTTGATTCACATCTCTTTTGATACGCCACATAATCATGCATCTAACGTGACACAATTAAATTGAGTCCAAAATACAAAGTTGGAACATGAACCCTCTTATCTTACCGAATATGAGAGCACAAATAATTCAAATTCATCGTATATCTCACTAAAGAAATCCAATTGTGGAATTTTGATAAGAAAAATGTTAAATGCCATGAGACACTCTTATCCCGAAACTCATTAGTATGACTTACTCATTTTCTGACTCAAGTCTAAAATACAAAGTTAGAGCATGAATTGTCTGAGCTTGATCCGACAGCCTAAATGTGAACACAAAATTCAAATTCCACACGCGCGTGCGCGCGCGCACACACATATATATATTCTTATTGATAATTATAATCTTGCTGAATATTCTTAAACAAATTTTCAGTCTTTCTCTGGAGCAATCCATCCTCCTCCTCAGTCAAATTTACTGTACGAGCAAATGGCTTTGAGAAGACAAAGCAAAGGCACAGGTGTGTTTATCCCACAGTCAACAACACAACCAAGAAGGAAACACAGAAAAGAAAGATCTTCTTCATATGCAAAATATCAAAAACAGTCTCAAGATACAACAATAACGGTTTCTCAAAATTCTTTTAAACCTACAAATAATGGTTGAGGGTATACATGTGTAGATCCTTCTGCAAAACCGCATAATTTTCTACTGATCATTAGTTACTTTGCCAAGTATGAATAATTCTATAGATGATTAATTTCAAGGATTTATATATACATAGGTCATTATGTACATGGGAATGCCAGTATTATTAGTCTTATTATAGGAAGTGTCCTGCAAGGTTTATTCTGTAACCCTTCACCGTGTGTGAAAGTTTTTATCCAGTTTGATAATAAGTTTGATTAGTTTTTTTTTTATCTAATTGTATATTGTAATATATATGATGATGTATCCACTTAATTGTAATATAAGCATCTTATATATCTTATCCACTTAATTTCTACAACTATATGTGTTTGGTAAGATGGAACTTCAAAGAAACATCAAATCAATTCGTACTGTATGCTTATGGCTAGATATTTATTTGTTTTCACTAGTTTCCCAATGTACTTGTAAATATTCTTGAAATAGATAAGCCAAGTTTAGGCCAATTCCTTGCATGGATGAAAAAATACAAGGCTATTATTTTTTTACGATATGAATTTTTCACGCGTCCTATTTTTTTTTATACAAAAAATATCCTTTATTTGGATTACACGTCTTATTTTTACTTTTTTTTTTTACAAAAATATCCTTTGTTTGGATTTTAGAATCCGAACACAGTTTTCCCTAAATTCTTGGGACAAGATTGGTGTATATGGAGTGTTAGAATTTTATAATCCGAAAAAACAAGAAATGTGCCATGTTATATTGTGTTTTCAGATTATACAATCTAAACCGTCTCAAATTGTATTTAAGTTGAGGTTTGGAGGGTTTTGCATAGTGCATTCAACAACATAAAACTAACATAATAAGATAAGTGATGATGAAAGGGAAGATGTTTCAAGAAAGGAAACAAACCATACCCCAACCTCCTTCCTACTCCATCTTCTTGCACATTAGGTGTTTAATAATTTTGTGTAATAAGATTCAATGTTCATGTAGATGTAATATTATACGGCAATGTTATTTTGTAAATATAAGCAATACAAGGTTTCAGATTCTATAATTCAAACTATGTTCGGATTCTAGAATCCAACCAAAGGATATTTTTAGAAATAAATAGGACGCGTGAGAAACACATAAGGTAAAAAAAGTAACAATCAAAACATAATCATAATATTTTATCTTTTCTTGAGCCAGCCCAATGGATGTACATAGTATATAAGGTAACTCCTCTTCACCCATATGTTATTGCTCGTTCCCATCAAAATAGTCGAGCGTGAGTTAACTCACGCATGTGTATTTTCAACGTTAGTTAACTCACATAGGTGTATTTTTCAGCGTAATTTAACTCATATAAGACGGGAATGAACATAAATAGATGGGAGAAGAACAATTCTCAGTATATAATCAGTTAATCACAAGCCCTCGATAATTTTGGGTCCAAATTTGTTGAAACATTTTCATAAAATAAGTATCAAATTTTTAAATATACTTTTAGATTTGCAAATAGAAAATGACATTGATTGTCCTTGTGACTTTTTGCTAAGTTGACAAGGATATTGCATATCATATTCAGAGATTGGAATTCAAACCTCAAACATTTTTTTTTTTTGAAGAAATCAAAATGGAATATATAATAAACACATGACTATCCCTCAAGTACAAGGTGTACCGAAGAGATAGACAACATATGCATCAAAGTTTGACTGGAAATAATATTGTCAGGAGACTGGTTAACCAATGCCCAAACAAGCAAAGGGGTTATGGCACCAATCATAGTAATTATAATAACAAATAACAGAATAAGCTTTAAACCAAGAGAAAGAAAGTAGCTTGATATTTTCCAAAAGCTGAGGTATCCTGCTTTCTTTTGCATGGAAAATTCTAGCATTCCTTTCCTTCCAAATGACCCAAGTGCTTGCAAACCATATTAAGTACATAAAGGAGCACCGAGATTTTGCGATACCTGATGAGCTACCTATCTGAAGATAATAATCTAATATAGTAAAAGGGGTATATGAGAAAACACCTAACCAAAGATAAACCAACTGCCAAACCTGACCAAAAACATCACAATGCAAAAATAAGTGATACGTCGTTTCAATCTTCCCACAACCAGAGATGCATAACTGAGCCTCTTCCTGAATGATCCTTCTCCGATATAAATTATCCTTCGTGGGTATTCTATTACGAAGAAGACGCCAAGCGAAAACTGAAACTTTAAGAGGCACGTCTTTCCTCTAGATACTAGGCTCAACAACTGAAGAAGCAGATTGCGGGATTGCAAGATCTTCCACCAGAGAATGGTAAGCACCCCGCACCGTGTAACCTGTCACTGAATCAGGAATCCAACTCCAGCTATCATAAGTATTGACCTGCAAGACAACAGTTAGTAACAAGAGCCTACACTCTGCTAATTGATCTTCCTCCCAGGCCCTCAATCTCCTTCTCCAGTTCCAAGCCTCCCCTCCCCTCAAACATTCTATTTATTCATTTTAAGAAATGAATTTTTAGTCATTAGACGAAGAAGAAAAAAAATATGACATTGATTCAACGGTGGCCTAGTGATAACAATCTGTGCAATTCTCGCATGCGTCTCCTATTCAACTTACTAATTGTGTTTTTTTTTTATTCCCGACACGAGTTTGTCTATAAAAAGTTCCGACATCTAATAATTTTGAGGGATCAAATTTCAACATTCACAATTTTAATGATATAAATTCATGTATATTCGTTAGAATTAAGGGTGCACGAGTCGGTTTGGATGAGGTAAATAACAACTAGTTTTATTATTGGTTTGGTTTGGGCAAACCCATTAATTTTTGGTTTGAATAGTGTATTACCCAAATTATTTTTTTGTTTTTTTTTTAATATTAAACGACTAAATGATGATTCATCGTATTTTTTTCACATAAAATACTATTTTTATTTTTAAAAAAATTGTGAAACTTATTTTCACCATATTTTAAGATATAAAAAAATAAATGATAATATTAAATGTAATAAATTTTATTATAAAATACTTGCAACAAATTAAAGTTATATGACATAAAATTACATTAGTATTAAAATAATCAAAAAGTTCAACATTCAAATTTGCAACGCTAGCATGTTTTGATTTTGAATATAGAATGTTGTGTCTATTTTAGAAATTAGACTTGATTTTTGACCAAAATATTTTGTATTCTCCTTTTTACCAATGAAAATAAGAATAAAAATATTGTCATTATTGAGTAAGTGAGTTTATTGGGTTTGAATCCGGTTTTACCTGAAACCCATTATTTTTTATGAATTTTTCATTCTTAAAACCATACTTACCCAATTGTCCATCCCAACACGCTTTTTTTTAGATCTAGATAGGTTTGACCGAATTCTTCGGATTAATAAACTCATGTACAACCTTAGTTTGAACATGACCTTCAAAACATTTTAGACGACCCTGATTATAGTATGGTCTGAGGTATGTGCAAACCTAGCTAGTACTTGAGACCATGCAACTGACCGTACATATCCGGCCTGAGCTATGTGTGTCCCTTTATCAAGAAGGTTGGGTATCTTATTTTCCTAGCAATAGCATATTAGAGAGATTAAATTGCACATGGGCGGTGTTACGCCGATCAATAACTTCTTGCTCGACACTCGATACCTATTTTATCAAATTGGTCTTTGGATGAAAAATTTATATCATATTGTCCATCTACGTAGATTTGTATAAACATCTAAAATAATTTGGTGTTATTAAATTGCATCACGATTAATATCTTTAGCACTTTTATTAAACAACATAAATCTTTATACATTTTTTTACAGGAAATCTTTATACATCTTAAACCATCAGACAAAAAGCACCTAGCTAGGTAGGACGAAATTTTAGTATGAAAAAACAAGGTGTACATGCTCATCTTCGATTGTTACACATTCAGCTGAACTCCACCGCTTGGCCAAGTAACCTTGAACCAGTGTCATATGACACGTTGGCAGCATGCAATTGTACGTGGCATGCCATCATATTCTACTTGGCACCTATTCCTCTCCTTTGGGATGGATCCCTACAGAAATAGACCTTGCTCAACATATATATGCATTCTAATTCTAACTCAAAAGTCCATACATAGATTGATTAGATTCTCATCTCGTGTAGTACTATACTTAACTTCAGTTTCAAACCCTGCAAAAATGACAAGTAATGATCCTAAGTTCCCACCTCAGACCCAGCAAACTCAACCAGGAAAAGAACATGTCATGGAACCGCTCCCACAAACCATAAATCCTGACCACAAGCCCACCAATAAACTAAGGGTAGGTACCAATCCATACATAACATTCTCTTCTTTTAAAGAAAAATCTTAGCAATACACTATTAATAGATATATTGAGTAAATTAATCTTAGCTCGTTGTTGTCAATTGTACAGGGAAAGGTGGCGTTGGTGACAGGAGGTGACTCAGGTATAGGAAGAGCGGTGTGTCTGATATTTGCAAAAGAGGGTGCAACAGTGGCCTTTACATACGTGAAAGGTGTGGAGGATAGGGACAAGGATGATACTCTGAAGATGTTGCTAGAAGCCAAGACAAGTGATGCACAAGAACCATTGGCAATTGCTGCTGATATTGGATATGATGAGAATTGTAAACAGGTGGTTGAACTTGTTGTGAAAGAATATGGACACATTGATGTACTTGTCAACAATGCAGCTGAACAACACCTCAAAAACTCAATAGAGGAAATCACTGAACAACAGCTTGAAAGAGTCTTTAGGACCAACATCTTTTCACACTTCTTCTTGGTCAGGTATAGCTAGTTGGCAAAAACTATACTTTCAAATATAAACTAAGAATCAAAGAAGAAAAGTGAAAAGTGAAAACATTTGGTCTATGCAGGCATGCTCTAAAGCACATGAAAGAAGGTAGCTCAATTATAAACTCAACTTCAGTGAATGCCTACACAGGTAAAGCAGAAACACTGGACTATACATCGACGAAAGGAGCCATTGTGGCATTCACTAGAGGTCTTGCTCAGCAGTTGGTGACCAAGGGAATAAGAGTGAATGCTGTAGCTCCAGGACCAGTTTGGACTCCAGTTCAACCAGCTACTATGCCTGCTGAGAAGATAGAGAATTTGGGGTCAGATGTGCCAATGAAACGAGCAGGTCAGCCTTGTGAGATTGCACCTTGTTATTTGTTCTTGGCTTCTCTTCAGGACTCTTCTTACTTTACTGGTCAAGTCCTCCATCCAAATGGTACGTGTCTTTGCTTTTCTTAATTATTGTTAATTAGTTGAAAGGTTTCATTTCTTACATTAATTTTATATGTTCTAATTTGCAGGTGGGGTGATTGTGAATGCTTAATACTAGGCTTCTGTTGTATCTGTACCTTCGCCTTTTTGGGTTATGTTATGCTTTTTTGAATAAGCTGTACTTGTTGGATTATATATCAGATTCAATTTGGATCATGTATATTTTGCGTTACTTAAAATGCGTTGTGATTTTAACTCTGTTTTGTTTATACTTTGTGACTATGTGTGTGTATACATTGTGGATTTCTCGACCTGATAAAAGATGGATAACACTTGGTGACATAAAATTGGTGACATTGGTGATATTGACTAATCACAATGTAAAATGTGGCTTTTTTCTCTCTCCTTCACATGGATGGTGACATTGTGATTGGCCAATGTCACCCAATTCTATGTCACACAAGTGCTACCCGATAAAGAATATGTTTGACACATATACATGTAATCATGTTAAATTATTCAATTAACTAGAATGTAATAAAGATGTAATTTCTAAAAATATTATTTTTAATTGAGATTTATAATGAAATGAGTTAACTAGAATATAGTTTGAGATTTGACTCAAAATAATTTATTAAACTTGACTCAAAACGGTAATTTTTAAATTGAGCTGGAAACTTAACATGAACTTGACTCAAAACGGTAATTTTTAAATTGAGCTGGAAACTTAACATGAACTATTTAATCTACTTCTTAGTAATTATTTTTTCTAAGAAATTTAGGTATGTGAAGAATTACTTACGTATCACTTATTAAAAAGTCCTCGTATTAATCATTAAAGTTGAATTCACGACGTTACAAATGAATCACCTTCTTATCAACTGAATTAATCTTTATCTGATTTTTAATCAAACTCATTTTAGGATATTGAAAAATTAAAGATGAGTTTTAAAATTAAAGATGAGTTTTTAACAAATTATAAATTAAATATGAGTTTTTAAGGAGTTTAATTCGTGAAAAAAAAAGGAGTTTAATTCGTATATTCTATTAATGAACAATTATTTTACACATATGTATGTTATATTGATTAATTAACGTGCTATTATCATTGTCATTAGATAAATATGTAAAATAATTAAACATTATTTTTAAAAGTTAAAAGCTTACTCATTTATTAAATTAAAAATGAAAGTTAAAATTCAATCTCTACCTCTATGAATTTGAAGATTGATAGTAGGAAAGGAAGAGAGTAATAGTATAGATGGACAGTCGAACTCTGTCAGTCTCACATCTTCTTCTTCCTCTTGGTTTTCTTTCTTCATCTTCTTCACACAACAACCATTTTGTGAAACTAATCTCCTCCTCCACTAACATTAACCACCACCGTGTCACATCAACAACAACAACTCCACTAGCTATTGCCGACGAAGATACAGTCCCCACCACTCTGAGACAATTATGTCAATCTCATGTTCCCGACCAATTACTCCAAAGGCAATTTCAACTCTAATTTCAATTTTATTATTATTCACACAATCTAATCTGCTTTATCATTTATAATATGGTTTCAGGATGGAAGAGGTTGGATATGTGATGCCTACACCGGTCCAGAACCAAGCTTTGCCTCATCTTTTCTCCGGCCGTGATTGCATACTTCATGCTCAGGTTCTTTTTATTTTAATCAAATCAAATGAATAATTCACAAAAGGGAAAGATGTGTAACCTTGTTTTATTTCTTATCTAATCTAGACAGGTTCTGGGAAGACACTTGCATACTTGCTTTTGATCTATTCCATCATCAACACTAGAAAATCATCTTTTCAAGCACTCGTTTTGGTGCCCACCCGTGAACTTGGCATGCAAGTAAGATTTTGTATCAGAGTCACATGTTAATTATATTTTGTATGGAAAAGGCAAATGACTGAGTGCAATATATACTGACTAGGTTACCAAGGTTGCTAGGGTACTGGCGGGAAAGCCAACAGGAGTTCAAGGGGAGCGGAGATCGTGTACCATTATGGCCTTATTAGATGGAGGAACATTGAGAAGACAAAAGAGTTGGTTTAAGGTCGAAATCTTCTTCAACCACTTTTATTTTATGCTATTTTTTAATCAAATAGTTTCCGCTGCAATGCAATTGTTGGGGATTATTTGACACTCTAATGGACTTGGTGTTTGCTTATATGTATATCTGTCAGTTTGATAAAAAATATTTGACTCTTATTCAACATATTTGCCACTGATGCAGTTCATTCGTACTCAGTCAGTCAGTTAGTTTTTTCCTTTCCTTTTTTTGCACCCACGTCTCACTCATATTAATTGATGCACAATGCTACCGTTTCTCGAATGTCAATCAAGTTTAGGATACTGTAATTTCTGTTTATTCTGTAATAGTAAATTATTAATCTGTTTTGTTTGTTTCGATGCAATTATTTACTGGAGTAGTTGTTATTTAACTGTGCATCTGGCCGTTGACCAAACTGTGATATATAAGTACCATGCTCTTGGGGGTGTTTTAAGTCTTATATTTCATTGGATATATCATATATGTTTGTGATGCATATGGTTAGTGGATGGGCATTACAGATTAGGCATGTATGATCAACTAATTCCTTGTGTATGCTTTGTGTATTTGATGTGTTAGACCTATGTTGGGAAATGGTTTGAATTTCCAAAAGCTATATAATAGCTCTGATTGAACACCACCTCTGTTAACATTGTTTTTTATCTTTTGCTTAACTGCTCACTAGCTGCACTAGTATTATAGAGAATTCCCTTATGTTGCTCATTCGGGCTTTGATCAACTTTCTTCAATTTTAGGCTGAGCCTCCAGCAATAGTAGTTGCAACAGTTGAGAGTTTGTGCCAAATGCTTGAAAGACAACTTTTTTCGCTTGGAACCTTGCGGGTGTTGGTTGTTGATGAGGTAAAAGTTTTCTCTTCGCATTTGAATTGTGTCTTGTCTTTGTACACTTTTCAGCAATTGTATACTTGTGCTGTTTAGGGTAAGAACTAAGAAAGCGAAATTCCAGATTTGCCTTCAGCGACTCTGTGTGTTTCAAAAGATACAGCTGCACCACCATCTTTCTATAATTGCTTTAAAAACGATATAGAATGTTATTAGTCATCCCGTTCTCATTTATCCATGTGATCTAATGTAGCTAATGAATTGGAAGAAAGCAAGTAAAGTAATTTTAAAAGTGTTATTTAACAAATTATATAACATTATTTCCACATTTTCCTGAGTCGGAAGGGGGTTTTCACACCTTTTGGAAATTGTGTTGAGTTGAGAAATATAAAAATATAAATCCTGGAATTATATAAGCCCTGTCTCCCAACTTCTTTTTTTAGTTCCCTTGAGCAATTTTGTAAGTACTTATTATACTTTTCATTCTTATCTGCTTAGGTTGACTTCATTTTCAATTCTTCAAAGCAAGGGAGTTCTCTCCGGAAGATTTTGACCTCATATTCGTCTTGTAATAACCGTCAGACAGTTTTTGCCAGTGCATCTATACCACAACATAATCGATTTCTTAACGAAGCTGCGCAGCAGAAATGGACTAAGGTATATTAATCTGATTCGTCTGATTATTTGTTGGACTTTTTTTTACATGGATTATTTGTTTGTCTGCCTTAAATTCATTCTGACTGTTTTTGCTTTCCAGAGGGATGTGATCCATATTCACGTTAGTGCGGTGGAGCCCATGCCGTCTCGTCTATCTCATAGATTTATAGTAAGAAATCTTGAGTATTAAAGTAACTTCTTGCATTTCTAATTTTCTATTACTTAAAACAAAACTTAATCTTTTTTTAATGCACTTGTAACTCATCTTCCCCTACCCTTTGACCTTGGAAAGATATAGAATGGTTTAAACTTGGGTCTCTTATAAATACCCATGTTGGGCATTAGTAAATTTCTAATGCTATTCAATTTTTCAATCATCAGGTATGTGATATAAAAAGAAAACTACAAACCCTGTTATCCTTGATACAATCTGATGCTCCCAAGTCTGGCATTATATTTGTTAGTGAGCAGGTATGCTGATAATGTCTTCTTATATTACCTCCTCCTTCAATTTGATTACTTACCAATTGGATAATGTAATCTGTAGTCTATGCTCAGCAAGTAGATGAAATTTACTTTATAATTAGTACGTGAATTACTTCGTTAATAATTTTTCAGAACATTTGTCCTGTGAGGCATGTGAAATAGTTGTAAGCTGCATTATATAATTTCTAAAATGAACTAATGCCATTAGCTTTTTCATAATTAATGTTTAGTGCATATTATAAGCGATGAGCGTTGTCCATGTTATAGTGTGTTATTTTGTGCTGGTGTTGTTCTATAAGTTATTTTTATTTACTTTTTGATAAAAAAAAAAAAATTATCGGTATTTGAAATCTAATACTTCTCAAGCAGTTGAAAGGTCACGGACTACAAGGTGCGCTTTAGAGAGTAAATTACATGTCTCAGTTTTTGACAAAATACTAGCTCAATAATACTTAACAAACTTCAAATCTATAATAACTACCCATAATTTTCCCCTGTCAACCCGTCACATTGTAACTACTAACTAGCACAAAGATACTACTTGCTCTTTAGAGGATAAAAACCCTTAATTCTTTTATGACCATTCCATATTCATCAGATGAAGGGGGAGCCTTGGCGCAACGGTAAAGTTGTTGTCATGTGATTGAAAGGTCACGAGTTCAAGTCCTGGAAACAACCTCTTGTGTAAAAAACAGGGTAAGGTTGCTACAATATGCCTAATGGTGGGACCCCTTCCCGAACCCTGCATATGCGAGAGCTTTGTGCACCGGGCTGCCCATATCCATTAGATGCTTGGGAGTTAACTTAGAAATCAGCTGCCTCATTTTCAAGCAAATAGTATAGGACTTGGTTGCTTGCATTATTTAGTACTTTACAATTGACGCCGTTGAAATTATTACCCCAAACGTGTGCATTTAATGTCTGTTTGAATCAACCCAGGAAATATGATAAAGTTATCAATCATCTAATATTATATATTTTATTATGCAGTCTGAGAAGTCGAAAAAGGCTGGTAATTCTCCATCCACGTCCCTTGTGATTGACTTTCTAAAGACATCATATCATGGTTCTTTAGATATCCTCCTCCTCGAAGATGACATGAATTTCAATTCACGAGCAGCTTCTCTGTTGGTAAGTGCCATTTAATTGATTGATATGGATTGGAAATCTCATTGGTAACCTCCAATTTTCTAGTATCCTTGCATTATTGATTTTCATGTGGCCATCCAAATTCATTTTGCCATTAATCCATGGGTGAATAATCCAATACAACTTATAACTGAGTTTGAAACAAGGTTTAATATACAAGTCAAACACTTATTTGGATAACCAAATTATATTGTTTCATTCTACCTGATTAACTGGGAACATCGGTTTAAGGACAAACAATATTTTAATAAAATCTTTGATATTGTTTCCTTGGAGGAGGGGGAATCAAGAATGGGGACCGGCTGAGAACGATGTTTATCCTCAAGGGAACATTTAGTTCAAAAGTTGGGATGTCTTTGGCTTCAAATCACCCAATGTTTCATACGAGTGCTACTCTTATAGAATTGACCCTCATCAAAATGCATATTAAGCCTAGTGCGGCTACCATAAGTATGCTAGTTTAAGGATGGTAGTGTTAAAATGCTGTTTCTTCAATTCAGAAGGTAATGACTAGTGTTGAAAAGGGATGGTAATGATTGTTTGCTGTTTCTTTAATTCAGGAGGTTAGGAAAGGTGGCGGCTATCTTCTAGTAGCAACGGATGTAGCAGCTAGAGGTGTTGACTTTCCAGAAATGACTCACATATACAACTTTGATCTGCCAAAAACTGCCATAGATTATCTTCATCGAGCAGGGAGGACCTGTAGAAAACCCTTTTCTGATGTGAATTGTACTGTCACCAGCATTATAGTCTCGCAGGAGCGGTTTGTTCTGCAGAGATATGAAAATGAGTTGAGGTTTGTCTGTACAGAGCTTATTCCATAAACCTCACCTAGACCTTCACATATTTTACTCTGATCAATTATAATGTAATGTTCCTCAAATTGTATTTATCTGAAAAGTTCCCTTATTTTATTTCTTTGATCTGTTGAGATATGAAAATGAGTTGAGGTTCTAATTTATTTTGATATTTTAGCTGTTAAAGCTCTCAATTTATATGGAATAAGATATCTTAATCTTAATTATTGATGAAACTGCAACACATTCATGATTTGATATATATGTGAATATAATATAAATTGTTAATTTTCTCATGAATCGATGTTTTACTATATGTGGACTGAAAGATAATTTGGGTGTCTGCACAAAGCTGTAATTGAGCCTATGCAGACTGATTCCACATTAGGTTGGGTCATATATTGTTGATCGAACTGTGTTGGGTCTTATATACTGGGTCAACCTGAAGTTTTTTTCACTTTTCACCCAGGTAACCAGGTAAATTTTTCTTAAGAAGTAATTTGACGTGCAATGCCCTCAAAGTTTAATCCTTAAGAGCATTAATTTTCTTTCGAAATCACCTCTTCCTTTAATTTTGAACAATTTATTTAACTAAAAAAATTTATTGTATTTTTTTATAATAAAATGTAATAATTGATATGTAATAAAGAAATAAGCAGTTCAATTTATATTTAAAAATCTTTTTTTTTTCCACCAGATTTACAGATCTCATTTCTTTGATAACGAATCTGTGCAAAGTAGAGAGATTGCAATTCAAGTATAACAAAAATGTAATGTTTTAGTGTGTTAAAAATGTAATTGAGTCAATAATTTTTATGACACGTTAAGATAAACAGAATTGGAATATAAGATGGATAATATGCCAATCTATTTATATCCATTGTGTTTTTATTTTTATTTTTACAATTCAAAAAAACAGAAACAAAAAAGCTCATCCTCAAATCCATGGTAAAATGGTTCAAACAAATGATGGGTGACTTTATTATATGACGAGCCCGTCTTCAATTGTTGAATTTTTCAATACAACAGTGACGCCGGAACGGATGTAAAACCCTTCTGATGATCTATCAGCCTCTTGTACTCCCTGCAGTTAATTCAATTAGCACATAAGTAATGTTTACTTCATCTAAATACACTGTTAAGTAATGTTTATTTTGACAAGTTTGTTCAATTGTATACAATGATTTAGTGATTTGAATCATTTGAGTAAGCAACTTAAGGGTGGAGAATACTTTCATGTACTGTAAGATAGTTTTAAAAGCATACCTCTGAGTTTGCTATGACAACATTCTTTCCAATTCTAGCATTTTTGTCAATAATACAGTCTCTGCAGAAAAGTGAGAAGAAATGAGCAACTATAGCAACATAAACCAAATGTTACTATGAGAGTGAAAGTTTCAGTTCCTACTTGATTTTGGTGTTTTCTCCTATTCCTATTGGAACTCTTCCCTCAGCTAACTGTGCTGCCACTTCTGCCTCAGTTTCATAGTAATCAGCCCCAAGCATCACTGTGTCCTGTATAGAAGTGTAATACATAACTAAATGAGCGCACAAGTAGGAAATAAACATACCAAAATACATGGTCTACTACTAAGAATATGTTTTCAAATTTACACCTGCAAAAACTTAAGGAATATTTAACCTATAAAGTGAGACTTGCCACATAACTAGTAAAGCAGGTAAGTAAATATGGTAATGCTGATAACAAAATACACTGTCATCTTTTGTGAATAGTAGAATGGTTACACCAAACCTTTAAATGAACATTTGAGTTTATTCTTGATCTGATTCCAACTACACTATGCTCTATGAAGGCATTATTCACGAAGCTTCCATGTGATATAATTGAATCAACGAGCTGCATAAGAAAGGACACAATATAGAGGTTGAATATTTGATGGCAGAATGTTGAAATCACCTGGTATGGAGAGTAGGGATACAAAGGGATATTAAGTAAATGAAAATGTAGAATGACCTTGCTATTGTCAATCTTCGATGGTGGTAAATTTCTCCTTGATGTGTACATAGGTTTTGCTGCATCGTAAAAGCTAAATTTGGATGGCTGAAAATATAGAAAGTAAGCTTTTCTAAGTGTCTGTGATTTTATATCTCAAAACCATGGAACAAAGAAAATAGTTCTTTCAAATCTCAATAAAAACAAATTAATTGAAATTATGTCTATAGTTGAGCTTTTAAAGCTTGAAGTTAAATTCATTTCTTAGGTTTTTCCATCAATTACAACTGAAATTGACACTCACATGCTCAGTGAGGGCTAGATTTGCTTCAAAGAATGATCTGATGGTACCTATGTCCTCCCAGTAATCATTGAAGAGATAAGCCTGCATTCAAACTTTTGCTATAAATTATCCATAATAAGTGAAAGGGAACATTCTGCTGGATGCAAAGGTGAGTTTCCACATTCTATTTCTACAGAAAACCCTTGTATCTGCTATTGATAAATAAATAGAAGCTGCCATAGTTTTGATGGGTATCTCTCTCAACTTTTGATATTGGTATGTGTGCGCGTGTGTATGAGTGTGGGAAGATGGAAGATAGATATGCACATTGCTGGTGGTATGCTAAGAGTAGGTTTGGACAAATTTATCAAAAAGTACTTGCTGGAAATGAAAAGTTCAAATCATCTTGTAATAACTTAATAGTTTCTTGCATATAAGACTTTTGTCTAAGTTAGGAATTGAAGACTTATCCCGGATAATTTTTTTAATAAACTAGAAGCTAAAAATTTATGCAGATTTAAATCCATTGCAATGACAAAGAATGATGAATACTGTCACAACATAGGTGAAATCGTTAAATAAAAACTTCCTCAGTAAACCTTTTTTATCAGTCATACCTTCATGTAAAATTCTTTAGCTGAGGCAGGAATGACCTCTGATCCAAAGTCATTTGCAGTTGGAAAGCGCCATCTAAATTAAATTAATTGGTAGCACTGAGCAAACAAGCTTGGCAATAGGATCAACATATTTGTGCATATTTCTGTATTTTAAAGAGTACATTGATAGATGACGTGAGCCACAAGAAAACACCTAACATTTTGATACAACATTATCTGTACCTTAATAGATTAAGAAGTATCTCCTTCTTGAAGACGTACACTCCCATTGAAGCAATGTAAGGTTTTTCTAGAGCTTCGTCCTTCGAAAGACCGAGAACGGTTGTATCCACTTGCTTTATCATGAAGCAGTATTAGCTGTGAATCTAACTCTTGAAACTTGTAGTATGTTATATGTTAATAATTAGAAGTATGATAAACATGAAACCTACCATTGCTTTGAGCTCTGCTCCTTTAGGCTTTTCACTAAATGAAAGGATCCTCCCTTTATCGTCAATCTTCATTAGACCAAAATCTGAGGCGCGGCTATAATGATTGCATAGTAGAGTTTTCAACAGTAAGATATATAATAGTATTATTGAGTTAAGAGATGAACACTAATGACATGAATCTTACTACTTCGGGGAAGTAACTTACCTGTCATCCATTGGCAGACAAGAAAGAGTGATATCTGCACCGCTCTCTCGATGATCCTGGAAAACGTTAGAATCAATAATTTGAATTAATCTACTGAACTGAAAGAGAGAATATTGCTTAATTGCTTGACATGATCATTACTTTAACAAAGTCCATATAGTCCATACGGTAGAGGTGATCCCCAGAAAGAATCAAGACATCCTCAATATCCTTGCTCCTGGGATCCTACTTCATGAAAAACATATTTACATCATCACACTTCATAGTATCAAACAACATAACCTGGATAGATAGAGGAAAAAGCTACAACATATGGTTTGTGGTTTTCTAAATTGCTTTAGGCTAATAAATACCTCAAAGAGCCAGTGAAACTGCCGCACAGCATCAGCAGTACCTTGAAACCATTTTTTACCTTGCTCCCCTGGAGTTTGAGTTGCGGCAAGAACCTGAAACAGAACAAGCACTCTTCGATAAAAGATAATTTACAAATCTATTTGTGGCTACTTATCAGCCACAAACACACACACACACACACACACACACACACACACACACACACACACACACACACACAAGCTGACTTAGGATGCAAGTAATATAAGAATAAGGTGACTTAGGATGCAAGTAATATAAGAAAAAAACGCGACATCGATTTAGAGATACCTCGACATAGCCATCTCCGAAAGTGACTCCAGTACCGGAGTTGTAAGCACGTGCAATATGTCTGTTCAGTGACGCTGAATTAAACTGAGTGAGAATGTACACTTTGTTGATCCCACTATTGATGCAGTTACTCATTGGCACATCAATCAGCCTATAAGCACCTCCAATTGGAACCTAATATAGGAAACCCCAAAGAAGATAACTAACTTAACATGTAGCTGCTTACATTATGGAATTTGAAGTGCATGATAGCAATATACTACTTTATTACACCATTTACGTTTTTCATTTCCCTGACAGGGTGACCAAACTAATGTAGCACTGATACTTCAAATTGAAAGCGTGCTAGTGTTTGGTTGTAACACTAACACTTATTGTTACATTCAATCACTTCTATTTTCTTAATACCAATATCTACGTGTTAGCATCACAATCGTGTTTGAGTTAGTGCTTCATAGGGCCAAACTATAAGCAACCACTATGCTTATAATGAGGGGAACAATTAAGAAAATGGTAAAAAGAAATACGGAAAGAAAAACTTACAGCGGGCTTTGCTCGTCGCTTAGTTAAAGGGAAGAGACGGGTTCCAGCTCCTCCACCAAGTATAACTGCCACAACTGTACTTGGATCCCTTTTTTCCACATCTGCATTTTTTAACTGCACTATCCCATATTCCCATTCATCATATGGAAACATTTAATTGGTGTTACATAAACTAACTTTTTACAAATGATGATGCATAAGCCCTATATTACTGTATTGAATTTAAGGGGCTTGGTTTCACTTGAAGTTTATTTATTTATTTTGATGTAATTAAGTATATATTTTCACGTGTAGTAAAAGTATTGTTACACTAAAAAAAACTTTTAATCCATGGCATGCACAAGTATAAGGTTGTTGGTTCTATAAATAGTATACTCCCATGTACACTGAAATGGGAGCAAAGAAAACGCTAATGGGGGGTGATATAGTGGACCCAAGTAACCCACCATTGAAGTACAGGTCACAAATATTGAACCAGCTTTAATCTAACAAAAAGTTATATTTATTTGTAACAAAATAAGCTCATATATATAGTCATGGTGTTGAAACTATATAATTATGAATCCATGGTAAAAAAACAAGCCAAATAAAATTAGAGAATCTTAGAATTTAAATAACAATTCATTGGCAAGAAATCTAATGTCTTTCTTAGGTGAATTAATAGCACAAAACTTACTACTAATAAGACATTCAACTTTGCACTAAGAATTTCACAATGTTTCAACGTATTCATGTTTTTTTTTTGTTGTTAACATATTCATGCTTTCTTTCTTGAAGTATACTAAGAAGTGCATTCAGATAAACCTTGGATTCGCTAGCCACATCAGCAGTGAGAGACATGGATATATTTTTCCTAGTAACACTCTTAGTGCAACCATTGCTAGCAGCATGAAACTCAATCTTTCGTCCCATCATTTCTCCATTACAAAACTTCAAGTTCCTACTGGTCACCATTCCTGGCTCACGTAGCTTAACGGTAGAGGATAGCATTATCTGACCACTGGCAGAGACCGCCATTTTTTCCGACCACCGGAGGAGGGACAAAATGGGAATTAGAGTTGTTAATGAAGGACTTTGGTCTTGTCCGTGTTTGAAATCAATGTCCTACACATGAAGCTTGTGTAGTTTATAGAGTGAGTTGAGATTTTCATACATGCATAGATAGACATCACTAGGCATTGGAGGATTGGGCCACGTTATCCAAATACAATTGTATCCACCAGTTTTGCTACAAACGGCACTAAGTAGAGCGGGTGTAATTAAATGACAGTATAGTCCTTATATATTTTTGTTGGAATTGGAATGATACGTTAACTTATGGAATATCCTATGGATATAGATTTAGCTCTACGATTTATTTTTCCAATTTTGGACTAACCCTCGAAAGAGAATATATTCATTTTTTGGTTTAAGTTGAATATCTCGCACAAGTGTGTTACTGTGTAGACTAACTTTTTGAATCATGTATGATTGTAATATGTGACAAAATTCTCTCAATAAATTTAATATTGTTATATTCGTATGGTTGAATTCAAACTTAGGACATCTGGTAAGAGAAAAATTCATTTAAAGGCTCCGATTTATGATATGTATCATAGGTGTTTTATATATATATTTACATATTCCATAGGTGTTATCTATTCCATAAGCAAAATATTAAAATATGGGTATTTGTTTTGAAATAACATTAAAATCTGTCTAAAAATTGTTTACACTGACAATAGAACTTGAGTTCTCCCAAAGTCCGGGTGATATTTTATCAATCACTTGAATTTAAATTAGCAATTTAAATTTTATTTTTAACAGATGGACTTAAATAAGGAAACTTTTAAAAAGTTTCCTTCTCATTTGTCAAAATAAAATAAAATTTCCTTCTCATCCAAAAAGAATGAAATGAAATGATTAAAAGACATGTATTTTGAATATTAAATGCCGTTTGAAGGACTTTATGAGAGATTAAATTTTTTAATGAATATGCTGAAAAAAAACAAAAGTTTTTAGGCTTAATTGCATCAATGGTCCCTTAAATAATTTGCAGTTTACATTTTGGTCTCATAAATTGTAAAACTTACATTTTTGTCCCCTTGGTTTTGCTCCGTCAGTCAAAAAGGTCCTGACCGTTAACTTTAACCCTCAAATGTTTATGGTGAACCAACTTTAAAAGTGGTCCACCATAGATCTTATTAATTATTCTAATTTAAACCGTTTGATTTTTTCTTAACAGGAGGGCCATTGAATTACGCATGTGTATTTTATCTTACGGTGAGTCAACAACAACTAATTAATTCTCCCTTTCTTCATCTTCTTCCTCACTCATCTTCATCATCTTCATACCATTTTTATCAACAACTAATTAGTTAATCCAGAAATTCATCAACAACAACAACAAAAAATCCACCATACGATAAGAAACTCGTGTAACAAAGAAATAACAAAGCATAGAACACTCATAACAACTCTTCCATTAGAAAGGCTTCTTGTTCGTCATTCAACTACAACACAATTTCAAAAACCCATTAAAAAAAGTCATTATTTTGTCAAAAAAATTAAATTTTTGCAAAGAGAAGAATTAATATAATTCATCATCCTGAATAGAATCAAAGTGTTGAATACTTTTATGCTTCCTGAACATAATTCATCTTCCGAAAAATCATCCATTTTTATGCTTCAGCTACAACACAATTCCTCATCATCTGAACCAAAGTGCTGAATCAAAACAGCAACAACAACAGCACAAATGCGAAATTTGAATTCGAGTTCGAATTTGACAAAGAAAGATAAAATCGAATCTCTCCTCCTGTTATTTTGAATTCGAATCTGAGAAAAAGTTTAAGCTACCCAAAATCGAAAAAAAGTAATTGAAGTTGTTGTTGTTGTGTTGGATCTACCGTGAAGAGCGAAAACATGACAGAGATGATTGAGAAGCGGAGAGTAATGGCGGATCTGAGTGATTTTACGATTACCGGCGGCGGCGAAAGTCGCGGAACGGAGAGCAACGCAATTGGATCCTGTAAGAGAAGCCAGTGCCGTTTTGAAAGATTGAAAATGGAGGAAGTAAGAGGAAATGAAATGAAGAGAATGGTTCTGGGTTTTTAAAATGTTGTGTTGGTTAGTGATTGAAAAATGTTTATAGATTGAAGAAGAAGAAGAGAGAAGATGATGAAAAATGAAAAAAAATTAGGTGTCGACGGTTCACTATAGGTGTAATAGACATTCAATCAAACGGTTAAAATCATATCAAAAATTGTAGACATTAAAAAACTAACGGTCAGGACCTTTTTGACTGACGGAGCAAAACCAAAGGGACCAAAATGTGAGTTTTACGATTTATGGGACCAAAATGTAAACTGCAAATTATTTAGAGGACAATTAATGCAAGAGTAAATAGTCAATTACCCCCCCGAAATTGTAACTTTCGTCAAAACCCCCCCTGAATTTTGCAAAACGTCAAAAACCCCCCTAAAATTGTCAAGCGTCTGTCAATTACCCCCTTCCGTTAATTTCCTCCATCCAACATGATGATGTGGCCGTTAACTGCCACGTGGCACTGCCACATGGTCAGAAAAGTCATGCCACGTCATAGGGGGTAATTGACCTTTTTTTTTTTTTTAAAAAAAAAAATCTGATTTTTTTTCTTTTCAAAATTAACATTTGTGCCACCCACTGATCTTGCAAATACCCCCCCAAAATTTAACATTTATGTGCAAATACCCCCCTCAAATTTAAAATTTATGTAGCAAATTCCCCTCAAATTTATAACTTATATGCAAATATCCTCTCTAAATGTAAAACTTATATGCAAATTACACCTTGAATCATACAACTTTGATGGTAAAGTAAAACTTATTCTTAATCTATAATTTACTATATCTATAATAATTCTAAATACATGTGTATTTTTGAAATGTGCGTACGTCGTAGAACATAAAAAGTAAGAGAGATACATGTATGTAACTGTATGTATGTACATTTTTTATAACAACTTCCAACTTATATGCAAAAAAGTAACTGCACCAGAATGCATAATACAAAAATCTATGAAGCATTAAAAGGAAAAAGAAAAAGAAAGGTTTATATGTATTTTGTTATAAAGTATGAGGACTAGTTTGTTCTGTATTAAAAACAGTGTGTCCCCTTGACAATGTAGAATGGTGATTTGCCTCAGTACTATTATTATATTCTTCACCACCATTTGGTGTTTCTAATCCATCGCCATTTGATCCTAACCTTGATCCTATCCCAACATGTTGTTGAACTGCAAAAACTGAAGCACTTGCTGCAAAAACTGAATCACTCTCATGATCAATATCATATATAGAATTGATCAAAAAAAATATCATATCTAGAATTATTATTGAGTAAATTACACTCCCCTCCCCTCAAAGATGCTTGAAATACACTCCCCTCCCCTCTTATGTTAAAATATACAATTTCCTCCCTTAAAAAATAAAATTTACACTCCCCTCACTTATAAGATGCTTGAATTACAGCCCCCTCCCTTGATAATTAAATATGCACTACACTTTAATCTATTTTAACATAAATAAATATTTTTATGATATATATTAATTTTAAACCACCCTTTAAGAAAAATTAATTCATTTCTTTATAATTTAAATGTTAATGATAATTAAATTTAAATATTTTGCTATTGATTTTATAATTTAGAGTTTAAAATTAACTTTTAAATAACCATGGTTTATTGTCGTTAGTAATTTTTCACATATTTTAATTTTATTTTGGCTTGTTTCATATTTTATAATAGGGTTTAAAACTACATGTTAATGAAATTGTGAATAAAAAATAGCAAAAAAATATGTATTC
Source organism: Medicago lupulina (assembly GCA_958299785.1). Lineage (NCBI taxonomy): Eukaryota > Viridiplantae > Streptophyta > Magnoliopsida > Fabales > Fabaceae > Medicago > Medicago lupulina. The sequence continues at coordinate 1,466,163 of OY283143.1, read as the reverse complement.
AATTTTTTATTATGTTAAAATAGACTTGCAATACTGTTTTTTTCGAAGTGTCTTAGATTATTATTTTTTTGCTAGATTATTAAAAATAAAAAAAAAATATATTGAGGGAGTAAAGTGTAGATTTTAACATAAGAGGGGAGGGGAATGTAATTCAAGCTTTTCTTAGGGGAGGGGAATGAATTTTTTTTCTAATATGTTTTGAATAAGAGGGGAGGGGAATGTATATTTTAACATAAGAGGGGAGGGGAGTGTAATTCAAACATCTTTGAGGGGAGGGGAGTGTAATTTACTCATTATTATATCTATATTGTAAAATATAGATTAAGAATAAGTTTTACTTTACCATCAAAGTTGTATGATTCAAGGTGTAATTTGCATATAAGTTTTACATTTGGAGAGGATATTTGCATATAAGTTATAAATTTTTAATCATGTAAATATTGTTTTCTTAAATGTAAAAATTATACTCTATACTCATTGTTATGGCAACTCATTTACTACTGCGATACTCATTATTATGCAATCAAAATTATAGGCTAAACTATGGTATTCCAATTCTATCATTGTGTTGCCCTACCTCTACGTATATAAGACTAGTCAGTTGCTCATCTTCCTTCATAAAATAACCGTCGTTCTTCTTCTCTGAACATCATTCCATTGTCGGAAGGTTAGTAAAAAAAATTCCATCTTCTATTCTTGCATAGTTGAAACTGGAAATTGTATGATTTTTTTCCAGATTCTTTTCTCTTTTGTTTTGTTGATCAATGGCATATAGTTTGATGCATAGTAATTTTTTTTTTTTTTTTTATGCCGATCTCACTCTTGCACATATTTATCCTATAAATTTATATGTATTATATATATAAGATTCAAATGTATAATGGTAAGAGATTAGGTTAGATTTATGTATTATAAGACCTGGTTAGACTAGCTGCACATGTCTTTTTTTTTTTTTCTTTTTTCTTTTTCCGATCTGAAATGTGATGCACATCTCACTCTTGCAAATGTCGTTTATCCTATAGATTTATGTATTCTATGATTCATATGCTTAATAGTAAGAGACTTGGTTAGATTTATGTATTATAAAACTTGGTTAGACCTAATTGCACATGTGGTTATTTTTCTTTTTCCGATCTTAAATGTGTTGCACATCTCACTCTTGCACATGTCGTTTGTCCTATCGATTAATTATGTATTATAAGATTTAAATGCTTAATAGTAAGAGACTTGGTTAGATTTATGTATTATAGGACTTGGTTAGACTAGCCGCACATGTCGTTCTTTTTTGCCAATCTCACTCTTGAACATCATGTCGTTTATCTTATAACTGCACATGTCATTTTTTTGTTGTTGCTGATCTCACTCTTGCACATGTCGTTTATCCGATGAATTTATGTATTATAAGACACTTATTTTGTGCACCACATGCATGTTTAATATTAAGACTTGGTTGGAACAACACATTATTTGTATCTTTATGTAATTTTTAAATAAAAAAAAAACTTTTATGTAGTTTTATCCAAACAAGCTAATAATCACTTATTTTAAAAAGTGGTTTTCATCACAATAAACATACATAAAATAGTGTCTATTTTTCATAAAATCTCTATAAAAAAAACCTTAAATAATTGAATGCTCATATCACGTATTTTACAATTTGTAACAAATTGATTTGCAAGTTATGATTCACTTTGAACTTCGATTTTATGGTTAGATTGTTTTCATTTTTTTTTAAATCACTTTGATAGTGTTTGTTTAGTATTTTTATTTTTGTATAAACAAGGTCCTCGAGTGCAAGAGCTTCATATAAGAAGCTAAGATAATTTCTTTCAAAAATATAGATATCTTTCAAATTAAATTCTCTAGATATTTTTTCAAACAAAATCATTTTTTAAGCTTAAACAAACACATCCTCGATCTTTTTTAACTTAATGACATTGTTTCTTCATGTTCCTTGCAATTGGAATGAACTTATTTAAAATTTTGATGAAGATCTGATGTGCTAAATTTCTGAATTCCAGGATATTAAATTTAGGATGGATGAATCTTTGTCCTCAAATATGCCATCAAAATCAGTAAATGTGCCAGCAACTTCTGATGCGTCTGAAGCACACAATCCTCCTTTGGAGTATCCAATAATTGAAGAATTTCTTGATTGCAAGCTAGGAAATGATGATGACTTGGTGGAGAATTATACAGTGTGGTCACCACCAACTCCTGATAACCAACCAATGGATTCACCAATCCCACAGGAAATTGAGGAACAATATTTATCAAATTCACTTTTTCCAGTTAAGCGTAGAAAGTTGAGTCACAGTGTGGACAACCCTCCACATATGGCCGGTGTAAAAAGGTCTAGATGTGCTATTTGCAGTTGTGATTCTGAATTGATGAGTGAACGCGGTGTTGTTGATAGTCTTCCTTGTGAGTGTGACTTCAAGATATGTGGAGATTGCTATATAGGTGTTGGATTGTGCCCAGGATGCAAAGCGCCATATATAAGAACACATAACTTGATGAAGTAGCTGTGGATTATGAAATGAACTTTGGAGTTTCAAATTCCTTTTCCTTTTCTTTTTGAATTACCTTGTTTAGTTTGCTTGTGAATTTTGTTTTATGGTTAGATATTGTCCAAGGAATACTAATAATTTGCTGATTTAAGTGTTATGTTTATGAATCATTTTGTTCTAATATTTTGTTATATGATTATATCTATTACTAAGTCTAGTTCGCTTCAAGAGAATGTATATTAATCTTTTAATATTTTTCTTATGAAACGTAAATATAACATAATTCTATGAAACCGCACAACTCTATTATAGAAAGGACTTGGTCCATATTATGCATGAATATGCATTATTCATCATATGCCATATGTCATAGTAAGTGATGAGCTGGACCTTCCTTTTGAAGGGATATAAGAAAATGGAATACTCTTTTTAAAAATATGTTCTCATATAAGGAACCTAAGTTCAGGGGCTCATTGATTGTTTTCTTCCATTCTCGTTTTGTATAGTTGTGTGAAATGAAATGGAATTATGCTATAGATGCAATGCACTTTTGATATAGTTGAAATCATTTTGTAAAAATAACTGAATATCTTCAAAAAGAACTTATAGGAAATAAAAAAATTGAAATCATCTTGTTATAACTGAATAGCTTTTTGCATAAGTTAAAATATGTGTTTTCACCTTAAATCACTTTAGGAATTTACTCACCTAACATCTCCATAAGCAACTATAAATTTATAGTTTTGTCTAAGTTAGGAACTGAAGACTTATCTTTAATAAAACTAGAAGCTAAAAATTCTATGCAGATTTAAATTTATTACAATGACAGAGAATGATGAATACTGTCACAACAAAGGTGGAATCGTTATATGAAAAAATTCCTCCGTAAACCTTTTTTTCTGTCATAACTTCATAGAATTCCTTTATAGGATCAGCATATTTGTGCATATTTCTGTATTTTAAAGAATACATTGATAGATGACGTGAGACACAAGAAAAAGCCTAACATTTTGATACAAGTACCTTAATAGATTAAGAAGTATCTCCTTCTTGAAGGCGCACACTCCCATCGAAACCATGTATGGTTTTTCTAGAGCTTCGTCCTTCGAAAGACCGAGAACGGTTGTATCCACTAGCTAAATCATGAAGCAGTATTAGCTGTGAATCTAATTCTTGAAACTTGTAGTATGAAAATATTTAGCAGTATGATAAACATGAGACTTACCATTGCTTTGAGCTCTGCTCCTTTAGGCTTTTCGCTAAATGAAAGGATCCTTCCTTCATCGTCAATCTTCATTAGACCAAAATCTGAGGTGCGGCTATAATGGTTGCATAAAACATTGTGATATCTTTGTTAGTTATGATGTCAATTTGATAGGGCTAAATATTAGACATGTTTTGAATGCCAAATGAGGAAGCTTATCAGTATGTAAATTTGTATATTAGTCATTGGTGGTTATGTTCGTTATCAGGGTTTGAACGGTAGACTTAAACTTTTTATAATTGTAAAACTTGTTTTTATCAGCAAATGTTAGTAAATTAGTGATTATGTTAGTAAATTAGGTCTCATTTTTCAAATTCCTGTACATACAGATGGATAAAGCTTCTGTTCTTGGAGAAGATGCAAGGTACTTGCAGCAAAGGAAGGAAACTGTTGAATCTGTTGTTATTGTGTAGAAAACTCAACTTTCTAAGGATGTTGAAGACTCTTGTTCAGACACTGATAGTAAAAAACACGTTAATTTTAAGGTTCAATATCATCGGATATAGAAAAAATTTATTCTCTTGCTCAACTTATTTTAAGGGACAAAATTACACATTTAGGGATAATCTCCCAAATGCATGCAAACAAAAATGCACGGTTGTTTTCAATCCACACTAGATTCTGGACTGGACCATACCCAAATCACATGTCTGCCCATGTTTGGCATCAAAATACACTCTGGATCAATCCCCAAAAAAACTCTGTCCGTCCATCAGCGTTAAATTACTGTGTACTGAGCAAGTTGGATCGGTGATTAACTGAAACACCATCATCATCAGGTGGTGCTGTCCTTTGATGCATATATTGCTAGATCCATGAAGCAGTTGCAGTGGAATTTGCGGTGTGGAATTGCCCTGTGGGTCCCAAAAGGAAACAAGGCAAAATCAATGTTGTATATCAACTATGTATATAGCAACAAAAGTGTGTCCGGTCTCCAACATGTATGAGTATCCGACACCGGCATATCACAAATAGATGTTATTATATACACCCTTCAGTCATTAATATAAACAAAAATCTATTTTTTAGATATATTTAATTAATGATGTATGTGATATATAATAAAGACCACATACATTTATTAATTGAATGTATCTAAAAAATGAATTTTTGCTTATATTAGTGACAGGAGGGTGTAGAATTATGTTTTTTTTTTAAAAAAAATTATTATTGGTGTGGACATGTCTATAATCAATATAACCAGATACAATTATACTCTCTTTGTCACACATTTGCCCGAATCGATAATCAACTTCCCGTATTTGCAAATCCATCCTTAAGCGTGAGCAAAATATAGTAGTGTGTACTATTTATATTCCATCTACCACAATCGCACGTTTGTAAACTTGTCTAGCAAAGTCAAATTTAAGCTAACATATACACTACATACAAGACACAAGTTCAATTCAATGTTATACAAACAAGTCACTATATCAGAAGTTTCGTCTTATACAAGTTCTCTCTCCATATATCATGCTAGAATCAATTTTTATGAAAAGAAAAATTAATTCTAGAACAACCAAACATGTCAATATTAATTTTTCACCTCCATAATGAATTCTAACTACTCTAATTGTAGAATCAAACATAGACTTAAATTATGTGACACAAAAGATAAATACTTATTCTTTTAACTATTTTGATTATGAGTTCAATATCTAATAAGTTTGAAAAAGCATACGTTGAGACATCATCTCCCTAAATAGAATTTTCATCTCCCTAAATAGTTTTTTTTTTTAAGATTCCTTAAATAGAAACTTAGCTACTGTGAGAAATTAGTCTACAAGTGTGCCTGGAGTTATCTTTTTTTTTTTTTTTTTTTTTTTTTTTTTTTATAAAAAAAAGCTATAGATTTTGGACTGAACAACTTAGAAAAATGTGGGGCACAATGTTTAGTTGTAACCAATGTTTATATCTTAATTTATTATTTCGTAAGTTAAAATGATAAGATAAGATAAAAATATAAAAGGAAAATACTTGATTCCTAACACACTCTCTAACATCTATTATTTTATTCGTGAAATCATTGAGAGTTTTATACAATAGAAATAAGTCTCATTTAAAATGATGGGACTAACAATGATTTTATCAAAGAATGAGTATTGTATATAGTGCTATAAAAAAGATAAAATTACAATTTTATAGCTATAGAGATAAAATAGTGAAATATTAATTATTTAGATATCATCTATACCTATATATAAACGAGATACATGATATTGGGGTGACTTTTCACTTTCAAGTACTCCTTAAACATGTACATTTTAGAATGAGATACACTATTAATCTATTTTTGGAGTATAACCTTAAACATATTTGCCTTTTAAAGTGTTTTATTGCTGATGTTATTCAAAAAGATAAGATTGTAAGTTATATTTTTGCTATCTTGGTTTATTTTTAGGATTTTTGGTGTCAATGAAAAATATAAGTATAGTTTGTTACAATATAAAATTAAAAAAAAATATACTTTAATTTTAATCAAAATAATTTTATTCAAATTCAAAATTTTGTAGAAAATATTGTTCATAATAACACAATAAAAAAGAGTAGATGTTGGTGTGTAACAAACAATTTTTTTAGAAGAGTGTGTGTAGCAAACATAAAATAAGATCAACAACTTGTAATATTTTAACCAAAAAATAAACAACTTATAGTCGTTTAATCAAAAAAGATAAACAACTTGTTGTTTTTTTCTAAGAAGATAAACAACTTATTATCTCTTGCTTAATCCTCTTTTACAATAAATTTTTTTATTTCCCTTAAAAAAAAATATATTTATTTTTATCCTATCATCATATTTACCAAACCGCCACATCATTGTTTAGGGCTTACACCTGTATAAATATATAGAAGACTCCACTACCTGTCTCCACCTTTCCTAGGAAAAACCGTTGTCATTCTTGTTTTCGTTTTCTCTTTGGACTTTTCTCTTCCATATTCCTATCCTCACCAACTTCAAAGTTTACCAATCTCGCCGCCACTTCTACTTTGTTCGCATATTCCTTCCTCTCCTCGCATTCATCGTTGTACTACTCTTCCTTTCACATTCTATATTTCTACATACTTATCAAACCATAGATAAATATCATCATAACACACACACACACCAAAAAACATCTTGGTTTTACACATTCAACCAATTACGTTTAATCATCACCATGATATCACAAGTCAAATATACATCTTCATTACCCTCTACCAACTTTGGTTCATCAAATTCTATCCCAAGACCTAAACTATGCGCATTACCTATTATTCAGCATGTTGGAAAGAACACAAATAACCTCTCTTTGTCTTCTCTCAAACCTCTTTACATATCATCCACTGAAAACTTCAGTTTCTCAACAACCAAACTCACAAGGAGGGAAACTGAGTGTCATGCCTATGAAGCAGATAGGTCACAGCCATTGGAGATTAACATTGACCTTCCTGGAGAACAGGCAGCTCAAAAACTCAAAATTGGTTTGTATTTTGCAACATGGTGGGCTTTGAATGTGGTTTTCAATATTTACAACAAGAAGGTTTTGAATGCTTTTCCTTATCCTTGGCTTACTTCTACTTTGTCCCTCGCTGCTGGTTCTCTCATCATGTTAATCTCTTGGGCTACTAGGGTTGCTGAGGCCCCTAAAGTTAATTTGGATTTTTGGAAGGCCTTGTTTCCTGTAAGCATGCAATCTTGTTTGGATTTTTTTTCTTCTTAATTTATTGCTTTTCACATCATATGATAAAATTGTTTTATAAGCTTCAAATTGATTTTTATATGTATGAATGTTTCTGAGTACAGTTAATTTTGACTTTAGAATTAAGTGTGTTTCTATTGTGATAAAATTGATTTTGACTTAATTGATTATGTAGCGAAAAGTAGGTTGAAAAAAAAAATGAGTTATAAAAATCAATTGTAGAGACATAAGCTTTAAATTTTAACTTCAAGTTAGAATCAATTTGGGAGGCATAATCAATTCTATTAGACAAGATCTAGATATATAAAAATCAATTATATGATTCTAGAATCAATTTTTCCCTGGTAGAAAGAAAGTCAGAGACTAATCCTTCAAGATACGGAGATCTATAGGAGCTGACCTCTTTCAACAAGTGCTTTATCATACGCACATGTTAGGGATCAAACCATGATCATATGCTTTAAGGACACATTTATCTTCTAAATGTGCCACAGTATGTTGGTTCTAGAATTAATTTTTTCCTCTCCAAAATTGTAGCCAAAACATAGACTATATTAAAACTAGAATTCGAGACTTTTATATCAAGAATTGATTTTTAACCTCATATTGATTGTTCAATTCACTTTTGAACAAAATCAATTTAACAAATTCGATTCACTCAAATCAATTCTTGTCCCTGTAGAACAAACAAACTCTATCCTTCCTTCCTTCCAAGAAAAAAAAAAAAAAACTCTAAGATTCTTGCTTTTGCAGTATGGAAATAATGATTTAGTGCTGAATGGGGAATTTAAACTGTAGGTTGCTGTGGCACATACAATTGGGCATGTTGCAGCTACTGTGAGTATGTCCAAAGTTGCAGTTTCATTTACACACATAATTAAAAGTGGAGAACCTGCTTTCAGTGTTCTTGTATCAAGATTCTTGCTTGGTGAAGCATTCCCTTTACAAGTTTACCTTTCACTGCTGCCAATTATTGGAGGTTGTGCACTTGCTGCTGTCACAGAACTTAATTTCAATATGATTGGTAAGACTATATTTACTTATTTACATGATTGGTTTTCAGATGCTGATTATATTCTGTTTATAGTAGATTTAGTTTATAATAGGATTGAAACTATACAACACTAACACTTCCAATTGAAGGTGTGTTTGGTATATACTTACATTCAATCGTTCTATTCTCTCTTATTAATACCAGTGTCGACATGTCAGTGTCCAATATGTGCTTCACATATGTTAAATGACAATATGTCTTATATATGTTTCAGGGTTTATGGGGGCTATGATATCCAATGTGGCCTTTGTGTTTAGGAATATATTCTCAAAGAAGGGAATGAAAGGAATGTCTGTTAGTGGAATGAACTATTATGCTTGCCTCTCAATATTATCTCTGTTGCTTCTCACCCCTTTTGCTATTGCTGTGGAAGGCCCAAAGATGTGGGCCGCTGGCTGGCAAACAGCAGTGTCTCAGATTGGTCCCAATTTTGTCTGGTAAGCTTAACAATCTACACATCTCAAATAAAAGTTGTGTGCTGTTTCAACTTAATTAAATGCTTATAAACAACTTAAATAAAAGTTTTTTATGTATAAGCTATTTCTATAACAAAAATAAGATAAAGTCAAATTGTTTTCATATTAGCTTTAAGCTGTTTTCATAAGCTATCCTAAAGAGCTTATGGATATAAGTTAAAAGCAACTTACGGACATGTTATAAGTTGTTTCTATAAGCTCTCTTAGAGGGTCTAACAAATGCTTATTCCAAACAGACCCTTAAAGTTAAACATTCATCCGAAAGATATGTGCAAACCATACTAGTGTGTGGAGATCATGGCGATTTAATTCACATAAGTCAGTAATTGAGTGGTCCTTGACCATGAATATTGATAATGCTTCTTCAAAAGGATTCTATAGTGATTGTGAAGTGTTTGTCATTTGACTAATGAACTTATGGGTTGTAATTTTTGCAGGTGGGTAGCTGCACAGAGTGTGTTCTATCACTTGTACAATCAAGTCTCTTATATGTCTCTGGATCAGATTTCTCCATTAACATTTAGCATAGGTAACACGATGAAGAGAATCTCGGTTATTGTCTCTTCAATCATTATCTTCCACACGCCAATTCAGCCAAACAATGCCCTTGGTGCTGCCATTGCAATCCTTGGCACCTTCCTCTATTCACAGGTGCATTCCCTTTCCTTCTATTTTGTTTTCTTATTCAGTATAACCATTCACTATTTTTTATGTTCGTTCATTTTATATATACATGTGCGCGCGCGTGTGTCAACAATAAAACTATATTTATCAATACATGTGACACATCTAATCTGTTTGTTTCTTTTTAATTATTTCCACAGGCCAAACAGTAATGTGTAGTTTAGAAGCTGCTATATCTATATGAAAGGCATGATGATTTGAGGATTCAAACTGATGATATCACAATTGATGTTACTGAGAAAATTATACATTTAATTCATTAACGAGTCGGTAGAAATTTAAGCTGCTTCATTTGAGGTCATAGAGTTATTTCAATTTGAACTTTTTTTTTTCCTTTAATTTTTAATGTCTAGATGAGATTTTTGTTTCTTTTTTGTAATCGGAAGTTTAAACTGATGTACTGCAGTAAATAAGAATAATGGTTCAGAAATGTTGCAAGTTGAGGCTGAATATTTCTTTTGACAATATTTTTTGTTGGTTACCAATAAAATATTGATTGATGTATATCCAACAGAAATAGGATAAGACTGTTTATATGGCCCTACCATTTTATAAGCTACCTAACATCAATATATATTGTCATTATAATGTAAAATCAATGATTGATTTAAGTTGATACGTATGGAATAGCTAAAAAGATTAACTAAAAAGCAAATATTGATTCCTATTCATTAATTGGTTAAGGATATAGATAGTACTCTCTGAAAAAGTAGTTTGATGAATGAACAGCAAGTTTGTATTAAAATATAAGTAGTGGAAAAGGATATAGATAGTAATTAGTAAGAGAAAGCTAAAATGATTGGTAGCTGTACATAACAAAATAAAATGCCTTTGTTTGACACGTTATCCACTAACATTAGATGTTAATTAGTGGCTCCAAATTAAACAATATTAGTAGTGAAATTCCGCCGGTGAGCAGTTTTTTGAAATTTTGGTGCAATCATAGATTTCCTTTTGGGTCCCAGTGGTTGGTGCAGAGTTGGTTGTCAATCATTTGTTAAAAATATGAATATGAATATGAAATTTTCTTTGACATTAGAGCATCAATTATCTGCATTTTAGAAAGCTGTATCTATGGAGATACTACTACTATTTTTCTTATTCACAACCTATTCTCTTGGAGCATTTTCAATCTCACAAGAGTTTGATCATTATCCTTTTCCCACCAACTTTCTCTTTGGCACTGCTTCTTCTTCCTACCAGGTTTCTTTACCTTCTTCTAATTCATGTTTATCTCCTAAAATCTTCATTATTTTAATTAATCATGGCTGATTATTAAACTTAATGTTATAGTATGAAGGTGCTTACTTGAGTGATGGCAAAGGATTGAGCATTTGGGATGTCTTCACTCATAAACCAGGTCATAGTAACAACATTTCTGTCTTCTAGATATCCATTTTTCATACTTGAATACCTTAATTCATTCACCTGAGTTACGTAATTAGATAACATATATATTTTGCAGGTAGTATTGATGATGGAAGTAACGGTGATGTTACTGTTGATCAATATCATCGGTATCTGGTACACATCATTATATCTAATTGTCTACACATCCTATTTATTTCCAAGTGTTTATGTATAGTATAGGTTCGGACGTTATATTGTTCTAGTGATTATCACAAGGCCGTAAATCATAACTAATGTTACTTTATTATCATTATCATCACAATACTTTTAAGTTCCTTATAATCAAAATAAATTTAGTTTAAGAGGTTACAACCTTAATAAGTGTTGTGTCAATACTAGAATTTTGGACTTGTTGAGAAAGTATGTGCGCCTTATCTACTTTAACTAATTACACCCATTATATATGTTCTAAATGTCAATTTGTATAAAAACAGGAGGATGTAGATTTAATGGCAGCTATCAAAGTCAACAGCTACCGGTTTTCAATTTCGTGGCCAAGAATTCTACCAAGTACGCATCTTGCTTTAACATAATCTTAGTGATTTAATTTCAACTAATTAGCAGATATTAAGTACCTGTGTGTTCTAGACAATTCACAAACAGAATTTGCAATGACTGTGAGCAGAAGGTAGATTTGGAGAAGTCAACTTGGCTGGTATTGACTACTATAATAGGCTTATTGACGCTTTGCTACTCAAAGGTTTGGTTTCAATCTTCCATCTATGGCTTGTGAGACGAACAAGAGGTGTAACCGTTCGATTACCTTAACCTGAAATTATACAATTCGCAGGGATCCAACCGTTTATTACATTGTTTCACATGGATTTCCCTCAAGAACTTGAGGACAGATATGGAGGTTGGCTAAGTCCCCAATCACAGTAAGCAACTAGTTCTACAATTCAATTTGCTCATACTTCATCTCCTTTGCCATACTTTACCAGCATTATAATGTATTTTGACATGTACAGGGAAGATTTTGTATTATTCGCAGACATATGTTTTAAATCCTTTGGTGACAGAGTTAAGTACTGGACCACATTCAATGAACCAAATCTCCATGTTTCACTAGGTTACCGAAACGGTAAACACCCGCCATGTCGCTGCTCCAGCAAATTTGGAAATTGTAGCGAGGGCGATTCAGAGAAGGATCCCTTTGTAGCAGCCCATAATATTATCCTATCGCATGCAGCTGCAGTTGATATTTATAGAAACAGATACCAGGTAATTTAGTAAAAAGACGTCACAACTTTGTAGCAGCACGTTAGGGACTCAAATTTATTGTATTTCTATTTAAGCTAATCAAAAAATAATTATGGTTCTAGTTTTACAAATCAAAGTGGAAAGTATGTATGACTGAACTCTCATTCAAAACATTGTAAACTTGATTTACTTTTAACGCCGCATCCAGGCTGAGCAAGGAGGACAAATTGGCATTGTCGTACACGTTGACTGGTTTGAACCGTATAGCAATTCGGTAGCAGATAAACTAGCTGCTGAAAGAGCTCAATCATTCAGCATGAACTGGTAGGATTTCCTCATTGTTCAATGTCCATGGCTCATTCGACTTCTACCATGCAAAAGTTGCATTTGGATTTGTTCTACTCGCATAGTCACATTCGCCAATTTTAACTGCCAGATCAAGATTGAACAGCTCACTTTTGACTTTATATTGTGGCCTGATTTGCCAAAGTCAGAGTGTGAGACTGAAATCTTGATCAAATGGTACAAATCATGTGATTGCATTCAATGCATGATTCTCTAACCGTAGACAGTCCACCAGATCATGAATTTCAACTCTATAATAATGCAGGATCTTGGATCCAATCTTCTTCGGCAAGTACCCAAAAGAGATGGAGGTGATTTTAGGAAGCACATTACCCAAATTTTCCAGTAATGACAAAGCAAAACTGAATCGAGGACTCGATTTCATTGGCATCAATCATTATGCAGGTTACTATGTCAGAGACTGCATATCATCGGTGTGTGAGTCTGGGCCAGGAACCTCCGCAACAGAGGGTTTATACCAACAAACTGCACAAAAAGATGGTGTCCCAATTGGAGAGCTTGTAAGTACTTCATCCTTTTGATGATCCCATTCCTCGCATTTTAACTTACAATTGTGTTATTTGAAGAACTAAAATTTGACAATTTTTGTGACAACAATCTAAGTGGTTAATTACGTTGAATAGATGGTTAATGGACATACTGAGTTGTCTAAATTTAGCCACTTAAAATATTGTCGCAAAAGTTGTCTAAATTTGGTTGTACGAATATCATTTATGTTTTATTAAACTTTGTATGACCAACCCAATCCTAAAACTTGTATGTGCAGACTCCGTTTGGTTTTCTCAATGTTTACCCACAAGGCATGAAGAAAACCCTTACCTATGTGAAGGACAGGTACAATAACACCCCAATGTTCATTACTGAGAATGGTAAGTGAAGAAACACTATGAAGTTGAACCATTTTCATTGAATTTCAACCATTTTTAGTCTCTGACGGACTCTATTCGAATGTTTTTGTAGGGTATTGCAATTTTTATGATCCAAATAACACCAAGGAAGAATATCTTAATGATGTTAAAAGAATAAACTACATGTCTGGTCACTTAAATAATCTGGGGGAATCAATAAGGTAAGAGTCCACAAAAACCGAGTAAACATCCAGTTTTGTTCCATAAATTGTAAGCATGTATCAACTTAGTCTTCAACGTTATCGATATTTCAAAATGATCATTGAAATTGCAAAAATATTATCCATCTGTCCAAGTTGCACTTAATATTATTATAGTCCCGTAAATAGCAATGGAGGGATGCATTTGATTAACATTTTGTAATTTGGGATCATTTTGAAATATTGATAATGTATGAGACTAGTTCAATAGTGTTTGAAAGTGTCATCAGACCCTCAATTCTTCTTGCTCATACATACATACTCTTAGGCACAAGTAAAATAGCTGAGTATTTGTGTTGGTTATGTGGCTATAGGGAAGGAGCAGATGTTAGAGGATACTTTGCCTGGTCCTTGCTTGACAACTTTGAGTGGTTATATGGTTTTACAGTGAGATTTGGACTTTACCATGTTGATTTTGCTACACAGAAGAGAACTCCAAAATTGTCAGCTAGTTGGTACAAACATTTCATTGAAAAGCATAAAACTGAGAGCATTAATCCAGAACATGACACGGATACGAGAAACCGGAACAAACAATTCAAGGCAAATAATAGCATGCTTAGAACCGTAAGCTCAGAGGGTAGAATGAAAAACTTGGATTAACTTGATGTTATGATGGTTTCCGTAGTATTTTCTATAATATTTTTATTTTAGTTCAATTTTAATAATTTTTTATTTTTGTTTCATTTGTTGTTTTCGCTTATCGGTGTTATGTTATTTCCCTATTTAAGTTTAAGAGAGAATTTTTAATCATTCAATAATATTTTAGAGTTTTCTTAATTTCTGGTGGATTTTGGAATTCTATTTTCACAAGTGTCACTTACAAACTTGTTTTTTTCTATCTAGATTTAACGTTTGCTAGCCTACACTTTCAACTACGTTGTAACTTATCTCATTGTTACTTGAAAACCATCGTTTCTCTCACCACCTTCTTACCTTAATTGATTCTCTCTTCATTTATTTTTTTATTTAACGCTTGCTAGCCTACACTTCCGACTACGTCGTAACTTGTCTCATTGTTACTTGAAAACCATCGTTTCACTCACCACCTTCTTACCTTAATTGATTCTCTCTTCATTTTATTTTTTTTGTTAACAAGGACCAAATACTGATTTTGCATTCTTTACGCACCATTTGAGTATGCTTTAAATTTAGAGTAAAAAATGTGTGAATGAAATCTGTTTCTCCTTACATAATGGCTATGTTTGGATTGATGGTAAATAATGAAATGAAGTGGTAATTAATTTATTTTTAAAATTTGAAAAGTCAAAATTACACAAAAATAAACGAAAGACATTTATGGAATATCAAAAGTATAAAATAGACAAGTTCAATTAATGGGTTGCAACAATCAATTAATTTTAGAATTATACACAAATCAACGTGATTTTAAAGTAAATTTATGTTTGCTTTAACCTTTAGTTTTCTCATTTCTTCTAATTTCCATTGGTGGAATCAAACCAAAGCGACATTTAAAGGTAAAATTCTTATTCAAACATGAAAGTCAAGCTTTTGAAGTTTTAGCAAGAATCTAATATACACAACTAACTGATATAATATAATAGTATATTTAAAATATTCTGAGTTCAAAGTTCAAACTAAGATTCTCTCAAGTCCTAATTAACTCGATTTTAATTTAGATTCATTAGTTATTTTTTTTGGTTGCAAAGATAATTAACAAAAAGGAAAAGAAAAAGAAAACAAGTCAACACTAGTAAATTACTTCCTAAAATATTATTTGGTGTTATTATCTTACTCCCACCGTCATAAATATGTGCCATTATAGTAAAATATATTTGTCCTAAATTATATTTTATTTTACAATATCAGTAAAACAATAATTATTTTTTCTTCGAATACGTGTTGGAATGAACTCTTTGTCACTAGAACCCGTGTAACATTTAGAACATTGTTTAAGAATTAAGTCAAACAATCATCCAAATGAAATTACATCATCATTTACTATAAAAAATTACCTTTTTTAATCAACGAAAAATAAATAAAAAAAGAACTATGCGTGCTCCACGTGACAAATTAATTAATACCAGTCTATATTATAAGAACATAACATAGCCACTGCATGATTGATGCCAAACAAGAAATGGGAATTTCCATATTGTTGTCATTGACAGCTCTGTTTCTGGAGATATTGCTGCTCTCAAATGCATTGGATCTCTCTCCTCCATTCCCCACTAACTTTCTCTTTGGAACTGCTTCTTCTTCATACCAGGTTAGTATATACATATCTTCAAATCATATAGTACAATTCATCAATTGTTTGTTAATTATATCCTATTTAATTTAATCTTAATTTCACAGTATGAAGGTGCTTATAACAGTGATGGCAAGGGGCAAAGTAACTGGGATAACTTCACTCACGGAGGTAACAAAAAATTTAATCTGCAAATGTTGTTAACATACATTATGTTAGTAGGGAAAGTTTTTTCTCAAACACTTTCAAGTGTCTTAGCTAAACCACTTAAACAACGCCTTAAAACATGTTAGTTATTAATAGCAGTTTGATTAATGTCTCGTTGCAGGTAGAGGTATAATAGTCGATGGAAGTAACGGGGATATCGCAGTTGACCATTATCACCGATACCAGGTTACTTAGAAACTACTACTCCATAATATCACAACTCCAAATTATTTACTCTTTCATATATTTTTTCATTCATGTCTCTATTTAAATGGATCTTATAGTTATTTGGGCACTTGCGATATAAAAAAGAAGTGTATGATCTCTATATCCATATAATTCAATCCTTTGTTTAGGACAGATCAGTAATCCTATCCTAACCGATCCTTATAATTATAATATTGTATTATAATAATAAAAAAAATCCATATCCAGATCCCCTATAAATTATTATATCCTCGGTGTAACTATTTTAATACAATTTTTTAGACAATTATTTCTCTGATATTTTTATTGCATTCTTATTATCTTCCTTCATTTTTTTCTCTTTTTAATTTTTGTCTCAAAAATGAAAACAAAAGTTGTCGTAAAAATTATCAAAATGATCATACAAATATCATTGTTTAAAAAATTAATATATCCATTTAGTCTTAGTAATTTCAAAACAAGGTGTTTGAAAAAAAAACAAATAGTATATATATCCATGCAACCCGCGTGCACAACATAAAATAATGCGTTGGTGTTTATTTATAAAATTAAATTAAGATTTAAGATAGTCAAACAAAATAGCATAAAAAATCAAATAAAAATTCACAAAAAAGATAATGAAAGTAACCCACCTACAATCAAAGTAATTTTATTTTTTAATAGCTTTTCAGTTAGTTTAATCTCTTAATTTTTTAAAAAAAAATTTGCAGATAAATCCTTTTATCTTTTCCGGTATACTTAATACTTGGAAGTTCAACCCACGGGTGTGGTTGAGCGGTTGGGGCTCATCCTCCCTTAACCAAAGGTCGAGGGTTCGATCCTCGCCTTGGGTATGGAGAAACTTTAAATCTCTAGGTCAGTTGTCCCACCCTTTGAGGTGCCTCCAATCCAGCGAGGGGAATAGTCACTGCGTTCGACGGTGGATACCCTGGTCTCGACCAAAAAAAATACTTGGAAGTTCATTTTTTGTCGCTATAATTACGAATTAAATCAATTAAATTGTTTAACACCGTCTTTCACTAGAAAATCACCAACTAAAACAACACATTCCATTTCAAATCCAAATCTTATATCCTATCAAATTCATTAAATTTTAACAAGGCCACAATTTTGGCCTTCTACATTTGAATTTGGTGTACAAGACAAAAACAAATAGAATTCTCATAATTTCAATGTGGATCAAACCCAGGAGGATATAAATCTATTAGAAGCTTTGGAAGTAAATAGCCACCGGCTCTCCATATCATGGGCAAGAATTCTACCAAGTATGCTTCCTTGCATTATCAAAATCTTTGTCAAATTAATATTCCAACAAATATTATTAGTTGTAATAATATGGATTCTTTGTATATGATTGTGAACAGAGGGTAGATTTGGAGAGGTCAATTGGGCTGGTATAGACTTCTATAACAAGCTACTTGATGCCTTGCTGCTCAAAGGTAACCATTTGAAATTACTAAGATTTCTATAACATAGGGAACCAAAGTTCAAAATCTCAATTGGGATTGGGAGAGGTGTCCATATCTAATATCACAATTCACAAATGTTTCGAATAATATTCCCTCATGTGGAGGGAACATAAGAAAAACAGCAAAAAAAAAGTTCGAAAAAAAAAAGAAAAGGAAAATGATAGGTTGACATCCTTTTTTATGTACCACTCATGCACACTCCCATGTGAAAGGGGTATTTTAGTAATTTCACATCACACCGTCACTTTTTTTTTGGATGAGTTTCACTCATTTTTCCACATGTCACAATTGTGTGTGGGTGTCAAAGTGTGTATGCCATCTAACGTGGTCCATGCCCATGGATAAGGACTCGAAAAGAAAATCATCTCTATTTTTCTTCTTCAAAAATTTGGTGACAAAATAAGGTTTTTTCTTTTGGATAGTTGACAAAATAAGAATTAGTTTTTGAAAGAAATGACAAAAAAAATAAGGAGTTAAACACATTTATATTTGTCTCTCCCAAAATACTTATTACTAGTTTAATTTTTATCGATGTGTTTAACTCAGAATTCATCTTAAATGAGGAGCAATAGTTATTAATCTATTGTAGTATTGCTCAACATTGGTTTTCTTTTTCTTGATCAGGTATCGAACCCTTTGTTACTCTAAGTCACTATGACATCCCACAAGAACTAGAAGAGAGATATGGGGGGTTGCTAAGTCCCCAATCACAGTAAGCTACAAGTTTTTCAAATTTACCTGAAGAGTCTTCAATCTCAAATTTACCATACAAACTCATAATTAAAGATCATTGCTTTTCTTTTATGTTTGACGAGTAGGGAAGATTTTGCATTTTATGCGGACCTATGTTTTAGAACATTTGGTGATAGAGTAAAGTACTGGATCACATTCAACGAGCCAAATTACCTAGTATCACTCGGATACCGTTCGGGTGTGTATCCCCCACGTCGTTGTTCTGGTTCATTGGGAATCATAACTTGCAACGATGGAGATTCTGAAAAGGAGCCCTTTATAGCAGCCCATAATGTTATCCTGTCACATGCAGCTGCAGTTGATATCTATAGAACCAAATACCAGGTAATATAAACTTCTTGTTTTTGGTTTTCGTATATGTAGCACATTGACACTTCAGATTGAATGTGTGTCGGGTGCTTAACACGATGCCAATGCATGTGGTGCATCCAATAATTTCTATTTTATCAAATTATTACCAATGTCTACATGTGTGTTCGTGCTGATCGACTTTATAGATTTCTCAAATCAAACAAACTATAGTTATTTGATCGTAAAACATTGTATTTTAAAAGTGAAACATATCAGGCTGAGCAGAGAGGAAGAATTGGAATAGTGGTTTCACATGAATGGTATGAACCAATGAGCAACTCTACAGCTGACAAATTGGCTACTGAAAGAGCAAGATCATTCACCTTCAATTGGTATAGTTCTCCTTTAAATTTTAATATAGTAGCGTGTTATGACAATCAACATGCTTTTATACCATCTGCTTTTGACACTTTCGGTTTCCTAGCACCAAAGGATATAGTAGCGTTTTCTATTGATTCACTCAAAGTATAAAGATGAGAGCTTCATAGTGTAAATATACTCAAATAAAAATACAGGATTTTGGACCCAATCATATTTGGTAAATACCCCAAAGAGATGGAGGACATTCTTGGAAGCCTCTTACCTAAATTTTCTTCCAATGAAAAAAAGAAACTCAAGAAAGGACTGGATTTTATTGGCATCAATTACTACACAGCTTTCTATGTCCAGGACTGCATATACACCAAGTGTGATTCTAGATCCGGGACTTCAAGAACAGAAGGTTCATACATGACAAGTGGATACAGAAATGGTGTCTCAATAGGAGAAGCTGTAAGTATCCTTCAAACTTATTATAGTGCGCTCCATTATCACCAATAATTTTTCTGATGCTTTTTATGTCATGTTACAGACTCCATATAGCTGGTTTAACATTTATCCACAAGGCATGGAGAAAACTGTTACATATGTGAAAGATAGGTACAATAATGCTCCAATGTTCATAACAGAAAATGGTAAGCAAGCAAGACATATTAATGTTTTGAGTGCCACTAACATTCATTATAACCATCTCTTTTAAACGCTCTTTTTATGGAGTGAATTCATGTAGGTTTCCACTATTTGGAAAATGTATATGAATTCTATCTAATAATAAAAGAGAAAATGTATGAAAATTGATGTTTGAGCGAGTGATATTAACATTTTTCTAATACATTATTAGTGACAATAATTGTATCTGCATTTGTGATAAATCTAAATATTTTATAGGGTATGGCCAACAAGATGATCCAAATCTCACTTTGGAAGATCAACTTAATGATTTTAAGAGAATAAAGTACATGCAAAGTCACGTGGAGGCCTTGTCAACAGCAATAAGGTAAGAGTAAAATATAACTTCTGTTTAAATAAAAATAACATAAACGATATAAAACATCTTGTAAAAAAAAACGATATAAAACATGTATATGAAGGATTCCAATTTTAAATATATTGTTATCAATTTTCCTTAAAAAAAAAAAAAAAACTACATTGTTAGTTATCAATTTGTTACTCTGGCATCTTATTATAATTTTATCTAATCAAATGTTGGAACACCTTTGTGGTTATTTGTTTTGACATTAATCAAACACTATGATAATGAAATAAATTTGTCCAACCGTCTCTGTTGTTTTAGGAAAGGAGCAGATGTGAGGGGGTACTTTGCATGGTCCTTGCTTGATAACTTTGAGTGGATATATGGATACACAGTAAGATATGGATTCCACCATGTAGATTATGCTACGTTGAAGAGAACTCCAAGGTTATCAGCAAGCTGGTACAAGCAATTCATTGCGAATTATAAACAAACTGAATTCGCTGGGGTGCAAAAACTGGTGCAAAGTATATGAGACAAATTTAATGCAAAGCCTTCTCAGCTATGTAAAAGTTTTGTTATTTCTCTTTCATAAAATTGACAGGATCTCATCTATATAATCTCATTATCTCTTGAAAAATATCAATAAAGGTTAATTGATCATATATGGCTGGAAGTGGAAAAGTGTAATTGGTTTCATGAATATGTGCAACCAAATCAAATCAACAAAACTCTGACACAACAAGGCAATTAACCAACAAAATAATGGCAATAAAGAATGGAAAAAGAACCCCACTTGTGTTAGTACGATGGTATTGGTTTGAGACTTCTCTTTAAGGTTTAGAAATCTCAACCGTTAAACATGAAAGAGAAAATGAGAGTTAAATTATTAAAAAAAAAATAGGCTATTGTATTTTAATATGGAGATTGAAAATGGAGAAACAATTCGCTTAATTAGTGACAAATTCAAAATTGTATTACCGACGGATTTAAACCCTTGGTCATACAGGAAAAATCCTCAATAATTCAGAAAATCACACACAAAATAATAATAATAATTGTATTAGTATTACTGGCGGGAAAATGTGCTAGTACCGTTAATGACTTATCTAACTTGAATTATTGTCGTATTTGTTCCACCAATAATGATAACGCGGATAACATCGGATTATTGGCGGGTTTTTTGTTTTTGAAGGAGGTTACTAGCGGATATTTGTCACGAGGAATGCTAATTTGTGTTGCTAGCATTTCTCATATTATCACATAATAAGAAATCAGCCAATAGCGTTTAATACCCCATCATTTCTGCCGGTAGATTATAGTCCAATTTTTTTGTTACGCATAGTTTCTCTCTATGGTTTAGGTCGTGTTTTTTTGGAATTTTTCTAGTTACACCCTATATAATTCTTGTTGCATTCTAAAATGACAAAATTACCTTTAAGTTAAATTTAATTGTTAAATTCATCCTAAACCCTTTGCATCTTCCAAAACTCGGTTTAAAATGAGTTTAAATGTACATACTTAAATTGAAAATTTAAGTTAACCTCCCCAAACTTGTTTAATTATCTTAAGTGGGTCTCTGTAATAGTTTAAGTAGGTTATGTAAACTTACGTGTATTTATTTTTGTTTAAATTGAATTTAAGTTAATCTATGAATGTTTGTTTAAATTTAATTAACGTTAACATATGTTGCACCATCAAATAATGTTGTTTGTAGAAAGGCATAAAATATCAGCACGTTGATAAACCAAAAAAAAAAATAGAAACTCGTCATCTTTAAAAAAAATATTCATTTATTTATATGCAATAGAGTATGAATTAAAGAATTTTTAATTCTCTTTTAATCTTTTATTAAGATTGATCGAATATCTCATGATTATTTGTAGGTATAAGATGATAAAAGTTTGGAACAACAAAAAAGATCGATGTTTTAAAAAATTTTATATAAAAGAGTAACATTGGTAATAATATAATAAAATTTTAAGTGAATTCTCTCGAAAAAATTAAGTGAATTTGACTGTAACCAGAAATATAGTAGGTGTGATTAGAAAATTAATTTTCTTCTCTCATCATTTCACAGAAACGAACGCTAGCTTCTTCTGGAAACAAATTGGATGCCTCTTCTTCTCTCACCAGTCGCCACTCTCTTAGAAACGCCGTTCAGCTCTCACTCACTCTAAGACAAGGTAAGCCAATTCATTTTCTAATTTCTCCTTCCATCTCCAATTTATTATTTTAGGGTTTTAGAATTGGGAATTGTTTTAGGGTTTCAGAATTGGGGATTGAGAACTGGACTTGTACCATTGTGGGTTATGGTGCAATGTTTGATTTTTAACACTGAAGAACCAATAACAGAATAAGTTTATTGTTATAGAGTTTGGAAAATTGCTTGTCTATGATAATTGCTTAATGTGTACAAAATTGCTCATTGTTCAGAACAAGTCACTGTGACCAGGAACAGTACAACACCCTTGGTGGTGATTTATAAAATTGAATTTCCCAATAGTTTTAGTTTGAATTAAATGTTTTTTCTCACATATAAACTCTTCTCTTATACTAATATATTTAAAACACAATTTTTTTGTATTATTTTTTGGTGGATAACTTTCTTTCTGTATTTTATTGGAAGAGATAAAATAACCGTAATGTTTTATGAAATGCTTTTACAATTTCTTAAGATGGTCTATAATATCTCAATCAAATGCTTTATACAAAACATACACAAAAGTGAAAGTGGTATGTACAAAAGAAACTATAACTTTTTACTGAAGGACAAAATCAATCACTTGAAATCAATTTTAGTGTACTGCCCAATATTCACATTCATCGTCTATAAAAATTGACCTCTAGCGTCCATAAATGTCAAAATTGGTGGGTCGAACGACGGTATCAGAGTTTCAACTTTAACTCATCCACTTATGTATTTGAGTTTTCAATGAATGTTGTTATTTCATCTATCCACAGAAAATATCGACTTCTAGTGACAGATTTTGTTTGTCAAATTTATTTTTGCCAGATTTTTTCAAAAACAAAACTTCTTGTATGAATATTCATAACATATCTTATATTTTTGGAAAGATCCGGTGATTTGAAAAGACAAAAAAATCCGGATATTTGGTCTTTATGAGGGAATAAATGGTATTTTAGGTAATTTCATGTTTTGGGAGTATAGATATAAATGTGGGGTATAAAATCAAATTATCTTTTCTTTTGTATTTCTAAGTTTTACTGGACCAGTCCGTTTGGGCCCATGAAATAATATGGCTTTGTCATTACAGTGCAATCTTGAAAGAAAAGAAGAAGAAAAAAAATCAGCAGTTTGTTCCTCCTCGCTGTTACAGGAAGGAAGCAAATAACAAATAGTAGCTTTTTTGTTCAGAAGAGAAGATCGTTCTTTTCATAACAATCAAAATTAGGGTTGTTTGTGAAGCGTACATCTAAACTCAGCCACTATGCTAAACCTCAATTCACGACGACTAGCTAGAGCAGCAATTTCCATTGCTAAACACTTCTCTTCAAGTAATAATTACTTCTACTATTTCATTTTGTTAATAAGTTAATGACCTTAATTCATTTTTCATCTTTCTTTCTTTCTTTTTCACAGGGAATTATTATACATCCATGTGTAGAGCTGGATATTCTCTAACCGCCCCTAATCATTATTATTGCCTTCAACCTTCGGTAAGTATCCTGCAATTGTAGTTTAACTATTCCAAATATTGTTGCCAAATAGTGGCTATTGCGAATATATAGCTTAGTGGAATTTTAACAAACCACTATTTTCCGCAGTCTTCTCTTGTTTCTTTCCAATCCGGTAATATTAAGAAAGATTTTGAGATTAATGAGTTGGCCGAAATATGGTTTATGATAGATCATTATGACGTAATTTAATCCATGTAACCAACCCACTTAATGGGATAATAAGGCTTGATTGTTGTTGTTGTTGTTTATAGACATTTTAATAATGGCAATTTGGTTGGAAAATGTTTGGTATGCATAAATTTTAGAGAATGTAGATAGGTATGCATGATTGCATGTGCTTTGGATTACTAGAGAAATAGTTTTATAAACCTTTATTTTCTTATGATATTGATTCATGCTTAATTCAGTTTCACTCGTGTAATATTTTGTGTATTATGTTTTTACAGTTTCAACGAAATTCATTGTTTAATTTATACAAGGGAGCCATGTTTGAAAAGCATAATTTCCTGTCAACAACAACTTCTAACAACACTGCTGAGGATGGGAGTGAAGAAATTGAAACGTAAGTTTTCTTTTTGGTTGAGATGACAGGTTAACTGGGAGTATATTATACTTTTGTAAATATGTGTCAGTATTCAAAAACACAGTTATGGTTGTGTGCATATTTTACAACCTACAGTTTTGGATGCGGAAGCAATGTTGATAATCTAGATCAGTAATCTCTCCATTGATTTTTTTGAGTCTACCGGCACAGTAGCACTTAAGAAAAGCCATTGCATAGATTTACAACATACTAAATTTTTGTTATATTTTGACACACCAGAGATGCACTTTGCCTAATAAGTATAGACTGGCGATTTTATTTCTAGCTAGGCATATTTGATCATTGGACAAGAGGTCACAAGCATTACAAACTGGACCTTTTCTCTTACTGTCAAGTTTTAACTTAGATAGGTGGTTGTTGAGACTTGAGAGTAGCAATATATTATTAGTCACTACTCTCTGCGTGAGTTCATCGTAGAGCATATTCAATACCGAGTCTCAACAAACATGAACGACTTGATAACAGCGTTATGAACTATGAAGTTGTTTGATAACTGTAAATGCTAGGAATGTTTTGTCACACAAGTATTGGGGTCTGGCACTCTGGTTTACCGTTACATGCATGTTAGCATCCCAATTTTCTAGATTCCGCGCTCTCAGCCATAGGGTTATGATATCTAGAAAGGAGTTGGGTTGATTCCGTGCTCTCAGCCATAGGGTTATGGAAACAATATCAATATTTGAGCATAAGTTGTTGCTGCTGCCTCTTATATCTGAAATGATTTCCATTTCGTGTCTCATGTCCAATGTTGAGAATCCTCGTAAGTATCAAATGCTCGACTGGCTTTTCACTGATTGTGACCTGTGAACGTTAACCTTGCTCAGGATAAATTATGCAATTATCGTTGTACCTTGCCCATATATTCTATTTGATGTCAGTTGTGCATCATGTTAGTGTGACTGATCAAGTGACTAGTTAAATATAGATTGGAGTAGTAGCATTCCTTGGTTAAGTGCATCAGGGCGCCATATCTTCATTTTAGAAAACATAATTTGTCATTTTTCTGATATGCTCCTTACTCTTCAAGACAACAATTATGCAGGATATCTGTCACTTTTGTTGATAAGGATGGTGAGGAAAACCTTATAAAAGTCCCTATTGGAATGTCTATGCTAGAAGCTGCTCATGAAAATGACATTGAACTTGAAGGTATGAACTTTTGTTATCACCATTTTTACTCTTTCGTCTCTAAATTGATGGTCTTGTAGATACATCTCTGGTTCTTGATGTATGGTTTTTGTGTTTGATAGAGAACGCGTATTATTTCATCAATGTAACTACAGTGGTATCGTCAGTGTATAATCTTTCATTCTTACTACATATTGTGTTACCTTAATGATAGATACATCAGTCCTTTTCTCGTGCCACATTTTTTATCGGCATTAAGAGATTGTGTTAGTTCATGTCAATTTGCATCTCCAGTTTCCTCCTGTCAACATTTAATTTCTTACTTAATGTTATTGCAGGAGCATGTGAGGGCTCACTTGCGTGTTCAACTTGCCATGTTATAGTCATGGTACAGCATGGGTGATATATGGAGTAAATTGCCGTTTGAGATTAATTTTATTATTTTCCTGAAGTGCTGTTTTCAACTTGCAGGATGTAGAATATTACAATAAATTAGAAGATCCTACTGACGAGGAAAATGACATGTTGGATCTAGCTTTCGGGCTTTGTGAAACGTGGGTTTTCTTATGCACGGAACTTGGAGTTTAATTTTCATGTTCTATTTATGTTCCTCCCAAATTCTTTGTTGACTAATTTTAAGAGTTATGCAGATCACGTCTTGGTTGCCAAGTGATCGCTACACGTGAACTTGATGGAGTTCGTCTAGCTCTTCCTGCTGCCACTCGTAATTTCGCTGTTGATGGTTACGTGCCAAAACCACACTAATTATTCCTGGAAGTTTTGTGTGTAATGCAAAGAATGCAGCTATCTCAGTTTTGTAGCTTCACACCGAGTTAGATAAATGAGCTTTTATTGATCTTTAGGCATTTTTTGGTACTGAGTAGTCATGATCGCCAAGCTCTTCTGTATGACAGACCAGAGAGATCATGGTGGAATTTCGACGATACAATTGCTTACCAATAAACTACTTGTACTGTATTATTTTATTATTGTACCAGTGGGTGAAACACTTTCTGACTTTGGTAATAATATAATAAAATTTTAAGTGAATTCTCTCGAAAAAAATTTCGTTAAAGATTTCCTTCGTAATAATTAGCATCACTCAAATTTCGAAGTGACAAAATAAGTAAAATGTCGAAGAATAACAAATGAGCGTTACTAATTGAGGGGGAAAAGAAAGAGTAAGTGGTGGTCAGTAATTGAGGGAATAAAAGAAGCATAAGTTTTAATAATATATGATCAGATGATATGTATCAAAGTTTTGAGGATGACAACTAAATTGAATTAGCACCGATACGTATGTTATCACAGTTGTAGCTTCTTAAGAAGAAGAAAAAAATTCAAGAGAGGGTTGTGAAGGTTTTATACAATTGTCACATACACATAATTTCAGTTTAAAAGTCAAATTTAACTTTCTTTTTAGAAGACAGTTGACGTTAGATAGCAGGGGAAAGATGGTACAAGAGATGATGGAGTTTCACACATAAGGGTGGGGGTGGGGGTGGGGGTGGGGGCAAGTGGCTACGCTATATTTTTATTTTTTAGTACCACTACATATATATAGAATTTCCTCATTCACCAACTATTGGGTCAATATTAGAAATTTATTTGTTTCTTTTCATATAAATCTATTTAAATTTTTTATTGTATAAATTACGTTTTAGAGGGGTAGCCGTGACGCAACTGGTAAAGTTGTTGTCATGTGACTGAAAGGTCACGAGTTTAAGTCTTGGAAAAAGCAAACAATACACCAAATAGCGGGACCCTTTTTACGTTTTACTAACCTCTAATTAGTTGGTAAAAAAGATGAAGAAATCGATGTTGAGAACTATTAGCCGAATTATCGATTAACTTTCATGTTCAAGAACACTCTCCAAGTTTACCTCTCTTTTTGATGTTCCCTTTTTTGTAATACATGTATAGTGGTTGCTCCAAGTTTCTAGTTTTACTGACATATAGGTGGTGTCTTTAACCCCTATTCAATTGGCTGAATTATTACTGGTATGTTTTAAAACAGGAATTGGTATCTGTAAAAACCTGCATAAGATGCAGTTCAAACGTGGACCAAATGAATAAATGTTCAGGAAGTTGCTAAATGCATAAATGTTGATGAAAAAACAAAACAATAACTGCGTGCGGTGCAGATAAAACAGTGTGCTGAAAATGAATTGAGGATGGGCCTTTTGGTAGGATGGCAATTGGACCCAGACCCTATGGTATCCGCAAAAAATACCCATAGTGGGTAGGGTAAAACCCCGCTTTCATGGGTTTGGGCACGGGTCTGGGTAATACCCACACATATTAATGGGTATGGACACGGGTAAGGGTACTATAGTGCCCAGACCCGCAACCCCGCATATACATATTTATATAATAGCATAAATAATTTATTTATTTTTAGTGCATAATTAATTAATTTATTTGGATATTTAAGCCAAAACTTAAACCTAAACTAAAAAAAACTGCTTAATACAATATCAGCTTCATCCTACCGGTGTACAATTTTTTAAGGATATTTTAGATTTTTTTTATTTGGGTAAATATTACGATTCGTATTATTTTATAAGTTAATTTTAAAAATATTGGACCATTGTTTTATTTCAATAGTGATGTTTTTATTGTCTTTTCATAGTTAAAGTGCGGATAATGGGTACGGGTATGGACACTTAGATACCCATAGGGTATGGGGAAGGACACTAAAGCTGTCGCCCACGAGGATATGGGCATGGGTACGGGTATTTTTTTCAAATACGGGTATGAAGATGGACACTGTAGTACCCTATCCATTGGGTACCCATTGCCATCCCTACCTTTTGGTCCTTGTTGGTCAAGAAACAAAGATAAAGTATGAAATACGTAAGATTAATCAAACGGATGATATGTGAACAGTAGAAACAGACAACAGCAGGTGAAGGAGTTAATCCCTCAATGAAAAGCCAATGACAGATTACATGAATATTGCTATTGAATGCTCTCTGCAAATCCCAACGAATACCCCAACCCCCACCTGTCCCACAACTATTAAATGTAAAGAAAGTTTCTTTCCCACTAGTTACTCCATTTTTGTAATATTCATGTCAACTATTTCAAGAGCAGGACAACCAGGACTTGCCTAATTGGTTCAGATAAATTTATTACTTGTATAAAGCTCAATAACACGGAATTCTTTTTCTAAAAGTACTTTCGAATTTGCATTAGTATACTAGAACACTTTTGTCGACATTTCCCTTATGGATTCATATCTTAAGTTAGTACTCACCCTCTTAATGACTTCCTCTTTAATTGATGTATCCTTCTTCAAATCATGTTACCAACTTAGTACTTCCTCCGTTTTAAAATATAAGCAAAAATCACTTTTTAGGTTCATTCATTTAATCATGTATGTATGGACCACATATATCATTAAATAAATGAACCTAAAATATGAATTTTGCTTATATTTTAAAACGGATGGAGTATTTGCTAATTTGTGTTCTAAAAAGCATTCACAATAGTGAATGTTTAATCTATTTAACACAAAACTAAATAGGCAATTTTATTGTAGAGTAGAAAAAATTAGTTGGTTATGGAAGCATCATCTCTTTCTTAATCTTTTGTGGCTCAAATTTTATAGTTAATTGTGCAATTCGTTTTATATTTTTTTTTTAGGTGCTGGATTGGAAATATTATGTGTTTATTAAGTAGCAACGTTTTAAAAGTATAAAATAAGTGATACATACACACAAGACCTATTACGACACTCAAAATGGAGAGTTTTATTGCGATGGTCTAAAAGTGCATGTTAAGAAAATAAAAAATAAACATTTTACATTATAAAATGAAATTTTTGTAGTTTTTAGAATTTAAATATTCAACATTTTTTTTTTTTTATAATAAACAGACGACTTTTTAGACATGATTACTATGTATAGATTCTTACTATGTTCCGTAAAGGTACATGTTGACTAAAGAGATAATGTTACTCTTTACAAAATTAACAATTAGTCTTGTATCTTTTTAACATAATTTTTTCTCTCTTGGCTAACACATCAATATTACTCTATCAAAAACTTGTCGTACGTTAAATCAATGTATTCATACAAACCTTACAATTACTACCTCAAAATACATACATATTACATAATATTACCTCATAAATGTCTTATCTAATTAGTCCCAAGTAATGTGACATTAACGAAAATCTACACGAGGGTTTACATATTCATTTAAGGTGACATGTCATATCTAAAACTCGGTTGCAATTTTAGAGATTTATATTTGTCGAAATCTATACAATTTAATAAAAAAAAAAAATTGAATGAACAACACTCACAATTTCAAATGAATTTGTTTATTCTATCCTACTTTTTCTTAACATCTAACAGTATTTCCTTTTTTGGTATTAAGTCTAGGTATACAATACTCCACACTCAACTGCATAGCATTAGTCAACTACTATTGTTTTCTTGTGGTATAAAGTCTAGAAATTAAATATACTCAACACTCAAGTACATCCTCCGGTTGTTATTATAAGCAAAACTTTGCATTTTAAATTCATTCAATTAATGATGTATGTTGTCTATAATAAAGACTATGTACATCATTAATTAAATGAATGTAAAATGCAAAGTTTTGTTTATAATAATGACCAACATAAGTCGACAATACTTGTTTTAATTTCTTGGGGTATTACGTCTAGGAATATAGTAATACTTAACACTCAACTACATAACATGAATGATTTATGACTTATGCTATGTACAATACTCTGCTTGTATAAAACTTCCTTACTTCCATAACACGTATATATACTAGAACTACAAAATTTATAAAAAATAGTAGTAGCATTTTTCAAAGTCACATGCAGATGGATGCGTTGAATATCTGTCGTGATGTGTAGCAATCCGTACTTGGTAGAAGTAAATACGTCTGTTCAATTTTATTGAATGCAATTAACCACCATTCACAACCACATTCACTATCACTCATGTTATATATTGTGGGGCAAATACTCACCTTCCCTTGCCAACCTTCACACAATTACTCTTCTACTACTACTATTATCATCTTTCTTTCTATCCTTCCTTCTTAACAATGGAGTTCATAGACGTTATAATGTTCCTTTTCGCCCTCACCTTCCTCACGTGGTGGTGGCGCCGTTGGTCAAAGACCGGGGGCGGCACTAAAAACCTACCACCTGGACCACCGGGTTGGCCAATAGTTGGCAATCTCTTCCAAGTTATCCTCCAACGACGTCCATTCATCTACATTGTTCGTGATTTACGTCTAAAATACGGTCCAATTTTCACAATGCAAATGGGTCAACGCACCTTGATTATAGTCACAGAAGCTGACCTCATCCATGAAGCCCTAATCCAACGAGGCCCACAGTTCGCAAGCAGGCCTAAAGACTCTCCCATTCGTCTCATCTTCAGCATGGGAAAGTGTGCCATCAACTCAGCAGAATACGGCCCACTATGGCGCTCCCTTCGCCGCAACCTTGTGACGGAGATGATATCACCACTTAGAGTAAAACAGTGCAGTTGGATCAGAAAATGGGCCATGGAAGCTCATATGAGAAGGATCCAAAATGAAGCACATGAAAATGGCTTTGTTGAAGTGATGAGTAACTGCAGACTCACCATTTGCAGCATTCTTATATGTCTATGTTTTGGTGCAAAAATAACAGAGGAAAGAATCAGAGATATTGAGAGTGTTCTCAAAGAAGTCATGCTCATTACGCTTCCTAAGCTTCCAGATTTTTTACCGGTTTTAACACCATTGTTCCGCGGACATGTGAAGGAAGCGAAGAAGCTGAGGAAGAAACAGCTGGAGCTTATAGCGCCGTTGATAAGGAAACGGAAAGTTTACGTGAAAAGTGATGGAAAATGTGGAGATCCCGAAATGGTAACTTCCGACTAATCATAACTAACTTTTAACTACTTTATATTTGGTACAAAATTTGGACGTAGTATGTTAACTCCCTTTGACCATCTTGTGTCTAAAATATAAACAAAAACGGGTCAAATAAAATAATTGTACTTTTTTAATTAATCTTTGCGTATATTTGAGACCAAATTAAATATTTTGTTATAAGTATTTTAAAGAATATTGAACTAATTCTAATTAATATGCAACTTTATGCGACAGGTGAGTGCAATTGGTGCTGCTTATGTTGATTCATTGTTTGGTTTGGAAGTGCCCAGTAGAGGGAGATTGGGAGAAGAGGAATTGGTTACGCTCGTGTCAGAGATTATCAGTGCCGGTACTGACACGAGCGCAACGGCCATTGAATGGGCTTTGCTTCATTTAGTGATGGATCAAGAAATTCAAGAGAGGTTGTATAGAGAAATTGTTGATTGTGTTGGAAAATGCGGTGTTGTTATGGACAGTGACGTTGAAAAAATGCCTTATCTGTGTGCAATTGTGAAGGAAACTTTCCGGCGTCATCCTCCTAGCCATTTTGTGCTTTCGCACGCGGCTACGGAGGAGACAAAGCTTGGTGGATACACTATTCCGGCAGATGCTAGTGTGGAGTTTTACACGGCTTGGTTGTCGGAAAATCCAAATACCTGGAAGGATCCGGATGTGTTTCGACCCGAGAGGTTTTTGAATGGGGATGGAGTTGATGTTGATATCACAGGTACTAAAGAGATGAAGATGATGCCTTTTGGTGCTGGGAGGAGGATTTGTCCAGCATGGACATTAGGGATTTTGCATATAAACATGTTGTTGGCCAAAATGGTTCTTGCTTTTAGGTGGTTGCCGGTTCCAAATTCCCCACCCGACCCAACTGAGACATTTGCTTTCACTGTTGTCATGAAGAATCCTCTCAAGGCTGTTATTGTTCCTAGATCCATTTAAGTTGTTACACTTACAAATACTTTATCATTTACATGGTTTTCTTTTCTCTTGCATACTGCAATGCTAGTAATTTGTTAACTAAATTTATATTTAGTACTCCATAAGACTGGTAATTCACGGGTTTGGTCATTGCTTTTTTTTTTTGTTGGTGGTGATTGCTGGTTTAAATGTATACTACTAGTGTCAAATTATTAATTTTTATGTAACAATTAATTCCGTGTGTATGTGATGCATATGAGAATATCTAAATTTGCTAGCTGGCTGGCTAATAGGCTTCTCCATCACTTTCTTTCCTATATAAACATAAGGCTAAATTATCTTTTTGGTCCCTTAACTATTTAATTAGTATCGGTTTGGTCCCCTAACTAAAATTTGATTTATTTTGGTCATTTAACTTCTCTCCATTATATATTTTGGTCCTTTCCGTTAGTTTTAATTCAAAAACGTTAGGTTTTCTTCATTTTTTTCTGGAATTTTTCTGGGATTCTTGTTGTTGAATGTTGATGGAGATGATATGAAGATGAAAAAGAGGAGAAGGAGATGAAGAAAACCTAATGTTTTTGAATTAAAAGTAACGAAAAGGACCAAAATGTGTAACAGAGAGAAGTTAAGGGACAAAAATAAATCAAATTTTAGTTAGAGGACCAAACCGATACTACCTAAATAGTTAAGGGACCAAAAATGCAATTTAGCCTAAACATAATCAGTTAGTGTGAGATACTATATATTTTATTTTTTTGGATGAGAATACTATATATGTACATCATAGAGTAGAAAGTATTGTTACGAGTAGAGAATTAATTATTGGTATTTTGTGTAAAATTGTACATGATAAAAGAAACTCTAGTCGGTTTGATTCGACTTTGGAACAAAAAATTCAAATAAAAAAATAGTTTATTTTGTGGAAAATTGTTCATCATAATATCACTCTTATCTCATTAAATATGAGCCAGACCAAATTGATAAAAAAAAAAGTTATTTTGGTTTCAATTGAATTGGTATATTTAAAAACTTTAATTGAATTATGTAAAAAAATTAACTTTTATTTAACTTTTTTTTCAATTGAATTGGTATATTTGTTATACTATTAGAACAAGTACTCAACTTCTCCACGTTTAAAAATGTGTGAGCTATAGTCACTGATTTAAAAGTATCATATGTTTAACTCAACTTATAGAGACATTGCATAGTATATGTAGAGGATGGAGTTCAAATCCCGCATACCCCCACGTAATCATTTTAACAGATGATTAATTTCTAGTCATTAAGTTACTTTAAAAAAATCCATAAGTTGCAATGAGAGAAATAATATATAAAAATAAATGATTGCAACAGTAACATATTGTGAAGTAAAATAAATAATATAAAAATATAATTGTTTGGCTAGCGTCTCAGATAATATAGGTACAAAAGGACAATAAATAGACAAGATCACTTGGATTAAATGTTAAAAGATCTCTTCCAATTTAATAAAAAGGTTTTCTTTTTTTTCTTTGACAAATAATAAAAGGTTATTTAGGTCTACGAATTCAACGGTGCCAAATCATTTGAGGGCCGATTTTATCATTTATTTACAATTTTATTTAACTTGATGGATCGATCGTTGCAGTTACGCATAGAAGATATTCAATTAAAAAAATACATGAAATCAATATTCAAACTTTAAACCTTAGTTCAACTCGATTTAAACCAAGATATAAATATATACACTAACCTACTTGATTTTTTTTTTGACAAACTAACCTACTTGATTTGAAATCTTCAAATTTGTTAAGTTATTCATTTTATTCTTACACCCAACTAAATAAAGGATGGTATATTATAACAAAAAAAACATAAAGGATAGTATATCATGTGCAAACTTGCATCATATAAGAAGTCAAAACTATTAACTTTATTTTAGAATTTGTACATTTTGTATTAAAAACGTAATTTTGTAATAAACTATTGTTATTTTCAATAAAATAAAATTATCATTTTTTTGGCATTTTTTTAGGGTTAAATATGTTTTTGGTCCCTATAAATATATCAACTTTTCGTTTTAGTCACTCTAAAAAAATTCTTCAACTTTTAGTCCCTATAAAATTTTCCATCTTCACTTTTAGTCCCTCTTTTAAAGTAAACTCATATGTAGAATTCATATTTTTGAATAAAATTTTGCAGAAAAATTCATAATATTATAAGAATCTCTCCCAAAAAAATTTAGAATTTTTTAACAAAACATGAATTTAATACGAGTTTTTATATTTTTTACTGTTAAAAATTCATATTTAATTTATGTTTTGTTAAAAAATTCTATTTTTTTTAAATGATTTTTACAATATTCTACACATATCAGCACAATTTCATTAAAAAAATATTAACATTAACTTAAAAATAGAGACCAAAAGTAGTGATTGAAAGTTTTATATAAACTAAAAGTTTAAGGAAAATTTTAGAAAGACTAAATCGAAAAATTGATATATTTATAAAAACCAAAAACATATTTAAACTTTTTTTATATAAAGTTCCAAACCCATAAATACTCATAAAAAACCATTTCTGATCCTACTTGGACGAAAGCCCTGCATTGAAAACCAGTGGTGACGACGTCCATAAATTGTTTTATTCATTGCAACCTGCAGTTTCAACCAATCTCTCAACTCTCACCTGTCCCACAAAGTTATTGTTAAAAGTTAGAAGTAAATAAAAGTGGCCCGCTTGTTATCTTTGGAGCTCTATTATTTTCATGCTGCCTCCTACTTGTTTCCAATAGGAGGAGATAATCGGGACACGTTACTTACAATTTTTTTCTTTTGCGAGGACTTACAACTAAATTCATTGTATGTATAAAGCTCAATATCATGAAATCTTTTAAAAAAGTTGTTCGAATTTGCAGTTATATTGAACACTTTAGGGTGTTTTTGATTATTAGAAAGAGAAAGTTACAATCGAGGGAGAACAAATGCGAAAAGAGTTTAATGGTGGTGGGTTGACAGTTTAATACAATTTTGTACATACAACTAACCAAAATATTTAGAATTGTCACATCGATTAAAAACAAATCTCGAGTAATTAATCTATGCAGTTGCGCGTGCGGAGAATATTCAGTTTACAACAAACAAAAGGTTAATCTACATTGAGAGAGCACACAATTTTAAAAATTGCTAAGAGATTGCTTTTTAACAGGAGTGAAATTTTTTCCTATGTTTTTCATTTGTTATCAATCTCTTTTTTTAAGTTTAATTATTCTATAGGTACTTAAATTATTTGAGAATTTTTAAATAAGTCCTTAAACTAAAAAAAAAATGTAATTAAGTCCTTAAACTATTTTTTTTAATGAAATTCTCCCGTTAAACAACCGTTAGTCAAAGTTGACACAAAATCGAATTAGGTACCTAAACTAATTTGTTAATTGTAAATAGGTCCCTAAATAATTAAATAATTCAAAGTTGATTTACACTCGCACGGGCGCGCACACATATGTACTATTTGTTATATTTATTAAATCCATTCTTATTAAATTTGACTTATAACTTTAACAAACGAAATACAAATTTCATTTAGAACGGTTATAAAATAATCATATGCATCACCGTTATTCATAATTTTTTTCACCATTTATTTTTTAATAACGTAATAATATAAGATATGTTATGTACCAAAATATTTTTTGGAGGGAAGTTATGTACCAAAATATTATATGCGCGCTCACACAATGTTGCCAAATAGGTTCCGTTAGACAAGAGTTAATCAACATTGATGTAGATCCCTAAACTAATTTACCATAAATACTTGATTGAAAAGATTTACAACTTTTTTTAGTTTAAGGGCCTATTTAAAAATTCTCAAATAGTTTAAGGACCTACAGATTAATTAAACTTTTTTTTAACAATCGATCTCATCATTAAATAGAAAAATGTGAGATGAATTTTTAATATAAAAGCGAGAATAAAATATTTCAATTGTGAGATTTTTTTGGTTACTGTTCAATTGTGAGATTGATAACACATGAGAAATATGAAAGAAAAAATTGAGGGAATTCATAAATGATAAATCAATATCATAACGGGTTGAAAAGTTTTTTTTTAGGAAATGGGGTTGAAAAAGTTATTATTAATGGTAATAAATATTATATAAAGGGACAAAAAATGAAGGGAAACTCCTTGAGGAGCACAAATCTAAGCATACTAATAAAAGAAAGGGAAATGCCGACCAACCTCATAAACACTAGTTAATGAATCTATTCTTTAAAAACTTAAAAAAAATGTCACTTTTAACTTATAATTTTTTTTCTTCCTTTCTTAACGAGTGCCCCGCCTATCCCGCCTATCTTATCCTTATCGAGAAATGGTTTTATTGCTCTAATAGTTTGAAAAAAATGAAATATTTATGTCAAGGAAGAAAAGGATGAAGAATCGTTGTTTTTTTCTTTTCTCTAAAGTATGAATAAATCATAGCCCTCCTTCTCAAATGTGGTTTGATATGACGTTCCTTTAATAGGTGATGTATCAAATGCGAGTTAAAGTCTAATATTAGATATAAAAGTTGAGGTTTAACAACATACAAGTGGAATGATCCATAAATTTAATCCTTTAAACGTATTAAGTGGAAATGTAATAGTCAATTTCATGTGTGTTTTGTGGTTGATCTTATTTGGATAAGATGATCAAATCTAGTAAGATTTCTTCTAATAATCCAACAGAGGTATCAAACCACTGTGATTAGAAAAGAGATTCGTGATTTATTATTTAATTAAATTATGTACTTTTTTATAAGAACCCATTTTTATGCACATGCGTGATCATTCTATTTATTTTAAGTATTAAATAAATTATTCGTCCCTATAAAATTATTGACTTTTGTTTTTCGTCTTTATAAATAATGTGTCATGTTTTTGTAAAAAAAATAAAATAATGTGGCATGTTTGATACAAACAATTGTAAGCTAATTTTGTAAAAAAAAAAGAGCTTAAATGTAGTCTTAGTGTTTTATTTAGAGTTCTCTTTTTTTATTCATGATTTTTTTTTTAGGTAGCCTAATTACCACAATTTAATTGTGGAGAAGTGGGGTGTCCGGGGTTCGAACCCCGGCCCCTGCATATAAAATGTGACATTCCTACCAACTGAGTTAAACTCACGGGGATTTTTTATTCATGATTTTAGTTCCCTATGTGTAAATCCGAAAATCTATTCCCTCCGATCATTATTGTAAACAAAGCTTCACTTTTTAGATACATTGAGTAATTAATATAGACTAAATACATTAATTATTTTGTTAATAGGTCTTTACCCCATGTAATATAGGTCATTTCCGGGTTTCTTCCGTATAATGTTTTTTTTATTCACCCCCTGTAATTTTTTTCTACAGAATACCCACTAATAGGTCATTCAAAAATCATTTTTTCTCTTCAGAAATTTTGGTTTTGGAATGACCTATTAGGGGGTAAATAAATAAAAAATTGCAGGAGTAAGGGTGAGAAAGGGCGGAAAATTTGCAATGTCTTTTGGACAAAATTACCCCTCAATTTTTATAAAGAGTTTTACTTTTCCCTCCCTATGGCTTTCCTTGCGCGCCCCTTTTTTTTCAAAAATACCCCTGGTCCGGATTACGTTTTCCGGATTCAATTGTTAGAATTTTACAGATTTATCCGGATTTTATAATCCAGAATGATCCGTTACCAGAACTTTTTCAATTTTAAGCTTTGAAATTCATAAAATAAATGCAAATAAACATATAGAACAGAAATAAAAAGACAAAAAGATAAAAACAACTCATTTTATTAATATATGAACAATACATTACAATAATGTTGAAGTTTTTTAAGCTTATTACATAAGAACCTAAATCTATTTCTAATCTCCTAAGAACCTAATTATAATCTCCTAAGAGTCTAACAACTGGTATGTGATAGGACATACTGGTAGCTTCCCTATTGGAGGGAAACCAGAGGAGGAGGGAAGAGGAGGGCGGGAAGAAGAAACCAATACCCCCGAGGGAGGTTGGGGGTGCTTCAACTTACGTTGAGACAGGCCAAGCTAAGAACCACATTGACCCACATGACCCCCAGATGAACCGCGCTTCTTTGCAGCGCGGTTCCATCCTTATTGACCGTTCATACAAACCATGAAAGTTTTCAACGAGACCCTTATATATGAAAGGCCAACGATGGAAAACCATAGTTGTAGAAGGAGGAAGAGGAGGAGAGGATGGTGTGAGAAATGGTGGGGTTTGGAAGGCTGTTTATAGGGCGTGTGGGTCAAAAAACGGTTGGGAAGTCATAAATGCAGTCAAAAAATGTGGTAAAACGCGTTTTCTTGATTTGACCATCGACCAAAATCTATGTTGAACGCGTTTTACTGACACTGATGCAGTCCAGAAAATAAAATCTGGAATGCACTTTGTGTTTCGGATTTATACGCGTTTTATTGATACTGGAGCCATTAATGTAGGTCTGGACGGTTACAACCACTAGGACTTGTTTTAGGCTATAAATAGCTTCCATCTTCAACAAAGACCTTCATTCTTCACTTCACCTCTTTTCTTCAATTTTTTTTAGTTTTTTATGGGTGTCGGTGGTGTCACGGTCATTGTTGACCGTTCATACGAACCCTGCAATTGCATTGCAGCTTATGCGGGGGTCGTTTAACGGTCAACAAAGACCCTAGACATCAAAGAAAGACACACAAAAAAATCATAACATTCTGGTCCGGATTATGTAATCCGAATTCACATAGGGCTTAAGTGTTTCCAGATTATGAAATCCAGAAATCTTCAGCATAAGATTCTTTTGTGTGATCCACATTGCACCAAGAGTTCATGTGGTCCACAACATCCAAGGACCTCTATAAATAAGTGCTCTCCGATTTTCAGCTACAATACCATCAAAATACACAAACACACTAAATAAAACCATGCAAATTTTTGTCATTAAGCTGAGGATCATTGTCACGCGGACGCAAATAAATAGCTCTCTATTTAAACGCGTCGGCGTGATGAAGATCCTCAGCATGCTGTCAAAAATACAAACAAACACACCAAAGATACAATTAAATTTTTTGTCATTGTGTTGAAGATCTTCTCATGTTGTCAAAAATATATAGTCACAAACCTCCTCTTGCAGATCTAGCTCTGAAGAAGAGGTCCTTATGAGCTCGATCTTGTCGGCCTGCCGATCGTAACATGTCAGTCGGCAGACCAGCAGGATCGAGCTCAAAATCTCCTCTTCAAATCATTTATGTTATTCTGGTTTTTTTTAACTGTTTATTTGTCTTATGTACCTTTGTTTCTATTTTTTTTCAAGGCATTCGCAACGAAAACGATCCAGATAAAGGATCTGATGCAGTTCGAACTTTACAATCCGGAATGAATTCATGCCTTCCGGCTTATAAAATCCGGAAACCCTCAATAACATTTTGGCCGGTGACGTTTCACCAAAGGTTTGGCCGGTTAGTGGAGTTTGAATGTATTTTTTGACGGTTTTGAGTGTGGAACACATTTTATTTGACTGTAATTAAGACCTATGGCTTATTTAAAGCTATAAAAAGGTCTGGATCTTCAACATTTTCCTTCATTCTTCTTCACCTCCTTTCTTACATTTTCTTCAATTTTTTAGTTTTTTAGGTAGCTTTTAGATGTGCATGTGGTGTCATGGTCATTGTTGACCGTTCATACGAACCGTGCAATTGCATTGCAGCTTATGCGGAGGTCGTATAACGGTCAACATAGACCCTAGATATCAAAGAAAGACATAAAATTTTATAGCGTATGTTTCCGAATTGTATTTTCCGAAAACTTTAACAATCTGGTTCGAAAAACATAATCCAGACTAGATGTATTTTTGGAATTTTTGCATGGCGCGCGAGAAGGGTGCAAGGTGGGAAAAGTTAAACTCTTTTTATAATGGACAAAATTACCCATGTGCCATATAGGGGTGTGGAATGGAGGTTTGTCACTTGGGATGTCTATCTATCACTAGTTTTGAAAGGTGTACTGTATAGTCAATATTTTAAAAGTTCAAAAAATACAAAAAATATTTAATTCCTTATCGTGATTTATAAAAAGAAACATGTTAATTAGTGCTCCTATGCTAGTTAAAAATACCAATATAAAAATTAGGGGTGATTATAGTTTGGTTCGGGATGAAAATTGAACCAAGCCGAACTGAACTATTTGTTAAACTCAAAATAACTGAACTGAACCAATTTTTTATTATTGATATTGTTACTGTTGAAAAAATTATAAAAACCAAAAGAAATCGAATTTTAAAACTTTTAAAACCGAATTGAACTATTTAAAACCAAACCAAACTGTTTTGAACCGAACCAAACTGTTTCAAATAAACTGAGCCGAACCAAAATTTTTTAGTTCAATTCCAAAACTGTTTGTAATAATTAATTTTTTTTTTCAGTTCGGTTTGAATTTTTGGTTTTTTTTTTCCATCCTTAGTAAAAACGTTGTATTGAGAAGCATAGAAAAAGTTGCATGTTCAACTTTGCAAAAATTAAAAATTTATTATTTTTAAGAAAAAAATTACTTTTACCTTTCATGTGCGGTTGATGAGTGATGACCAAGATACAACACGCAAGAAAGAGTGGTGTCTCTTAGCAGGGAGGGAGAGTGAGATGGAGTGGTGTATGTCAATTCCAAAGGTAGAATTGCATGCTCACCTCAATGGATCCATCAGAGACTCCACACTTCTGTATGTTTCAACTCTTTTGCTTTTTCGACCCCGTTTTCCATCACTCTCAATTTAATCTTTTTCTTTTTCCCAGCGAACTTGCGAAAGGTTTGGGTGATAAGGGTCTCATTGATTTCTCCCAAGTCGAGTATGTTATCCTCAAAAGTATGTATTTCCCTTCCATTACAACTCTTACCGTTTCTTTAACTTCAATATTTTTTTTAAATGTTAGTAATTATTAGTTACTCTATGAAACGTACTTGAAGGTGTTGAATTTGTTGGATGATATACATCACATGATTACTTAGTTGTTTGTTGTAATATAAGTTTGTTTTCCGCTTTTATTACAACACTTCCTGAATTTTGAAAGACCTTAATCCTCTTGATTCACCGTCAAATTAAAGAGTAAATAGTCGTTTTGAATTTTGAATGTGTGGGTCGTTGTTACTATAGTCCTTGAATGTATCAAAACTACAAAATCATACATGAATGTGTGTTTTGTTGGTTAGTTTAGTCCTCGTATGTGTCTTTCGTTGGATAGTTTTGTTCCTCGTGTATGTATTTC
Organism: Medicago lupulina; assembly: GCA_958299785.1. Taxonomy (NCBI): domain Eukaryota; kingdom Viridiplantae; phylum Streptophyta; class Magnoliopsida; order Fabales; family Fabaceae; genus Medicago; species Medicago lupulina. The sequence goes on along the minus strand of OY283143.1, from coordinate 1,424,420 downwards.
GTTAGTCAGTTTGGTCTATGGGTTTACTAACAAAAGACACATTCAACTATGTTTTTGCGCTTCACACATTTAGGAACGGACATGTTTTTTTACTCCAAGTTAAATGACCTGAATTTACCAGCATTGATTAGAGAGAAATTAGATAGCCCGTGTAGTGGAGAAGGTGCTAGAATATCATATTAGGTGGCTAGCTTAAACATGTATGGAAGAGATTTTTAGAAGCGTCGGTAAGAAGAGTAGTCTAGATGGAGGACAGTACAATAACTAGAGATAGAGGAGACCAAAGAAAACTATAAGTCAAACAATTGAGAAGGGTTTAGTAGCAAATAATTGAATCATGTGCTTAATACATGACAGAAAGTTATGGTGTTGACTCATCCAAGTTGCTGATTGCACCTGATGGAAAAAGACTTGATTGCTTTTGTTGAGGCTTATTAATTATTATGGTTTTGTAAATACAGATGATCGTTCATTATCCGAGGTATTCAAGTTGTTTGACGTAATCCACATTCTTACAACTGATCATGCGACGGTTACAAGAATTACGAAAGAAGTATGTCTGCTTTATTAGTGCCTACTGTCAGTATTCTATTCATCCAAATTTATGGCATTTGCATTATTGTAGCAACTTCTATATGCAGGTTGTTGAAGATTTTGCGTCAGAGAATGTTGTATATGTGGAGTTGAGAACTACTCCAAAGGTAACTAAAGGATCTCAGTCATATCTTATGTGTGTGCTTGTTTCCGTGGATTTGTGACGAAAATATTTGCTTAATTTCATGCAGAAAAATGAGTCCAAAGGAATGAGCAAACACTCTTATATTGAAGCTGTACTTGAAGGTCTAAGAGCTGTCAGTTTGGTTGATCTGGGTTTTATTCCTCTCAGCGAGGAGATTAAAAACTATTCAAACCCTATACTCTCAGTCTCAGCTACAGATGATAAAAGTAATGAAAATACTAGGAAAAAAATCTTTGTTAGGCTTCTCTTAAGCATCGACCGGAGGGAGACAACGGAAGCAGCAATGGAAACTGTGAGTGTAATACAAAAATAATTTGGGCAAACTTAAGGCTGTTTGTTACTTTCTTTGAATAATCTGCTTCTTTGCTGCAGGTCATGCTTGCGCTGGAAATGAGGCATTTTGGGGTTGTTGGAATTGACCTCTCTGGGAATCCAGCTGTTGGTGAATGGTATATCATTTTGACCTAGATTCCACTATAGTATTTTACTTCAAATATTAGAAGTCAATGCTTGAGCTCAAAATTCTTGGTTGTCATTTGCAGGGTTACATATTTGCCAGCACTAAAATTTGCTCGAGAACAAGGTCTTTATGTAACTCTTCACTGTGGAGAGGTGTTTTAGTATTTTCCTGTACCTGTTACTAGTGTTGTTTCACTGGCTGGTTTGTTTTTATGACTTAAATGTTTTTAGGTGCCTAACTCGAGGGAGATACATGATATGCTTGACTTTCTTCCCGAAAGGATTGGACATGCGTGTTTCTTTGAGGAGGAACACTGGAGAAAGCTGAAATCGTCTAAAATTCCGGTTAGACTTGCAATACCTTTAGTGACATAAATGATAAATCAAAACAGTAGTGATGTATTGTGATTTGTCTAGCAACACGAAATTTTTTTCCCTGTAAATAATCAAACAATTAAACGGTTCTGCACACTCCAATCTTTAGTTTGTCAATTTTGAAGTTTTATTTGATCTGGGAAAGTGGAAGTGAAACTCAATGATGTCTCATTTCTACTGATCATCCAGTGGCTAAGTTTGCATGCTTCATATGATATTGTTTCTTTCCAATTTATTAACTGCCAAGTTACATATATTCTGTATCATCTTCACAATTTTCAGGTTGAACTTTGTTTGACATCAAACATTAGAACATTGTCCGTTCCATCAATTGATGCTCATCATTTTGGTAGGTTCTTAAGTTTATATTTGTTAAATTGAAAATAAAAAATATAGAATTAATAAAAGAACCTCATTGTATTCTCAACTTCATTCAAGATTTTAGAATAGAAATGGTTCTGTATTTTGAAGAAAAAATGTTTTTGTTTTTGGTTAATATAAGAGAGAATTTGTGTACAAAATACCCGTTTTCACTTTTTCTGTTTACCCTCTTGAAGCTAAGTTTCCTCTAAAGAACCTCACAGAACCAGAAAATTACATTTTCTCATCGAGCGAAGCTAACCCCCTTCTGATGTCATTCTACTCAGTTGTATATTAGACTTTGATCAAGGAATAATGTTCAATCATCGTTTCTTAATATCATGCTTTTGTTGATGCAGTGGATTTGTATAATGCAAAACATCCTGTAGTCCTGTGTACTGATGACTCAGGTGTGTTCTCCACCAGTCTCTCCAACGAATACAAAATTGCTGCTTCTTCATTTGGTAAGTTTGACTTCACTCTTGCATTCAATAGACTTTAAACTAATGTATAATAAACTTTGCTGACTACTTGTTGATTTGGATATTATACAGGCCTTGGAAGGAAGGAGATGTTTGAGCTATCAAAGAATGCTGTTGAATTTATATTTGCAGATAATATGGTAAAGGAGGATTTAAGAAATATTTTTAGTTTAGCAGCAAAGAATCTGGAGCTGTAGGTAGAATGTCATACATGAGTATTGTGTGGATGTGTATTTAGATCATTCAATGTTATGATGCTTACTGGGTATACAGTACGGGACACAACTAACTGCTGGTATTTTAGTAGACAATGAGTTAACAAGGTTGTTTGGGGCTGGTACTAAAGAATAAATTGAAATTGGTTATTGATTCAAAATTATCGTTTATAAACAGGCATTTAAGTGATTATTCTAGGAAGTTTCAGTGGCTAGTGAAATTGGAATGGTCAAGTCAAGTCATTAGGCATTAGGTATGTGTTGATAAAGTGGCTGCTTGCTTATGCTATTAGCCAATGTTATATTTGACCACTTGAGATGGGGGGATATGAATTAGTCCATATTAATGATATTATTATGCCCATGCAATACGGCAGAAGACCTTATTCAAAAAATACAGCAAAAATCTCTTTTCCTGGGGCCTGAAGATTGAAATTAAGCAGGCCAAAGCATGCATGCCTAGGTACAGAATTTCCATGTCTGCTAAGTTGTTTTCTTTTTGACGGATATGTAAAGTTCTTGGTCTTTAATCACGACATCTTAGGAATGACTTGCTACTAGTATGAATTTGCCATGTAAATATGTAAAGATAAAATAAAGTACAAAATATTAGAGTACACAATTCAATGTGGTTAAAATCCTTTAACAAAAAATTACACAACATGAAATATCACAAGTCTTGAGTTTAATTTTAGGGTCTTGCTAACACTCTTTAAAGATTACAAATTAAGAAATTATTATTGAAAAATAAAGTATTTTAATTTTCAATGTGTTGGACACATAAGTTTATTGTTTAAAGTTCTCAAAGAGTATCTGAAAGATAGTCATTAACCTTTCTCATTTTGTTTCAAAAAAAAAAAAAACTTTCTCATTTAGAATGCAAGAGTTCTCAAAAAAATCAAATAGAAAAAGTTTAATTAGGGAAAAGTTAAACTTACCAAATCCAATATAAAATCCAGTCGGCCATTGTTTCATCTTTTAAAAGTACATAAAAAAAAGTGGTTAGATGGGTGCTTCCAGTAAGTTGGAATTAAGTGGAAACGATAAGCCAACAAAATGACATTTATTAATAAAAAATGTATCTGTAAAAATATGTATATTACATTATTAGTGTATAATGAGCATAATAATCAATCTGTTTATAATTATTTTTTGGTACAAATATAATTTTAAATTTTTTTCATAAGAAAACTTATCTTAATAAATGACTACTACTATAAAAATTTATTATATGAGTTTAATTTATATACACTATTAACAAATTACAATCAATTAAATGTGATTTTAAAATGATTTATGTTCTTAGGTGTGTATAGGCTAAATAATTTATCAAATTAAAATTTAATACATCAATTTATACATATAAAGTTTGATTTGATAAATTATTTAGCCTAAATCAATATATATATATATATATATCCTTTGTTCTAGATCAATTCCTATAATGTCCTTATATCAAATGAGCTATACTTAGAGAACATTATCACCCTATTTAATTATAAATTATAAAAGTATTTGTAAATAATTTTTTATCCTTTACATTTTCTCCACCCGCTATATTTTTTATTTGATAAAATCAATATGAATTATATCACTGTTGATTTAACACAATAAATCAGTGACCGCTAAAAGAGAAAAAAATGTTAAAAATATAATAATGTTATCATTCCTTGTAATGATAATTATTGAGATAAATATGTAAACTTAATGTTCCCTCCATCATCCTAAATTATTCGATGTTTTGAACATTTAACACATATTAAGAAATATAATTAATTTTACGAGCTAATCAGATATTATGAGTTGTTTTATAAAATTATATTTAACTAAGCGAAGTATATTTTTGATAAATTTACTGCAGTAGTTAGTTTCCTTAATTTTGATTAGAGGTTAAGGACATAAGAAGTACTGATTAAGTTGTAAACATCTCACCAACATTGCTTGTTCGGTTCGTTCTCTCATTTTCCTGTGCGTTCCAAACTGGCGAGAGAGAGAGAGAGCACGTTACCGTTCTCTGCATGCTCCTCACTCCCTCAAATCTTCATTCATTCGCAGATTCATTGATTCATCGACCTTCATTCAATCACCAATCGCCATTCATCAACAATCAAATTCAATACAGAACCCGAAAACTCACCGATCAATCTAAAATCAACTTCAGTTTCTTCCACTCGATGATAGCATAACTGGTTCGATCGGAAATTGACAATGTCTTGGGGATTAGGTTGGAAGAGACCTTCGGAAATCTTCCACCTCACTCTCAGCTATGGCAACGACGATCCACCGGAGAGTCTCGCTCGAACATCAACCTCTTCCCGTTCTTCATCAGCCTCATCTTCTTCCGCATCCTCTTCATCTTCCTCAATTGTTTCTCAAGATCAGGACCTCGGTTTTCGTATCGAATTGGATTGGTCATCATCGGAGGATGAAGATCAGGTTGCTCTTAAGCTTCAATCGCAACTCATGGTGGCCTTACCGATGCCGCAGGATACTGTTGTAATTGAGCTGACGCCTCGTGAAGAGGATGAAGATGCGGTGGATTTGGTTATGAAGGTTGTTAAGAGAAGAGATCCGCTTAGAGCTATTACCATGGCGAAGGCTGTTAATTCTGGTCAACAGACTGATGGCACTGGTGTTTTGACACGATTGTTGCGTTCTGAATTGGTTTCTTCGACGCCGGAAGTTGTTGATGACGGAGTTCCCGGTGGTGGTGGTCATCATTGGGCGAGTCTTGCTGTGCTTAGTATTTGTGGCTGTGGCTTGTCGGTGAGCTTTATTTTGTCGTTATTCAATGCTAGTTTAAGTTTTGATGTGCATTTTATTTTTGCTTTGGTTGGTGTAGTTTCTTATGATATGATTTTCTGCAGTCAATGATTTTCAATCTGTGTGATTTTAATTTTATTAGCATGTAGTTTACGAATGACAACAATAGATTTTACCTTTGCACCGAATGTTGATTGATACAGCATGTAGAGAGAAGACTATGGATTCTGTAGTAAGAAGCGTAGATCAGATGCATGGTAGTCAAATCACTAGAGGCATAGGAAGAGTTAGTAAAACTATAAGAGAAACTGTTAAGTTAAGAATGAGCTAGATAGAAATATGGTATATGATAGAACATTATGACGTCATTTGATCCATGTAGAGGCTTGGTTGTTGCTGTTGTTTGATGGCTGTTGATTGATATGCATAATTTCCAAAATTGAAGGAATTAGTTTGTTTTGTTTTGTTTATTCTCTGGTTTATTGCCAAGTAACGTGAAATATTTGTGGTGTATTCTTATGTTTGCTTGCCTGTTATCTACTCCTTGATGCTTTTGAAGTGCATTGAATTTTGTAATTTATGCACGGATGTCAAATATGATTGAGTTGGACCAGGGATGTTTTAAACACTATATTTGTGTACAGGTATTTCCAGTAGAGCTTACACAATTGCCGCACATTGAAAAACTTTATCTAAATAACAACAAGCTGGCCTTTTTACCACCCGAGCTTGGTGAGCTAAGAAGCTTAAGAGTGCTTAGAGTTGACAACAACATGCTTGTCTCTGTACCTGGTAGGCTTCTCGTCAGGATTACTATCATGCAAAGATAGTCGTAAATCAGTTGTTTTCGTATGTGCCTTGTAGAAGTAGAAAGAGTTTCACATTCTTTATTAAGTGTGTGTTTGCAAGTTGTATTTTGGAGGGTTAAGTTTATATTTTAATATATATTTGATATTTTAAAAAAATTGAAAGAACAATGATACAATAGAATATCATATCATGTTGTTCTTTTAATTTAAAAAAAAATATCAAATGTATATTAAAATATAGACTTAGTCCTCCAAAAACCAACTCGCAAACCCACCCTAAGTTAACTGAGCAATGTTAGGTTAGTAATAGAAAGATTTTCACATCCTCCAACAGCAGTACCTGAAAGTAATGAGCAATGTTAGGTTACATGAAGCTACCAACTGAAAACAACATTGATTGCATTGGGTAAGGGATGTTATGGGCCCTACTTAATGCAGCAATGCATTAAAAATGACCTTGTCGATTCCAGGCCAACATCCAATGTCCGGCCCTGTAGTATTTACTTTGAGATATTTCCTAAAGTATTTTGAGGTTTTAAGAATAGCGTTTCTTGCTTTTATCTGATCATTTTTGCTTCTTGAGCAGTGGAACTTAGACAGTGTGTGGAATTGGTGGAGTTGTCATTGGAACACAACAAGCTTGTTCGGCCTCTTCTTGACTTCAGGTTTTTGGGTTATATGGTTTTTACGAATTTGTTTGGACTTCATGTATTCTTCTGGTCTTACTGTTGCCATGTGTGACAGGGCTATGGCTGAACTACGTGTTCTTAGGCTATTTGGAAATCCTCTTGAGTTTCTTCCGGAAATTTTGCCCCTGCACAAACTTCGTCACCTTTCTCTTGCAAATATTAGGATTGTCGCAGATGAAAATTTGAGATCAGTAAATGTGCAAATAGAGGTAACATTTTGTAAACTAACTGGACTATTTTATGACATTAAAAAAATATTACATATTCAATTAAACATAATTTTTCTGTCATGGCAGGTTGAAAACAATTCTTATTTTGGTGCAGCTAGGCATAAACTTAGTGCTGCCTTCTCTCTTATATTCCGTTTTTCTTCTTGTCATCACCCTTTACTAGCATCTGCTCTCGGAAAGATTATGCAAGACCAAGGAAATAGAGAATTTGTAGGTAAAGATGAGAATGCAGTGCGGCAGCTCATAAGCATGATAAGCAGTGACAACTGTCACGTGGTATGTTTTAATGGGTGTATAGGTCACCGAGTTTTAATTTTTTTTATTTTGTTGCTATATTTGATCATAATGATTATTCTTAATATTTTACAGGTTGAACAAGCCTGCTCTGCTCTTTCGGCCCTTGCCTCTGATGATTCTGTTGCACTGCAGCTGATGAAGGCAGACATCATGCAACCAATTGGAATAGTTCTGAAATCTGCAGGCCGGGAAGAGGTTATATCTGTATTGCAAGTTGTGGTTCAGTTGGCTTTCACATCTGATATTGTTGCTGTGAAGATGTTGACCAAGGATGTTTTGAAATCATTGAAAATCTTATGTGCATATAAAGATCCAGAGGCAAGTTAGTTTCTTTTTGTTATAATGATTTAATTGATTCCATACAAGTTTGATATAACATTTTTTGTTTTCTGTTTTAATTAGAGAACTGCCATATTTTATGTAACCAAAAAAAAGAGAACTGCCATATTTTCAGTTCGTTTTTTGTTTTCAAAGATATGTATGGGAAACAGTGAAAAAAAACTATTTTATTTTTATTTTTAACTGTTTCATGTACAAATCTTGGACAACAAGTGACAAAGCGAGAACAAAGTGGTTGTTTTGTAATTAAAAGTGAACAAAATTAAAACACTAAACAATCTGAAATCAAACAAATCCTTTATTGTACGATCTTTTAATGTAAAACTTTACTCCATAGGTGCAAAGGCTAGCTCTGTTAGCTGTTGGGAATTTGGCCTTTTGTCTGGAGAATCGTCGCATCCTTGTTACTTCTGAAAGCTTGCGAGAACTTCTCTTACGCATGGCTGTTGCAACTGAACCACGTGTTTATAAAGCTGCAGCACGTGCTTTGGCAATTCTTGGTTTGCCTCTGGATATAAGTTTAGCTGTTTTTCAGGATGTTTTATTCTGATTATTGAATGGGTTAATTCATTCTTGTATTTGTTGTAGGAGAAAATGAAAACCTGAGGCGTGCAGTAAGAGGGAGACAAGTTGCAAAGCAAGGGCTTCGCATACTCTCAATGGATGGAGGTGGGATGAAAGGTCTAGCAACCGTGCAAATGTTAAAGGAAATTGAAAAGGGAACTGGAAAACGAATACATGAGTTGTTTGATTTAATATGTGGTACATCAACGGGTGGCATGCTAGCTGTTTCCCTTGGGATGAAGTTAATGACTTTAGAAGAATGTGAAGACATATACAAAAATCTTGGTGAGCACGTTGCTTTAAAATGTCACATTTTATTTTTTAATTTTATGGATCTATTATATGCCCTTCCTTTTTTGATAAGCTGATTCAATTTTTAATCAGGGAAACATGTTTTTGCTGAGCCTGTTCCTAAGGACAATGAAGCTGCAACTTGGAGAGACAAGTTAGATCAACTTTATAAGAGTTCATCACAAAGTTTTAGAGTTGTTGTTCATGGATCAAAAGTATGCACTTTTTTCTTTGTTTTTTGTACCGTTGGTTTTTTTTATCGCCTCTCCCTCTCTCTCTCTCTCTCTCACACACACACACACACACACACACACATGAACATGCTCTCACGATATGAATTAATCTCGTCCAACTACCCTAAATGAATAGTCAATACTAAATTTTAAGCAAAACCAATCTCAACTCAACCACTCATGTCTCAGCGGTCCAAATTAGCTCCTCTATTTTTTCACGGTCTCCTGATACGCCTCTTGTTTATATGATATTTGGAGCATGTCTTTTAGAAATTGAGTGGAAATGAGACAAATTTTATGTTGAGAAGTTTATGTTATATTGAAGGCGGTGTATTAGAAGTTAAGCACCTATAGTTTGAGAGAGAATTTGAGAGAATTCTCTGAATGAATGAGTTACAAGTTACAACAATCAGTTGGAATTAGTTAAATTCGACTAACCGATAATTGTGTCACTTTTTTTTTAGAACTAACTGGCTTTAAGTCTATAACAGAATTCAAAAGAGTCTATAACAGTTTATTAGAAGTTAAGCACCGATAGTTTGAGAGAGAATTCTCTGAACTGTCTCTGAATGAGATTCCTAATTGACTACTTTCTCTTGATCAAAGATTTAGAGCTTCATATGTTTGGTCCTAAATATGAAGCACTGTATTATGTAATAGGGATACAATACTTAAGTTGTCACAACAAGTGATAGGAGTTTGGAAATTCACTTTTAAACTCAGTAATCAAGGACGGCACCCACAAAATTTCTGCAAGCAGTGCTGACAATGTTGCTGTATTTTGCCTCAATAGTGGACCCAGTTACCATTGTTTGATTTTTAGACCACTAAGATATTCAGTTTGATCTAATCACGACCATTCACCTCTCACTGCAACGGCTCACCTCTCCTAGGAGTAGCTTCGTGCTCACCGTACAGTACTACCTCAGTACCACTGCGAAATAAAATCTAAGATGGATACATGATCCAGATGTGGTCTTGCAGTCATAACTCATAAGGATCTCATTCTCAATATGTGTCAGTTCAGAGAAGGCAATAACTGATAGGGAAGAACTTGAAGTATAGTTTCTAGATGAGTATGTTCCACAAACCCGAGAGCGTCAATGTGAGCTATGATCTACTCAAGATATTAGCACAAGGTATGATAAACTTTTGTGATATTCTTTTATCAATTTCGCAACAGGCAAGCCTTTAATGTGGTCTACACAAGAAAGAAATTGTGGATTTATTCACAAACTTTCTAGGAATGGATACAATGAACCACTGGTGGGAGCATGGATTCTGATAGCATAGAAAGAAGCCATGTGAAGAGCATTGAGTCCTGTTTCCTTTCAGAATATTCCGGATTGATGCTTCCAAGATTGCAGTCTGCTTCAGTCAAGAATAGTGGAAGAATTGAATGACTCACTACATACTTCTTAAGTATGGACCTCTGATGACACCTTCATCTATTTCTTCCATGTGAGAAATTTTTTCTCATCAAGTTTGATAGCGATTTGGCTTGAAAATGTTGTGGGTCAGAGTTGGTAATTTGATTTTTTTTAAGGAAGCAATTGGATTGCTGGAGGGAGTCGCTGGTGGTTGATTAAAAGGAAGCTTCAATACCATATTATAAGTTAAGCAGAAGAGAAAATGAAGAAATTAGTGGAAAGTGGAAAAAATTGTTTTCTGAATCTGAAGCTGTGTCTAAATTGTATTTATGTCAACGAGTTACAAAATTTCTACTTATAGAGGACTAATCAGTTTTAATTAGTTAAAATGAACTAACTAGCTAGGAGTGATAAGGTGACTTGGTGGTTTGGGGGAGGGACATGAGCGTTGAAGTGATTTGGAGGTCATAGGTTCAACTCCCTTCACTAATAATATAACAACTGATACTTGTCATTAAAAAACCCTAAACTAACTGATAGTTTTGTCAGTGTGTTTGAACTAACTGATAGTTTTGTCAGTTTCTTATAACCAACTGACTAATAACAGATTTCAACTATGACATAAACACAACTAGAAGCTGCTACACAAGCTAGATAGGTATTAAAAAAGTGCATAATGTATCTTTTTATCTGCAGCTATTAGCTATTTGGACAGCTATATCTACTATCTATTTATCTATGTATTTCTATGCCCTAAAAGGAGTATTTTGACTTATTGTCTTGCAGCACAGTGCAGATCAGTTTGAGAGGCTATTGAAGGAAATGTGTACTGATGAGGATGGGGATCTATTAATAGATTCTGCTGTAAAAAATGTGCCCAAAGTTTTTGTTGTATCAACCTTAGTGAGCATGATGCCAGCGCAACCTTTCATATTTCGCAATTATCAGGTGTGAATCTAATATTTTTTTGTTGATGTTTATACTGACTTCTCAATTACAGTTGTCCATGGTTGCTGATATACTGTTTATTTACAATCTTTAATTCTCTTGCCCGCTCACCCTTTCTGCTTTTACAATCCACAATTGCAGTACCCTGCTGGGACACCAGAGGTGGCTCTTGCAGCATCAGATAGTGCAGGGATCGCCGTGTTAACATCACCTATGAATGCACAAGTTGGCTATAAGCGCAGTGCATTCATTGGAAGTTGTAAGCATCAAGTGTGGCAGGCTATCAGAGCATCGTCTGCTGCTCCATATTATCTTGATGATTTCTCTGATGGTACTGATGGCTCTGCTGTTGTTTGCATGAAGTTGTCTGTTTTAAGATTTGTTATTTTCTTTTCTGTATTGTTTTTGACATGTATCTCTTCATCCTTGCAATGGCCTTAAGATGTCAACCGCTGGCAAGATGGAGCAATTGTGGCAAACAATCCTACGATTTTTGCGATAAGAGAAGCACAACTTCTGTGGCCTGACACAAAAATTGATTGTCTGGTTTCCATAGGATGTGGTTCTGTCCCAACTAAGGTATCTAATCTTTGTTTTAAATCTGTAATAATAAAAAAGAAGATCGAGGACTTTTGTAGTTATTCCAGTGTCTCATTTTCTTCTACACTTCCTTAAACATGAAAGTTAGAAAGAATTTGATTATTAAATTTTATTCTAAGAAACTAGTCATTGAAACATTTATTATTGTACATTTATACTGTTGTAGATACGAAAAGGTGGTTGGCGGTATATGGATACTGGACAAGTGTTGGTTGAGAGTTCATGCTCTGTTGATAGGGTGGAGGAAGCTTTAAGTACATTACTACCTATGCTTCCTGAGATGCACTATTTTCGTTTCAATCCAGGTATCCTGCTTGCGTTTTGAATGGAATAACCTTCATTTGCCTTCATCCAATTCATTTGAATCAATTTTCAGAAATTTATTATTCTCTTTCAATTTCAACTTCTTTTTTTTCTCTGTTTAATGAAGAAGTGTCATGAAACAGTTGCTACTCTTCGAAAGAACTTTATCCTCAGTATATGTTCTTTGTGTTTTGCCTCACAGTTGATGAACACTGCGATATGGAACTTGATGAGACAGATCCAACTATCTGGCTAAAGTTGGAATCTGCAGTTGAAGAATATATACAACAGAATCATCTGGCATTTGAAAATGCCTGCGAGAGATTGCTTCTTCCTTTCCAGCATGAGGAGAAGTGGTCCGAGAATCTGAAAACTAAATTGCCCAAGACAAAGGAGTCAATCGAGGGTATTCTGGATCATATGTTTTCTATGATGTAAAATTTCACTTTCATTAATCCCCCCCTTAAATATTAAGATTTTTTTTATCCTGTTTATCAGGTGCAAATGGGCCCACTTTAGGGTGGAGGCGTAATGTTCTACTTGTTGAAGCTTCACATAATCCAGATTCTGGAAGATCGATCCACCATGCCCGGGCACTTGAGTCATTTTGTGCTCGTAATGGCATACGACTATCCCTCATGCAAGGTTTGTCTGGGACTGTAAAGACAGTGCCATCATCTACATTCCCAACTCCATTTGCGTCACCTCTGTTTACAGGAAGCTTCCCTTCAAGTCCACTTTTCAACAGTCCTGATATTGGTCATAGAATTGGACGAATTGATCTGGTCCCTCCTTTAAGTTTAGATGGTCAACAGGGAAAAGCAGTTGCATCACCTCCATTGTCTCCTCGAGGACTTAGACAGCTCTCTTTGCCTGTCAAAACATTGCATGAGAAATTGCTGAATTCCCCACAAGTGGGTGTTATCCATTTGGCTCTTCAAGCTGACTCAGATGGCTTAATTATTAGGTACTTGTTACTATGTTTTATGAATCCCTGTTTGTGGTAAACAGTTACTTTCTACGTACGGATGGAAAGCTGATAATGCTGCCCTTTTATTTAGTTGGCACAATGATGTATTTGTGGTGGCTGAACCTGGAGAGCTTGCTGAGAAGTTTCTACAAAATGTAAAATTCAGTTTGCTGTCAACAATGAGGAGCCATCGCAGAAAGGGTGCATCTCTCCTGGCCAATATTTCTACTATTTCTGATTTAGTTGCCTTTAAACCTTATTTCCAAATTGGAGGCATTGTTCACCGATATCTAGGCCGTCAAACCCTGGTATATCTATGTCCTTTGTGCTTCTTTATAAGGTTTTGAAATTATTTTAGAAGCTTGAGTTGGATATCTCTTATGTAGGTAATGGAAGATAATCAAGAAATTGGTTCGTATATGTTTCGTAGGACTGTCCCTTCTATGCAGTTATCAGCTGATGATGTACGATGGATGGTATGTGCTCTTCTCCCACTTTTAATTTTATGATTGTCCCTCTGGATGTACATTTTGATGGAGCTTCACTTAAACTATTAGGGCACTCTTATTGGCTATTATACATCGTTCTATTTCATCTTTCTGATCTTGAGGTTTATGGTATTGAATGTTAGTCCCTTGATTATCCCTGGCCTTCTATGGGTGAATATATATGGAACCTAACACAGTCCTTTTTTTCCATAAAATTTTGAGCAATCCTACTCTATGGATTATAATTTCTGTGACAATAGCATTGGGCGATTTTTAAAGCATCTGGACTGTGGGTATTGTAGGCCTGTAAGGATGATCTACAACCATTATTTTGGAGATTATGGTCTGTTTTTTTAAGTAAATCGTTTTCTTATCACATACTTTTCTTGGAACAATCTTTGTTTTGAAGAAGAATGGCCATATCACAATAATTGCTTTGCATAGCTTCTTAATATCGTTGAGAACCATGTTTTCCTTTTTTATGCTTTCAATTTATGATGTACCGGAGTTTGTGTTGTATGCTGTCTCTGTTCTTCAGTACAACAGCATTTTCGCTGGTGTAGGAAGTAAAAGGGAGAGAAATTGCTAGTCATTTGGAGCTTTAGATCCTCCGTCATATATGTGAAAATGCTCCGACTCATTTCTGTTTTATCCTTTTATTGATATAATGTATAATCTAGGTTGGAGCTTGGAGAGACAGGATAATTATATGCACAGGAACGTATGGACCTACTCTTGCTCTACTCAAGGCCTTTCTGGACTCCGGTGCCAAAGCTGTTATATGTCCTTCAAATGAACCCCCTGAGCCTCAGTTGACGACCTTGGATGGTACCAATGAGTTGAATGTGATGGAAAATGGGAAGTTTGAAATTGGAGAGGATGAAGCCGACGACGAAAACATACCTGCCAGTCCAGTAAGTGACTGGGAAGATAGTGATGCTGAGAAAAATGCGGACTTCTCTTCTTTTTGGGATGATGATGAAGAGGAACTGTCGCAATTTATTTGTCAGTTGTATGAGTCATTATTTAGGGAGGGTGCTGGTGTTAATGTTGCCTTGCAACATGCCCTTGCCACTTATCGAAGAGTGGGGTATGTGTGCCATCTCCCTGGCGTACAATAATTTGTTCTCAATCTCACAATAAATTAAAATAACGAAAAACAAAGAATGAGAGTCTCTGTGTGAGAGTATATAGATAAAATTATAGAGTTGATGACCAATTTTGAGGCTTATAAACATGTACATTGCCATTTGCTTACCATACCCCGTTGTTAGTTTATTTCTTCACTTGTGCCTATGTGACTAATACATTTTTATTAACTAGTTTAGAGATAATTTCACTTCAAAGTATTTTTTATTCTTTCCCAAATGTAAAAGTCGGTTACATTCTTAAAATGAGGGCTAAAATTCAAAGTTGCAAAAGAAAATATTGGAGGTTTATTTTACATTTGCTCTAGATGTTTCCATTTGTTTTCCCTATAACATACTAGTAGTTTGGTCTTCATATTTTTATGGCATCACACCGGAAGTTCATTATCTCTGTAAATCATCTAAGTTTGAATTTGAAAGTGCAGCATTCCTCAATTCACTTTTCTCTAATTTTTGTAGGCCTTTGTCGAGAAATATATTGTAGCAAACAATAAGGTTAATAATCTGTAGGTACGAGGCAAGCAAATACTGAAACTTGTAAAATATTCTGACTCGTCAGTTCTTTCCAAAATCTAACGGTGATGTCAAGGAGGAAAAGTAAGAAAAAGGACGAATGAACCCTTGTCAAAAGATAAACATTGGTATGTAGATTTTCTATGTGGAATGGAATACTCACTCAATGACGGAGTAGATAAAATAATGTTCGGTGCTCTTTTTCCACACATAATCAGTTGACGTGGAATGAATTTCATAGCTGTATTGTGATTTGCCACTATCCTATTCCATTACCATCAACTGATAGTATTATTTCACCATTGGCATGTACAAATGCGCACAAAGTTTTTTTTTCCTTTCCAAAACAATGCATCATTTGATTTCATACATATTTAATAAGTAATTAATAATCAACTATAAACTTAAAGTCAAAGAGAATCTTCCAATAGAGGAATTATCAGCAAGCCAGCAAATCAATAGGACCCCCTACCCAAAAAGCACACAACCAAGACAATGAAAGATCAGCCTCTTTTCTATGGCCAAGGCATGAAAGGCGGAGATTAACTTTGAATCAATAGGGATAACAAAAACTCAAAAAATAAAACGAACCACTGAACTAGTCAAGCGCCCTTGGAAATTTAAATTTGTCAAGCAGTTTGAAAAAAAAAATAGTATAAAGAGTGCATGGTGACTAACTAGTATACACACTCTTTGGTTAACTGCAATTAATTTTTTAGATTTCACATAAATGCGTTAGTTCTATGGTACACAAGTGATATAAATCTAGTATCGTAAACAAGTTTGTTTCCCAGCTAAATTAATAAGTTTTATCGTTGGATTAAGTAAGATATAACAAAATTTATTGATCTAGTGGTAAAACATGAACCTGTGCATGATACAACATTATCTTACTTGTGCACCTAGACTTAACTCGTAAAATGATTTGAACATTCTCATATGAACTTGTTTGAGAGAATAAAATAGGAGTAAATCATTAAATTGGTGTCTAAAATTGTAATGATCTGTAATTTTGGTCATTGAAATTTGCAAATAAACAAAAATGTCCTGTAATGTTAAGATGTTGATTAAAAAAATATATTAAAGTATTTTAGTAATAACATCATTATATACTGTGAAAGTAATTACATTTACTTAAATCTGTGATGTATGGATTACATAATAGCAAGTTATATGTAGCAGGGAGAAAATTGTATGGTGTCATACTGTCCTATATAACTTTTAAAGTTTCAATTATCATGCTTTTCATAAAGCATGTTCCAATTTAGAACATGCTCCAAATTTAGGATAATGACCTCAACTATCTTTATTTACAAGTCTCCTTCGTGGATCCAGTTCAAAAGGAGCTATAAAATCAGTGCAACTGCCACTGCCAGCTTTCAAAACAAAAATTCCAAAATAGAATGAGAATGGGTGCTCCTGCTCCAGTTGCTATAGGCACAAGAGGAACAATAGGATCTCTAGTCAGAAAGGAAATTGAATACTTCACCAAAATTGAGTTAGACAGATTAGGAAATTCACAAAAGCCTCAGCCTCAGCCAAACTTTGTGAACATGGTTTCTAGCAAATCCAAGTCTAGTTTTTGGATATTGTTGAAGAGGAAGAAGCAAAGAGGTCCAAATGAATTTCTACCAAAAACATGTTCTGTTACAGAAAACAATGATTTCAATAGAGTTCCTGGTTACAACTACAGGTACAGGATCCTTAAGGATCATGACATTAACTGACTCTATATGGAGTTATGTTGCTGCATGTTCATGTTATTTTTCACTGTGTAATTTGTATTTATCATTTGGGGTTCATGTTTCTTTGTACTTGTATGATCAAACAAAAGGATCAAGCACTTGCTTGTTTACTGATATTTCATGTCCGTTTACTTCAAATTCAAATGCTGCGTTTAGATGAAAATTTGTTGGAAAAAAAAAGGGTAACAGGGAATTGAACCTGACGTGAATCGAACACGCAACCTTCTGATCTGGAGTCAGACGCGCTACCATTGCGCCACAGATCCTGTTGTGTTACTCTTTGGTCATACATATATATAACAGGCTTATAACATATGCTATGAATTTGAGAATTCCACCAATATTATTGATGTCCGGACACACTTCTCTCTTTACTTGTTTTTTAAGGAATCATCGAAGAGACATGATTATAACGTTTTTTTTTCACAGCATTCTTCATACACATCTTTTTATTTGTTTTTTATTTATGAGAGAGAGGGGGGAGGGAGATAAAGTGGGGAAGAGAGATAGATAGAGAGAGGGGGAGGGAGGGATAAAGGGAGAAAGGGGTTAAAATTTTAAAAGAAGTAAACGATTCACAAAAATCTCATGTTTTCATGAAAACTTATTCATGCTAAAAATCTCACAAAATCTATTAAAATACATTTTTTTTAAATAATCTCTCGTAATTATAATGTTTTTGAATACAACATGACCTTTTTTATTTTAAGCTACAAGGAACCTTGATTGAATATCACAAAAAAAAATTATGTTACAAAGAGTCTTGATTGAATACCTCAAACCTTTTTCATCTTAAAAAAGATCTTTTAAAATCCTTTGAAATCCTAATTAAATACAAACACTCATTATTAAAAGTATAATCATATTTCGCTTACTCTTTTATAATACCAGACGTGTTCGCAATGCGGTTTGGATTGATTTTTAGGTAAAAAGTCACCCGATCCAAAATAAAAATCACACACCGGTTAAGTTTGGTTTAGATGATTATTATAAAGGAATCAAATCTGATTTGACCCAAATATATGCGGTTTGATTTGGATCGATTTTTGGTCATCCAAAATGCAACACGTATTTTTTTTATTAATATTAGTATTATACGTACACGGTAAAATAATAGGTTCGATGCAAAATATAACACAAATATATTATAAAATTAACATTATAGAATGAAAATGATTGATTATATTTGAAACATATGAATTACTGATAATATAGATTAAATTAATGCAATATATAAAATAAAAAAAGCACTAGAAAATATAATGCAATATATAAAATTTACTTTTGCTATTCGATTCGTTTTGGTTTGGTTTTAAAAAAGTTATCCGAAATCCGATCTAATCCTAGCGGTTTTTACAAAACAACATCAAATGAATTCAAAAATATTTGATTTTTTTAAATCAATTTAGATTTGAACACCCCAACTTAATACGACAGTATGTGCTAGCATCATAAAATAAAAACAAAAACTTACTCAAATAATGAAATCTAAAATGAAACTAACTTTATCTTGGGCAATGAAATCTAAAATGAAACTAACTTTATCTTGGGCAATGAAATCTAAAATGAAACTAACTTTATTTGGGCTTTAGGCCATTGAAAGAGAAAAAAAAAATGAAACTAATCTATCTTTATTTTTTAAAAAAGAAAATCTATCTTGATTTTTGTTTTATTTAAAAAAAAAAAAATTATGTTATTATTTATTAGTAAATATCGATTTTGAATTGGATGGCCCCAAAATCTAACTTCCACGGTAACAATATGTTATCTTGTTACTTACGTAACCAAAAAAATTGAATATATTTTGTTACTTGATTTCGTCACGTTTATATAACACATTCAACATAACCTAACGTAGACTAGAATCTGCCTTTACAAAAATATGCCTTTACAAATCACTGAAATTCAATAACCAACATGAAAAGGAAGAGAAATTCTCTCAAATCTTCGCAACAACAACAACAATCACTTTCTTCCATAATAACAAGAAGTAAAACACTGCATGCTGCTGCAACAAAATTTTATTTACCCGATGAATGTTGGGAATCTATCTTCAAATTCCTCATCAACAACCGCCGCGACTTCAAGTCTCTCTCCCTCGTCTCCAGACAGTTTCTCTCCATCACCAATCGTCTTCAGTTCTCTCTCACTATCCGTAAACAAACACGTCATTTCCTCCCTCGCCTCTTCCATAGACTCACCAATCTCACCTCCCTCAACTTCTCATGCTACTACTACTACGGTGACCTCAACAAGCTTCTATGCGAAATCTCTCATTTCCCATTGAAACTCACATCACTCAATCTCTCCAACAAGTACACCTTTCCCTCAAATGGCTTGCGAACCTTCTCCCAAAAGATTACGACTTTAACCTCTCTCATATGTTCCAAAATTGTTTCTCTTCATAACAGTGACATGTTCCTCATTGCCAATTGTTTTCCAAATTTGCAGATGCTTGATTTGAGTCATTGCCGTAACATATCTGAAGTAGGTATTTGTCATGTTTTAAGAAAATGTTGTAAGATTAGGCATTTGGACTTAACCTTCTGTTCAAAAGTGAAGTTACTTGGATTAAACTTTGAAGTTTGTAAGTTGGAGTCTTTGAACTTGTCATATACAACAGTTGATGATGAAGCACTTTTTGTGATATCGAAGAGTTGTCGTGGACTTGTGCAACTTTCAGTTAAAGGTTGTTATGATGTCACAAAGAAGGGAGTGAAGTATGTGGTAGAAAATTGCACACAACTTAGTGGGATCAACTTGAGACACTGCTCTCCAATGCATCCTATTGTTGTAGTGTCTATGATACATTCAAGCCCATCATTAAGAAAGATAATTGCTCCAGGTCGTTATGATTTCAGCTTCAAAGAGAGGGAACTTTTGTCGCGTCAAGGACGCCTTGTTTGCTAGCATTCTATAACTATTCTATCGAAGTTTGAACTCTGAAATGTTAGATGTCTTTTGTTTTTGAATTTACTTCTCTGAGAAATTCCTTTTTTTATTTTATTTTTAAAAAATTTGTATATGATTTTCAGGTCGTGCATGATAAATGCTTAAGTTATTGTGTATTGTGAGCAGTTGGATGTTATATGTAGTCTTACATTGTATTGCTTTCCCTGGCTTTCTTTGCCTTGAATTATATTGAATAAATTTTTGTGTACTACACTCCTACTTATTGAATTTCTTCTTGACAGCATGAGTTTTGCATACTTTATCTGCTTAACCAGCGTAGGTATTTTTTCTTCATAAGATCAAATCTACCAACAAAAGTTAAGTAGTACTAATCTATTGTTCTGATATATTGGTTTTGAAGTTCAACTGTGTTTCAGTAAGTTCAACGGTGTTTCAGCCATGTTAATAAAGCTCATCCTGTGGGCATAGCTTAATTGGTAGGAGCATTGTATAATATATGTAGGGACTTGGATTTGAATCCCGGACACCCTACTTTTCTACATTTAAAACGTGTGAGCTCCAACAACTAGGTTACTTGATAAAAAATAAAAAATAAAAACTAAAGGAGTCTACTTAAAAATAATTGAAGTTAGCTCACAGATTGAGAGGTTATTCTCGTGGACGTATTTAGTTTCACTTAGAAAATTAGTTCATGAAAGTTGCAACATATTGTCATTTAAAATTTATAGCTTTGTTATCTCCTTTCTTTTTCGAGGTTAATCATGCCATAACTTTTACTTGATTGAATCGTCGTGAGTATAACTCGGTTTATAAAGATATTGAACCTTCTTTCGAAAAAAGAAAGATATTGAACCTGTTTGTTACAGATTAAAATAAGGTTTAATTGCAGTTTTAACCACATAACTTTCACAAAGTTGCGATTTTAGCCCCCTAAGAAAACTACAAAACGGCCCCCTATGTTTTTCATATGTGGCAGTTTTGGCCCCCAATGTCAATTTTGACTCGGTCTACGCTGACGTGTCACTCTAAGTGATGTGCCACGTGTTATTTTTTTTAATTTTTTTTGGCCTTGGGGGGCCAAAACTGCTACAAATGCAAAACTTAGGGGGCCGTTTTGTACTTTTTATTCTTAGAGTGCCAAAATCGCAACTTTGTGAAAGTTAAGGGGTTAAAACTGTAATTAAGCCTTAAAATAAAAGTAATTTGATATTGAATTTAGAGATTATATAAAAAAATCATAATCTATTTGTGTTTGTTTACGTACAAAAGTTATTTATTTTTTTAAAAAAATAATTTAAGTTTGGATACAACTATATATAAGATTTTGTTATAAAATTAGTTCAATTTTTTTAGCCTTATATTGAAAAGGATAATATTATATTTGTTGGTAAAAGATAAACATAATTTATGTAAAATAAAAGATAAACATAGTTTGTTATCGTTTAAAAGTCGCAAGACAATATTAAACGAAAAAAAAAGTTTAATAATGGTGGGTTGACGGTTCAAAACAATTTTGAACACAAAATCAATCAAAATATTTAGAATTGCCACATCAATTAAATTATTGCTTAGATTTTAATTAATGTGACAATTCTAAATGTTTTGATTGGTTGTATACCCGTAGTTGTTTTGTACGATGAACCAACCACCATTAAACAAAAAAAATAAAAGATCGTTTAAAATTAATAGGGTTAATAGTGTTTTTCACCCCTGTAATATATGTCATTTTCGCTTATCATCCCTGGAAAATTTTTGGTTTGATTTGCACCCTTGTAAAAAAAAAATCGGAAAACCCCCTCCTCTATCCAACTCACAAAATTCGCATATGTGGCACTGACTTGACATTTTTTTTAATTTAATTATTTTTTGGTTGGCCACATCAAAAAATTATTTTTTAAAAATTCTAAAAAATAATTTAAATTCATTTATATTAATTTAAAAATAAAAATAGTTAAAAATTTCCAAAATTGATTTTTGAAAATAAAAAAAATTGTAAAAATTAGAAAAGAAAATTATGGAAATTTTTTTAGTACCAATATGTTTTTTTTTCAATATTTTAATTTGGAAAAAAAAATCTGAATTTTCGAAAATGATTTTTTTCCAGATTTTAAAAAATTAAAATTTTTTTCAGAAATTATTTTTTGTACAAAAAATTTTAAAAAACTTTTTTTCGAACAATAATCTGAAAAAAAAATTAACTTTTGAAATTTTGTATTTTGAAAATTAAATTCAAGATTATATTTTCTGATTTTTAAAATTCCGAAAAAAAAATCTTATCTTTTTTTCCTGATTTTTAAAATTTTTGTAAAAAAAATATTTAATAAAAAAATTTCCAAATTTTTTATTATTTTTTTTGCCGTAAAATAAAAAATTTCTTTAATTTTAACAAATTTTTTTAATTTTTAAATCATATTAATGAATTTATATTATTTTTGGATTTTTTCAAATTATATTTCAAATATTTTAATAATTTAATTTATGATGTGGCCAACCAAAAAAAACCAAGTCAGTGCCACATAGGCGAGTTTGGTGAGTTGGATGGAAGAGGGGTGTATTCTAGATTTTTTCTTTTTTTACAAAGATGCAAATTAAACCGAAAATTTTATAAGGGTGAAAACCGAAAATGACGTGAGTGAGTATTAACCCAAATTAATATATTAAAGAAAGAAAAGAGACCAGATTAAGAAAAGGAGTAAACTCAAAAAGAAAGAAACAGATCGATAACAAAACCCGCTCATTATAAGGAAGGATTAGAGGTTTAATCAATATATAAACCCTTCAAAATCTATATAACAACCAAAGCACTCTCATTCTTGCTTACTTCGTTCTCCTTTAATCGTTTCTAGTTAGGGTTTTCTTTCTCCCTCTCTCTCTGCGACGATGCCTTTCGGATTCTCACTCAACTTCAATTTCAACCTTTTCAAAAACAAAACCCCGCCAACAACAAGGCCGAAGAGGAATGTGATCACCTTTGAAGAAGGATTCGAGACTTTGCAGAATGGTATCACAAAGCTCTACAACGTTCTAGAAGGATTGGAGCCTAACTTCACTCCTGACGAACACATCAAACTTTACACGTACGTTACCTACACATGCATGATGCATGATTTTCTTTTTTATCGTTTTAGTTCATTCAATTTTATATATGTTCAATTTCGATTCTATTGTAATGCAGGACCGTGTACAATTTGTGCTCCCCAACTGCTATTCCTTGCTATGATCGACAATTATATAATTTGTATAAGGAAACTTGTGAAGACTATATCAAATCAAAAGTCGGTAACACTCTCTTTTGTTCTGCTAATCATATAATATTCGTTGATCAATCGTACTTCTAAGTGTTTACTTTATAAACTTTTATAGGCATATGTTAGTGGTTAATTTGTTAAGTAGCTTCAATACTATTGTTCCAAGGTGTTTCTTGTGTCTGACCCTGACACATGTGATTACATTCGGTTAATTTACCCTATGTGCAGGCTCCGCAATCTTGTAACCAGATTTGTGTCTAAGCATCTTTAAAAATTTGTCTTAAAAATCAAGCAAAACAAGACAACCTAAACATCAAATTTAGAACATTCTCAATTTCATATAACTAATTGCATCAAACTATTCTTGCTAAGCATGAGATTGGCTTCTTTGTGATTTGACCCATGATCCACAATTAAGTGCTTGATTTATATGGTCTTAAAGTAGGTATCTAAATCTGTTTATGAATTGTGTACAAGTAAAGAAAATTCAAAGCTACTGCGTGCGCAATATATTAAACCTTAGTTGTTTTCTTACTCACATGTATCAATACTATAGGTATTATATTGACATGATTCATTATATGGTTTTCTTATTCATAGGTTCTGCCATCTCTGCAAGAAAAGGAAGGTGAACCTTTGTTGAGAGAACTGCTCGAAAGATGGTCAACTTACAAACTTATGACCAAGCGCCTCACAAGTTTTTTTAGTCCTCTCGGCAGATTTGTTCACGTAAAATTTGGAGTTCCTACTCTTGAAGAAACCAGCTTCTTATCCTTTTACCATCTGGTTGGTGATGAGATTACCTTGGAAAAGTTGCAGCAATGATTTTCTAATATTATTTGTTTTGCTTAACCCTCATTTTTAACTCTGGGTTTACTTCATTTTAATTGTGGCAGGTATATGAAGGGATGAATCAAGAAATAATGGATGCTATATCTTCTATAGTATTCTCTAATTCCCCTTTCTATATGTTTGATACTTCTAAATTTAGAAACAAGTACTATATTTCCTAATTTTTTTGAATCAATATATGATCATATGAGAAACAGATACCAACCTAAATTTAGTTTAAAAACAACATAGACTAAAAGGCACCAGGTCCAATATTATGTAGGTGTTACTCTTGCCTTGGAAAACATGGTTTCACTATGTCTTTTTAATTTCTTTAATGATGCCTTGTGTATCTTGACTTACTTATTTAGTTTTTCTTCCTTTCTTTTTTATTTGTATAAGAATTGTGTAGCTGAATGGTGGTATTTTAATTGTCTTCATAATGCTGTTGTATTCAATATTCTTTGTTATTTCATCTGATATTCGCCTGTAATAACTCTTTTGTCTTAATTTTTTGGTATCCAGATTGATCGGAAACTTGCAGGAGAGAAGGTTGATCAAACATTTGTTATTAACACCTTGGATTTCTCCTTAAAATTTGACGAGTGCATGAGAAAAGAGTGCACAAGAAAAAACAGGACAAAGGTGATCTCAGTAAAATTTAGTTCTTATTGAATATAATCTTAAAATTGCATTATGTAGCATCAGTTCCTTTTGAAACATGTTTTGGTAAACCTTGTGTGTCTTTAGGATAATTACATTTAGGTCAAATTCTGAAATTGTTGTGCTCTTTCTTAACCATTATAGTAACACTAATATAATGTTGTTTCACATGCACCTCATTTTTATTTTTTTTGTAATTAAAATTTAAAATTATAAATAAGATTGAAAAACAGATAAGTATTTCCTAAAACCAAATGAGATTGTTATATAGAAATAATCAAATAGTTACCTTGAGGTTTTGAAGTTTTAAATTCTTGAGAAGGAAAGAAACAACTATTAATATAGTTTAATTCTTCAATTTTTTTAAATTGGATGCAAAGAATCATCAACTTTCAAATCCTCCATATAGATCATCAGTATGAGAAAAGTTGAGAGAAGTTTTATTCTAACATTATCTTTTTACACCTTAATTTCACCTTTATAAACTCCCGTGAGAATAGTGCTCTCCAAAGTAAACAGTGAAATTGGTACTTTCACCCATTGACATACCTAATCGTCTTTGTTAGTCCTATTATAATCATATGATTATTGAAACATCTGTACTGATCGTGTACCATTCACATAAGAAAAATGAAATCATCTGTCATATTTTCGAAAGGAGTTTTGTAGCCTCTTGTACTGATCTTGTTACACCTGAAAATATTTAATTTTACATATTTTTCGAAAAGGAAATGTCATTTTTCTTCCCTGCTTCAACCCACAATATTTATTAGGATCATTTGGATGATTTTTTTTTTTTGGGGGGGACAATGTATGCGTAGAAGATTTTTATATGACTATTTCTAGAATTATGTTGTTTTGTGTACCCCAATTATTAAGCAATGCATCCTATTTTGAAAAACCAGACTGAGATGCAGGAAGAGAAAATGGATTGTAGTCCGGATGTTTTGTCAAAGAAAATCAACTTGATAAGCTCTGATGAGGCTGTGTTTGAAGTTGACTATGATACGGCACTCGTGTCAAAAAGATTTGAGGACATTATCAAGACCATTCCTGTTGGTGATGTTGGTAACATTTCTGTTCATGAAGTGAGTAGCAAAATGTTGTCCATGGTCATTAAATACTGCAAGATGCACAAGCACAACAATGGACTGAAGGATTTTGAGCTCAAGGACTGGGATGCTCAATTTGTCAATGTTGACCCTAAAACTCTGCATGATCTTTTTAAATCCGCATGCTACTTGAAAGTTGGTAGTCTGGTGGAGCTGACTTGGAATGAAGTAGATAACTTGATAAAAGGCAAGACACGAGAGGAAATTGCTGAGATCTTTCGAGTTGTAGATGATTCAAACTCCAAGTTATTGGAAGAGAACAATGAATAGAGTCTTTAGATTTTGCAACATATTGTTAATATTCTAGGCAAATGCAAACTTCTTTTTTACTTTTCCTTTTAGACAAATGCAAACTTCTTTTTACTTTTCCTATATGATCCTATTTCGGATGAACTTGATTACCCTAGCGAAGTTCAACTGATGCTCACGATTGACTGATGCGTATAATTGATTGCATAAGGCATAACAGTTAACATTTGGTAATGTGTGAAGTTTTGTCAAATTCTAACTTTGTGATTGTGAGGACTTCTTGAGAGTTTAATACTTCTTAAGTTTGGAAAAATGCATGGACAACCTTGATTTTCAACTTCTTTAGATTGATGCAAAGATAGAACATTCAACCTTCAAATTCTCCATTTACATGTTATCTTTTTACAAATTTTATCCTCATGTTATCTTTCTACAACTTCATTTCGCCTGTGTCAACTTAAGTGAGAATAAATGCTCTCCAAAAAATAGTGAAATTGGTGCTTTCACTCAGTCAAGTACCAAAAGTTTTTGTTAGTCCTCTTACAACCATATGATTATTGAATCATCTGTGATATGAGTCGCTTTGTCCGATAATTCTCATAAGAAAATGAAAGTGAGCTGTCATGTTTAAAAAATGTTGTAGCATCTTGTACTGAACTTGTGATACCTCAATATATGTCACGTACATTTGAAAAAGAAAATGTGTATTTTCTTCCCTGCCTCAAATTTGTAATCCAACAAAATAAATATTTGGAACCCTTGGCACAAAATTTGCTCTATTGGGACAAAAATAGATGTAGGTAAAAAAAATTATATGACTATTTAAGGAGTGGTGTTATTATTTGCATCCAATTCAAAAAAGAACAGGCTAAGATGTTAATAGTTTATTGCAGGAAGAGAAAATGAATCGCAGTCCATATGCATTCTCGAAGAAAATACAATAGTTTAGATTTGATGTATTAAAATTAATTTAAGGAATAGACAAGATTTAATTCAATATTAAAACTTAATTTGGTCTCACAATTTTGTCACAGGCTGAATCATCCTGTGACAAATATGTATAATACCCAAATTGACCTCTGACATTTTTATATGATGGACAAATTAGTCTCTCTATTACAATGAGTAACAATTAACTGAAGGACTAATATGCCCCTGACATTTTCATGTGAAGGACTAATTTGTCCTAATGGTGGCCTTTTGCCCTTTCCTATAGGGCCAAAACTGGAGCTGATAAAGAAAGTACAAAATTGCACATAGGTGGTAGAATCAAATAAAATATCAGTTTGATTTATTAGTTCATTCACAGGATCAATCAAATATAGGTTTCCCTTTACATACTATAATGAATTAAAAAATTGAGAGAATTTAAGAGAAGATTCATTATTGGTTTTTACTGATTTAAGAGAACTGAGTAACTTGTTCAGCAAGTTACCCTTTGTAACTAACTAATGAACCCCTTCTAACCGTTACAACTAACTTCTATAAGCTAGTAAACCAGTTAGTTGAGTTAAGTTTCATTTCATCCTCTAATACAAACCATTCCTAGTTAGAGTTCTCTCCTCTCTCCGATTACGCTCCTGTTCAACCGGAAACTTGTCAACACATCAATGAGTAACAGGAAGATTATCAGTTTTGAAAAAGGATGGAAGACGTTGCAGAAGGTAATCACGAAGGCCCAGAAGATTGCAGAAGACTTGCCCGAACCTAACTTCACCGTTGAGGAAAACGTGATGCTATATATGTACGTATCAATCTCTGAGAGTAACAATGATATTTTTTATTTTCTTTTTGGTCATTGAGATGGGAGTGTAGCTTTTCTTTTTCTTGTTCTTTTTGTTTTTCTGGTGATAAAATGTGTTAAAGAATTATGCTTTTCAAGATTAACGCTTTTTCTAACATTAAGATTGTATTTTGCTTGGTTCGTGTGAATTCATTTTTCCTTTTCAAATTAATAAAACCATAATCTGTATTATTTTTCCACTTAAATTGTGATGCAGGACCGTCTTCAATATGTGCACCCAAAAGTCTCCTCATAACCATACCCTAGAACTGTATAACAAGTACTGTACAAGGAGACATGTGAAGAGTCAATCAAATCAAAAGTGAGTAACACTATAATTTGGCTACATATCATATTTCTGAATCAAAAGTGGGTATCTAGACCTGTTTATGAATTCTGTACAAGTAAAGAAAATTTGAAGGTACTGCATGTCAAATATATGATGGTCTTTGCCACTCACATGTATCTACCATTCGGATTTTTCATTCTCACGTTAGCATGAATAAAATTGATACAATTTTCCTATTAATAGGTTCTGCCATCTTTGCAAGAAAAGAAAAATGATCTTCTGTAGAGAGAACTGCTCCGAAGATGGTCAAATTACATGGTTATGATCAGGTGCCTCTCAAAAGTTTTTAGCTATTTAGACGCAAATCTAATTCGAAAATATATCTTTCCTTCTCTTGAAGAAACCGGCTTCCTATCCTTTAACCAACTGGTTAGTGATGTGATTCTTTAGAAAAGTTGCAGCAATGATTTTCTAATATTGTTTGTTTTGCTCTTTTTCCCTTTTCCCATTTTCTAACTCTGGGTTTACTTCATTTTAATTGTCTCAGGTATATGAAGAGATGAATAAAGAAATAATGGATCCTATATTTGCCGTGGTATTCACTATACTCCATTTCTATGTGTTTGTTACACTTGCATTGGAAAAAACGGTTTCAGTATGTCTGAATTAGGTAGTTTTTATTTTGTATAAGAATTGTGTAGTTGAACAGTGGTAATTTAATTATCTTTATAATGATGCTATATTCAATCCAAATCAGTCATCTGTTTTAATCATTGCTATTTCATTTGATTTTTGCTAATATTAGTAATAGTTGTTTTGTCCTCATTTGTTCGTATTCATGTTGGTCAGAAACTTGCTGGAGACCAGATTGATCCAACATTTGTTATTAACACATTAGAGTTTTACTTAAAGTTTTACAAAGACCCAAAAATGGACAAGGCAAAGGTGATTTCAGTAAAACATGTTGTCGTAGATGTACTGTTGTATAGACTTAGTGACAGGGAATTTGTGTATCCTCAAATGTGTAATCTCTAAAAAGAAATATTTGGATACTTTGGCTCAAAATTTGGATCCTATTGGGACAAAATAAATTTATGTTAAGAGTTATACAGGACTGTTTCAGGAATTCTTTTAATTTTTGTATCCCCATCATTAGTCATTGAATCCAATTTTAAAAACACTAAACTAAGATGTTTGTAGTATTTGTTTGCAGGAAGATAAAGTGAATTGCAGTCCTGATATTTTGTCGAAGAAAATCAACTTGATATTCTTTGATGGGAATGTGCTTGCAATTGACTATGGTGTGAAACTTCTATCAAAAAGATTTTCTGACATTACTGAGACCATTTCTGTTGGTGATGTTGACACCATTTCTGTTCATAAAATGAATAGCAAAATGTTGAAATGGTTCTTGAATACTGCAAGATGGTCAAGTATATATAACAGTGGACTGATGACGGATTTTGAACTCAAGGACTGGATTGCTCAATTTCTCGATGTCGATCCTAAAACTCTGCTTGATCTTTTAACATCTGCATGCTACATGAAAGTTGATAGTCTGATGAAGCTGACTTGGACTAAAGTAGATGGCATGATAAAAGGCAACACACCAGAGGAAATTTCCGAGATCTTTGGAGCTGCAGATGACTTAAACTCCAAGTTATTGGAAGGGAACATCGAGTAGAGTCTTTAGATTTTGCAACATATTGTTAAAACCTAGGCAAATGCAAACTTCGTTTTACTTTTCCTATATGATCCTGTTTTGTTGAACTTGATTACTGTAACGAAGTTCAACTGATGCCTATAGGCTATAACTGATTGCATACGGCATAATAGTTAACATTTTCTTGTTTTGTAGTTTGAGTGTTTTACTCAGGTTGAAATCAATTATCTTCGTCCACTTCAGCATCAATTATTTAATTCACAACTTAGGAAATTCACAAAAGCCTCAGCCAAACTTTGTGAACATGGTTTCTAGCAAACCCCAAATCTAGTTTCTGGATGTTGTTAAATAGGAAGATACAAAGAGGTCCAAATGAATTTCAACCAAAAACATGTTCTGTTACAGAAGACAATGATTTCAAAAGAGTTCCTGGTTACAGATAGGTACAGGATCCTTAAGAAATCAAATATTATTAAGTAAGATCTTTGATTTCTTTGTACTTGTATGATCAAACAAAAGGATCAACTACTTGTAAAAAAAATGAAGGATCGAAGGGGATTGAACCCGACGTGAATTGAACACGCAACCTTCAAATTATATATCATTAGAAGCGCTACCATTGCGCCACAGATCCTGTTATGAATGATTAACGTCATACTTATTTATATATTATTCTGAACAAAACATATGCTACGAATTTAGTTATTGGATAAGAAACATACCCGATGAAAGTTTTTATTTATTTTTTACCAAACTGGTACGGCCTTTTAAAAAACTATATGTGTTTTTTTATATAATATTAATATATGTGTTTTCTACTTTTTTGTTCTAATATATATTTAAACACATATTAGTAAATCATTTTAAAAAACATACATTAATGAATTATTAAAATAAAAATTGCTATTAAATGTTTTTTTAATATTTATGTGTATCCTATATTTTATTAGAACGTTTGTGTTAGATTATTCATGGAGTTTTCGGTTATTGTGTCTTCATGCTTATTTTTATTAGAGTGAATAATTTTAAAATCATATTGTTGTAAGATTAGAGGGATAAAAAAATAATTAGATTTGTAAATCTCTTCCATTCCTTTGTAAACCAAACATATATTTAATTAAAATATATTTCTTCTCATCATCTTCCCTCTTTTGAACCAAAAACATATTATCCAGAAAAAAGAGTTAAAGAACATGAGATGTTCACATTAAAGTTGTGGTTCAAGCTATTCTCACTTTCTTTTTTTTTGAGGGATTTCTCACATATGTTATGAGTTTGCTTACTACTTCCTAAATGTTTATGTGATCATACTAAGGGTATGAGTATTTTTAGGGTGCGCTTTGCATTAGTTTTGAGGTAAAAAAACATCTAATTCAAAGGTAAAATCATACAAGGTTCAGTTTGAGTAATTCATTTAATATATTTTGATTTGCTTCAATCCAATTTAATGTGATTGATTTGGTATTGGTTTTTTAATATCCAAATTACAATCGTAAATTTTTTTCATTGATATTAATATTATAAATAAACAATAAAATAATACTTTATTTTATGCGGTTTTTAATCTTTTTTTAAAAAAAAATTCACTTTGAATTTGGATTAGTTTGAAATGAACACTTCTAATGAAAAAAAATTCTAATACATTTTGCTTACTCCTTCTTTTTTTTTCTTCCAAATTTCCTTACTCCTTCCTTAACTCGACATTATCTGCAATCACAAAATAAAAATAAAAACCTAAATAATGGAAAACTAACTTTCTTTTATACTTAGACCAAATTTGATTTTCCTTAAAAATAAAAAAAAAAATCAACTTTGATTTGAAGTGCCCAATATCCAGCTTTCACGGTAACAATCCGATGTCGAGATCGTAGTCTGGATATTAGAAGTTAGTAAAATAACCAAGTTATGGTTCTAATAACTCGTAACTCATGTTTTGATCAAAAGAGAGGGAAATTGGGTGATGGCGATTTTAATTACATATATTTTTGTTTTCAAGGGAAGGGAAACAATTTTAAAACTAATTTACTTTTTAGTCCTTATAATATTACTACAAATTTTTATATTTTTATAATATTTTTATTTAAAATTAAAAATATAGTAATCATAAATATTAATTTATCCTTATCTAAAAAATTACTCTTTAAAAAAATATGAATGATTTCTCAATTTTCTCTCGTATTTTTCATCCTCCAGAGTTCTCTTTTCCCTTCCCCTCCAAATTTCAAAACAAAACCTAAGATTTTAAGGCAAAAGAGGAAGCATTTAATGCATTGATTAATTTTGAATTCAAATGTTACCCTTTTAGGTCATAATTTAAGCATTTAATGCAATATTACGTTTTATGTCTTATTAACAAGTGTCCGAGGACACCGGTTAGCACAGCCCATGTTTTAAAATAGAGTTAAATCCGTTGATATAGGTGTCAATGGATTCACAAGAGTGAGTAGGAGAACAAACAACCCTTTTCAACGCATTGACATTTGGACTGATTTTGCAATGTTTCGCTAGCATGCGGTCCATTATAGTGGAGCGTGTTTATATGCAATAAAATGTTATTTTTTATTTGTCCTAATCTCTTAAGAGCCCGTTTGGTGCACATGATAGAGAGACAGGATATGATAAAACTATCATATCCTGCTTCAATCCGTTGTTTGGTGCACCAATAGAAAAGGATAAATTAAACTTATTTCTAATCCTATCCTACCCACTCTTTGTTATTCTTATTCTTGATTTTTGTTGGGTTAGCAACCTGATAGCACAAAACTATCAAGCGCGTATCCTATTTCCACAAAGCACCTCCTTCGACTCCCACGTTTCTTCAGTTTTTTCTTTTTTCACTTTTTTTGTTCTCACCCTAATCAATCGAAATGGAACAGAGACTCCCACATTTCTTCAATTTTTTCTTTTTTCATTTTTTTTCTCTTCCTAATCAATTGAAATAGAATGGAATCAATTCCAATTTCCAACGATTTCAATTTTTTTCTCAATCTATCCAAATCAGTTTTACTTTTTCTTCTTTCTATTTCGTCTATTATCTCTGTGTCCGTTCTCTTTGTGTTGGGTTAAAATTAAGTTCGATTGCATGTTAATGGAATTGATTTTAGTTCTACGATTGTAAATGGAATGACACAAGATGAGCAGAAAATTAAAAGAAAAATAGATTTGTGTTTTAATTTGAGTTATGGACGTTATCATGTCAATAACACAAGTGTGTGCCAAACATATGATATAATAAAATAATACTATCATATTTCTTATCATGTGTGCACCAAACGCATGAGAAGATATATGTTTGTCCTGTTACTATCATATCCTCTCTTTATCCATTTTGTAATCATATCCTGTCTTTATCATATCATGTGTACCAAACGGGCTCTAAAGGTTACCATATGTATCTACAAATTGACAACTCTCACGAAATTTAACCCATAAACTAAGCAACAATTTTTTTAGACAAATAGGTTTTATTGTAAAAAGCAAAAGCAAGTAGATGTAAATTGTTAATTTACTCATTCACCTTGACTCCAAAAATTTTGAGTTTACAATTGAAGAATTATTCAAAATCGAGTGGCATTAACGTTAAAGGATCAATGGCGTCGTTCTGCACAGGGTTGCAATGGTTGCAGTCTCTACATCCATCCTCCATAAGATTACAAACTTGCGCACCAATCCCTTGCTCAACAGTTTAAATGCCACAGCCTTATATATTTTCCTTATTTTTTTTTTCATTAATTATTTCTATTTTGGGAAAATTTTCATTCATTGTAATAATTTTTCATTCATAGTAATAGTAATAACAGTGATTGCATCAAATCAGCTGAAATTTGCGTTCACATTAATTGTCTTCACAGTTGTTTCCTAGTTTATAAAACAAACAATTGTGCTCCTATATAATTCCTTGTATTCCTTCACTTTTTTAGTTCATTTTGTTTCTCTCCTCTTACTTTGCCAAAATGAAATTCTTGATGTGCATGTGTCATAGATTGATGATCAAAGGTTGTTTTTGTTATTGATGGGATTGTTTGTTCATTATCATGCAAATTGTAGAATGCTTCTTTTTTATTTTATTCTTTTGTACAAATATTCTTGATTTATTTTGCATCTTTTTAATGGTTTAGGGTTAGAGTTTAATGTTTAGGGTTTGTTATTGTATGGTTGTTTTTTAGAGAGGGTTTGTTCTTCATATGATGCAAACTGTTGAATGCTTCTGTTTTTTTTTTTTTGCCATCTGTAAATTTTATTGTCATTATTGTTTCTGTTTTATATTCCATTTTTTTTTTTTTATGATTTACGGTTTAGAGTTTGTGACTGTTCATGTTTTAGTTGGAAATAAATTTTATTGCTCAGAGAAACGTTTCCATGTAGAAAATTTTCTCATCTGATGAGTTTTGAGTATTGATGGAATATTTTAAGCTCAGATCTAATTGTTTATTTTGATGGAATATTTTAAGCTTAGATCTATTTTTTTTTCTTTTCTATTTCTTTTTTTTTTTTTCCTTCTATTTGCGGTTTTTGGTGCATGTGCAATTTTGTTTGATTTCTAACCCTCATGTGTTGTTTGTTTTTTATGATTTTTTTTCAATGTTGTATTTATTTTTTTTGTAGAGGATGAAAGTGAAGATGATTCTAAACATGATCAACTTTTCCTGGGCGTGAAGAAGACTGAAATCAAGAAATCTAGCCGTAGAGAGAAGCATGGTAATATCAGTTCGGCTTTTTTTTTTTTTTTTTTTTCAATGGATCTTCATTGATTAATATCCTCATGCATTTTTTCCTGTAAAATCTTTACCCTTTAAAAAAAATAAATGAAATTCTAATGTGGGCGTGTCTTAGAATGGCTAGATCAATAAATCAAAAGTTGATAAAAGCGCAAAATGACAAGCCCCGCGTTTTTTTTTTTGATAAAAATAATAGTTTGTTATTTTACGCTTTTATAAACATTTGAATTCTGATTTTTTTTTCATTTTATTTTTATTTTTGTCACCTTCGATTGTTTGATACATGTGTCATTTTGTTTGATTTCTATTCCTCATGTGTTCTTTGTTTTGTATGGATTGTTTTTTGTAGATAAGGTTAACCTTGATTTGAATTTGAATTTGAATGTGAGTGCAAAAAGGGAAGATGATTCTAAACACTATCAACATTCCTTGGGTGTGAAGAATTTGAATTTAAAAGGTGGGGTTTCCACAGATGGAAAAGCTGCAAAGACATTTACTTTTGATGAGCTTGCAGCAGCAACAGGGAATTTTAGGTCAGATTACTTTGTTGGTGAAGGAGGGTATGGCAAGGTTTATAAGGGTTACATCGAGAAAATTAATCAGGTTCGTTAAAAATTGTTCTCCTAAAAGAAATGAAATCATAGAACTTTTGCAATGCCTTACACATTCATGTTCTTTGCCAAGTGGTTTTCATGTTAATTTGAGGCATTTTACTGTCGGTGTAGGTTGTTGCAATAAAGCAACTTGACCCTGATGGACTTCAAGGAACCAGAGAATTTGTTGTTGAAGTGTTGACACTTGGTTTGGCAGAACACCCAAATCTTGTCAAGTTATTAGGATTTTGTGCTGAGGGAGAGCAGAGGCTTTTGGTTTATGAGTACATGCCTTTGGGATCTTTGGAGAATCATTTGCATGGTATGCTATATTGTTACCCTAAATTTTCATTTTTCTTCGTATAATGTAGAGTGCATGTTTTGATTGACGGTGAATTTAGTGAAACCAATGTAGCACTGTGATTTTGTTAACACTCCAAAATGTAACTTTCGCTAATTTCATAATGTCATACCATTATTCTGCCAATTAAACTCAAGGTCAATCCAAACATGCAGAGAATAAATTGGCATAAGTATTCTTTGTGTTTGTTGCTTATGTTTTGCATCTTCTTCGTTCTGTTAGATCTTTCTCCCGGGAAAAAACCACTGGATTGGAATACTAGAATGAGTATAGCTGCTGGTGCAGCTAAAGGTTTGGAGTATTTGCATGATAAAATGAAGCCTCCTGTCATATACCGTGACCTCAAATGCTCTAACATTTTGTTAGGCGACAGTTATCATCCCAAGTTATCTGATTTCGGCTTGGCAAAAGTAGGTCCAATTGGTGATAAGACTCATGTGTCAACACGGGTAATGGGAACATTTGGGTACTGTGCTCCAGATTACGCAATGACAGGTCAATTGACATTCAAGTCGGACATTTATAGCTTTGGAGTCGCTCTTTTGGAGCTCATCACAGGCAGAAAGGCCTTTGACCATAGAAAACCTGTTAAAGAACAAAAACTAGTCAAATGGGTATGTCAATTATCTTTTACCTAACTCTTGTTGGAAATCATATATGCTGTTTATACCTAAGCCTTGCATGTTGTATAAAATATTGAATTTGTTAAGGCTAGAATGTAAGTGGTTATCCATTAAGCTTCCTTATCCCTTTTAGCACTGAAAAATATTTCATTGAATAGTTTCATGATGATGAAGGTTGCTGATACATTGTCACATTGTTATGTGTTTGAGAAAGTTGTTTTCTTTTTATGGTAAAATCCTTACCTTATGCATCTTTATTTGCTTTTGCAGGCAACTCGGTCATTCAAAAAGCGAACAAGATTCTCAAAGATTGTGGATCCATTGCTTGAAGGTCAATATCCAGAAAGGGGTTTGTACCAAGCTCTTGATATTGCTGCTAGGTGTATTCAAGAGCAGCCTAATATGCGGCCGGTTATAGCAGATGTGGTCACAGCTCTAGATTACATTGTTTCACAAAAATATGATCCACAAGTTCATCCAATACAAAGCTCGAGATAAGTTTCATCTTCTCCAAGAAGTAGGACTGAAGGTCATAGACGCGTTACTAGTAATAACTCTGAGACAGACAGACTGGGAAACTAGAAAAAGTGGAGTAGAGTTATGAGACACTTGCATTGTTATTTGCCTTTATAGGAGATAACAGGTTCTTCTTAAATATCTAGTATTTCATAAAGAAAATTTCTTCTTTTTAGTTCCATCTTCCTCTTTGTACACGTGAGATTACTATTTTGCATTAAAGGATTCTTGTTTTTTCTTACTTAGTGTTCAATGTTTAGCTCCAACTTCTAATCTTGGTATTAATTGAAGTTCATTAACCATCAATACATATATAGTCTCCATCGTCGCCATAAATGAATGGTTATGTTATTGTGAGTTGTCATAATATTGTTAAATAGCCGATATAGTGTAGCGGAATTTGAACAAATAAGCATACAATTTTGTTGCAAATGATATAATGAAGTTAAATTGTTTTCGTGGATGCTATAAGCTGTTTTCATAAATGCTATCTTGGAGAACTTATGAAAATAAGCTGAAAAAAGCTAATGAAAAAAGTCATAAGTTGTTTTCAAAGTTTTCCCAACCAGTATCGCAATCCCACTTTGTGCTTTGATGTACTAAATTTGTATGCTTATTTGATAGACTGATGCTTTTGGAGTATAATATTTAGGAAGAGATTGTTACTCTTTCAGTTCAGTATACTTAACTTCAACTTCAAGTATACAAAAATGAAAAGGAAAACCCATCTCATAGCAACTTTTTTAGCAGTAGTTCCACTAATTCTTGGTTCTTGAGTTACTAGCATATCTATTTGATCAAAGAACAAAGGTCACGTACCATAGAGAAGAAGCTATTAATTCTTCCTCATTTGAATTAAAATTAGCACTCAAATCCCTATTATTTTGCAATTCTTCTTCCACATATCTCTCCCCATTAATATTAGGATTCTCATCATTAACATTATTTGTTAACTCCGAACATTTGGAACCGTTCCCATTGGCCGCTGAGTCGGACTTGTTGCTGGTTATTAATAGACTCCTAACCAAGATAACAAGGTAAAAGTGATGTCAGATGAAATTTATTTCTTATTGGATATAATTATTATGTAGCATGAGTTCATTTTGGAACATGTTTTGGTCAGCCTTGCGTGTCTTTAGGAAAATTACATTTTGGTCTAATTCGGAAATATCTGTGCTCTTTCTTAACCATTACAGTAACATGAGAGTCTTACAAAAATAATCAGATAGTTATCTCCATGGTTTAAAGTTTTCACTTCTCGAGAAGGAAAGAAACCACTAAATATAGTTTAATATTTAAATTTGGTAATGTGTTAAGTTTTGTCAAGTTCAAACTTTGAATATGGTCGTCTTGAAAGTTTAATTCTTCAGAAGTTTAGAAAAATGTAGGGCAAAAACGTTGAGCTTCAACTTTTTTTTAGATTGATGCAAAGAACCATCATCTTTCAAATCCTACATTTAGACCATCGGTATGAGAATAGTCTCGAGAAGCTGACTTGGAGTTGATGCTTTGATAAAAGGCGACACAAGAGGAAATTGCCAAGATATTTGGGGCTGTAGATGACTTAAACTCCAAGTAATTGGGAAAAAACGCTTAGGCTTTAAAATTTTTGCTTTCTCCTTAAATCGTCCACATAAATTTCAAGCGATTGGAACAAAAAAAGAAGTAACAGAATGTAATCCAAGTGTTCCATTGCTTGAAAACAGAATGTAAATTTCAGTTAGTTAATCCAAGTGTTGATCTAATCGATTAGAAAAGATGGCCTAACTGAATAAATGATAATATAGGATATTTGGAAATAGATCATAGCATAATTTATGTCTCACATTTCGTGGATCTATTGCAAAATTAGAATGTATCCGATCAAAGAGATTTCATTCCTCACTGTCACAAGGGTGCCGCAACACACATGAATTTGTTTTAGTGTAATACTTCCATGTCATTTGACCTCCAGTTTGCATCGATGCAAACATTCTATGCAATCTTGATATTATTGAGATAATACATTGGCTTAATTGTGAATTGTTTCTACATACGGTCAACAACATCGTTGTGAACATGATATCTTGATGCATTACAAAATTTACATTCCTCCAACATACCATCATTTGTATCGTATTATTCGTTGTCATAAAATAACATGCACACCCTTTAATGCAATAATCAATTTTTTTAACTCGACTGAAATAGATTATTTTATCGTATAATAACTTTCTAGTTGGAAGACATCTAAACTTGACTCACATGCTAGAATGAGACGACCAACTCTGATACTAAAAATGTAATACCCTACTTCCATTAGAAAACTTTTTAAGAAAAAGTCTAATTTTAGATGTATAAATTTTTTTTAATTTATTACGGACTTTGACTAAATATTTGAACTTTAACAAAAATATATACAAATCAATCAAATTTAAAATATATGTAAAAGTAAAAGAAATTTAAGGTTTTTGCAATATATATATATATATATATATATATATATATATATTAATATTTTAATTTCTACAAGTAACTCTATAAGCGCACTTTAAGTCATGAGACTGTCCTGGTCCTGGTAAGCCCTCTGAGCCTATCTCCTAATTTAGCAACAAAAAAATATATATCTTTAATTGAAATTTTAGTTAACACCAAAAGAATACGGTTAGAATTAGATCTATGTTCCAAGTATTTTGTTTCTCTTTTTATTTCTTGAATAAATTATTATTTTATTAAAAAAATTTAAGATTTTATTTTAAAATAGGTAAGATTTAAATTTAAAATTTGATTTTGTTGAATCAAATTATACTGTAAGAAAGTTCCTAAAATATCTCAACAAATATTTAAATAATATGATTTGATTGAATGTGTAAAGAAAGAGGGTGACACAACTGACAAGAAACAGAGTAGAAAAAGAAACCGTTTGTTTCTCCTTGACCTTTACCAAAACCCATTCCTTCCTTCCAGGTTAGGGTTCTCTCTACTTCTTCTGTCAATAAGCATGACGACGAGTGAATTTATCAACTTAGAAGAAGGATTGGAGACTATGCAAAAAGGTATCACCAAACTCTTCAACATTCTTGAAGGTTTACCCGAACCTAATTTCACTCCTGAGGAACACATTAACCTATATACGTAAGAATATATCATATCTTTTTCTCTTTTATTTCTATATCATATTCTTTTCTGCTTAGATACTATAATAATATTAAGTTTGTAGTGTATTTGGGATTAGTGGCTGTGAATTTTATGTTAGTTTTGAGTTATTATTGGGATCGGTTAGACCCTATGAAGCACGGACACACCTTGGATTAGGCTCGTCTAGGTGTCCAACACCGACACTTTTAATTACACTGAATTATGTAATTTTCTCTCAAATAACTAATGGTATCGGCGTGTTGAGCGTGGGAGAATGTATTTATTGGGAAAACCCGAGTCCCACATAGGACATAGATATAAGGTCTGGATAGAGTTTCAACTAGTTTAACGGTGATCTCTTGACTTTGTATTTGCTCAATTTTGGCACTCCTTGTGTTAATTCATTTTGCCTTTTCTAAAAATAAATAAATTAATCACATTATTATTTTACCACTTAAATTATAATGCAGGACTGTCTACGATATGTCCACCCAAAGGCCTCCTCATGACTATGGCCTAGAATTATACGACAAGTACAAGGAAACATGTGAAGAGTACATTGTCTCAAAAGTGAGTAACACTCTCATTTGGCTATCATATTCATGAATCATACTCTTAAGTGTTTAAGTAAACTTGAAATTATATATCACATCATACTATTATTTTGGGATGACAATCTATAGCCTTATATTTAATTCAATGACAGACTTTATTTTCATCCTCCATAGCCTTATAAGCTTTGTAAACTTGTAACAAGCGATGAAGAACTGACACAGACATTTATACACACCGGTGATAATTTGAGAAAGTAAATTTGATTAAATGCAATCAAATTTGTTAGTGTCCGCCACCAGACATGCCTAAATCTGACCTGTCAGTGCTACATTTCTAACTTAGATTGTGAATCTGAATCATCTGATATGCTAAATATTTCCCTTTCCCATACAGTTTTACATGGTCTTAAAGTTGGTATCTAGACCTGTATATGAATTGTGTATATACAAGTAAAGAAAATTCAAATCTACTGCCTGTCCATTTGGATTTTGCTAAACATGGAAGGTCAAGAACTGATAGTGTAGGTATTTCATTAACATGGTTAAAACTAATACATCTTTCTTATTAATAGGTTCTGCCATCTTTGGGAGAAAAGAAGGATGGCCTTTTGTTGAGAGAACTGTTTAGAAGATGGTCAGATTACATAGTTATGACCAAGCGCCTCTCAAAATTGTTTTGCTATCTTGAACGACGCGACATTCCAAGATATAAACTTCCTTCTCTTGAAGAAACCAGCTTCATATCCTTTTACCACCTGGTTAGTGATGAGATTCTTTAGAAATGTTGCAGCAATTATTTTCTAATAATATTTATTTTGCATTTCCCTTTTCCCCTTTTTTAACTCCGAGTTTACTTCGTTTTAATTATCTCAGGTATATGAAGAGATGAATGAAGAAATACTGGATGCTATAGTTGCTATGGTATTCTAAATTTATGAACAAGTAACCTATTTCTTATTTCAGTTTTTTAAACAATTATATAAACATAATTGTATTAGAAACAGAGTACAGAGGAATACTCCAACCTAAATAAAGTGTACAGCACATTACAAAAACAACATAAACTAAAAGGCACTTGGGCCGATGGCCGACACCCTACCAAGGATGGTAAAAATACCCGTACCCGTTATATAATTGGAACTTATACAGTGGGAACTTATTTGGACTGACAAACCAAGAGATGCTTGAATTTATTCGACAACTATCTAATGGTGTTACACTTGCATTTGAAAAAAAATGTTTCTATATATGTGAATTTCTTTAATGATGCCTTACTTGTCTTGACCTAATTATGTAGCTTTTTTTGTAGAAGAACTGTGTAGTTTTTAAAAAAATAAAATATGAATTGTGCAGTTGAATGGTGGTAATTTTATTATCTTTCTAATGCTGCTATATTCATTCAATCCAAATTAGGCCTTGTGTTTTAAACTTTGTTATTTTCATTTGATATTTGCCTGTAATTTTTGTCTTCATTTCTTGGTATCCAGATTGATCCGAAACGGGCAGAAGAGAAGATTGATCAAACACTTGCAATTAAAGCATTGGATTTATACTTAGAGTTAAACGATTGCTCAAGAATACACAAGGCAAAGGTGATTTCAGTAAAACTTAGTTCTTATTTGTAGATAAATTTAAAATTGCCATATCTAGCATGGAATTCTTTTGAAGCATGTTTTGGTCGGCCTTGTGCGACTTCAGGAAAATCGTATTGAGGTCAAATCTGAAAACAGTTTAAAACCAAACTAGAGTCTTATACAGAAATAGTCAAATAGTTATCTTCATGTTTGAAGTTTTAAATCTTGAGAAGAAAATAGAGTAGACCACTATAAAGAAATATTTGGATTCTTTGGCTCAGAATTTGTTCTTTTGGGACGAAAATAGATGCATGTAAAAGATTTATATATGACTATTTCAGGAATTTTATTATTTTTTGTATCCCAATTATTAAGCAATGATTCCAATTGAAAAAAACTAGACTAAGATAGTAGTGGTAATTGCAGGAAGAGAAAATGGATCGCAGTCCAGATGTTTTATCAAAGAAAGTCAACTTGGTAAGCTCGGACGGGGTTGTGTTTGAAGTTGATTTGGGTTTGGCACTTATGTCAAAAAGATTTGAGGACATTATTGAGACCATTCCGATTCCGATTGGTGATGTTGATACCATTTCTGTTGATGAAATGAATGGCAAAATGTTGAGCATGGTCGTTGAATACTGCAAGAAGCACGACAAAAGACAGAAGTATGTTGATCTCAAGGACTGGGATGCTCAATTTGTTGATGTTGACCCTAAAACTCTGGATGATCTTCAGGCATATGCAAGTTACTTGAAAATTGAGAGACTAGGGAACCTTGCATTTTATAAAGAATTTCACTTGATAAAAGACAAGACACCAGAGGAACTCGTCCAGTTCTATGCCGCTCAAGAAGACTCAAACTTGAAGTCATTAGAAGAGAACCACGAGTAGAGTCTTTAGATTTTGCAACATGCTGTTAAAAGTCTAGGAAAATGTAAACTTCTTTTTACTTTTACTCTCCGATCATGTTAAGAGTGAAGAAAATGATCGAAGTTTTAGATTATTTTTCGATGTGTGGAATGAACTACGTAAGATCTCTATTTATAGAGAAAATTCACAATATGTGTGAAACTTTAGAAACAAGTAATTCACATATTACTTTGAGAATAATCAATTAACATATTAGATCTAGTTTAAAAACATCTCAAATTGAGTACCAAAATATATCATATTGAGTACAAAATTATATTATATTATGCACCAAAATATATTTCAGATCAACTACCAAAGTATATTAGATTGCATAAAAAATTATATTTCAGATCAAGAACCAAAATATATTAGATTGCATGCAAACATATATTTCATATCAAGTACCAAAATATATTAGATTGCATATTAAAATATTTAGAGTGTGCACCTGAATATTTCAGGTCGTGTTCCAAAATATTTCCGATCACGTTCCAAAATATTTTAACAAAACTTGGGAACTAAGAAAATACTTTCTAATATAATAATTAAATTAATTATGTAATTCAACGAAAACACTTTCTAATAATGATTAAATTAACTTCCTTAAAAAATAATGATTAAATTAACTATTTAATTTAATATTTTCATAATTTAACGTTTCCAAATAAAATATATAGATTCTTTCAAAAAAAATATATAGATATATTTTTTTGTTTCGATAATTTTGCACCCGGTTAGAGGTACACCCTCTACTATATAAACACTACCAATATATATAATTTATCTAATGTGAGACTTTCACTTTTTTCAATTAAGACAATAATAGTTCTATCTAAAGTAAAAGTTTGTATTTAGTCTTTAACCCAATTTAGACGCTACAGAGATATTAAAATAGCAATTGAGTCCCCCACTTTCTAGTTCTAGCTTATGTTTCTTAAACAAGATATAAATGCCTCTATATGCCTCTATAATCAGTCATGAGTCTGCTTCTTGACCTATCTTTTCATAATTAAATTATATTGTAGAACAAGGTATAGGTTGTGTATATTTTCAAAGTTTCAATCACAACATACGTTTGTGTCATCCAGATATGTCTTATGAGATATAAAAATATTTCAGGGCCTCCACCTAATAGCTTAATCTTTTAGGATATGTGGTCTTTATCAGAATCAGAAGAGATGTTAACTTAGCTTAGCTTTTAGCTTCCCTTGCAAGTATTCATTTCCATTTACATTACCTTTCAGTTAGTTCTTTCATTTTGCTTAGTTGTCATTGCGTTGGCTAGGATAGTTAAGCCTTCTTG
The DNA here is from genome assembly GCA_958299785.1 of Medicago lupulina. Classification (NCBI taxonomy): domain Eukaryota; kingdom Viridiplantae; phylum Streptophyta; class Magnoliopsida; order Fabales; family Fabaceae; genus Medicago; species Medicago lupulina. The sequence goes on along the minus strand of OY283143.1, from coordinate 1,380,468 downwards.
TATATGAAGCTTGACATTGTATTTTTCCGATTCATTCACAATATCGCCGGTTTGAGATTGAAAATTTTGTTACAATGCATTCTGAGAATGCTCTGATGGTATCAGTGCGTGCGTGTTCATCACACTTTGCTTCCGCTTCGTGAAATTGCATACATTCACTCCAATTTTTTCGTTATTTCTCGATAATTGCATTCGTGACAATAAACAACAACGGTTCAAATTCAGACAATTAAAATCAAGATCAGAGTATTGATCTATACTATGTTCATCCTTTTGAAAACCTTACCACAATGTGTTTGGCACAGCATTAATCGAAGTAGAGTGGAGGTTTGAACTCGATCGTCTAAGGACTTTAGAAAGACTAATCATGGGGCAGACCAAAATAGGACGGGTCAACATAAATACTATTGGTTAAATGTGATCACATAAATACTATTAGAATAAAATATTTCAACTGATTGTGCATTGAGAGCGTTAAAGTCGTAAGACTCAATATGAATTCTTAAAAGCTACTTCCTATGAGTTTATTATAAAAAAAAATGTTGGGTGAACATAAGTTGATATATTTCGTTTAAAATGTGAACTAAATAAACCAATTTTTAATCGCCCAACTTTTGATCGCACAACTTTCTTGTATATTTAGGACCAAAGAAATTACACTATTAAAGAAAAATAAATGAGTGAGATGCTTCAATTTGATTTAGCGATATAAATCCCACTTAAGATACCAATATTGGGTTGCAACATATACCCTTGTTCTCTTTAAAAAGCATATACATAATACCAAATAACACTTAACTTAAATGATGTAATCATATAAAAAAAGAATGATTTGACCGTTGGATTAAGATCATATGATTTAAATTTAAAGTGATTCAAATTTAAAATAATTTAAATTTAAATAATAAAAAATTGCTTCAAATTAAGATCGTCCAATCTTGATCAGACGACTAAATACTCGTAATTTCTTATAAAAAAAAGTCATTTATCGTCTATATGGTGTTTTTTTTAAATCTAAATTAGCTCATTCAAATTGGCAGAGAACGATCACGCCATCTCCAAAGTTCCAAGTCAATACCACTAGGATAACCCATATGGTTTTCGTCTATAGTTGGATATTGATTTTTCATTTATTATTAATGGTAAAATATTAATTCAAAAAAATATGTATATAGTGAAATACGGTAGTAAAATATATTGATTAGTTTGAATATGGGAGAGACTATTTTGTGAAGGAATTTAATAATTTCAATTGGCGATTTATTAAAAAAAAAAGTAATAATGACAAGAATGAAAAGTAATTTGCTCAAAAGAAAAAAAGAAAGAATGAAAAGTAATAATAGATACGATATTTTTTTGAGAGAGATATGATATCAAAATACTTCAAAAAAAAGATACGAAATTAATAAAAAAAAAGATATGATAAAAAAAAAAGTAAAATTAAACGGTGTTAAAACACAAAAATATATAATGTCTGCATCAAAATACGTGTAACACAGTCATACATACCTAATTAGCATTAGTAATCACTCTTGTGAAAACTAAATTGGATAAACATTGTGATCCAAAAGACACAAACATCCCAGCCATAATTCCCGCGTTATAAATTCACCAAAAACTCTTGCATAAGGCACCCGTGTTATAAATACACCAAACATTAACATAACGCACATAAACTTTGGTTGTCTCAATTTCAATCAATTTCTCCAATGGAGCACACTGATCTTTCCACCAACAATGGAACTAACAGAATTTCACCCCTTCAAGTTGAGGAGGCTGCAGATCGGAAGCCCTGCCCTCTCCGTAAGATGATTGCCGTGGCATCCATTGCCGCCGGCATACAATTTGGGTGGGCCCTGCAGCTCTCCCTTCTCACACCCTACATTCAGCTTCTCGGTGTACCTCACAAGTGGGCTGCCAACATCTGGCTATGTGGTCCCGTATCAGGCATGATTGTCCAGCCGATCGTCGGCTACTACAGTGACCGAAGCCATTCTCGTTTTGGTCGCCGCCGCCCTTTCATCTTCTCTGGTGCACTAGCCGTTGCCATCGCTGTGTTTTTCATCGGCTACGCTGCAGATCTTGGCTACTCCTTCGGTGATGACTTGTCGAAGAAAACACGTCCCCGTGCTGTTGTCATATTTATCTTAGGTTTTTGGGTGCTAGATGTCGCCAACAATATGCTTCAAGGACCCTGTCGTGCCTTCCTCGGTGACCTTGCTACTGGTGATCACCGTCGAATGAGAATGGGCAATGCCATGTTCTCTTTCTTCATGGCCGTGGGAAATATCCTTGGTTATGCCGCTGGCTCTTTTAGCAAACTCTATCACATGTTCCCTTTCACCGAAACCAAAGCTTGCGATGTCTTTTGCGCTAATCTCAAAACATGTTTCTTCTTATCAATATTCCTTCTCGCTGTCGTTTCTTCCTTCGCTCTATATTACGTAGAAGACATTCCTCTCGAACCAAAATCACAATCACAATCAAAGGTAATTAACTTGTATCCCCTAGAGTATTTTTTATTTTTATTTTTTACAATAGTCGATGTTAATATTGTTATTAATTTATAGGATGACGTCGGCTGCTTCGGGGAGTTGTTAAGTGCTTTTAGTGGATTAAAGAAACCAATGTGGATGCTAATGATAGTAACCGCTATAAATTGGGTAGCATGGTTCCCATTTTTCTTGTTTGATACCGATTGGATGGGTCGTGAAGTGTATGGTGGTAATGTTGGAGATAATACTTATGCCGCTGGTGTGCGCGCGGGAGCATTGGGACTAATGATTAATGCATTTGTGCTTGCTATAGTGTCGTTGGGGGTTGAACCATTGGGGCGTATCATTGGCGGAGCTAAGAGGCTATGGGGGATTGTGAATATTATTTTAGCTATTGCACTTGCTATGACGGTTGTCATTACCAAAGCAGCCGAACATGAACGCCGTGTCAGCCCTAGTGGAACACCGCTGCCTTCTGGCCGTGTTAAGGCTGCCGCATTCAGTTTCTTCGGTGTCCTCGGAATTCCTCTTGCGGTAATTTTTATTTTTTATTTTACTATTTGATTCTATATTATTTTGTTTGTTATTTCCTATTCTGTTGTTTTGACTACAATATTTGCACAATCAGATTTCATAAAAGGATTCGATTTTTACAATATTTGGAATATTGTTATTAACATGGTTTATTGAGATTCTTTTTTAATTATGGTATATAAGATAATTACTTTTGATTGTGATTGTGATTGTTATTCTTCGAAACGTATTAATGTACAATTAATTAACGTACTAAAATAAAAATTAATGTAAAAATAATTTACATCTCGTACCACTTTAACTCTAGTATTTAATTGAGTTTAATTGTTAGTAAAATGTATTTAATTGAGTTTAATAGGCGTATATGTACTTTAAATGTAAATCAGTTTTATATGGGAATTTTTTATACAAACATCTAATTTTATCCGATTACCATTATGTCATTTAATGATACTCTATCAATTTTTATTTTTTTTTACATGTCAACTTTGTTTTTGATTAGCTACTTTTTTAATCTACTTTTTGAGACATTGCCAAAAAAAAAAATTAACATACCTACGTGCTAATCACTACAAATCATAAACTGACATTTTTTTAATGACCTATGCAGATTAATTTCAGTATTCCGTTTGCTTTAGCATCTATTTACTCAACCTCATCAGGGGCAGGACAAGGTAAAACAACTCCGATATTCCACACATTTTTAAAAGTACTAGATTTAACTTTTTTTCTCTTTGATAAAAAGATATAACTTTTTTCTAATAATGCTTCAAAAATTTCAGGTTTATCTTTGGGAGTCCTCAATATTGCCATCGTCGTTCCACAGGTTAATCTTAATATATTCTTATAGATTTAGATATATTTTTGTCATAAAAAATACATCACTTTTTTTTTTTGTCTATAAATCTTGTCTTGTTTATAAACTTACACATGTTCCACCTTTTACTTTTGATGCTTGTTTTATTCTAGTCCCTTAACATTTTCATTTTGAGGTTCCCTTAAACAATTTGTTCATGCATGGTAGAATTGGTCTATGTAATATGTCCATCATATTTGAGTGACTAAAATTAATTGATCCACAGATTGCATTCATCAATTTAGACATAAAGATTACTTAAAAAGTGATTACATGTACATATGCTAAAAATCATTTTATATTAAAATAAATTTAAGAATAATGTGTGCTAATTTTATTTATTTATTTGGTATTTGTACACACATTCAGATGATAGTATCGTCATTAAGTGGACCGTGGGATGCTTTGTTTGGTGGTGGCAACTTACCGGCGTTTGTGGTCGGTGCTGTGGCTGCAGTCATCAGCGCTATATTGGCAGTAATTATTCTACCTACTCCAACGTCCGTTGATACGGCCAAGCCTTCGATTGCCACCTCTGGTGGTCTTCATTGATTGATCAGAGTTTAAATGTTTCTTTTTTATTTTTTGTGGAAAATTATTGAACATTTTGATTTTAATTTGTTTTGTATTGGGCATATTACGTCCCACTAAATCTCATTTTGTGGCATGCACTAGCAACCATCGTATTTTAATGGTAATGGTTGGTGTGGTCGTAATGGTTTAGACAGATTATTATGAGGATGAAGTATAAGAGTTTGGTATTTTTCTTAAAAGTTTTGGTGTATGTTGTTTCTATCAAGTTATCATTCACTGCGTCTTTTAATTTTTGGTGCATGCAAGTTATTCTTGTGGTTATACTATATCCTGTCTTTCAATTTTATCACGCTGCGGCGTATCAAATTCTGCACAAGTCTTTCTGTAAGTAAAAGAGATACTCAAATCCATTACAAATCCATTACAAGAAAACAAAAGAAACCAAAGGTGTGCACAGAAAACCCAACTACCTTGAGAAAAAGATCTGAACAACAAAAAAATTTAGCGAAACACCTAGAAGGCAATAAGTAACAAAAGAAGACCATCGGAAAGCCAAAGAGAGAAAAATGATGAACACGTTACGATCAAGGAATGTCGATAACCATTCAGACTAAGTGTACCTATCCACCACTTTCTCCACAAACAGAACTTTTTCGAAGAAAATAACATCATTCCGCGACTTCCAAAGACCCTCGACCACTTAATATTATACTAGTGTTAGGCGATGTTGGGTCTATTGGTCAATATCGAAGAAGCGAAAAACCGAGATTTGTTGGTGCAATACATATTGACGCTCCAGACAAGTTTTTAAAATATGGCATTTTAATGACTTTTTTTAGTTTTTTGATAATGTAAAATCAAACGGAGTTAACGTTAACGGAAGATGTTAAATTATCATATTGTCACAAATCAATATTCTTATCAAATGTAATATTGATGTTTCATTCTCTAATTATCACAATAGAGTAAGGATTGACATTTACATACTAGATGATTTTTTTTTTTTTTGGAACAGTATAGGTTCATTCTTGTAACATTGATGTTTCATTCTCTAGTTATTCATTCTCTAATCAATAAAACATACAGTTTCGTTAAATTAATTAATTTTTTTATCAAGTTGTTTAATAGCTAAAAATTCATCTCATAAGATGAATAAACGAGTTATTTAAAGTGCAAATCTTAACCCAAATTGGATCAAATAGCATAGTAGCTGGAGATCACAAATTTGAAATTGGGAGAAACAGGGTGTTTGGGGTTCAAACCTCGACATCTGCATATATTATGCATTTTCTTTGCCAATTGAGTTAAGTTTACACGGACACTGTAGTTCATATTTTAAATATGAAAAAAATGGAAATTTGGATTTCAAACTATAGCCCACATAATATTGTCATTAACAAATTCACTTGAGCTGACCCGATATTATTACCAAAAAAAAAAAAAGAACCGATATTTTTTTTTTGAACAAACGGTCCCCGATATTTAATTTGGTTATAGAATAAATAAGGCTTAATTACATTTTTGACCTCCTAAGTTTCCCAAAGTTATGATTTTGGCCCCCTAAAAAAACAACTCTTTTTAGGCCCCTAAGTTTACTTTTTGTTGCAATTTTTAACCCCTAACCCAATTTTGATATAGTCAACTCTGACGTGACGGCCACTTTAATATTTTTGTATTTTTTAATAAATTTTTTTATTTTGTAATTAAAAAAAAAATAATAATTTTTTTTAATAAAAAATTAATTTTTTAAAATTTTGTAATTAAAAAAAACATTTTTTTAATTACAAAAATATAAATAAAAAAAATTACACACGTGGCGCCCACGTGTCCGTTGACTGGGTCAAAATTGGCGTGGAGGGCCAAAATTTCAAGAGAAAGTAAATTTAGGGGCCTGAAAAGAATTGTTTTTTTTAGGAGTCAAAATCACAACTTTAAGAAACTTAGAAGGTCAAAAGTGTAATTAAGCCAATAAATAAATATTAATGAAAAAAAAAATATACTACTGTAGATAAAAAAAGATGTAGTAAGTTTCCGTAAACTTAGTTCACTTGACAAGACAAGAGATAATGCATATTATATTTAGGGTCGGGGTTCGAATTCCGAACACACTACCAAACAAAAAAATGTAGTAAAATAATACAGTACGGAAGAAGCACGTTTTCCTATGTGCGTTGGATTGGATCATTGAATTGAAGTGAGAAGAAGATTAGTTGAGATACAAAGAGCGCGGGAGAAATCGGGGGGCGTGTCTGAATCTACGTGGACTGTCTGGTAAGTCTATAACCGCCAACATCAACCTTCCCCTCTTTCTCTCAACAGTGCACAATCCACAATGGGGAACTTGGTGCAACTAAGCAGCATGGAGGAGGAGATTGCTGCAACTACTTCTTGGCAATCCTCTATTTTCTATTTCATCTCTTCTGCTTATGCTCTTGTCTCTTTCGTTGCTCTAGTAACTAACTAACTACTTTACTCTTTTCTTTTTTCATTTACCCACCTCCTCTCTTTTCTAACTTGTCTTATGCTTCAGTTTCAATTGGTCAGAATTCAACTTAGAGTACCTGAATATGGATGGACTACTCAGAAAATCTTTCATCTTATGAATTTCATTGTCAACGGAGGTATATTATACAAATTACAATCCTCCTGTATTATATGCTTGTTTCACCATTCTCATTTTTCATATTTTAATATTGCTTGCAGTGCGTGCTCTGGTTTTTGGATTGCACACCCTAGTTTTTCTTTTGCATCCTAAGGTTAATTCATCCATTTAATTTTGCACAACCCATCCTAAGGTATATATACTTAGTTTTGCTTTGTTTGTTCAATTAGGTCTTCGTTTTAGTGCTATTAGATCTTCCAGGACTACTCTTTTTCTCAACATATACTCTTCTAGTCCTTTTTTGGGCTGAAATTTATCATCAGGCAAGTCAAACTTTTTTTTATCAATTTTAACTTTGTTTCGATTCACTTATTTCAGCTTATCTAGTGACACACGTTCCTGTGAGACTATTTGGGAAAACTTCTAAAAACAATTTATGACATGACATATTCATAAGCTGGTTTCAGCTTATTTTATAAGCTCTCTAAGATAGCTCATGAAAACAGCTTAAACGAAAACAATTTAACTTACTTTTATCTCCTGTCAAAGAAATAGCTTATTCATGAGCGCTTATCATGATAGTCACTTAGGCTATAAGTTGCAAATTAAGCACTTATGCTTTAAACCTATAAGTCACAAATTAAGATGTTTATCCAAACTTCTTTAACTGTATGGATTTTTTCTTTTTTTGGGCTTTGATTCTTTTGGCTTCTTTTATCAGGAAATTATTTAATTTTATTCGAATGACTCAACAGGCAAGGAGTTTACCAACTGATATGCTCAAGATAATTTATATTTCAATAAATGCTGCCTTGTATATTATCCAGGTATCTATCTCATTTTCTTCTACCACACAATTACACTGTAGTTTTGGTTCTGATTTTGAAAGAATTGGTTTTTGTTTAAAGTGAATGTTTGGATAATTTGGATGCATACATCTCCATAAAAGCGACTTGAACAAAACATTGAATGTAAAAATCATGTTTGTAGTCAAAAACTACAAATCTCAACTTAAAGCTAGAATCAACTGTGGAAGCAAATTTACATTCTAGTTGACATCACCCTAACATGTTAAAATCAATTCTATACCTCTAGAATCAATTTTTTCTCCTCCAAAAGTGGAACCAAACATACAATAGCTGCTAGCACTATTTTGGCATGTTTTTTTGAATGGACTATTTTGGCATGTTGTACTTGCACCAGAACTGTTCATCTCGGAGTTTTATCTCGGACTATTTCTATTTTGGCATGTTTTTCGTCCTAGTTTTATTTTGGCATGTTGGACTATTTTGAATGGACTTTTTTGAATAGACCTCTCATTTATTTGAAGCAAAAAGGAACACTTGCTTTGATAGTTGACATCAATGATCATAAATTCATAATACTAAAGCGTGGTTTTGGATTTAGATTTGTATTTGGATATACCTCTGGATAGATGACAACAGCGTCGTGGAGTTCTTTGGAAAGATATTTATCGGAGGTTAGCTTTATATTCAAAGACTGTTTTATGTTTCATACACCTGAGAGCTTACTGCATAGGTGTGAATTTTTCCACCTTAAAATTATACATTGTTGTGCATGCATAATTTTTTTTAAATGAAATTTTCTTTTCCTTCTTCAGGTGTGTCATTTGTGGCTGCACTAGGCTTTTTACTATACGGAGGAAGGTGAGGATTCTGCATCTTGTTTAACTTGCAATGGTCTATGAAATATTGAAATATCTTTGTAGTGTATGTCTCATATATTCCCTCCGTCCCATAATATAAGAAAAAAAAACACAATTTTGTTGTCCCAATTTATAAGCAAAAATAACTCAGTTTTGACTTATTTAAACATGTTTACCAAAAATACCCTTATAGTATTTATCATGTTTTTGTTTTCCAAAATTCATACTCCTTTTACCGTGCAGTTGTATAGTATTTCCAAGATTGCTAATGCTTTCTCTCACATGCTAATTGGACGGGGCAATTAAACAAGGTTGGCTTTTGTTTTTTCCAAAACAATTGCTACGGTTATAATCACTATAGAGGAAGAATAATAGTGATATTTATTTGTTTTGATTTTCAATGTGTGCAATAATGCAATCAATTTTTTTTAACATTCAATATTAACAAGGGTAATTTCGGAAACACATCTATTTTGTTATGAGTATTAAATAAGAATGATTGAATTTCTTAATAAGTGTGTTTTTTTTTTTGCTTATATTATGGGACGGAGGGAGTATTCTCTATTAATTCATGGTTGACAAGGACCCGTCTCTCTTATTAATGCCTTGTACATATTAAACATTTCTAGATTATTTTGCATGCTGAGGCATTTCCCAATTGAATCTAAAGGGAGAAGGAAGAAACTTCATGAGGTATGAGCACTTTCTTCTCAGTGTGCCTATTTGATATTATGCTACCGTGCAATCATGTTCCGACACAATACTGAAAAGCTCATTTGAGTCTCACTTTATTACACCCACCCCCCTTCTTCTGTAATACGTACCTTTCTTATTAAATTTGGATTCCCCATGTTAGTTTAGCACTTTTCCGTACGTTTCCAATTTGGCATGTGTGAATGTTTCAATAGAAAATGATTGTTCACTTTTCATATGTCTTCATTTCTATTATTTTACTAAATGGATCTTCCAAAAATACACACAAGATAAGTTTAGGCAAATGGCATGGAAGAGTATTTTTCTGGATTAGTATTGCTCTTAAAGTAGGAAAGGATTGAATTTTTTGCATTTGCAATAAGTCCGAAATGGCGTCGTGTGAATTCAATATGAATGATAACTACTATTTAAATGTTCTGTAAATGGTTAGATGTCAACTGTCTGTTTTGGCCGTGAATGAGAAGACCATTATCTAAATTATCCTTTTTGTTTTTCATCTTCTGTTCTGTTCCAAACATATAACAAAATGAACTGTTATCTCAATATTACTTGTATTCATGTAACATGGGATGTGTATTACAGGTCGGATCTATTACAGCTATCTGTTTCACCTGTTTTCTAATACGATGTGTTATGGTAACTTCTTTGCCTTTGTTATTATAGCTATCTTTTTAGTATTTCATCAAACACTTTCTTAAGCTTGTATGCGTAAATATGTCACCGAGTATAACGATAATTCTTGTCTGCTTGTCACAGACATATCATACCCTGTTATTATGCTATGCCATTAATATGGTGGTCGTCTCCCCTCTGTTTGCAGCACTATAGATTTCATATATTCTTAGTGGTTGTAAAAAATTTGCTATCTGGTTAATGAAAAATTAGTTTTTTCTTTTGACACTGATAATTGACTTGTACAAATAGAGCCAGTTTGGATAATCTTTTTTTAGAGTCCCAGTTTGGATAAACTTATCCACAATCAATTAAGGGGAAAAATGTTCAAAGCATCTTGCAAAAATTATGAGCTTTTTAAACAATAGTTTCTGATAGAACATAAAATTAGCTTCTTTATCCCGATTTTTCAGAAATTCACCCATTTAACCGTTCTATAATTACTTGTAAGCCTACAAGGAATTTGTCACAAAGTAAAAAATAACAACAAAACAACCAATCCTTGTCTCACTAAGTGGGGTATGTACAAGTAAAAAAACGATAACTTATTTTAATTGAGAAGCTCTGATAAGTTAGAAACTAATCCAATTTAAGTCATTATAGAAGACTGTAAATGCATCAATAAATTTGTTCCCTGTGAATCTAAAGGCGACACAAATCAGTTTAGATGTGAAATTCATATAATATGGGTTTGAAATGCAGCACTGTCAAACGTGGTTATAAGCAATTAGTTTGACAAGTAGCTAGAGGAAAATATAGGAATCAAAAGAGCACAATAGAAGAACTTAGGTGGTCAGCATGGTAAGAGTAATCAAATGCAAATTAAGTTCTTTGTATAGATGATTTTTAGGGAAATGGGATCTGGAAGGCAGAGACTTTAAACCTTTGTCACGACACATGAGTAAAGTTTTACCGCTAAAACAGAATTACAGTTTGTACAGTATTATTCAAACAAAATATTTCCTTTCTTAATCATACTTTTGATGTACATGCAGGGTTTTTTGTCGGCATTTGATTCAGACACATCTCTTGATGTTTTGGATCATCCTATTTTAGACTTGGTTTACTACATGGTAAATTGCTCGAGTATTCCTTATTGTCGAATAATCACTATAATTTTGAGTTTCTCACTTTCTTGGAATCTGGCATTGACTTTTCAAGTTTCAAAATACAGCTGGTTGAGGTCCTGCCTTCGGCTTTAGTGCTCTACATTCTGCGCAAATTGCCTTCGAGGAGGATATCAGCACAATATCACGCTATTCATTAGCTGCAGCGCATTGTTAATTTGCTGATTGGTAATGGTTTTAATGGTTCTTGGTTATATACTTTGAAGTTCAATTGGACTAACAGATAAAGAAAAAGCATCTCAATATAGACTCACGGCAACCATTCTTACATGGGTGATACTCCTGCGGTGACTTTCAAGTATTCCATGCCAAGTTTTGTAGGGTGTGCATGCAATGCCAAGTGAAAAGAGCTGGCGACTTTCTGCGGTTATTTTTCCATTAACCCTTACCTCAGGGAAAATACAAATTTTATTATACAGGCTGAATGTTGGTTTGAGGTACACACTTGCAGTGATGCATCCATTTCATTCGGTTTTTCATTATTATTATTACTAGTGGAGACGATCATTTTAATTTATGCCAATCTACATAGTAGTAGGCAATATGCATACGATCAATCAATTTATTTTTTGTCCATCTACGCGCTGGTTGGCTATCTAGAGACGATTAATCAATTTAATTTTTGTTGATCTATGTATTAGTAATCAATTTGGAGACGATCAATCATTTATGTCGATCTACACATCAATATGCAATAATCATTTCTTAAAAAAAAATGCAATACTTATGTTCTTTCACTTGCTCAAAGTCGGGGAACTTGCCCGCACTTGCTTTTAGCATGCACTCATTTCCGGTGATAAGGTTTAATTGTGCTAACTTTTGTAAATTTTGAAAGTTGCATTTGATTACTTGTTTCATGTAGGACAAAATTTGGATTCTTATATTTATTTATCTTTTACGATGGTAATAAGAAAACAACGGCATTCATATTTTTAGCAAAATAGAATTAAATAGGAGCGACTATAGTACCTTAATTGTGCTCGGACAATTAAAAAAATTCTAAAAATAAGTGGTCATTTTAATTTTATCATGATTTTTCCATCATTGGTAATCCTCGTAAAATCTTTTTTTTTTAAGGAAATCCTCGTAAATTTTTAAAAATCCAAAAATATGTCTTTAGCTCAATTAGTCATTTTCAATGATAAAAAATTACAAATTGTAAATAAAAAATGGAGAAGAAAATAGAATCACAAAAAAGAAATGGATCAAGTCTACTAGATCTTTACTATGTAAGAAAAAATATAAGGCACGTGAGAAGTAGATAGGATGGTAAAAATAATAGCCCTTACTTTTTAGATCTTGGTTTGGGTTTTTGAAACTCATATATGACATGCTAACCTATTTAAAAACCTATTTATCATGATCATCTCTAAATAAGTAATGTTATCTAAATTTAAACAGACTAACGAACTAATATATCGATGAAATTAAACTTTATTTTGATATTTAGTATGAATTTTTAGAGAACTTAACTATATATTATATCTTATTTGAATTTGGTTTGTAATAATACATTTAAGTATTCAAAAAACTAATGTGTACGAATAACCTTAAATTACTAAAAATGTTAACAAATTTAAAATTTAATTCAAAGTATAAAATATAATAAAATAATAATAATGTGAATATAAGGGAAAAAATTATCACAAGTTTTTTTTTTACAAACAATTATCACAAAATTGTCGCAAAGTGGTTTCTCAAATATAATTTCTCTTAAATCAACATTGGATTAAATATGAGATGAGATTCAACTAAATTGCCAAAATAAATTAAAAGGAAAAGGTGAACGTTGGGGTTTGGGCTGGTATTGCATCTACCCGCTTTCCTACACACACATACACCATTTGAAATTCGAAATTCAAAACATCTCTGAACTGAACAATACCCAAACTCGAATCTTCTTCTTCTTCTTTCTCTTCTTCCAGATTCGAACAATCAATGGAAGAAGGTAACAACAACGAGCTTCCATGTCCATCACCCTCACCTTTTCGCTCTTCATCACTTCTCAAAGACATTTCTAACTTCAAAACCCCCAAACGCGCTTCTTCTTCTTCTTCTTTTCTCTCTCAACAATCTCCTCAAACTCAATTCTTCACCGCTTCCAAATCCAAACACACCGCAACACTCCCGAGGAGGCCGAGGCTCAAAGAAAATCATACCATTTCAACTGCTTCCAAGAAACTCAAAGCTTTTCAACTTGAACAATCTCACTCCTCGAGAATCGAACAAATCAAAAAACAACAATCGCTCAAATCGTTAGCCAAATCGCTCACTGTTTGGCTCAATTTCCTTCTTGAATCACCTGCTTCTTGCGGTTGCAATGTTTCAATCGCCGGTGGAAGTCAGATCGCTGATGCTTCTCCGGTGACGAGTAAGGGGAAACGTGATAATGTTCCAGGAAATTCAGTTGGAGTTGATTCTACTTGGAGAACTCCGAAACGACAGAGGAAGATGACAGTGACAACTTCTTCGTCGCGATTTGGTAAGGAGAATGTGTCTGCTGTGGATTTGCAGAATTCATCATTTTTGCGATTGAAGGATTCTTTGAAGGATGTATGTAGCTTCGATGATTTTAAGCAGCGGATGAGTGTTTATTTGAGTCTCGGAACTTGTGAAGATATTTTCCATGTCATGAATCAAGTCACTAAGGTTTGTTTTCTCTCTTCCACATGTTTTGCTTGAAATTTCAATTATCGTGTACTCTATCCGTTTCAAAATGGATGTTGTAAAGGTTTCTACAGACATATTAAGAAATGCAATGATGAAAAAACAGATAATGATTATTTTACCAAATTATCCTTATTAATATCGGTGGCTTTTCCGCTATCATAAATGCTAAGTAGAAGTGATGCTTATAGAGTAGTGTACATGGATGGAGGGTACAATTGGAAAGAAATACATTTAGTATTGCATTGAAAATTGAAAATGACATTCATTTTGAAACAACTTTTGTGCTGAAGTGACACTCATTTTGAAACAGATGGAGTATTTGTTGAATCTGACACACATTTTTATTTATGTTGTTTTGTTTATCAGACAATTGATGAAGGAAGGCTAAATATGAAGGCACATTGCCCGATAGTGACGGATTTAGGGTTGAAGGATAAGGCCATAAAAGTCCTAATGTGTTATAATCCAAGTTGGCTGCGAATTGGTTTATATATAATTTTCGGTGGGGACTCTTTAGTGTCAAACGGGGATGGTGATTCTGACAAAGATGTTATATTTCTAAAAATGGTCATCGATAAACTGTTTTTTACACACGAGGGTTTCGCAAAATCATATGCATATAACAAGATGGTTGAAGGAGTTTATAGGTCTGGTTACTATGAAAATTTGGGGAATGTGATTTTGAAGAGAATATTGTTGCTTGTGCTTATACTTGATAAAGCTAAGTGTCAAAGTTGCCTCCCGATTGAGTATGGTATTGATGGACTGGATGGTGGTTCCCCTTTATTATTCAAAGCAGAATCCTGGGTTAAAGCAAGTAGTCAAGTGATCCAGGGTAAGTATTTGTATGTTTAGGTGTGGTTTTTGTGACAGCTGTTTCTACAGTTTAAGGCTGACTTTCTCTCTTTTTGATTGCAAAATTAGAATTTCTGTCATCTGATGTAATGCGCGGAGAAGGCAATCTTCTAACACATCTGGTTATTTTAGGTTACAAACTATCTCACCAACAGGTTGGTATATCTTCTATGTGTTGTGCTCATTTACTTGTGTGAGGTTGTATATTAGTATGAGAACAAATAAGCTAGCATCTGCAACATCTTTTGTTGAGGAGATCTTGGTCTATTATGACGATAGTAGATGATCCACTTTAATGTTCATGCTGTCGTTTGTGAAGAAGGGCATTTTATCAACTTCTAGATATGTTTTACATAAATTTTAATCTGATTGTTTTATGATTTTGTAGGGGCCTCTTGTTGAGTATGATTTCCGAGTCAAAGATTTATTTATAGATCTCCAAGATGGACTAAAATTGTGTAGAGCTATTCATCTCTTGCAAAATAATTCTTCCATACTCAAGGTATTATATCCAACCCCAATTTTAATATTTTTCAGGATAGTCCAATTATTTTAGAATTTTGATTCATTGTCATTGTGTGGACAGAAAATTGCAGTTCCTTCTGACACCCGTAAGAAAAATATGGTAAACAGTGGTGTTGCCCTACAATATCTTAGACTAGCCGGGGTCTCACTACTTGATGAAGACGACATAATGATTGTAGCAGATGATATTGTTAATGGAGACAAAGAACTCACAATTTCTTTACTCTGGAATATGTTCGTTCACTTGCAGGTTTGAGCTCTATTTTACCTTATTTTTTAGTTTCTGTAATATAATTCCCTTTGGACTTGATTACCTTTAACTTGTAACATGGTTAGTAACACAATTTCCCGTTTCATTGGAATTGCAGCTACCTTTGTTGGTTGATAAAACAAGTTTAGTTGGGGAAATTTCAAAAATTCGCGGACTTGGCACGGTATTTTCCATGTTGTGTTTTGATTTAATTGTTATAGCAGAATCTATGCTCTTCTTGTTTTCTCAAAGCTCGTATCTTCTTTTTATACTTGAGTTTTGATTTTCTTTACTACCTTACAGGAACTCATGACCGGTGCAAATTCTAGTTCTCTGGAATTGCTTTTGAAATGGATTCAGGTACAATCCAAGTATCTTTTCATCTACCCTGTAGATTTCCTTCAGAAATAGACAATGCTGTGAATCGTTAATTCAATTTATAAAAATCTATGCTTTCTAAGCTTCCCAATACCCACACACAATTCACTCTACTGCCGACAGCTTATTGATATGAGAATTAGTAAAGCGCGATTATAGAATGCATAGCAGTAGTAATTTTCCTAGATGCTTTTTACAAGAGGTTCATTAGTAATATTCTTTATGCCATAATTTTTTTTGAACATGATGTTTCTTGTAGTTTTATTTTAACGGTTGCATAGATTTTCTTTCTTATTCTAAACTATTACTGACTTCCTGTTGTTCTGTGACACTTTTTTTATTAGTGTGTTACACTTTATTTCAACTTTGGTTGCAAAAATTATTTCTTGATCTTTTCTGCAATTAATGTTAGCCACTTATTCACTTTTTTTTTTTTGAAAGAAAGAACTTATTCACTTTTTTTATTAGTGTGTTACACTTCCTTTCAACTTTGGTTGCAAAAATTATTTCTTGATATTTTCTGCAATTAATGTTAGCCACTTATTTTTTGCAGGCTGTTTGTGACCATTATAACTGCCCAGTTGACAATTTTCATTCCCTTGTTGATGGCAAAGCAATCTGGTGCTTACTTGATTATTACTTCCAGAAGGAACTTCACAATGTCTGTTCGTTGAAGGTCTTAAAATTCTTTAGATCCCTTCTCATTGCTGATAATTATTTCTTGTTTGTTAGCTTTAATTCTCAATTCTTTTACAGGAATTTTATGAAAAAAGTGGCAAGACATCGATTATGTCAGTGAATGAGTATTCAGATGCACTGTACAATTTCATATTGTCCCAGAAATTGACCACGTTACTGGGGAATTTTCCTGAGGTAAATACCCTAATTTGTGCTAACTTGCATGCATATGATGGAATTATTGTCAAGACATGATCACATGATTCACATCACATATATTGGTAGCACTGATAGCAACACGTTGTTATTGATGTAGTGTCTAACTGATGTACTCTAGTATTAAATACCAGTCCTGTTTCAAACTCATTAAGGTAGAGCCACAAAATGCCCCTGTTCTCGAGGGATAAAAATTGAATTTTTTATATCTAACACTCATATAGACCCTATATTGGGATTGAACCTTGACAAAATCACAAGCTTTAAAAAGCATCTGCTAGAAATAAAATGAAGTCTGACTACAAGTATTGGTTTTGAATTATCAAACTTTGGGCTGATTAAGGAGGAGTGGTCATTTCCCTAGTTGTGTCATAGGTTGTGGGATGGGAGATTACCAACATAATTAAGTGGGTGTGGTGAGTTTATTTGGGTATATCTTATGACATGAGCATTTGCGTAAATTTTTGGAAAAATTTATGAAAATAAATTGTGATATGTGCATAAGTTTTTTTTTGTTACTCTCACAAGGTCCCCATAATAGCCTATAAAATATATAGTGTCACACCTAGGTTAATCAACAATCTAGTAAACGGTTCTCAAGTTGCCCTAACTGACTCATCCGATGACTGATTTATACAATTAGATCAGGTGTTTATTAAACACACACACACACACACAAACACACACACTCTTATGGTGAAAACCTGAATTTATTATTAATAATAGGGTTATCTAAGAAGATTATTGAAATAAGCTAGTTGGTCCTAAGCTATTTTTGGAACATTTACCAAACACTTGCTTAAATTCTTAAGTCACCTGGCATTACCAAATAAGCTATAATGTATGGTTTTAATCTAATCACTTCTGCCCAAGCAGATTCAACTTCTGTCATGTCTGGTTCTAAATCTATTCTAAACAACTCCAAAACATTCTGTACTTATTTATTATTTATGCATGAGAATCACATATATTCAGCCTTGAATCCTTTTCAAGGCATGAGAAGTAAAACTTGTAGATTGGTGAAATAAAATTGACGGGCATTTTGAAATTGCATCAAAATATGTAAATCATTATGGTAGTATATAACCTTTAGTAAAGAAGAATTGTGTATGTGCTTTGTCACTTGATATAACTTATAACCTATTGTATGTGCCAAACTGCACCCCCCTTACACTTAAAAGTTCGTAATTCACCAAGAATGCACCTTACAAAAAGAATACAGTGCAAGTTCAGTAAATTTGAAGTTATGTTACTATCAGTCCTCAATTATTAGTAGGATGATGAAATTTCGGTTTATTATTCTATAGGTACTTCAGATTAGTGAGCTACTTCAATATAATGGCGCTTGCAGCGATCGAAGTGTGGTGATATTGGTTGTTTTCCTGGCAAGCCAATTATTTATCAAGAAAAAAGTGGTAAGCAGAACCAAAATTATTGTCATGATACTGTCATATTCTAGAAATTATGTTAAAATTTCACTTTCTTTGTTCCAGGATAACTTAAATTTTCATAAGCTATTAGGTTATGACTGCCAAAACACAAATCGCAGGAATTTGAGGACGGTACAGTGCCATTCCCGTTTTGAATCAGCACAAAAACCTTATGATTCGGATGTGGGTGCCAATGAAGGTTTGTTGTTGACTCTTTGGTGGCGTAAACTTTAATTATTTATTATGCATATGCATGTCATTTGTTTGTATTTCTTGTATCATAGATGTATGAATTTGATTTTGACGCATGCAATAAATTTTGCATTTATGAAACTAAATTCTTTTATTAAATGGCTCTGCATCTGTCACCAACTTCTGAATACTTATGAAGGCTTTATTGTGATGGTAGTTTTATCAGTTGGATTTATATGACTAATCTCAGTTGGATTTAAATTTCTGTTTATTTTTTAAAAAGTAACAGGCTGGTTGAACTTGAAATTGGGCTTTATCTTTCAAATATTTGATCTCTATATATAGTCTGTATCGTGGAACTGTTGCTAGACTACTAGCATTTCACGCGTTTTGTGATAGGCAACAGTGTACTATCCTTCATTTTTGTCTGTTAGGCAATGTTCTCTTATTGGCTGCGTTTGTGTCCCAATGCAAAACATCTTAAATTAATTACAAGAATGTTATGATCTTATTCAAGAAACAAGTATTTGATTTTCTTGATTCATTTTGTATATATTTTTAATCAAAGTCTTGTGATTTATTAAGATAGATGCGGCAAGAAAATTCAAGGCCATTCAGACTTGGTGGCAAGATATGGCTGATCGAAACTGTATTATGCAGCCAACTATCTCTATTTTGCAGACAGCTAGGACCACAGAATGCCACACTTCCGTTAGAAGAGGTAAGCCTATTGTGGCTTTCTTACTATTTTTGCTACTATGTCACCATACAAACATTTACCACAGCAATGAAATGGAAAGAAAAAAAATACTATATATGGTGGATTTTTACTTTCTAGATATTTATGCCGGAAATTACTAACAAGTTGAAAGAAAACCATCCCTAGTTTTTTTCTCATCAATTCCTAATTTGCGTTTTTATTTATGTTGGATCTGAATGGGTTTTTGCATACTTGCATTTATTTTTCTATATCTTGACCATTGCTTAATAAAAACGATTGGTATTTTTGTGTTGTCAAATATTTGCGCTAGAAAGCTATAGCATAGCAACATTTAGGCAGACCACTACTGTTCTGCAATTTAGTACAAAAGTTGGTGTCAAACAGTGGTGCTATAGCACTGTAGCATAGCAACTTTGAACAAACCACTATTTTGTTTGATTTGTGATTGACAACACCAGTATGATTGTTTTTCACTGTGTTACAGCTTATTGACCCACTGTAACTCCAAGCTATGCTTTTTTTGTAATTACTTTTTGCTTTCTTGTTGACAATGGTAAATTTGTTTTTCAGAAAATGCTGCAAGAACAATACAATCACATATCCGAGGACTGGTTGTACGCCGCAAGTTTCTCAAGATGGTAAATAGTGTTACCCTTTTGCAGACCGTTTTCAGAGCTTGGCTGAAAGTGAGGCAGGAGTCGGTCTGCATGATATTCACTACCGGTCAAATCTATGATTTCTCCTGTGGTATGTAGTTTATTATTTAACCTCATGAGTTTATTGGTATTATGTTTCATTACTTATTGGCATGTGTTATTTCACACAGAACTATTGAAGAAATCCGAAGTATACGAGAAGTATGTCATGTTTTTCTACCAAAGGCATTCTTTTTTGAGGTTGAAAAGATCAGCACAGCTTATCCAGCAAGCAGTGAGGAGTTGGTTCTATAGGAGGTCTCGACAAGGATGTAGAAGTCCTGACCTCTTGACTGCAGACAATGTGAATGCTGCCACTACTATTCAGAAATTCCTTCGTGGTTGGATGGCACGATCTAGATATATTTATCTGCTAGATCAAAAAGAGAAAACTCTACAGTTAGCCGAACAGAAACTTATCTTTGATCTTAAAACAAAGGCAGCCATTGGCATTCAGGTTGCTTGGAAAAACTACATATGCTGCAAGTCTACTAGGAAGGAGCACTTGTTTGCAACTAAAATTCAATGTAATTTCCGTAGGTGGTTATTGAGAAAACGATTTATAAATCAGATTCAAGCTGTCATAAAGATTCAATCTTATTTTCGAATGTGGAGATGTGTGATTGCTATTCAGAATTTCAAAACCATGTCTAAGGCTGCTATTGTCATTCAATCTTTTTTCCGTGGATGGATTGCTCGGAAGAATGCTTGTGCTCGTAAGAATCAAATTGTTGAGATTCAAGTAAGACATTTGCTTGTGTTCTTTTTTTCATAATCTTGTTTCTTTTTGCATATACTTTGTATGGCTTTCTGGTAAAGCACAAAAATATTAATGAGTTATTGTGGTGTTACGTTTATTAGAATTTTTAGCCACTGAATGTTAGTTATACATGTGTTAGAATGCATACTTGTCAACATGGAGTCCCAAATCAGCTCTTTGTTGGACTTTCCCCATTTATGTTTATTCTGTGAAATTACTAATTCAATTGTCATTCTAGTCAGGTTTTCGAAATTTTAGAGAAATGCCTTGCATTTTCTGAGGTTTTACTTTTAGAATAATATGTAGTTTGCAATTTGAATGATTCCAGAGGCATTGTCGTGGTTGGCTTGTGAAACGGAATTTCTTGTTTCAAAGAGATGCTATAGTAAAGATACAGAGTGTCAGTCGAAGTTTGAAATGCCAGAAAACACTCAATTGTCAGAAAGATGCTGCACTGGAGATCCAGCGCTTCATCCGGGGGCATTTAACCCGAAATCGGCTATTAGGTTATTGTTTGATAGTTTAGTATTTGCAAAGCTAATTTCTCTTTAATTGTGATTTCATAATATCCTGCCAACATTATTATCTCATGTTGTGGTATAGGTAGTGCTTCCAAGTTACGTTCGGCTAATACCGGTAGTTGCATTTCAAGACCAGCTGGCTTATGTAGTTTTCAACTTGAAGCATTCATGTCCGCAGTAGTGAAATTGCAACGGTGGTGGAAGGGTCTCTTGTTGCTTAAATTAATGACTAGATCAGCCATCATAATTCAATCTTGTACTCGTGGGTGGATAGCCAGATGGAAGGCCATAGTTGAGACACAGCATATTGATGTCACGGAAGTATGATCTTTTTGTTATCATTATATGCTACTTTCTGTCCAAAAAAATCATGATATAATACTCTTCCGTTCTTATGTTTGTCTGTTTATTAGCTCATGGTAATTTTGAGTGAGGTAATGCACTTATAACGATTTATCGATGTAGTAATAACTGGAGCAGACATTACTTTTGTATATGATGCTCTGGTTTATCACTGTTGGGAAAAATCCAAGTCCCACATTAGATAGATACGACTCTTGACAAGAGCACTCCTCACCTTACAAGACCATTAGGCCCAAATTTCAACATGGTGTCAAAGCCTATCGATTCGGGCTACCTAACTATCCACACACTAAGCCCAATAATGCTGGCCGTGAAGGGTTGTATTGGGAAAAACCCAAGTCCCACATTGGATAGATAGGAAGAGCACTCCTCACCGTACAAGCCGGTTTTGTGGGGTTGTGTTAGGCCCAACCACAAATTCAAAGAATCACTATGATGTAGAGGTCGAAATTTGTTATGGTTTATCACGATTCACGTCCTAACTCTCTAACTAACACAGCCTAATTATTTCAAAATAGCTAGTTAATTGAGCTACAACCAATTTTGGTAGGTTTGCCTTAAAGCTCCAAATAATTTGTGATGTATATTTGCTTTTTGATTAGAGTTTTATTTGCCTTTTATTTGTTTGATCATATTTAATACTGAAGGTTCGTAACTGCCAGGAGTATGCCGCATTGGAGCTCCAGCGCTATATTAGGGGGCATTTAACTCGAAATTTGATATTAGGTATTCTGTTTCCATACTTTCATTGTTTTATATTTTATCTCATTGAGCTTGTAATTGAGTAATTTAATTGTTTTTTCAAATTTACTCAGCATAGTGTATACTTTTGTTTTGTCTTACTATGATGTAGGCAGTGCTTCTAAGCTACGTGCGGTTGCTGCTGGATGCATTTCAAAACCAACTGGCTTTTGTAGTTTTCAGTTGGAACTATTCTTGTTTCAAGTAGTGAAATTGCAACGATGGTGGAAGCATCTCTTGTTACATAAATTGATGACAAAGTCTGCAATCATTATACAGTCCCACATCCGTGGGTGGGTAGCTAGGCGAAAGGCCGTTGTTTATAGGCATCATATCCTTGTCATACAGGTATTGTATAACAATAGTTATCATCTTATCATCATATACCCTACTGTGGTTCTCGTGTATTCTGTTTGACTACTGGTTTCTGAATCAGTTATATTGATATATATCGTACTTTCACGAAAATTTTATATAGCTTCTCTAAAACAGATGTTCCCTTGCTCCCTTAAATAAGTGAAGGAAGTAGCAATGGTTTGAATTATTGTCATATGATTAATTTTCCTTTCCTAGACTTTTCCACTGGTTTTATTGCACCAGGTTGCTCTTTTTGTTTGGGTAACATGAAAATTGGGTAATGGGGTTGAACTAACTGCAACAAAAGTTTGCTCTTTTTCTCCCTCCATGTGATTTTTAGTTTATCCTAAAGTGTCTTACAAGTTACAAGTGCATATTTATTATGATTCTGCTGGTTCTGATTATAACTGGAGCCTGAATTTTAGTCTGTTTAGTTTTTTCCTATTTGCTAATCTGCCTTATCTTTTTTTATTATAAATTATAAATTATGTAGTCACACTGGAAAGGTTACGTTGCACGTCAGCAGTCAACAAAACAACTAATGGATTTGCGCTTGAGACTTCAAGAGTCTTCCAAAAATGTGGATGACAGCAAGCGTCTCATTAACAGACTCTTGGCAGCGCTTTCAGAGCTACTTAGTATGAAGAGTCTTAGTGACATTCTTCATACTTGTTCAACACTGGGTGAGAACTATATCTTTTAAATTTTTTAACTAAGTAGATGGCTTCTGAAGCATGCATTTTAGTTTCTTTAGATTTGTTCTCCAATTCTATTTTGCAAGGCATATAAAAGTGGATATTTAGAATGTATTTAGGTGACCTGAGACAAAAAAATCCTATATATTATTTACATTCAACGAATTCTGACTACCTATATTGTTCTTTGTTTTTTTGTTGCAGATTTGGCAACATGGCATTCTCAGAGATGTTGCGAAGAACTTGTCGCTGCTGGGGCCATTGACACCTTGCTGCGGCTTATTCGATTAATCAGCAGGAGTATCCCTGATCAAGAGGTTTTAAAACATGTTTTGTCAACTCTCCGAAATCTTGCTCGCTATCCTCATCTGCTAGAAGTGCTGATACAAAGACAGGGTTCTATACAGACAATCGTCTTGGAGTTACTGAGGTTTCAATATTTATATTTTGTAGTGGTTAACCATTGAAAGTTAATATAGGATTCTTGTACTTTCTTATAATATTTAACTTTTAAAACTTGTTTCAGGAATAAGGAGGAGGGCTTCTTCATTGCTTCTGAGCTTTTGAAGAAGATATGCTCAACTCAAAAAGGCGTTGAGACCATACTCAAATCTCCTGCCTTTCTAAAGAGACTGCACAGTCTTGTTGAGGAGCTTACTAGGAAGGCCACTTACCAGAAAAGGTCACACACTTCGGCTCTTTGGAAAACGTGTTTATTTTTTATAAGATGAAATTTGATTGAATGAAGAGAGAAATCTAACAGTTGTTTTCAATTAATTGTTTTGCCAAAATGCAGAAATGTTCGGGGTCCTACTCCTAGTTCAGTTGTTATTGTTAGAGAAAACACAGATAGAAGATTGAAGGAGGTTACTGAGATTCTGAAGTTACTAGCACACCCTTGAAGTTTTTTCTGTCAAGTAATTGCATGCATCCTTTCCTCATCTCGTGGATTTTGGAGGGAAATTGCTTAACATTATGGATTTAAACCTCATGTGTATTACATATTTTCTGTACAGTAACACCCTAATCCAAGTTCTTAGTGGGAGCTCTTCGTCTTAGTTGGTGATTAAACGTTTGTAGAATTGCTTATTGTCATTGGTGATTAAACGTTTGTATAACTGCTTATTGTCATAGTTGGTAATTAAACATTTGTAGGTGAGTTTATCGTTCAATTTAGTATGAAATTTATTCTATGTGCTCATTGGTAGGTGAGTTTGTAATTTGCCACTGATAAAACAGACGAGAGATATTTTTTTGTAGGAAAAAGAGGAAAATTTCTCTTCCCCCAAGCATTTTTGCTCATTCCCACCTCAAAGTTTCAAAATTAACCACACGTGAGTTAACACATGTTCGGTATAACCAACGTGAGTTAACTCACGCTGCTACAACCATCTCTCTATCTATTTAATGATGGCCAGTTTTGGCTCAACACCATCATCCACCACATTTTCAACCATCACTATATCTATTAAATAAAAAATAACAAGAAAAAATTTTTAGAAATAATTTATGCAACAAGCCTATGAGAGAGAAAAAATGGCGCCAAAATTCAAATTTTGGGTCACCCACGTGAGTTAAGTCACGTTGGTCTTCTACGTAAGTTAACTCACGTTGAGCATTCAACGTGACTAAACTCACGCCACGTTATGCCTCCTAATATGATGAAAACAACTCAAAAACCAGAAAAATTTAAAGAGGTTAGAAGATACATTACCTGATTTTTTTATGCTTAATGACGTAGAAACTTGCTTCCTAAAGTTTTTCAATGATTTGAGCTCAAGTTTTTGATCCAAAAATTTGCACTTTTGGATGTTTTGGAGATGAAATGGGAAAGAAGTGTGTGTTTGAAGTGTGGCGTTGTTGGATTTATCCTAAAACAATAATGCATCACAACGTGATTTAACTCACGTTGACTTTTTACGTAAGTTAATTCATATTGTAAATATTTTTGATAGTTTGGGATGGGAATGAGCAAAATCATATGAAGAAAAAGAAAACAGTTTTTGAAAAAGAGACTAGAGATATTGGCTAAACATTACATTTTAAAAAGAAGAGAGAAAATAAATTTGTAGGCTCATTCACTTGCTCATAAGCCATTGAATTTCCCAAAATATCCCTTCATATGAAATGAACTAATTCTTTGATCCCGGTAGATTATTTTAAAGGGTCATGCTAAATTATCTGGTGAGATTATTTTTAATATTTAAGTGATCTAAAGACATATGTTAGTGAGCTCAAATGTTAACATTTTTCTATTTTAAATTATATAACACTTTAATTCTATAGATTTTTTTTTAAAATAAATTGATGCATTTCAATTTATTCAATTAAAATTGTAAAACAATCAAATAGAAATTGGATGGTAATTTGTATTAAATTGGGGAAGAAACTTTAAATTACGATAAAAATTTCAAACTACATTAACTTCTCATATTCAAAAATTAAATTGATAATATGAATAATGATAAGTTTGGAAATAAAAAATCGTGAATGCCTCTAAACATGTGTATTACAGGGAGAAAACTTTTTTTTTTAAGAGATCTTATAAAAGAAGGATGGAGAGAGTATAAAACATTTTTAAAGTAAATAAATGAGGTGATTGAGGTTCAAATCTGACCTAATGAATCAGAAAAATAAATTTTATTCTATAAATAAACTCGAGAGATTGTCAAATAAAGTAAAATAAATATTTAATAAAAATCAATAATATACCGAGAACAAATCAGTCTGCCTTTAGAAATAAATCAATAAGATAGTCAATCAAATCATAGCATTAAATCAGGTGCAATTTAAATTATTAGCAAAAATCTTGAGAAGTTTATATATATTTCTCACGTTTCTTCTACACTCATATCATATCAGGGTTGTTGTTCTAGTTTTTTTTAAGAAAATTTTCTTTATTTCACTATGTTGATGGCCGAAACTCATCTTTTTCGTTGGGTCTTTTTTATGATCTCGGTTGCCACATTGTTCTTCGGTAATGCTGCCTCAACCCAGCAACTTTGCAACGGTCACAGCACAGGCGTGTGTCCCCACTTTAATTTTTGAATTTTTCTATGCTTTATGTGTTTCTTCCATTATATACCTTTCTTTCTGTCTAGGTTAATATATCTATTCAAACGCTTGTTCTATTTATTTTTCCTTTATAGAATAAAAAAAACTCACACAAAATAGGTATAATATTAATATTTCTAATGTTGGAAATTTATATGAATATATTGTTCTTACGATTTAAAATTTATGTGTTTGTCACGATCTCAACCATTACACGTTGGAAGGTTCGTGCGTAATATGAATGGTGTTAGGATCAATGGAATTGCATGAATAGATGATATTTTTATTTTGTTGCAGTTGCACCCATGTGTGTGTTTTGTTGGAATAAATCAAACATAAGAATTAATAGGAGAAAATCAACCATAAAAAATCAAATAGGGAGAGAAACACTCGACTTTAAGAGGATCAAATCAAAAGAAAGAAACAAGGTTTAATTGCATCTTTGATCTTTTATGTTTATTTTAGAGTTTTAAATGGTCTCTTACAATTTAAAGATTTTAAATCGGTTCAAAACTTTACTCACATTTAAATTAGTTAGTTTTCGCACGTGATATTGACTTTAATAAAACAAATAAAAATTAAAAAATGTATTAAAAATGATTTCCTAAATAAGTTAAATTTCATCATTTATATTGTTAACATTAATCTTTAAACGATCAGGTAACGAAAGAGACTAACTTATTATAAAGCTTAACTTAAATCTTTTAAAATATAGAAGACCAGCTTAAAAAAGTAAATATAAAAGGATCAAAAATACAAAAAAAAAAAAAAAAAAAAATATATAGAACACCAATCAATTACACCGAGGAATCAATCGAACATTAGAAGAAGCATCCAAAGAGATCAATCAAATCAAGTCAAAGAATCAAACAAAGAACCAATAGAGAAGAAGATAGTCGAAAGAAAGAGCCAACATACCAACAAAAAGAGAGGAATCAATTAAAGAGAGTAAACATCATATCAACAAAAAAATTAATGTTTTATTCCACTTTGAAAAATTCCCTGAGATAATTATATCTCTCCCACATTCGACTTCCATTTTTTTGTTCTTAACCTGCTGTACTTTCTTATCATAAATTAATATATATTGATTGCTTCTTTTTCATAATAATAACATCTTCTAAACTTTTTCATCGCAGATGTTGGATGTCGTGTGCCTTCAAGTTATGAAGATTTCCAGGTATAGATCCTATCTTGTCCATTACATGTTTTCTAATTACAACTTTTTTAGTACAATTCTTTTTATTTGTCAATAGTAATGACATACTAGCTTTTCTTTGGCGATTGAATACCGGTGAAATGATGAACACTGGTGTGTTCATACTAATGTCTATGTCAAATTTTTTTTTTTGTTCAAGTGTCTATGTCTATTTTTTCTACTGCGTTTGTATTTAATGTTTTATATATAATATAGTATGCATGTCCATCTCTAAAAACAATATTATATAAAACAATATTGTTTTTTTTTTTTTTAAGGAACAATAACTACAATATTGTTTTGTTGATCATTTTGATATAGTTCACATGAAGAAATATGATTCAACTTCAATATATATCAATGTTTCATTTTCCATTTCTTGAATTTTTTTATTCGTTAGTTGTATTATTATTTCTTATTTCTATGTGTCAAATTTGAAATCATTATTAAGACACTATGATTTATGAATAAAAATTGAGAATCTGTTCGTGGTTAATTATTGCTCTTTTTTTTTTCATCTTTCTTTCAGAGTGCTACAAATGCAATTGAACAAGGGATGGTGACCCAAGGAAAATCAGAAGTCCCTCCATTAACAAGAAGGATGCTTGTTGGCCCTGGATCACGTCCACCATTTTGCAGAACAAAGTGCATGAAATGTACCCCTTGCACACCCATCCTTGTGTCATCGGGGTCTCGAAAGCCAGGGTATGAAGAGCCTGCTGAGCCTTATCCACAGGCATGGAAATGCACTTGTCACAAGAAGCTATATGATCCATGATATAGTTTTTATCTATCATAATATTTGATGTTAGGCAAATTCTATAGTACACTTAATAAATTTGGGTGTATTGGTACACCAAGTAGTTAAATCAATAGTAAATAAGTTGTTTTTTTGAAGAAAAATTATTATTTTCTATCATTAACAACTATAATAATTAGATTTTATTTACCAAAACCTTCGACGAAATAAAATTGAATTTTTACAAATTTTTACTACTCATAACAATGAATATTGGTTATTTTTTATGACAAAATGTAAATTTTTTAATATGATCCTTGTAAACAATGAAATGATGTTTTTTTATGAAATGATTTTTTTTTATGAAATGATGTTTTCTAAAATATAAATATTATTAATAGTTTTTTATTTCATAAAAATTATTGTTAATTTATAAATTTTGTGAAACAAGAGTACCGGTACACTCAAATTTGTGAGTGTACCGTAGAAGTCCCCTTGATGTTGTCTTCATTTGATATATTTTAAACGATATATTTTCACCACTTCAGGCGATGCTTCACCTTATTACTAACTCCGCTACCAAAAACTACTCTCACCTACACAAATGTAATAGCTCTTATCAAATAACTAACTCACAAGTAAGGGTCTTAACACTTTGCACAAAATCGAAAATTCAAACCAAAAAAAAAAAACAAAAAAGTATTTGATCTTGTTTGGTTTGGTTTAAAATCGAATCGAACAAACCTAAACTTATCTAGTTTGATTTGGTTCTCGATTTTTATTTATACTCATTATATGCCTTGAAAAATATCATTTTAGTTTTTTTTTTTGTGGTGGTCGGGTTCGAACTCCGGACCTTGCATATAATTATGCATTGTCCCTACAAACTAAGTTAAGCTAGGTAGCACTTAGGTGACATAGAATTGGGTGACATTGGTGACATTAGTCAATCACAATGTCACAATCCTTGTGAAGGAGAAAGGAAAATGTCACCTGTGACATTATGGTTGACCAATATCGCTAATGTCATCAATTCTATGTCACCCAAGTGCTATCCAGCTAAGCTCACGAGGACAAAATATTATTTTAGTTTAGTCTGGTATGTGCTTGTCATCTATTATAAAAGAAAAAATATAATAAAAAAAGAAAAATAATCCTCATATTTGTCGTTTATATTTTTTCTATGAGAAAATTATTTAATTTCAAAATTGGGTAGGGAAAATCAATCAACGGTTAATCAATTGAAACAATCTTCTAATAGTCTTCTCAAACTTTAACTATTCTCACTTGTATTAAGATTGTATTATACTATGTCTATACGTATTATGTGTACCGAATAAAAAATTTGATCACTTGTGTGTTTAAAAAAAATAAACTAATAAAATAAATGTATATTTAGATTAACTCATGTATCTCTATATGAATATCGATTTTTTTAAATTGTGTTTTTGAATAAACCGATCAACCGAACCAATTTGATTAGTTTAGTTCGGTTACATTTTTAAAAGAACAGTAAAAACCAAACTAAACTGATGAAAATTTCATCGGCTGGTTTGAACATTTTTTTTCTTCTTAAAACTAATCCAAACCAAATTGTTACACCCTACTTACAAGAGCACTATCTTGAATTCCAGAGACACCACATCCGCATTAACAACAATGACTCAAAACAAATTCCAACCCCACATAAAATACCGCCCCACGAGACATTTCATTCAGTTAAAAAAAACATATTAACAATTAACATTAACTTGTTAAAAAATTACATAAACATTGTTGAATGTAAGACCACTTACACTTAGACAAGTCATCTGATTAATCAACCACCGTAATATTGAATATATGAACCTTGTTGATTATCCACACCCAATTTAAAAGATAAACTATAAAGCACGAACACGTCTAAAAGTAGACGCGTTGCGGTATCTGACGAATGTCGATGTCTGATACTCGCATGTCACTTGTTTGACACGTGTCAGCAACCTAATACAAGTGTCCATTTTTTTATTTTCTTTGCTTCGTCAGTTCATAGATCAGTGTTCGACACTCACATGGCACTTATACGATAAGATTAGACAACTATGCGTCTAAAAAAAATAATTTTTTCGTTGCTTAAATGCTTCTTAGACATGTCTCACACGAGTCTACTATAATTAAAAATGTGTCCAACAATACTGATCAATCAAAGGTCAAAGACATTAAACTTGATGTCAGCATTTTCAGCTTTTTGATAGTATATGAACAAATAAAAAGTCAATTACTATCGTATCTTGTTTTATAATTTTTTAAAATGAAATAAATTTCTCAATTTTAAAAATATATATATATGTGTGTGTGTGTCTGTGTGTGTAGCGATGTCGTTGTCCTATGTCTTTTAAATGAACAATGTCAATGTGTGGTGTATGTATTAGATGTCGGTGTCGCATTTTATGTTTCGTGTTAGATACCACCTTATCGTGTTTTTTTTAACGTTCTAGCCTTCTAAATATTCAACAAGCATTTCCTAAAATAATAATAATTCCACAAGCATATAAACAATATCGTTCTAATTTTGAACTCCAAACACTTTTCCTCCCTGAACTAAATACTACCCTAACTGCTTTCTTTATGCTAAACAATGGTCAATATCGAGCTACTCGTAGTGGAGCATGTTTTAAGTCTTTTGGATCAATGGGATTTTCTATCAATATATGGAGGAATGATTGATTGGCTCCTATAACAAAATTGTTTCAAATTAAAGATGGAGCTCTAAACCTCTTCACTCAAACATTTTTCGAGTCAATGACCTATTTCATCCCTCTAAACCTACTTAGATTAGATAAAACAAGGTTAGGGACGGTTACTGTACTATCGTTGAGTGGAAGAGTGTGGACTCAGATATCTAGTTGTCATTATTTGAATTGATGATAGTCTTTTGGTTGTTGCCATTGCTAGATTGTTGAATGTGTTTGAAGACATCGTCGCAATGGAAGATATGAGCTTGTACCGGTTTCAAGAAGATAATTTTTTTTTTATAATATATATATAATGGGATATATATGATTGGAGTAATTTTTCAGTTGTCATTTAAAAAGATAAACATCATTTGTTATAATTTAAAAGTGTTAAAAATCTATGCCTATAATTTTAATCAAAATCAAATAAAAAAATTATATTTATAAGTACATGCCTTAGCGAAATGAAAAAGAAACGGACAACGGATATGCTATTTTATTATAAGTTATAACCATTTTTTTTCAAGTTCAATGAACAACATATGGTTGATATTATAAACCATATATAGTAGATATAGTAGTACTACTCCCCCTTCTCTAAAAAACAAGTTTAAATATAATCTTTTTTTTTTCAAGTTCATTGAACAACATATATATCTAGTCTTGATTCATTGAGTATTGAATGAATTTGAAGAAAAAAAATGTTTATACATGTTAAATTAACTTAGAATTACATCATTTCCTACACAAAGACGATGCTAAAATGTACCCATCTAATTAAATTAACTTTAGTTGAAATTCGTTCATTTGATAATCTTCAAGCAAACAACGAAAACTTTGATGGAACCATATTGTTTTAAGTGACTGTATACAAAGGAGAATCTATTATTGCATCAAAATTATAGGTCAACAAATAAGCTTCTTAAGGTTCCAAATCCATACACTTTCAAAAAAAAAAAAGTCCCAACCCCATACATAAACCTCCACGTTGTATTTCAAAGATTTTCTGTTTTTTTTAAAAAAAAAAAACTAAAATGGATTATATAAACTGAGTTCCTTGTATTTTCAGCACAAGAAGTGCCGAAAACCAAGAAGAAAATATTCACATTACATCAAAATCATAACATAAAGAAAAAGGAAGAGGGCATAACAACCTCAATGCAAAGTGATTCCCAAACAAGCTGACGGGTCAAGCCACCACAAATGATAGTTAAAAAACAAAATTAATTCTATTTGCTTTCAGCCATCAATAATATTGTAACTTAATCTTGTCTAGAAGAAGTTGTAGGGATTCTTCTTTTTGACGAAAGATCCGAGCATTGCTTTCACACCAGATCACCCACACAGTTGTTAACCAAATGAGTTGAAAAGTATATCATATATTTTTTGAAAACCCGCCTAAATATTCAAATTGATAAAAGTGATCGACAACATGTGCATGGCGTATCGTACTGAAACCAAGCCAATGAGAGATACCTAGCCAGATTTTCCGAAAAAATTCACAAGAGATAAAAAAATGATCAATATCCTCCATTAAACCACAAACTCTCATACATAGTTGAGCATTAGGATGGAGAATGTGCCTCCTCATTAAATTATCCGTTGTTGGTATACGATTACGAATCAGGTGTCATACAAAGCGATTAACCTTTAAAGGGACCTCCTTATTCCAAATTGCGTTGAAGTGACCAGCTGCTATAATGTTGACCGATGATAACATATAATTAAAAGCACTAGTAACATTGTAATTGTTGGAAGCATGTAAATGCCAAAACCACCTCTCAGACCTGCTAGGCTGAAAAATAATATTAGATAAAATCTCACAACATTCCCTGACCTGTTCTTCCTCTTAAGCAAATAACTGACGCCGCCATTTTCAAACTCCATTTTCGTCTATAATCTCCATCTCTAATTGACACATATGATGGATTATGTCCCCGATTTTTGTCTCTAATTTCCTTCTTGAATTTGAATTGCACCAATTTCTTTTTCAAGTGTTTTTCTAAATATTGTGATATCAATATTGTATCGACTAACACAAAATTCAAAATTATCATTGTATTACACAGGTAAAAATACACAAAGGAAGACACAATTTAAGACTACAATACATCATGTGAGTGGACGTGGTAAAAATATTACCAAACTTGTCAAAGGCAATTTCAAAGTTAAGGAGAACTTGGTAAAAAAATAAAGCTAAAGTAATCATTAAAATAACTTCACATAAATATAAAAAAATTCAAAAGAAGGATCAAATATTGTGATGGAAAATATTTTTTAAAAGATAAAAAATTTCAAACGAAAGACGAAATATTGTTACGAAATATATTTGTTACGTTACAACCTTTTGGTTTATAGACAAAATTGCAATAATCATTAAAAACTCACATACACAAGTAAATGAACCGTAACTCGAACCTCTATCACAATGTTCAACCCAATAAATTTGATATTTTATCAGTTAAGTTAGAAGTTATAGACTACTGAATTTTCTTAAAAGAATTAATAACAAATTTTGAGATATTTACAATGAAAAAGTTATTTAACTCTAAAATCTTTTCATGAAAATAGAAACAGAACAAATCTCCTTTGGAAATAAAAACAGCTCTTGACCAAAAAAATAAAACAAATTTTCGTAACAAAAAGATAAAAATAAAAATAAAAACAAAAGTGACACGTAATCAGGTTAGGGTTTGAGTCAGAACCACTCTTTAAAAGCGCACACACACACCACTTCCTTCATTCGTTTATCTCTCTATCGCTATCTCTTTCTCTCTCTAGAATTCGTGCGATTCAATTCAATCAATCGAAGAAGATGATGCAACCAGGAGGACCAGGTATGCCACCACCAAACTTGGCTCAACAATTTCATCAACAACAGCATCAACAGCAACAACAACCACCCTACATGATGATGCATCCTCCTCAGCCTCAACCACAAACCCAACCTCCTCAGATGTGGGCCCCTAACACCCAGCCTCCTCAACAATCGGCCGTTCCTCCTCCTACCAGCGCCGATGAAGTCCGTACTCTCTGGATCGGTGATTTGCAATATTGGATGGACGAGAATTATCTTTATAACTGTTTCTCTCACACCGGCGAGGTATCATAACCGCTTTCTTTTCATATCGCCGTTAATATTCACGTTTTTTTGTTTCTTTTATTATTTTGAAGTTAGATTTTAACTGTTATGATATATTTTTAGATCTATAGATTTTAAATCTGTTTTGTTAGGGTTAAAATTTAATGTAATTTTTTTAGGGTTAATTGAATCATGAAGTTTATGTTAATCGGAACAAAAACATATTTGTTATGTTATTGTTTAATTTGAATACAAGGTTCTTTTAAAAAGATTAGTTTGTTATGACAACTATGTTTTCTGTTTTGAGAAATTGGATAATCTTGTGTTTGCATGGTTTATTCATTGTATTTAATTTGTTTACACTGACAGTGTATAACTTTTGTACACATGCATCATATTCATATCAAAACATGATACGAGGTTCTTTTAAAAAAGATCAGTTTGTTATGAAATCGATGTACTTTGTTGTTGAGATTGGATAGTCTTGTGTTTATATGGTTTATTTATTGGATTTAATTTGCATACACAGACAGTGTAAATCTTTTTTACACATGTATCCTAACAAATCACGACAATAGTTTATGGAGATGTTTTAGAAAACAAGCTATATATTTGGCACTATGGTGTGGTTGATTGGATACACAGCTAAAAATGTTTTACAATGTCAGTGCATAGAAATTTATCTATTATTTATTCTGTTTGCTTGAACTGTTTATTGTTCAAGGTGATTGTTATAGTATTATTTTCACTATATTGATGGTGAAACTATTATGTGCGTTTTGTTTATTAATTAAGGAATTGTGTTGTTCCTTTGTAGGTTGGATCTGTTAAAGTTATTCGTAATAAGCAGACTAATCAATCTGAAGGTTATGGGTTTCTCGAGTTTATTAGCCGTGCTGGTGCTGAGAGAGTACTTCAAACATATAATGGCACAATTATGCCAAATGGTGGGCAGAATTTCAGATTGAACTGGGCAACTTTTAGTTCTGGTGAGAAGCGTCATGATGATTCTCCAGATTACACCATATTTGTTGGTGACTTGGCTGCAGATGTTACTGATAATCATTTGACAGAAGTGTTTAGAACTCGGTATAATTCGGTTAAGGGTGGTAAAGTTGTAATTGACAGGACCACTGGCAGGACAAAAGGTTATGGTTTTGTTAGGTTTGCTGATGAGAGTGAACAAATGAGGGCTATGACTGAAATGCAAGGGGTTCTTTGTTCCACAAGACCCATGCGTATTGGACCAGCCTCTAACAAAAACCTTGGTACACAGACTTCAAAAGGTTTGTTTTTTTAATGGTTGTTATACGTTGACCATCATAAAGAAAAACTTGCTGTTTTCCTTCAGATGCCAGTGTTTAGCGTATTGATGAATAATGATACTGTTTGGATATAATGCTTAATGTCTCCCTGTTATCTTTTATTGCGTGAATCCCTAAATGTTATCCTTTAGTATATGATAAGTTTCAGTCAGGCTCTTGAAGATATGCTGTCTAAACTCAATGTTTTGTTCGTAATTTCGTTTCAAAATTTGGGCTAAGTAAATCATGTAGAATAATAAAATCTTATAGAACTCGTGTTGTCTCAAAGCAGGGTTTCAAGAGGCTCTGTCATCTCGAGCCTGGAACTGATTTCAGCTGAAATGGTTACCATTTTAGTGCATGGCCTTCCGTAGGTCAGTAATCCGTTTATGTCTCGCCCATTAATTTTTTGGTGGCATTTTGTTTCCCGCCTTTATTCCGCAGCTATTCTGTTTACTTCTCTTTTCCATTTGTTTTGTTCGCTTGCTTTTAAGCCAAATTACATACCCACAGCTATTCATAGTTTTTAATTTTTTTCAGCCCACCTTTCTTTGTTTCAGCTCTTAATTTTTATTCTTTCGAGCTTTACTTCATTTGGTATTTTAAATTATATCCAAATAATCTTAGTTCTTGCATTAGAACTACATCTTTCAATTTTATTTGCAAGATTTATCTTGTTCTACAGTAAATCTTGTTTACTTTTAATAATTTTTGGTTCATCTGTCTGATGCTTTAATAATTAAGTTACCAATCTCAAATCCACACGGGTAAAAAGTGGAGTCCTGGTCTTTAGTGCTTTTGTTTTGTTGAATCTATACTATTCAGTCTTGGTCTTTAGTGCTTTCGTTGTGTAAAATCTGTTCTATGCAGGTTGGTTATTCGTTGTCACTTTACTTTTTAATTTCATGATGTTATGGCCCTTTCTCTTTCTTAGTTAGTTTCTGCACACTGTTTGGTGTACTAAATTTATAATTTATCATATATTGCTCAGTCTAATGGGCAGTGACGTAGTGTAATCTTTCGGAATTTTTAGTTGATGCGTTGTGAAGTTTTTTCTGCACAAGGATTTGACATTTCCTGCTCTGTTCTTTATTTCAATCTAATGGGTAGTGTAATCTTTCGGAATTTGTAGTTGATGCGTTGTGAAGTTTTTTCTGCACAGGGATATGACATTTCATGCTCTGTTCTTTATTTCAATCTCTCTGTTAACTTCGATTATAATATAGGACACAAGGAAGATCGATGCCATTTCTATATGCTCTGATGCATATGTAAATAAATTTACAGACACACGCACACACACAGGCGTGCTCAGTCCTAGCATTGCTTGACACTTCAACTATTTTTATTGAATATTCATGCAATTGTCTGAATCCTTGGTTTATTTTTGTCCATGATTTAATGTATAGATGAATAGTTATCTTCTCTCATATTTCAACTTGGACGGTGTGTGTAAGGCACCGACCTTTTTATTGCATCCTTTCATTGCACATGTTAAGTAAATTGAATGTGTATACTTTATACTGACTTCATTCCTATTTGTTGAATGTTCATAGTTGTTGTTTCTGAAATTCCTACTCTCTGCTTGCTTTTGGAATGAATTGTTTTCATCTGTAAATGAATATTCTAAGCATCTGAATACCTGTTTTGACTGAAAATTATGTCACAGAAATACAAGCTGTGCATTTTATTATATTTATTCTATTGGTTTATTTTCTGTCTTTTTTCTATGAACTGCTTCTTTCCATGTTTTATGTCATTTATCTTTTTATTTTATTTTACTTTGAAAATGCAGCTTCTTATCAGAATCCACAAGGGGGGGCACAGAACGAGAATGATCCAAATAATACAACTGTGCGTATTTCTTTATAACATAGAAATTGTTCTCTTTTATACTTGTTTGTAACCTGATTTCTCTTCATTGCAGATTTTTGTTGGCAATTTGGATCCTAATGTCACAGATGAACATTTGAAACAAGTTTTTACCCAGTACGGTGAACTGGTTCATGTTAAGATTCCATCAGGCAAGAGATGTGGGTTTGTCCAATTTGCAGACAGGTAAACTAATCATTTAGATGTTTGATATTTACCTTATGACAGTATTACTTCCCATTCTATTCAGTGGTTTGATCGTGCCACTATATTTCATATATCAGGAGTTCTGCTGAGGAGGCACTACGGGTTTTAAATGGTACACTTCTAGGTGGACAAAATGTCCGGCTTTCATGGGGCCGAAGCCCGGCAAACAAACAGGTAATAGTTTTGAGATTGTTGTAAACCAAACTTTTTTGACTTATTTTGATCAACTGTAACGGATTTCCTTGCTGATTTTCAGACCCAACAAGATCCAAACCAATGGAATGGTGGTAATAGTGGTTACTTTGGCGGATATGCCCAAGGTTATGAAAATTATGGTTATGCCCCTCCTGCTGGACAAGACCCCAATATGTATGGCAGCTATCCTGCGGGGTATGCAAGTTACCAACCTCCTCAGCAGCAACAGCAAATAGGATATAGTTAAAAAGTTCAGCCCCAAATTTTCTGTTATGTACTTCTGAGACTTAATTTTGGTTGCTTTTCTTTTCGTGTCTTGTGAAACTTTTTTCTGAGGGGAATTGTCTTGTGGAACTTGAAAACCCCCATTTTGCTCCGTTGTTTATTTAAATTGTCTCCTGTGTTCGCTAAATACATTGATGTTCTATGCGGACCTTATGTATCCTTAAAATATTGCTTGCTGAATACTTTTATCTATAATATTATGTATTGCCGCATTTTCAATATCCTGTGTTAAATTTAATTGTGGTTGGATTTTTAAAGTGACGGGGTATATAGTATAAATTGAAAGGGAGATGCTTCACAAACAGGAGTGTAAGTCTATTAAACCTTAAATTGACTGATTCATATTTCCAAGCATCCAAAGTGTGTGATCATCATGTAATCATTTTTTGTATCAGTAAGTTGTCCCTTCTCTGGTCTTACTGAATGAAATTTTTTTGTAAGTTGTCGCTTCTCTGACCTTGCTGAATGAAAGGTATCAACTCTAAATATTTGGAACTTAAACTGTTTTGGGAGGTATATTAGCAAACAAATATAGATACTAACCTGACTAACCAAACATAGACAAATGATTCTACTTTGTGACTTATAAGCTTAAAATTCTTGTCTCAAGTGAAGAATCAAAGCAATTAGCTCTACCTCAGACATTAAATGGTTGGGAGCTGGTGTACATGTCATTCTGCCCCCCTTTCTTATCCTCACCTGCGCTTCTTAATAATGATTAGGAATTTCATGGTTAGAAAATTGCTGTTTACACTTCAAACAAGGCTGAAACACCAGAAAAAGACGTAAATGTTGATTGACAGTTAACTGCCATCGGTTAAAATTCATTGTCAGTTAATTGCCGATGAGACATAATTACTAGTGTTTCCTAGTATTGAGTGAAGTGTGAACAATCTTACAAACATTTCCTGACATGACAATCAAATACAAAAAATGAGCCTAAACTAATTTAATGCATTCAACGTCAACATTCAAAAACCCATCCTTAAACAGAATGAACAATCAATTGTCAGTTGTCACAAGTCATTTTGAACAAGTACATTTTTACGTATTCTGATTTATTTATTTTTGTATCTTCACACTCCAAAACTTGTCTTCAACTACAACCTATCTTAGTGTTTGTTTGTTTTGGTGGTGGAGACAAAGTAGACGTGCGTCTACATAGAAGCTACAAATAGCAGCTTTATTTTCACGGTGAATGACTCTGAAAAGTGCGGTACTAGAAAAAAATGCAAATCCAAAATATAATTACTCTCCTTCATCAATTTCAATCACTTGATAGGCTTGGCCCTCAAATACCAGACAGAAGATTTTATCTTTTTATGATTGTCTCTCTCTCTCCCTCTCTCTCTCCCTCTCTCTCATACATCGACTAAGTATGCAGATTTTTGCTTAGCATTTACTGATTTACATACAATACTTTTCTTGGTCGTGATAATTATTGTCCTCAAATGATCACTACATACATTTTCTCAAATCAAATTTTAGCAATCAAAACTACACTGATGATGGATTATTATAATATCATGCCATAGCACTTAAATATTTTCATCATGGTTCAATTTAGCTTATCAAAACAACCCAACAACTAAATACAAGCATCATGATATTTGTTCACAAATCCATCGACCTTTGTTATTTCGAAAAAATCTTTTTTATCAACCATACATGTTAGAAAGAGCTATTACAAAGTACAAACCTCAATCTAACATGATTTCTAAATAGACTCTAGGATGTAAGTATATTTCAAAGGTATATCATTCAACTAAAACAAAGGAAACTCAAGTAACTAAATCAAGTGTTTCGAAAATATGCCTCTATTTTTAAAATTAGGTCAGAAATCAGAATAAGTAAAGGACTACCAGTATTACAAATAGATATTCTAGCAAGGGTTTCACTTAATATGATGAAGACATGTGCATCCCTTACCTCACACCTAAGGATGACCAAACTATTCAACATTTTAAAGGCTAAAAATGGCTCATCACAACTGCTTTCATCACCACATTTTAAAGGGATGAACCGATAAAATCTAATTCTCAAGAGTAGGGATTCTAACGATTTAGAATAGAATTGTGCATAAAGGGGAAGAATCAACAACATGTGAAATCATACCAAAACCATCAAAATATATGAAATTATTCTGAGGAAAAAAATCAACTAACAATTATGTTATATTTATTCCTACTTTTTTATATTATATTTATTAAGAACATTTATATTATATTTTATTATTAGTTGTTTTTAAATAGATTTTAAGCAACATGTGTCTCATTTGTACCAAAAGAAATAAGATTACCCTGTCATCTAATCATAAATTGTACCACATCGTTATTTTTAAATATATTTGAAATCAATCAAATTTTTATATCTGAAGTGTATATATCTTAAATCTATTTTATTTTTTGCTCTAATTTTAAATCTAAATTTTATGCAGCAATATTGTTTGTTTGTTTGGGTTGAGTATGTTATATCTTGTATTTTTTGACCGAATCTAAGATATATTTTGTTACAAAATATGTATACAAAATAGCTTATAAATAAGATAAACGTGATTCAAAGTTTCAATCGGTCTCACAGTTTCAATCAATATATTTTTGTTAGGGCCAACGATTTCACACCATGTCTTCAACCAAGAAGATCACTCTGAAAAGTTCAGAAGGCAAAACTTTCGAGGTTTCTGAGGACGTGGCACTGGAATCACAGACCATCAAGCACATGATCAAGACGAATAGTGGCAGCGACAATGAAATCGTTATTCTGAACGCTAAGAGCAAGATCTTGGCGAAGGTTATTGAATACTGTAAGAAGCACGTGGAGGCTCGTTGGGAAGCTGAATTCGTTAAGGTTGATCGTAAGGTTAAGAAGCGTGTCGATGATCTCAAGGCTTGGGACGCTGAATTCATGAAGCAGGTTGATCTGGATACCCTTAACGATCTCCTTCTAGCTGCAAATTACTTGAACATCAAGGAACTGCTGGATCTTACTTGTCCAGCTATAGTGGACGCTCGTAGGAAAGACGAGCAGACATTTTTTGTGTTTCTTATTCTTTTTGTTTCTTTGATGTTTTTTTTGTTGTGTTAAGAAGATATAAGGCTATTTGTTTTTGTTTTCTTCATCTTTCGGATTATTGTCTCTTCTGGTTTGTTTGACCTTTACTAAATTTTCTTCTCTAATATTACTGAATTTCTTTATCAAGCAAGTGTTTACGATTAGCATAAACTATTCTTCTTATTTATCGTGCTAGTATACTGTTATAGAACGATATCTTTGAGTTATATAGTTTTCTATAAAAACATAAAGTTTAATTGATAGCCAATAGGGTTTGATTATTTGGTAAAGAACTTTTTTTGGCGTTAACTCTCCCTTTCTAGAAGAAGGTGACATAGTAATCTGGAGTTCGACTGTGAGGTAAAGATAGTCTGACCAATAATTATTTCATATTAAGAATTGAACTCGGGTTCTACCAAACAATTTTTCTTTGGTGAAGCTCATTAATCACTTTAGCTCAATTGATTGAGGTAAAGAGTTGACTTACCAAGCCGTGGATTTAATTCTTGTTGCCAACATTAGGACTTTTTTTATAGATGATCTATAAATATCCAAGTTAGACGTTCACTCTACCTTGAAGTCTGCCTAGTTCTGCCCAGTTCTGATGTCATAAGAGGTCAATCCACCTGGACTTTGCTAACAAAAAAATCTACCTAGATTTTTTATTAGCAATTTTTTCTATTAAAATATATTTTCTTTGTCACTGATTTTATCTAGAATAAACCCTAACAATTTTGGGGAAGAAGTCATCCATGTAAGTCAAAAAAATTCGAGTCACATGCCTGACACTATGTGCGTGCCAAACACTGTGTGTCTGGTTGAAGTTTGGCTAGGAGAGATTGAGAGAAAAATATAGAGAAATCTTATATTTTTTATGGTGTGTTTTTGTAGTGGATTAGATAAATGTCAAGTGTTAGTAGTTAAATTAACGAATGAATTTATAGTGTCTGATCAAATCAACGGTTAAAAAATCTGTATTCTTGCAAGAAAAATTGTCTCCACAAAGTTACTTTGGTCTAATAAATTACTGTTACAAGCTATTCACTATAAGCACGAAAATTGACTTTGTGAAATAAAGTTTTAGGCTATGCCTGATGAATTTTTTTTTTATGCCCTATTTTTTGCAAAAAAATACAAAAATACCCTACTTTTTTGAAAAATTGCAAAAATACCCTACTTTTAGGTACCACGCAATTTGCAGTTGCGAGGTACCCAAAAATTTTAGGTACCACGCAACTTCCAGTAGCGAGGTACCTTAAAATTTTTGGAGGTATTATACCTCGCTACTCTAAGTAGTGATGTACCATGAATTTTTTTTTTGAGGTTTATTACATCGCTACTCCAAGTAGCGATGTAGTATGTTTTATTTATTTTGAGGTTTATTACATCGCTACTCCAAGTAGCGATGTAGTATGTTTTATTTTTTTTAAACACACAACTTGGAGTTGCTTTGTATTTTTGTGAATTATTTTTTTTTTAATTTTTAAATACCTCTCAACTTGGAGTTGTGAGGTATAATATGGACAAAAAAAATTGAAAGATAGGGACACACGAAAATGAAATTAATAAAAATAACTTAATTTAAAAAAGTTAATTAAAAATATATAATAAATAAAATATACAATTATTCTAAACAATGCAGGTTACGCCATGAACATCCCTACATTTGAATACTACCGTTCCGAAATTGTTGTTGCTGACCGAAATGCTTTAGCATGGGTTGACAATATTCCCAAAGATAAGAGGACTCAATCACATGACGATGGTCGACGATGGGGCCACATGACAAGTAACTTGGTAGAGTCACAAAACAACGTGTATAAGGGTATTCGAGGACTCTCGATCACAGCTATTGTGAAGGCATCATATTATAGGTTGGCTGCGTTGTTTGCTAAAAGAGGACATGAGGCAGCGGCAAGGGTAAATTCTGGTGAGCCATTCTCAGAAAACATCATGAAATATCTCAGAGAAGAGGTGATTAAATCCAACAGTCATCATGTCACTCAGTTTGACCGGGATCTGTATACCTTCTCCGTCCGTGAAACCATCGACCATAAAGAAGGATTCCCAAAGGGAGAATACAAGGTGGACCTGCAAAATAAATGGTGTGATTGTGGACGATTCAGAGCATTACACCTACCATGCTCACATGTCATTGCCACATGTTCTAGCTTTTGTCACGACTACAAGACTTTTGTCGATAAAAAATTCACGAATGAGTGTGTATACGCCGTATACAACATCCACTTCGACGTGGTTCACCACCAGACATATTAGCTTGATTATGAAGGACTGAAGGTGGTTCCCAACAAGTCCATGCGTCGGGCAAAGAAAGGTCGTCCACCAATTACTCGCATTAGGACCGAGATGGACGATGTAGAAACTGAGAGAAGATGTGGCGTTTGTAGGATGCCTGGTCATTCCCGCAAAGATTGTATTAATATTAGACATCAGTAGAAATGTAGTCTTTATAGTAGATGAAACAATATATGTTTCATAATAATTGTATATTTTATTTATTATATATTTTTAATTAACTTTTTTAAATTAAGTTATTTTTATTAATTTCATTTTCGCGTGTCCCTATCTTTCAATTTTTTTTGTCCTTATTATACCTCACAACTCCAAGTTGAGAGGTATTTAAAAATTAAAAAAAAATAATTCACAAAAATACAAAGCAACTCCAAGGTGCGTGTTTAAAAAAAAATAAAACATACTACATCGCTACTTGGAGTAGCGATGTAATAAACCTCAAAAAAAAATTTCATGGTACATCGCTACTTGGAGTAGCGAGGTATAATACCTCCAAAAATTTTAAGGTACCTCGCTACTGGAAGTTGCGTGGTACCTAAAATTTTTGGGTATCTCGCATCTGCAAATTGCGTGGTACCTAAAAGTAGGGTATTTTTGCAATTTTTCAAAAAAGTAGGGTATTTTTGTATTTTTTTACAAAAAATAGGGCATAAAAAAAAAAATTCTATGCCTGATAGGTGGGTTTTGGAGAAAAATGGTGGAAAGATTTAATCAAAGATTAGGCTATGCTAAAAAATTAAAGATTTAATTTCTAAGTGTGACAATATTGTTTTGTTCGACGGATCAGTTTGTTGTTTGATTTTTCACGTCTTGTTGCAATATTTATTTGGTTTGATACTTTGATTAACAAAATTCTTTCGATTGTTGTC
Source organism: Medicago lupulina (assembly GCA_958299785.1). NCBI lineage: Eukaryota > Viridiplantae > Streptophyta > Magnoliopsida > Fabales > Fabaceae > Medicago > Medicago lupulina. Next base: position 1,336,338 of record OY283143.1, on the reverse strand, counting down.
TATTATAAATTTAATCAATAACTTTGACATCTTCAACGTTATATATTTGTAAATATGTGTAATCTAAGATTCATTATTTGAAGCCGGTCTTTTGTTATAAATTTGAAAGTTGTGAGTTTGTTTAAAGATTCATTATTTTTCAGTTTTAACGACTTTAAGATTTGTATTGTTATCCATGTACTTCCTCCGTCCCATATTATAAAGAAAAAAAAAATCACACTTATTAAGAAAACTAAAGTATAATAGTTTGCAACATACTCCCTCCGTCCCTTAATGTAAACCCCCTTTGCATTTTTCACATTTCTTAAGAAAAGTTGTCAGTGTAATTAATGTGTATGTTTTGTGTGTTAATATTACCAAATTGTCCTTTGTTTGTATGTGTATTAAATTTGACTTTTTAAATTTTAAGGGTATGTTTAGAAAAAAATAATAATAAATGCATCTAGTAATTTGAAAAGAGGTTTACATTTAGGGACAAAAATAAAGTCAAATAGGTGGTTATATAGGGACGGAGGGAGTAGTTTTTTGTGTTATCCTTGAAATAAGTTTTATAGGAAGATGTAAAAATAATTTTTATTGGTTATTGATTATTGAGAAAATAAAAGAGAGAGCAAATTGAATGCACTTTACATTTAATTTTCTTTTGGAAAAGATAATTTTTTGAAACAATATAATTAAATATGATAAAAGTTGATCTTTTTTGTTTATAATTTAAGACAAAGAAAATAATTTTTTTTCTTATAATTTGGAATAGGGGAAGTAATTTCTAACCATTTGAATAATGGAACATTGTTTTTTGTAGTAAAAAAGAAAACAAAGGGACCCTACAATAAGATAGTATATGTGAGGAGAGGACGTATTTTGCCTATTCTTTTTCCCAGTATATATTATATTAGAGTTTGGAGTTGGAGATACTAATTCATTCTAGTAATGCCCAATTGCATTAATTTATTTTGTTTTGAATAAAATGTCTAACATAGTATATTTTTATTTTATTGAATTGAATGTAACATAATAATGTTTTCATGAGTTTCGCTTAAATAGTAACGGAAGCAACAACAAAATCGATCGTGTTAGATTTATTCACCATAACACAACCGCTACATTTCGTCTTCATCAACGTCTTTGAATTTCAGCATTCCATTTGTGAGTTTTCGTTTATTTACGTTTACGTAACATTAACAAAACCATTCCATATGCAATTTTCCTTTTTATGTTCTTAAACTAGTGCTTGTTAATATACCGTTTTCTATTGTTTGAATCTATAAAACATGTCAAATCTTTCTGCGAAACATTTTGTATTATTTTGCTAAGAGATATGATATGGGAAATATATGCTATTGCTATACCATATGATTTGGTAGCATTTTTTTACTCTTTTTATTGACATGAGGCTATATTGATTTCCATAGAATTTTCTTCTATTATCAAAATTCTTATTAATCATTACCATATTAAAAATATTCTCTAGAATGAGAGTGGAGTGGCTACTCATTTGTGAGATCGAGGACTCACAAATGAGCGAGTCCTCGGCCTCTCAAATATCAAGAGAATTTACATCTCTCTTCTTTATTACTCACAATGATCAATGTATGCTTAATTATACTTTCTTTTTTTGTTTAAACAAATGCCATGATTTCTAGTTGTAATTTTTTTCAGAGAGAAATTTGTTTGAGACCTTCCGGTATCTTCTGAAAAATGAACCAACAGAATCAAGGATTGGGCGTTCAATCAAGTGTTCCAATGAAAAGAAAACGTGGCCGGCCACGAAAAGAAGATAATGTAGTTCATGGAGTGCAAAAACCTGAGAATGTATTGAACTTCAATCAAACCGTCGGAACAACTAATAATTTCGATAGTGGTATGTTAGGGAAGACGGTCACCGGTGTCATTGAAGCAGCTTTCAATGATGGATACCTTGTTAATGTTAAGACAACAGATTCTGATTCTTTTTTGAGAGGCGTCGTGTTTCTTCCAGGACAAGTCATGCCAGTTACTGCAGAAAATGATGCGGCTCCCCATGTCCAAATGATCAACGGGAAAGAGTTTCTGATTCCAACGCCAAACTCTCAAACAAATGAGGTACAAGTTATGCCAGATACTGAAAAAAATGACGTGGTTCCGCATGTCAGCCAAATGATCAAGCAGATGTTTGAAATTCCAAAGCCAAACTCTCATACTCAAACCCATGAGGTTCAAGTTATGCCAGTTACTGCAGAAAATGATGTGGCTCCCCATGTCAACCAAGTTATCAACAGGAAAGAGTTTCCAATTTCAATGCCAAACTCTCAAACCAATACGGTCCAAGTTATGGCAGATACCAAAGAAAATGACGTGGTCCCCCATTTCAGTGAAATGATCAAGCAGATGTTTGCAATTCCAAAGCCAAACTCTCAAACCAATGAGGTACATGGTTCTCTTCCCCCATTACAATCAATCAAGCCACAGATACCGGTGCCTTTGCCTGGAGAGAACGTGCTACCGACAGAGGTTCACTCCAGTATCCCAGTTCCACCAGGGATATCAGAGGCTGAGCATATGAATCAGTCTTCCTGTTTCAATGCAGAGATGGACTGTGACAAAACTGTTGAACAAAGTGATAAAGTGCATGAACTCGATGCTTCCACACAGGTAGAAGAATCTGGTGCAGGAAAAGAGTCGAGGCCTGCATCCGAAACCATGAACCTGTTTCCAACAATTGAAAACACTGATAAGAAGCTCGGAAATGAACAAGTATTTCCTTCTGTGAATCAGCTGAATGAGTTGGTTCATGATGATCCAAATAATTCAAACATTGAACTCAACTTGGTTACTGTATCTGCTGAACCTGAATCTATGCCATCTGAACAGATTAGTAAACCTGCTGAAAACTTTGTGGAGAAGCAGAACTTACCAGAAACTAATGTACAAGAAGATGCAAAGAATACTCTTGTTTCTATTGATACTTTGAGCAGTGTTTATAATACCCCAAACTCAAATGGAAAACCAAGTACTGGCATTGCTAATATTCTTGAAATGGTACCACATCAAGTAGTTGAGACTAGACAAACTGAATCCATGCAATCTGAACAGGTTGGTCAGTCCGATCCTTATGGCAACAAGCTTTCATCTGAAGGATGCAACTTCATGGACAAGAGTGATCCTCAAAACTGTAGCTCTCTTGGTGATGCTAATAAGGTGGATTTCAATCATCCTACTGAATCTTTAGTTGATGCGGGGCCTTCTGAAAACCAAATTGGAGCAGGCTCTTTATAATTTTCATTGCAACAAATTGGAGTTGTTGGATGAGGATCCGACAATTTACATTTCAACCTCATTACGAAGTTGGAATCTGATCCGAACTTTATCTGTTGGCTCCAATTTTACAGACTATAGTGACTGCACTTATTTTATTGTAGCAAATCCATGTCCAAAATAAACAAGTAAAGTATACACCTACTTTGCAAATGACTAATCTCCGCCGAAAGGCCTGGTTGTTCACCTTTAGTGAGGTCTCCCCTTCCAGCCACAAGTCTTGAACACGAGGTTTTCCTTAAAGGATACGAGTTCAGTTCCACTAAAACGAATTTAATGTTGGTAGTCTAGTAGTCATTTGATTTGACATGTTATTGGAATTCAGTTTTTTCTTTTTGGAATGGTTATTAGAATTGAGTTGACATTAGTAGTTATAGTTTCCGGTCTTCTTAATTTTCTCTTTTAATAACATTGTAATTTGCTCTACATTTTGTTGTTTCAGTTAATGAATAAAAGGAGTTTTCTTTTCAATATTGGTAGGATAAACACTATATTATTCAGCATATACATCTCTCTGCACATTGCATGGTGAAATCTAACCATAATCGATTCAACTCCTTTCATAGGTTATATGTAGAGGGAGTTACTGCTACAATCAAGAATATTTTTTGACAAAAATACAATTAGGAATATGATGGTTGATTATGTTGAATTATTATTGCTTGAACTTTTCAGTTCCCTTTTTATAATCAAGAAAAAGCTAAAGTCAATGTGGAGGAATGTCAGAATTATATGTGCAGCCAGTGAGGTTTTGAGATACATATCTTTTGAGTTATCATAGGATACCAATATTTATTGGCACTAAGCAAATTTATTGTCGTTGTTCGATATTGTTTATGTTATCCGATTGTTGTCGCTTTCATCTGTGTTGGCCCTGACTGTAATCCATCTTTACCCAGTTAACCATGATGTCAGAATACTTGCCATTGGGGGAAAAACATACTCTTTGAATTATTGACTGAGATATAAAATATATACTAATACAAATGTGCATGCTATTCATGGCTTTGTTAAATATTAATGTCAATAGATTAGATGGTAATACAATCTGCCATAAGTTTGGACAGAGACTAGGCATCACTATCCGCATGTATTAATTTATGCCTGTTACACAGCTCTTGATATATTAACAAGTATAATTTGTTAGTGCTTGATCTTGTTTGTTGCTTGTTATAGATTAAGATCGATTCGACCTTTCTAAGGTGCGAGTATGACACTAGGTGCGAGTAAAATCTTACCGGATATAGTTACACACTGTCTTCTGAAAACCAAATTAGAGCAGGCACTTGAAAATTTAGAGTCGTTGGATGAAGATCGGACAATTTCCATCTAAACCTTATTACGGACTTGGAGACTTGGAATCTGATCCGATCTTTATCTCTGACTCCAATTTTGACGACTATAGTGACTGCACTTATTTTATTGCAGAGAATCCATAGTCCAAAATAAACCAGTTTTGTAGTCAATGGAAATGACATGACTTTATAAATGTATGCCGTAAAATTATTGCCTGAGATAGATAATATATATTAAAATGAGCATATCTTTTATTTTTATTTTGTTAATTACGAATGTCAAGAGATGATATTACATTCTGCCATAAGTTTTGACAGAGACTAGGCAACATTATCCCCTATTTTAAATTAAGCCTGTTGCTATGATTTTGATGATATATGAAGAAAGTTTAGTTTGTTACAGATTGGTCTTATTGCAATCAATAGAGCAAGACTGATTCGAGCTACTAATGTGTGAGTATGACATAAGAATGGAAATAGACATTTTTTTCAAAGGTTTGACATCATTATTATAAAAAAATCTTACCTGATATTGAAGTCTTATTGTTGAAAAACTATTTTGTAACAAGTCACGTTTATCTTGTCATTTTTGGTGGATTAAGTTGAGCTTTTTCTCTGCTTAATTTTTCCAAACTGTGAAAAATTAAGGATTGTTCTTGCATGTTTAGAACAATATATAGATTGTTTATGTACTACATTTTTTTTGATTATTTATGTACCACATCTTGTTTTCCTTTGCTTATGGGTTTTGGTTCAACCGTGGGGCAACTATCATGTAATTCTGATTGGTAAAAAAATAGCATATATAACTCAAAAGCTAGATTATAGCTGATAAATTTATATTGAATAACCGATAAGTTAGTGTATAGCTCATAACAGATAAACTAACGGATTAAATTTATAGTTGTTGATAAAATTAACAATTAAACTGGTTTATAAATATGATATGATATATAAATGATATATTTAATTAATATTTATTTTTTTCAACTAAGATTACATGTGTAAAATTGAAATAAATAATGATAAACGATAAACTATCTGAATTAACTTGTAAAAAAACACTATAATAAAAGTAAGTTATATGCTTATAAGAAAGTAACACTATCATCAAAAGAGTCTATTTTAGTCAAATAAACTTTTAAGACATAAGCTATAAACTAAAAAATGAATCTTGTTAAACAGACAGAGAATTTAAGACGAAGTAACACTATCAGTTTTTAATACTAGCTTACCTCTCAATCTTGCATATTCTTCACGACCACTTTCACTCTAATGAATGTACGTGGCAATTGAAAAAATAAAAAATAAAAAACGAATGTTGTCCTCCATATATATTTTTTTAGTAACATTGTCTACGCAACAAGATATGATTTATAAAATATAAATATAAATAGGGTTAATGATGTGTTTCGTCCTTGCAAATAAGGGTCGTTTAAAAATTCGTCCCTGTATTCGTTAATCCTTGCTTTTTAGCCTTGCAAAGTTTAATCAGTTAAAATTTCGTTCCTTGACCCAGTTAATGACTGCCACGTCACTAATTTGATGACGTGGCAATCACTGCTACACATGAAATTCCAATTTTGCCCTTAAGAAGGGGAAGAAAGAATTGGAAACCTAGGGATAAAATTGAAATTTCATGTGTGGTTTAGTGACATGACAGTGATTAAGTGGGGAGAGGGACAAAATTTTAACTGATTAAACTTTGGAAGGCTAAAAAGCAAGGATCAACGAATAGAAGAACAAATTTTTAAACGATCCCTATTTACAAAGACGAAACACATCATTAACCCATATAAATATTTCTCGTCGTGATTCATGAATAGATGTAGAGTACTACACGAAACATCTTAGATATGGTCTCTTTTTTTCGATCATCAATCTGGTTTGGTTCTTATTTCTTAACTAAAACTACGTACTGAATCAATGGAGCAGCAGCTTGATCAATTTTACAAACGAAAAAGATCATACACATTACACGATCACCTAAACAACCAACCTCTACATATATATACGAATATATGAAAAAGTTGAGAAAAAAAGAAATGCTCAATCGACCCTTCAGCTAGCTAGCACCAGTTCAGTAATCAACAACATTCAGGAATAGTCTCTAACACCGGTTTCCAGTGATCATGCTTGTTTGCAATTTCATGGTCTCTCGCTTTTATCAACCGATAAAGAACTTGTTCTGCAGAACCTAATTCATTCGTCGTCTTCATCTGCTTTTGTGGCTGTTGATTATTACTGCTATTCGGTATAGCTCGCAATAATTCAGCCAGCTCGAACTTTGAAATCTTTAATGTTACCTTCCCACTTGCATCTCCAGAAGCTCTACGCCTTTCTAATAGATCATTCTCTTTCTGAGGATGATCAAGATGAGCTTCATCAAACACCTTACTTGATGATGAACGACATGCCTTTGGCTTCGTAGATGACTTCAAAGATCCCCAGTCTTCTCCACCAAACTCCATTGAAGATGCTGCCTTGCAACAGTTTCCCATTTTCTTGATTACACTGAAGAATTAATTAGTTTGAAAATACTTCGAGTGTACTCTCTTAGTCTTAGATGTTATGTAGTATTATTTTACTCTTATTTGAATATATGATCAAAGTGTGTTTATGAGAGTTTGATGTGGTGGACATTTAATTTGATATATGTATTTATAGAGATGAAGGGAAAATTTAACTTAGCCGTAAAGGGTGTGTGTGGGGTGAGCTTAATTTGTTGACCATATAGTACAATAGCTTAGCCGTGTAATATCTTTGTAGCCAATGTGTGAAATGAAGCAAGAGAGAGAGAGGTAACTACTGATTAGTAGCACCTTTAGGACTGGCTAATACTACCAGGTACTACTAAGTACTAAGTACTAGTCCCCACACCCAGGTGAATGTGAACGCCACAAAATTATATATTGATTAATTAAAAGAATATTAAATTTAATTTGGGGTACTTGGCTTGTCCTTTGCCTTGATTTTTTTTTTTTGGGCATAATATTGGTGCAAAGTTTCTATTGAAAATGATTAATGTCTATTGAAAAACCTGACATATCACTTTTGACGGGATGTCCATTCCAACTATGTTAACTCGAACCAAAACCTTGGTTTTATAGGATTCGAGTTTAATTATGCTAAGGCCAATCCAATATTTGTAAGTGTATGTTAGTTTAATCACATTGGTGTTCTTTTTCTTGTTCTCTCTTGAATTACATGATATAGTATTAGTAATTGATAAGGATGTGCAAATTAACATGGCTCCATCCTGACATGTGATAACGTTTTAAATCTTGTATTGAAAAATTGTATCATGCATTACGTCATTAGCTAATTAACTATAAGATTAATGATAATGTTTGGGTCTTGCTAATAAGTGCTTAAGAGCTTTTGTTAAAGATTTAAAAGTGAAAACAATTGATAACTTTTTTATAAAAAAAATATTTTTTAATGTTTTAATATGTTAAATATACAAATCTTAAAATAAAATTTTCACTTTAAATTTATTATCAAGTGTCATAAGAGTTTGTTAGCAAGTACTCATATGATGTTTGACAACAAAAGCAAATCTTTTAGTGGATCATGTTAGATTAGATGAACCCATATAAAAACGTGGGTTCAATTTTCGCATTTATATCTTATTTGCCTCTGAATATTGAGATCTTCTCTGATTCCAAACGAGGACTCAATATCCAACTCAAGTAACATGGTATATTAATCAATGATAATTCACATGCATGTTGTCGGTATGAATATAAAACAAAAAATCTTTAGCAAGTTTGCTATAAGAATTACAAAATAATAATTAAGGATCATCACAGAGCGTTTAGATTTATGAAAATAATGTAAATCAGACGCGATTTCCACGGAAAAAGGACAAAAGACAAACTACCTTTTTCTGTCATAAGTTATGTTTCTGTCGGAACAAAAGTAAAGCAAAGCAATGAAGAATGGAAAGTTAAGATAAAGACAAACAGCTAAAGAAAGACGTGTCTGGTTAGTACAACACATAGTTTCATTCTTTTAACGCTTTTTTGTTGTTTATTATGAATTGATCCATGAAGATGTTTCCCACATTTTTCTCAAAGCGTATAAAACGTGGATTAATATGCAAATCTACGTGCTCGTGTATGGAATTAAAGTATCTGGATAGTTTAATTCGCAGTACTGTATTGATTTCTTGTATGAACAATATTCTTTGATGAACACAATTTACGGCGGTTTGAAACAACTTCATGTTCCTCAAATAGGTGATGATGCAAAATATGTTATTAAATTGGAAATTATACTTCTTTGCTTCATTTTATTGAGGGGATCAATAGTGTTTTCTATGTAATCCTTTCATCACTTGAACCACACCTTTTGAATATGGATGAAGAGTCTTACCAAATAAATTGCATTTTGTTATCCCACATAGTCGACCCCAAGCATCACAACCATGCAATATATATATTTTTGGTTTCCTATGTATAAATTTTTTTAAGGGTTAATTAGGTAAGTGATACCTATATAATTTCATTTTTAGTTCATGTAAAATAAAATCACACTTTTTAATTTCTGTGAAATTTTCCGTTCAGTATTTTTAGTCTTTTTAAAATGTTCTATCAGGACTTTTAGGTCCTATAAAAAATTTCTGTCAACATTTTTACCCTTAAAATGCTAAAGAAAAATATCACAAGGACTAAAAAAATATGATTTTATTTTGTAGGGGCTAAAAAATTTTATAAATATCTTATTTCAAAAAAGAATATTATGAATATCTATAGGACCATTTACTTAATTAGCCAAAAAATTAATAGTGTTCTACACTTCCATCCGACATCTTGTTTTATTCAAGGCCTTTCTATTTCCTTTTTCTTTTGTGATATTGTCAACAGTAATTTCTTTTATATATTTGTAATTAGTTGTCCAAGTCTTTTAACACTTAAAATTCGTTCAAAGATTTTTCTATTAAGTAATTTGTGGCTATTTATATATTTTAAATTTGAAGAAATAATCAGAGGTTCAAACCTCGATTCTTGTAAATAATGTTTATGGTAGCTACCATTTGAACTACACGTATGAGACCAAATAATTTTTTTTTCTACAAAAAACAACTCAACTAACTATTAATTGAAAGACTGTGTACCGCTACTCTCGAATTTTTGAGTTTATAGTAGAAATTGTCTTTAAATAATGCATATATAGTTATATGCACAAAATCTACAACAATACCAAAGTCTTTGTTGATATAAATCAAATATTCTCCTTGCATAATTGTATAGACTAATATTTCAAGTTGGGTAAGACCGTAATAATTGCATATACTAATATTTTAAGTTGGGTAAGACCGTAATTAATGACAAATCTATTTATCAAGAGATTTAACAATGCTGCATTTCCATAAATAAATTTAAAGTCATAATCTTTGGTTAAACATCTTTAGTTAAACTTAAATAAATCCATTATCATCTCATCCACAACAAAACAAAACCAACGTCTGAGACACACATTCTTATTCATTTTCTCTACCACTCTCGACAAAACGCTATTCAATTATATATAAATGTGCCTCTATCAATCTTCTTAACCAATAAAAAACATACATTTGAAGTAGTTTATTTATTTTTCTTGGTAATATTTAATGTCAAACGATAGGTATCTTATTTGTATACTACAATTATTTTCCAATTATATTCGCTTCTAATTTTTATACAATATTTGTTCCTTTTGCGTTGGTCATCAATGACAAAGATGAGCGCAAGATTAGTATAATCAGTACGATAACACAATATGAAGAGAATAAAATAACGTTCACCAAAGTAAAAACTTCTAAGCCGGATGAGTCTCAATCCATTTATATTTGGTGTCAAATTTTAACATATTTACACACATTCTATACTTCTTTGTAGGAAGCGAATTGAAGTAAATTAGTTTTTGTCAAGTAAACCAAGTCTATTAAAAAAAAAATCATAAAAATCTTTTAAACCTATTTGAGGGCTTGCAATTCAGCAGATTAAGTAGTACCAGTTGATTTCCACAAACTAGACATGGTGGAACAAAATTATGATCGTATTATTATGCTTAGAAGAGCAAGAATATCAATCTGCAACTGATATTGTTTTGCAAAATTAGTAAGAATGTACAAACGTTTCAAATTATCCTAAACATCTTAAGTAATATAATATTTTCAAGTGGCATTGCTAACGTAATTATTGATCCAAGTAAGGATCTTGAAATTACTAACATCTCGTGTTTTCAAGCCCTTCTCATATTTCAGCGATCTTTTTTTATCTTTAGGGTTAGTGGAGGTTCCACTTTTTTTGGTCACATAGCTCAGGTAAGAATAATTTCATCCATTGAGTTGAACACTAATAGAAAATTACCGCAAAGAGAAAAACCAATCAAGAATAGAAACACGCAATCAACATACTCAATCACCAAAAACAAGGCAAAAACAACTGCACCCTATATGCAAAAGCAAACATTACATAACAATTGCTTTTATTTTTTTCATAACCAAATTGGTCTCATATTTATTTTTTCAGGTACCAGTGTATTTCCACTCATTTAATTAAAGAGGAGATTACAGAAGGCACCAAAATGTGCATTGCCATATACTAAATTAAAATGTAAAAAAACTATTAACAAAATGTGCATGGTTGTAAGTTTGAATTCTCATCAGACACACACTAAACAACTAAACTAATAACCTTAGAAGTTAATTAACATTCATTCAGGAATAGTCTCTAACACCGGTTTCCAGTGACTGCAGTGATGCTTGTTGTTTGCAATTTCATGGTCTTTGACTTTCATTAACCTAAACAGAACTTCTTCTGCAGAAGCTAATTCCTTTTTCTTCTTCATCTGCTGCTGCGGCTGTTGATTACTATTGCTATTATTCTGTTGTATCGCTCCCAATAATTCAGCGAGTTCGCTCTTTGAAATCTTCAACGTCACCTTCCCATTTGCATCACAAGAAGCTCTGAGCTTTCCTAATACATCATTCTCCTTCCGATGATGATCAAGACTAGCTTCATCAAACACCTTGCTTGATGATGGATATGGCTTTGTCTTCCTCGATTCAGGTTTAGACCTCAAAGATTCCCAGTCCTCTCCAACCCACTCCATTGAAGATGAAGGTTTGCAACAGTTTCCCATTTTCTTGATTACACACAACAATAATTACTTTCAAATATATATACAATTAAAAAGTAGATTATTTTTCTATGAAATATATTCTTTTGATGTCTCTTAGAACGTAGAAGAATGATAAAAAAAAGTTTGTTAATTAGAGATTTTTGAAGTTGTGAGGAGGTTTAATTTGATATATGTATATATAGGGGTGATGTGAGAGAAATGGATATGAAGGGAAAATTTGACATGAGTTTGGTTAATAGCGATTGGATTAATTAATAAATGATTAGTTAATTAATATTAATCGCTCTCTTGACGGCAAATAGATTGGGTCTCATCTCTTATCATATCATGTTCATTCATTCGTGTGCATGGCAGCCGTAAAGAATATGTGGGGGATTAATTTGTTGACCATATAATAAATAAATTAGTAATATTACTTAGCCGTGTACTATGAATCTTGGTTGCCACTTGCCAGGCAATGTGTGAAATCAAGAGAGACCTAGGTAATCAGTTGCCTAATACTACCAAGTAGTAATACAGTACTGCTACTAATACATTCTCTATGGTGAGTGTGAATGCACACATATAGGCCCTATTTGGAAAAAATTGATAGCGGTTAAGGTAACCGATCGAATTTATATATATTTTTTATAAAATTAATAATTGAATTAAATTAAAAAATTATCGTGACTACTTCTTACATATTCATAGATCAAAATGACTATTATTCCTTAATTAAAGATACCGTAGAATATTGCACAGGAGATTTTGGCTTGTCGATCTCCTCGTGTGTGTACAATAATGATGATAGTTTTCTTGCATTTTTTTTTTGAATAGCAATAGTTTTCTTGCATTTGATTTCATGGCCCCATATTTATGCAATTTAAAATGGCACCTTGACATGCATGTGATTACTGCTCTAAAAAAATGCATGAGAATGTTGTTTTCTTTGTTAAATAATTTAATAGTTAGAAATTCATACGTTAATCTAAATAAGTGGAGAATCACCATCAAAAAAAAAAAATTAAAAATTCGACATTTTGATCTCACTTCTACATACTGTAACGCCTTTGCCAAAATAACTATCAAGGACTACTTTTAATATGGTTGTATTGAAAATTTGTTAGATACATCATAGTTTGTTTTTAGTTATTATTTCAATATTTTCTTTATGAGTATCATATGTATACACGATTATTATACAAAAGTTTTACATAGTACATTTGATGATGTGGTGCTACATGATTGAAATGAAGGAAAATGTTAACAAATATCGTAAGGACATTGTTTAAGGGTCTAGACGTAGTAATTTTTGCATTGAAAATTGTATGATTATGATTTTAAAAAGTGTTTGACTTGTATTTTTAAGACATAATTTTCTTTTGTATATTTCTTAAACAATGTTTTTAGAGTATTTATTAGCAAGACACTTGAATGAATTAAAAACAAATGAATAGTTTGTGAAGTTTATGACAGATGTAAACTTAGTTTTTCTTTTTTGACCAATAAAGTACTATGAGATCTTTAGCAATCTATAAGAATCACTAAATAATTAACGATCTTCACATATCGTGTAGATTTACGAGAATAACGTGAATCGCGTGTGATTCCATGCATGAAAAAAAGACAAAAGATATGAACTGCCTTTTGCTTTGTCATTGATCATATTTTATGCAAAAGCAAATCAATGAAGAAGGAAACACTAAGATAACGACAACAGCTAAATAAAGATGAGTGAGGTTAATTAGTACAACACTGATAAATATATAGTTTCATACAACTTTTTTTGTTGTTTAAGAATTGATCGATTTTCTAAAAAAAAAAAAGAATTGATCGATAAACGTTACGCACATGGTGTGTGTTCTCTTATTAGCAGCGCTCATTTCGAATATAAGTCGGTGTAACATGTCGATTGATATGTAATTATATTATTATCGTGATGAAATTAAAGTTTCTGTATAGTTTGAATTCACAGTGGCATACATGAACGTAGTTCTTTGAAGAATGATAGAATTGAACAACTTTGAAACGAATTAAGGTTTTTATATTTATTTTTCTTTTGTGATTTTCTTATGAGTATCTTTTTTAATTTGTAAATTGCGCACTCTGGTATAAAAATAATAATAATCTTACGCTACTTCGATCGGAGGGTAAAAGATATTTAAACAGACAAAATTGTGTGAACTCTTACAAGAATTTTGGTTTAAAGAGAAGAATTGTTCCGTAATTTTTCTGGTCAAGTTTGAACACGTTTAATAGTCTTTTGTGTAATTCTTCCAACGAAGTTGAAGACTGTGTTGAGTTATTATGTCTCATGATGCACTTCTTTTGAGCTTTGTTTCAGAGTTTGAAGAGAAGAAAAAAGGAAGGCTTGAAAGCAAAAAAAAAAAAAAAAAAAGGAGAAATGGAAGAATGGAGAGCTTTGGAGACAAAATTATCTTAATCGAGAAAGCTAAAAAAAGTTATATTAGAGAAGTGTTTTGGAGGGTTTAGGTAAATTTTCTAAATACAACATATATTGTAATAATACTCGTAAAATAAAAAAGTACATTAATCATAAGTATTTTTTTATCATTTAATTAAAAAAATGCTCTGAAAAAATTTGAAAGATTTTTTTATTTTTCAAAACTCTCCCCTCTCTTTCCATCAAACTCTCAAACAAAATATTAGTGTTTTTTTTTTCCTTTGTCATCATAAAATAAAATCACTAATTTTCCTTTGTCATTATAAAATAAAACCACTAAATTTCATCAATAATTTTAGTTTTTTAATATCAAAGTCTGCTACAAGACAAATAAGTACTATATACTAGTCAAATGCACTGAAAATCTAAAAGAAGAAAAGGTAAACCCTGCCTCAAACGAAAGTCAGAGATCATATACATTCTTTTCTTATTTTTTTCCTTACCATTGTAGTCAAAACGCTATTTGCTACGTGTTATGAATCACGGACACGGACATCAGACACGGTATAAACACTGATACATCGATATTGTTAATAATTTAAGAAAATCACACAATTCAATATACTTATATGTGTCGATGTCGGACACAACACGTATCCGACACCATATCACACATCATTTAAGAAGTATTTGTGCTTCATAGTTCACATGCCTCTCTCGATCTTCTTATCCAAAATGAAACAGTAGATTTGATTTTTTTTTTTTTGACAAACATATTTGATTTTCTTGCTTCTTTCTTTTTTGTGGTTATACTTATTTGTCAAAACATAGGTATATTATTTGTCGTTGATAAAGTATTTTTCAAGTTTTCTATTCCATTTTTATAGTATTCGTTTCCTTTCATGCCGTGGTCTTCAATGATGAGCGCAATGTTAGGTGGAATTAGTCCAATAACACAATATGAAGAAGATAAAATAGAGTTCATCAAAGTAAAACTAAATTCAGCACGTTTTTCTCATGTTTTTAATATAAATTTTTGAGATTTGTCTTCTTTTTTTAGTTTGGTTTAAGGTGCCGTTTAACAATAGCATGCACCCCATATATGTATTAGTCCATAAAGAGATTTGTCTTTTTCTAGTAACCATATAATTCTGCATAATATGAAGAGGGTGCTTTTAGAGCATTTTTGGTTCAAGGATATTCTACGCTTCCTAAGGTCCATTCATAATACAAACAGAGAAAAAAAGGACTCTTGAGTTTCTACATTCTTGAAAATAATCTCAAGAAATTCATTTTTTATACTTAAATAAATTCACGTACACTTCATTTATTTATAATTTTTTAATAATAATAATCAATAAACAATCAATCCCCTTTAACACATCACTTCACACAAATTTCTTAAACATGATCCACTAATCATTAATATCAATAACTCTATCACTACATTCTTATTTTTTTTAATATTAAAAAGGGGTAATGTCCGCGAGATGAGGGAATGCTTATTTGAGACCCTCTATGATTAAGGACTCAAAATTTTCCCCACTAATAGTGGTGCCCAATAGGTATCTATGATTATAGATTTAGATACCACCATTGTGAATGATCTTAGCACTATATATACTTTTGAATATCAATAGCCCATATAAATGGTTGGGAAGCATGCCTATCAACCCCCTAACGTTTTGTATTGGAGAATATACTCCCTATGATATTTTTATGGGTTAATGATGTGTTTCGTCCTTGCAAATAGGGGTCGTTTAAAAATTCGTCCCTCTAATCGTTAATCCTTTTTTTTTACCCTTGCAAAGTTTAATCAGTTAAAATTTCGTCCCTTTACCCAATTAATGACTGCCATGTCATCTGATTACTGACGTAGCACTGTTAACCCGGTCTCCCCTTGAATGAGTCAGCACCTGGGCACGGGAATGGACTAAAATACCCCTCTTCATCTGGGACCAACCGGAAATGACAAAAATGCCCTCCAACCTTCTTCTTCAAAACCCACTCCTCTTCTCTTTCCGCGAACGTCTTCTTCCTCCTCTTCCTTTCTTCTGCAGAACCTCTTCTTCCTTCAAAACCCCAAAAACCCCTAGAGTCATCTCTGATTGAAAATGTCTAGTGATACCATAAGCAAAGACTCGTATGAAAGCTACTTGAATGGTGGCAAATTTCCCTCATCCTCATTGCCCACATCTAGAGGGATGCTTCCACTGTGCCGATGTTTACCTCTGAAGCCGATGATTATTTACATCGCAATGACTCTGGAGAATCGAGGCAGGAGGTTCTGGAGATGTCGCGATTGGCAAGTAAGTTGTATGATTAGTTGTATGAATTTATGGTTTGAATTATTTTGTAAACACAGTGAATAAGATTTGAAAATGCAATGGTTTTGTTTGTAGAAAAAACAGAAAACCTGCAATGAGATGATATGGGATGATGAACTTGAACCAGCTAACAGAGTACTGGTTCCGTGCCATTCAGCTGTTTCAAACTCAAGGGAAGCAGAGTCTGCACCTTTGAATGCACATGTGATTGGTGAAGGAAATTCTGCAGCTGTGAATGCTCCTGCAAACCAAAATTGCAAGTGTGGTGAAATCTTGGAGAAGAAGAAAGACAAGTGGAAAATGAAGGTGTTGGCTGAGAAGAAGAAGGTTGAATGGCTAAAGTGGATTCTCATAGCTAGCTGGTTGATGTTTGCTGTTTTCTTTGTTAAGAACTAATGATATGTAGTATCTAAGGGTGTTGTTAATTGAGGTGTGTTATGGTGTAATGTAGTGTTGTTATGGTGTAGTGTAGTTTCTAAGATTAGGGAATGTTTACGAATGAAATTGTGTTTGTGTAATGCATTTGGTACCCTATTATGTAATGTTTTTTTTATGAATGAAATCATGCCTTGTTAGTTTGTGTCAATGTTTGGCATTGTTTGGCAGATGAATGCAATGAAATTGAATAAACAAGTTATGATAGTTGAGTACTTAAAAAACTTTCATTCATCAATAACAGATGTTGCATACATAGTGTTACAAAAGTTGGACTTAGCCAAACAAATCACAAAATGATGTCAATTCAAGTAGAGCTGTTCCATTCTAAAATAACATAAGTTGGACTTAGCCAAACACAAAATATAAGTCACATAAACAAGTCAGTGACATAGATATTACACATTCTCAACACTAAATATATGTCACATTCTCAACACTTCTTAGCAAGGCCAAGCAGCTTCCACCTTCATCTTTAAATTTCCTTGGGGTAGATTCAACATCATCTTTCCCTGACCCAGTTGCCTCTGCAACTACTTGATCTTCCACCTGAATTGGGTTTTCCACATCTTTCCCTGGACCATCTTTGTTTTTTGTACTTTTCCATATTGTTCTGCCACTCCTCCTAACTTGTTTCACTTTCACTATTGGCTCCACAATGGCTCTAACAACATCTAAAGTCTGAACAGAAGGTTTTGTTGGTGGCTTTTTGGGCATAGCAGGTTTAGCAGGTTTTTTCATGACATTATGTTGTGCATTGGTTGCTTGGTTCACAGCTGTGGTGACATTAGCTGTGGGCTTGATAACTGTGCGTGCATTTTTTGTTGTGTGCACAACAGTGTTGACATTAGCAGTAGGCTTCACAACTGTGCGTGCATTTTTTGTTGTGTGCACCACAGTGTTGACAATAGCAGTTGGCTCTATTATTGTGTTTGATTTGTTGGTGGTGTGCAATGTTGTTTGAACTGTAGCACTTGGTTTAATAGATGAAGACATAAGGCTCTTCCTTTTTTTACCTGCACCCTGCACAGGCTCAGTTATATCTGGTGTACTCAGTATAGACTCTGACCCATCAACAACTTGACTCTGAGTTGCACTTGATCCATTCCCAGCTTGACTTGCACTTGCACTTGCTCCATTCCCAGCTTCACTTGCAGTTGCACTTGCTCCATTGGTACTTGCTCCATTCCCAGCTTCACTTGCTCCATTGGTATTACCCCTTGTTTGTCTTGGTGGCTTCCTCTATTTTCATTGATAATAAAATACACAGGTTAGATTATTACAAAATATAAACAAATTGAGAATGATAAGATTCCATACCTTTCTTTTTTTAGCATTGGGGTTCACAGTTAGACTTTTGCACCCCTTAGCATTATGCCCAAACTCATCACATCTTGTGCACCTGTAAGTTGTTCCAGATCTTTTATACTTGCCCTGTGATGATGGTGTTTCATCAGCTTCTCTCCTTCTAAGCTTTTTTGGTCTTCCTGGTCCCTTCTTATAAGCAGGAGGTAACAACTCTTCACATTCAACCTCTGGCCACATGTCTTGACCATTGATAGCACTGACATTGTGTGAGTAACACCTTTCATACATGTCCCTGCTATACCAGTCAGATACATAAACTTCTGGGTCCTTTGATGTTTTGGACATTGCTGCAATGGCATGTCTGCAAGGAATCCCCACTAACTCCCAAAAATTACATGAACAAGTTTGTTTTGCCAAATTAACAATAAAGGCATGGCCTCCTCCAACCTGATGAACTTCAAACTCCTCAGCATGACCCCATATGGCAACCCAACCACCAGACTTCACAATTTCTCTATTTAATCTCTTCCTAGGCATAGGCATTATCCTATAGTTCCAACTTTGTAGCTTAAGCCTATTGGTTGACATCCTATTCATTAAATATGTTCTAATCCATTCAGCCATGGTAAGGATTGGTTTGTCTCTAGCAACCAGTATTGTTGCATTAAAGGATTCAGATATGTTGTTCATTAAAACATCACATTTAGGGTAATAAGAAATAGCATGCTTACACCAGAATTTAGGGTCATGTGCCATTAACCACTCCCATGCTTTCAAGTCAACCTTCTTCAGCTCATCCATCTTTGACTTCCACAACTGATAGTAAGTTGCTTTGGCTGCACCCATCATCAAGTCCCTGATCAAAACACCACCTCCAAACCTCTTTTTAAAGTTTGCATAAAGATGCCTCAAACATAGTCTGTGTTCAACTATGTCAGACCACTCCTCTAGAACTGATATGAGCCCCTGAAATTATCAAACATTTAAAGAGTTATAGAGTAAAAGTACCAGTTATACAGATCTATTTTAAAGGAACCAACCAGATCTAAGAAGAAACAACTAACCTTCTGTTGATCAGATATAAATACCCATCTCTTGTTGGTTCCAATATCTTCAAGTAGTAATGTAAGGAACCACCTCCATGTATCTTACAACTCCAAAAGCCAAAGGGAAGTATTGGTCATTTGCATCTCTACCCACTGCAACCAATAAAATACCTCCATAATTGGTTTTCAGATGACACCCATCTATCCCTATGAATGGCCTACAACTTGATAAAAATGCCTGCTTACAACCATCAAAGCAAAAGTAAAACCTGCTAAACCTAGGTTGAACACTTAAGGACATTCTCTCAACATTTATCTTGCACCTATTTCCTTTGGACACCCTCTGAAGCTCAGCTGCATACCTCCAGAGTAAAGTATATTGTTTCCTTGCATCACCTTCAATGATTTCCATGGCCTTCTTTTTTGCCATCCAAGCTATGTAAAATGACACTCCAACTGATTGACTTGTTCTCAGATCTGACATTATATCAGTAACCTTCATATCAGATGTCCTCAACCTATCAAGGGCATATTTGGTAACAAAGTTTACATCTGCACTACGATTTTCTAAAACCCTACCACATGTGTGGTCCCCATTCCATGTCTTTAATTTAAATGAATGGCTGTAGGCCACCTTGCTGCAAAGGGCTTTAAAATTACATTTGCTATCTTTGCACACTATTCTACACCTTTCTTTATCTTATTTTACTGTTTTTATCTCAGTCCCATTTAATACACACCACTCCTTTACACCCTCCTTGAACTCTTTAAGACTCCTAAAGTCCATGCCAACTGTGAACACATAATCCTTAGTTAATTGGCTGGGCTGAAATACACCACAAGCAGGTGCTCTCTCATCACCACTCAAATCTGGATCATCAGAATCTAACTCTTCACTCTCATACTCCTTCCCCCAATCAGTATCATGCACATCAGCAATATTATTCACTTGCTCACTTGTTCCTACATCACCCATCTTTACATCACTGTCTTTGTCTTCATTCCTATTGACATTATCCACTTCTTCAAACCCATCTTCAAATCCAAGTGCTCTCTCTTCTTCACTATCAATAAAGCCATCATTATTATGTTCATCTTCATCTTCACTGCTACTTGTACCACCAACATCTCCTTCTTCATTATCTTTGTACACTAACACCCCTTTTCCTTTGTCCCTTCTTACAGCCTCAGAACTCTCACCCTTCTCATTGCTAACTACATCATAACTCTGACCCAATTCCTCACCAACAACAACATAATTAGGAATATCAACTAAATCAATACTTTCATCCACATTATGCTCAACAAAAAGATTCACAACAGAGTTTTTTTCAAGTGCATAATCTTTTACAATTTCAGCAGTAACATCATCTTTAATCACCCTAAAACTGACCTCTTCATCTATCGTCCACCACAACCTATAAGGTTCTTTAACTAGCAAATCAGTTTCCAAAATTCCTTTAATCTCAAAGTAACTCCACCTATCAGGATCTAAACCTTCAATCAATGTTTCTTCACCACCGTTGTAACAAATAACCCCATCCCTAACAAACCTACCCCCGTAATGAAACTTAACAGCAATACCATCTGGAAAACCAAATAAACCCCAATTTAGAAATGATGGAAAGCAAACATACAAGATCATCAATATTTAACATTTAACACTTACTAAAAAACAACAACTAATAACACAGACATTCAGTAAAATACAACAACTACAAACATAGTTCATCATTTTGAATGAACATACCTGTATCACGTCGTGATGATTCTCCAAACGCAGCATTATTCGAACTCGAGTTTGACACCTTCACTGGATTCGCCTTTGAAAACGAGTTGGCCCACTTCATTTAATCAGTTTGATTCGTATCACAATCTTCAATCACGTTTTTCCCCCCTTTTGAAACCCTAGAAATTCGCCAGAACCCAGAAAACCAAATTCTGAAAAATTGAATCGAATGAAAGGTTGGAGGGCATTTTTGTCATTTCCGGTTGGTCCCAGATGAAGAGGGGTATTTTAGTCCATTCCCGTGCCCAGATGCTGACTCATTCAAGGGGAGACCGGGTTAACAGTGCCACGTCAGTAATCAGATGACATGGCAGTCATTAATTGGGTAAAGGGACGAAATTTTAACTGATTAAACTTTGCAAGGGTAAAAAAAAAGGATTAACGATTAGAGGGACGAATTTTTAAACGACCCCTATTTGCAAGGACGAAACACATCATTAACCCTATTTTTATTTAACACCATGTGCATCTTTCATAATTGAAGTTGTGATTGGCTTCTTGGTTCTATATAGTTCTTGTGCTCACACAACAAATATAAACGTTAAACTTGTTGCCGTTGCTCAGGATTGAAGATTTGCGTGGAATGTTGGATTGCTCAGTTAATTATGAACTCAAACAACATTGTAATTGCTGGATAATAGACATGCATGAACGCATCCTTATGCTCCTTTGGTGTCCCACATCAAGAATTACATGTAGTATGATTGAGATCTCCGTTCACTCATACTCTTAGCAAAAGAAAATTTTGTGCTGGTTATCTTGCAAAGCATGGTGCCTTTTCTCCCATTGAAAAGTACATATGTTCATCACACCGAAGTTATTATTTTTCTTTGCATTTTCGATCCTGAGAATTACTCAATTGTTCTTTTAAGAAGAGAATTACTCAATCATTAATAAGGTTATTTTGAAAATACTCCTATTCTTTTTTTTATTAACTTATAATTTGTCGTTATTTTATGTGAAACTACCAAATATGGCAATTATTATGCGCCATATAGAGTATTAACATATTGTACAATAACGAGGATTATATTTGCTTCTTTGAATTTATTTTAAGTTTTAAGTTGATCTTTTACGTTTAAAAAAGTTTTAAGTTGATCCCTTATATTATTGATGTCAGCATAAGTTCATATTTCGCATCAAATCTTGAGTTAACATTATCTAAAACGTCCACATAACACCCTAAAGTTATCCATGTGTACGTTCTCTTAGTCACATGGACATTTTAGACAAATTTTTAACTAAAAAGACTAAATTATTGCACGGTAGCAACATAAAAGATCAACTTAATTTTTTTTTAAATATAAGATACCAACTTGAAACCGAATATAACCAAATATGCAATTTAGCTTATATAATATTATAGCAATATGAATTTTCATAACAAAAGTTTTATGATTTAGGTTAAACACGGGTTGTGGCAGTTTCTAGGCTGTGTTTGTTTTGTTCTTAAAGTCGACATAGAAGTGAGTCAAGTTTTTGGAACAGTTCTGCATTAAATCATTCCACTTGTAAATTTTGTTGTGTGTCGTTTGGCTAAACAACGTGGATGATTTCCTACGATGTGGGATTAATTCCTAGAGTGGGCCATTCCATATGAACTGCTAGTGCCAGTTTAAATTCGGGAAACACCAAGCATGGCAAAGAAAATTTGTCAATAAAAAAAACAATGCAAAGTAAAGTTCCTTTGTAATTTAATTTATCAAGTACACAGAGTGCAATTGGGGCAAGGAAATAAAGAATTGTAAGAAGCGAACAAATTTGTAAAATTCATTTCCTAAAAAGAAAAAAAATAATTGTAAAATTCAAGATTTTTCAATTTGTAAGATTTCTGGTCAAGTGTTGTTCCCTCTAGGAATCAAACCCAGTATTCTCAAGTACGTAATTGGAAGGAGTTCATTGTCATTGAAACTCAAACATCTAGGTTAAAATTCAAAAATTTAAGCAAACTTGTTTTACTTACGTGAAATCAACTTGTAAACTCAATTTATAGTGTCCATACCTGCGCGCGGCTAGACATTTAATTTATTTATTTTTGGTAAAAGGTTACACATTTAATTTATAAAATAACATTTAAAATAATATACACATGACATAAATATTTAGATAATACAACAAATGCATCAATAATTTATTTTAAAATACAACTCCATTATAAAGCAAAAAATTAACATGAATAAAATCAAAGTAACAAAGAACTGAAGAAGTAAATGAACAATACGTCGAGATGACATAAAAGATTAAAAATATTGTTAATTTTCTTTTGGGAGATTTTCGAGTTTACTATGAGTTCAACCTGAGTAAACTCACTTTCATTTTTGTGTCTATTAAATTTCAAGTTTATTACCGAATCAGTTCAAAATAAAAAGAATTATGCTCTTTACTTAAATGGATTTGCTCATTCCTAAAGTAAATGACTAAAATGTTCTTACGTATGTTAACTCACGCTAGTGTTAAATTTGTGTGAGTTAACTCACGCAGAGATTTACACTAGCGTAAGTTAACTCGTGCTGAAAGTAAATGAGATTTGTACTAGCGTGAGTTAACTCACGCTGCGCAAGTTAACTTGCACCGGGACATTTTTGACATTTACTTTGAGAATGAGCGAAACTGTTTAGATAAATAGCAAAATTCAAATAAAAGTGAATTTAACAACCTTATCTGGAAATAAGAGCACGTAAGAGAATTGCTCTTTTTTCATATGTTTTTTTAATCTCGTCCAATGTGAGTTAACTCACGCTGAAAAATACATCTACATAAATTAGCTTACGTTCAAAATACACATGTGTGAGTTAATACACGCCGAACTATTTTAATAAAAATGAGTAAAAACAAATAAAAAATGAGCAATAACCCTTAAGTAATTGTGACCCACTTATTGCCCATACCACAATCTAAGGTCCATTAAAATTTAAAATTAGTGAGTAGTCATAAGGGAAAACTCTACTATGGACACAAACATAAATAAATAGTGTTTAGGCACACACTCATTAAAATATTTTTTTTAATAATAAAAAACAAATTGATAATAAAGTGATTTAGTAGTTTGAGAAAAAAACTTGTGATGTGTGTGTGACTAAACACTATATATTTGTGTTTGTGCCTATGTAAGAGTACCTCTAGTCATAAGAACTCACTGACAATATAGGCCCCATATGCCTCCGCCACTGTAAGGGTAAGATGTTAATCTTTTGGTCTCCTTAATTGCTCTCTATCTTAAAAATATTATTTACAAGCCTTTAAAAACATAAAGTTTTACTGACAAATGTTCTTAAGACATTTAATAAAGTATCTTGCCAAACTTTTTTTTTGAAGGAAGTGTCCCTATCGTTATTGTTAAGCATTACAAAGAAATTATAAGATTTCTATTAAAAAAAAATGTTTTTTTTTTATAGATTTCTTAACAAATGCTCTTAATTAGCATTTCTCAAAACATAAAAATGTTTATCTTCAAAATAGTTTATGCATTGGTGAACACAAAATGGCAACGATCTTTGGGTAATTTGTAGCGGGCTTGAGCCTTTGTCCCGTGACTGAATTTTTTTTTTTTTTTTTATGAAAAATAGTCATATATTTTTTTCATCATAATATTTTGATATTTTTTTTAATTTCAGAATAAGGCAGTGCTCACTTATGTGGGTCCCACATAGATCTAAACATAATTCTGAACCGTTCAATGTGCCCTTCTCTCTATAAACTCATTGGTGAAGGAGAATGTGAAGATTTTGATTTTAAAGATGCTTTTTGCTATTAACATAAAAATGAAGTGGGATTAGTTTAGCTATAATCATCACTGAAACCTTCCCAAAACCATCAATTATCTTGTCCACATTGTTGGTTCAATTCGGTGTCTTTGTCTTCATTATCTTTCAACCTTTTTCCCACATATCTAAAACTATAATACAACCTTATTTTCGCAAAAAATTACAACCTGTCATTGTGTGCTCACGTGGCACTGGAACATCAATAGGCCCACGTTGCACAAGAATCTTACACGTGTTGGGTAGTTAAAGGTTGCAGAAGAAGAGAGGTAGCATGCCACTGACCCACGTGGACAGTGGGATCTCTATTAGATGCATTTGAATGACATAGTCACATATACGACACTATCCCTATTGTAATTGCATGCTTAGTAAGAAAATCAGACTAGAATATATGCATGTATGTATCATTGTATTGTCTCTACTTTGTACTATTCGTTAACTAGACATTCGATTTTATTTTTTATTTTTCATTTCGGTTTGCAATTTCCCTAAAAAAAAAAAAAAAATCGGTTTGCAATTATCAGCTGTTTCATATATAAATTGCACAAAATTTAGGTATGAAAGATGTCATCTGCGTTATTTTAATTGCTTATGTATTTCATTTCCTTAAATAGTAAATAAAATATGTGATTGTCACGCGGCGGGAACATAACTTAGTTTATAAGAACATTATGATATATATAAGTTGAGTTGGTTTGAATTTTGAATTAATTTACTTTTAGAAAGCTTCAAACCACCATTGTAGCTCCAAAACTCACAATAAAAATTCTTAAATTATAATGGAATCCCTCAATCAAATAATGAGTGGATCTAATTAATCCATCGCATAAAATAGATCTATCTAAGGCGAGAACCCGTCAACATTAAACTTAAAAAAAATCCCCACTAGAAGATTGTCAAACAATGTGCAAGTTTTTTTAGGTCTCTAGAGTACAAATTTTAGTTAATAATACGAGTTGCGATGAAACTCCTGCTGTGTATTGGTTCTATTGAAGATTATGATACCCTCTAGAACGTATTGGTTCTATTGAAGATTATGATACCCTCTAGAACGAAGGTTCATATTTAGTTTATTGGACGGATAATTAACGTATCATAATCCTCTTACCAACATTTTAAGAAAAACATTTTAAATAATTTTCCTTTTAGTTTGTTTTTGGTCAAGTAGATTAACGGTTAGAGAAATTCACCTTAAAGGTGAATAAGTGGGGTGTCCGGGGTTCGAACTGGCCTCTGCATATTATATGCATTATCCTTTACCAAGTGAGCTAAGCTCACGAGGACATTTTCCTTTTAGTTTTAAAGCGAGTCGTGTTGCATCAAATTGCAAAAGCCCTTTTATTTCAACATCGAAAATACCTTTTTTTTTTCTTCTTAAGAACATCAAACCAACTTGATGAGTGAAATACACTAGGTGGAGCTAAATTTGACAAGGCTTATAGCATCATATAAATTTAATCTCAAGTCTTACATGTTAGTATGTTACATGTCTAGACTTATTTTATCTCCCAACATACTTAAAAATCTATTTATGTTTAATGCCACTACTCACTGACTAGGTAATTTAACATAATTTTAAATATACTAACGAGTTAATGGATCAATAAAATGTAGGTTAATTAATTATTTTGTTTGTTGGTTGCAAAACATAATCCTTTATTATAAAAGCTAGACTTGCCAAGCTGACACTAAACCTTAATCACTTCAATTTTCCCTCCTAAGCTAACCTTAATTGCACCCTAATCTCCCAACTACCCACTCATCCCTTAAGCATTTACAATGACCTTCCATATACCTCTGTGCAATAAATATGGTTTTCAAACTCCCCAATCAACTTCCCTCATCGGTTCATGCATGCATAGTACATTACAATTCATTATTATTCACAGAGCTCAATACATAACATTTGAAAACAGTTAATGCTATGCACACGTCTCAAAAATCGCACCAAGGCTTCATGCCTTCTCTGATTCATTTTGTTCAGCTTCCCTCATTGCTTTCTATTATAGTCGATAAGACTCGTGCGATAACACGGATCTAGAGTCTAGTTAATTATATCTTGGTATGGACTATGGAAGGATAATTTACATATCTTAGTATGGACTATTAATTACCCCTATAAGTTGGTTTGAGTTATTTCTATCTTTAACTAGTGTTAGTATATATCATTAAACTAAAATTTATGTTTAAGAAAATATTGATATCTCTTTCTCCAACAAGCCGGTCCTAATTTTTCTCTCTAGGTTTTCTCTTCCAATTTCTCCATTGAGGGGTGGTTTTGGGTCAATTTTTAACCTGAAATCACCCCTCTTCATCTTTTTCTCTCTATTTCATTTTAAATAAGTGATTTTCACATAGATCTAGATTTTTTTTTCTTCGTGATTTCGCCATCTGAGTGTGGTGGTGTGTTGTTCGTCGTTTTGTGCAACATTGTTTGGTTTTCCGTCTTGTTGCGGTGTTCGTTTGATTCATATTGAAAGATCAATCATTTAATCTAAGATTTGGGCATCAACGTTGCAGATCCGGAGACATGACTATTCCGGTCACTTTTATTTTGTCGTATATTTTTGTAGGCATCATGCCGTTATATGTTATTAGCTTGGATGTTGTGAGTTTGTTCGCAGATTTTTCTTTTACGTTTTTAGCGGTGTTGAATGATGTAATCTATCAATTTGAATGAATATCATTTTGTTTTTGTCAAAAAAAATATTGATATGTCTCCGGAGGGTATAAATTTAAGATAATAAACTAATTATAGGAATACTCTTTTAAAATCTAGCATTCAATTCTTCAAAAGGTTTTAAAAATGTTTCTTTCCACATATTTTTAAATAACTTAATTATAGAGAGCAACAAAGAAAATAGAATATTTTTTGTAAATACGAAGAAGAGAATTGAAATTATTAGAAAAGAAGCAAATATGAGTCAGAGAGAATTGGTGTTATTGCGTTCCCGTCTATTCTATCTCCTTTCCCAAGGTCCATCTAATGGAATTGGTTAAAAGTGGACCCACACGCCATCAAAGTCCATCGGTTGCTATTTGAACAAATGGATTTTTAAAATTAATTAAAGTTGTGCAATATTTTTATAAATAAATAATGTAAAATGAATCAAAATATTTTTTATTAAAAATAATAATCTTTACATAAAAATTGAGATAATGTTATTTATTTGATTAAAAAACTTGTTAAAAGATAATGTTATCAAACAACAATGAAGATTGATAAAAAAAAATTGACTCACTTGTAAGATCATGAGATCAACTTTTATTGTTGATGTAATAGTACTTTTAATGGATAATTTGTAAATACTTTGCTAAATGTTCCTTGAGCCTTAGATTTCATTTTGATCTTGATGAGCATTTGAGCCAACTCGCCTAAATATTTTTCAATAAATAGAAAAAAAGAATACCATCAAGTTTGAGATGGGTGAATCCAATTTCATCTTCCTTTACATCAAGGAAAAATCTAACTTTCAATTTATATATGTTCTAAACCTAAAATATTTTAAATATAAAAAAAATTGAGATTCAAGAAGACTAAATAGTAAAGAATGGTGGTGGGTTTTTGTGTGTGTGTATATATATATATATATATATATATATATATATATATATATATATATATATATATATTTTGAAATAGTATTATTATTGTTACGAGTTATTTTAAGAGGGACAACAAGATATAATATGAAGAAGACAAAATGAAGTGGAACTCAAATTGAGATGAAATTACCATACCATAACCCTTGAAACAAGAGGCTATAAATACACATCTAGCAACATACACACAGCTTATGCCAAACCCAATCCAGGTTCTACCCTCTAAGAGGTGAGTGCAAAAAAATAATAAAATATTATGGATTTGTTCTTCCTCATATTATTATTATTATAGTTAATAATCTTGGCTTCACTTTGCTACCACCGTCGCTAAATTCCATGGCGAAGGGTCGCAAATTCACCACCAACCGAAACGAACGTTTGTTGGGAACAAATTATATCCAAACCTCCACCGCAACTCATGAAGTAACCGATTTCAGGGAAGAAGATGTGTGGTCCATGGTTGAAGATCGTGACCACGACGTCAATTTCTCTCCCAGCGATTGGGATTCACGCGCACCTTCAAGGCGTCGTAACCACGGTGGTTTGTCTCAGGCGTTTGAGAATCCGGTTAGTAATGTTGCGACGACTTCGTCGAGGATCGTTCACCACCAGTACCGGAAAGTTGCCACGTCAGCGCCGGTTAACGTGCCGGATTGGAGTAAGATACTCCGAGTTGAATCGGTGGAATCGTTGCATGATATGGATGATGATAATGAATCGGAGATGGTTCCGCCGCATGAGTATTTGGCGCGTGGCCGGAAAATGGCGGCAAATTCGGTTTTCGAAGGGGTGGGTCGGACTTTAAAGGGCCGTGATTTGAGACGGGTTCGTGATGCTGTTTGGAACCAAACCGGGTTCGATGGTTGAGGTGGACCGGTTTTTATATAATACAATTCAATTCACCCGTATTAATTCTTGTTGCTATCAACTAGTGTCAATTATATTTAAGAGTGGTGGTAAATTTATAAATTTTGAGAGAAAAAAAAAGGAAGATGAAAAAAGTTTTAATTCAATTTTTTTAGTTGTTAAAATTGGATGGGTGGGGTTTTTGGGGCAATGATTGGGTTGGGTGGACTCATATTATAAGAGTTCGGAATTTGGATCAAGTTGTCTTTGAGGAAGAACAATGTAATCCTCTTTTTAGACAAATTTATTCCCAAATTCACCAAATTAACTATACAAAAATGTTTAATCAGTCGACTATTAAGCTTTACAAATTATGTGCTAATCTTATTAAGAATCGACAAACATATTCAACATCATCAAGAGTTAAAGCAAAATTATCTCAAACTAAATTTGATTATAAAGAATATAAATAAATGTTTAACCATGCTACATGTTTGAGTCCAATAAATTATGTGATAATCTTATTTATATATCAAGAAACAAATTCAACATCATATATTTGATAGAATGTGTCAAAGTCATGGAGTTTGTAGAGAAAGAAAGAGTCAAAATGAGAGGGAAGATTATGTGACAAACACTTGACATCTCACTAAATATTTATCCATCTTTGGCCAAGGCTAGTGATTTCCATAATAGCAATTATTAGTGTTGCCTTGTTGATTTTACAAGTACGATTTAATTCTCGATTTTTTTAATCAAATATACTTATTTGATATCGACTATATTTTCTTCTAATTTTATTGTTGCGCTTATTTAATGACATGTGAACCGTTACTTCCATTCAGAGATGTGGACTCATATCAAATATTATCTTTCGAACTACGCTTATGTTACTATAAAGTATTGACCTATACTTCAAAATTTGCCATTACCAATATCCTAACTGTTTGGTTGGCTCTCTTGCCGCGCAAATGTGAATTACTTTCTAACTTTCTTTCACATTGTTCCTTAATCATATGTGGAGCACGATTTCAAATTCTACCTCCCAACACCTCAGGGCCATTTCTATGAAATAGGAGACTCGATTCTCTATTTAAAATAGGTCTCCGGTAAAATAAAAATGCAATTTTTGTGTGTAGCTAAACTTCATTAAAAAATCTGAATCAGAAGAACTTCTAAACATGAAAGGAAATAAAAAAAATTAGGTTAAAGAGAGGTGAAATTTACCTAATAGTATCGATCGAATTTGTCACTCCTCCGTTGTGGGAAATGAGAAAATGGATGGTTTATGAAAAAAAAGATATGATTTAGGTGATTCTTCCAATGAAATAGCTTTTCAAATTGACTGATGAAGTGATTATACAAATTGAGGGTGGTTTGATAATACCAAATTTATGTCCAGAAAGGAGAACTAAAATCTAGAAAAATTTAAACGTGTACTGAAAAAAGAAAAGGAAGTAACATATATTTTTTTATTTAAATAGGGGTGGGTATTAGACTTAAATTTATTTTTTGAGGCTCATAGTATTTAGAGGC
Source organism: Medicago lupulina (assembly GCA_958299785.1). NCBI lineage: Eukaryota > Viridiplantae > Streptophyta > Magnoliopsida > Fabales > Fabaceae > Medicago > Medicago lupulina. The sequence continues at coordinate 1,305,581 of OY283143.1, read as the reverse complement.
CCGACTTAGTTGAGCACCTTACACTCTCAAGGTCCGGCCCTGCAACACCTACATTTGTATAAATTTGTATTTCCGTTAGATCGTAAAGTATCCTTCAATTTTCAGGGGTGCCCTAGCTTTCGTTTTACTCGTTAGGGAAAAACTTACTTCACTCAGGTACCCTTTCAAATTAAGCTATCGTTTAGGGGTACCCTTGTATTTACAAAATTTTATAAAATTCAATATTGAGAGATTTAAGTTATCTATATTTGGATCAATACATGTGTTGTAACATGTCAGGTATCTTTGAATATATTTTTTGACAAAAGGTATCTTTGATTTAATTGGTGGTTTTATGACTCGCAAATAATATTCGAAGCTGGATGGGAACCAAACAACCGTGAAGCAAGAAATATCGTTTGACTTATAAACAAAAGTGTCCTTCAGTTGGTTGGTTCTTATGCAAATAAATGAGAATCACATATATTCCTATATTGCTGCCTTTTTGAAACAATGACCTAATTTTTCCTTTTGTCATTTTTTTTTTTTGACAAATTTTCCTTTTGTTTATTTGTTAGTATTTTTTTTTGGTTACTGTTATTTGTTAGTATTAATAAGCTCTTTTTTTACCAAGTTATTATTAATAAGTTTTTTTTTTAAGGAAGTTATTATTAATAAGTTGTGAGTGGTATTAGTTAACATGCAAATTAAATTAAAAAAAAATGAAAATAAGGGTCACTCAATGTTATATAGTTTTGTTGAATTTCAAACGTATTGTTCCAATCTCAAACCATATTTTTTAAGTATTATCCGCTTTGAAGTCTTGTGTAAAATCTCATGAATATTGTGTCATTTGTAAAAGGCATTTTGGCAGATAGAAGAGAGTAAACGTTTAATGTGAATTTTTTTGGTTTACTAGAACCAAAAGTAAATATTAAATTTTAAATATAATAGTTTAAATCAAATGCGTATGTAATACAGGGGGTTTAAAAGGATATAGATTGGTTAAGGGTGAAGATTTAAAACATGTATTTGTTTTTTTAGGGTATCGTTTTCTCTCCACATAAAGCCCAAACCTCTTTTTATAATAATCTTATCTTATAAATATTAAAAATTTAACAACATGCCAAATCGAGGAACCTACCCATAAACATGGAATCCAAAATATTTTAATTTCATATACAAATATTTGTGGACAAAAATATTCTGAGAGTCACCAAATGGGACACCAAATGCTTTAAATGGAAAAGTGATGGATGTTGCCGCGGGATTGCTACAGGTTAAGTAAGGTCCAATGAGCAGCATTAGGACTTATTATGAGACTGGACGAATAACAATTGACAAGCCAAGCATTAGGACTTTATTTTTATGCATGAAAATGACGCAACTATATTACAATTCATGAGGGTTTACGACCATCGATTTGCACTAAAGATAGAGGTATTGGTAGATATAATTTGTGTCAAATATAAAAATCTATGTCACAACCATGGGTCATCCTAATCAATAAGCACTCAAGGTTTTGATGAATAGAACAAAAGATTGGCACTGAATGCCTTCTTTTTCTTTATGAGGTGGGACCTGCTTTCAACTAACGGTTTATTATGCATCCAAACACTAACCTATTGCATCCACCCATGGATGGGATAGAGTGGGGGTTGGCCCAAGCGTGGACGGCAATTCAGAGCACCATTATTTTAGGGACATCAAAATTATTAATTTTTATTTAGTAGTTAATACTATATAAATATATTTCTTTTTAGTTTGGTTTGATAAAAAAACTATGATTATAAATGAATATTTTGTAACAAAAAATGCAAGAAGAAATTTTTTAGAATAATTAAAAGGGCACAATTTTATTGTTTCATCTAAGGCACCAAAATTCTTAAGACCGGGCCTGATAGCACCTACAGTAGAAAAGTTGATAGAAAATAAGCTTAGATGGTTTTGGCATGTAGAGAGAAGACACGTTGCATCCACCCATGCATGAGATAGAGTGGGGTAGCACCTATGATCAGGAGCGGATCTGGAATGAAATTATCACTATGGCTAATCATTTAAGCAAAATAAATTACGCTAAAAATAACAAATATCGTTCATATTTTAGTATGATTTAATTTTTTTTAATTGTTACTCAAATACTAATATAAAGAAAGATAAAATATTTTAAATGTTGCAACTAATAAAACAAAGCAAGAACTATAATCCATGATTGATGAGTAAAAAAAATACAACAAAGACAATAGCCAAGAGTTGAACCCAAGACAATGAATTAAAAAAATGCACACTCCACCACTAGACTAATGCATCATATATGATTATATTTTCAAATTGAACATATATGATATCAATGTGGGCTGAGCTGGTGTGGCAATAGCCACACCCAGCCTTGAAGGGATCCGCCCCTGCCTATGATAGAATAGTTGATAGAAAGTAGACTTAGATGATTTGGGCATGTAGAGAGAAGACCCATAAATGTCGTCGTAAGAAGAGTAGATGAGATAGAGGAGAGTTAGGTCAAAAGAAATTTAAGAGGATTTAGAGGTTACCAGATCCAAATATGATTTATGATAGAACACTATGCGTAATTAAATCCATATAACCGACTTCTTAGTGGAATAAGACTTGGTTGTTGTTGTTGCATTCACCCATGCATGTGATTAGTTGGTAGCGGTTACCAGATCATACTAACAAATGTATTAAGGATACCAATTAAATTAAAGAAAGAAAAATGAAAGTTTTGCATTTGAAAATAATCAAATTTGGACTTTTAAAAAGTTGACTTAAGTTGAATAAACCATTTTTTAAGGAAAATAATAATTCTAAATATGTTTATTTAACAAACTCTCTAACAGAACTCTTTAGCATTTTCTTTAAACTTATGGTTAATTATATCTGTTTGGTCCTTTAGTTAATACGAGCTATGTTTACTCCTTTAGTTGATATGAGCTATGTGTTATTTTGATCCACTAATTTACTGAGCTATTTTAGTTTCTATATTTTAAAAATGGACATGCTAACAAATGTCATATTAACATTAAATTAAATAAAGAAGTACAAAATAAAATTTATGCATTAAAAACAATTTTTAAACTTTTAATTTTTTTATTACACGTTGATAAAAAAACACTTTTTGTTTGCAGCCGCTACATTCTCCTCCATTAAAATGACATTCCTCAAAGAGCGAATACAATTGACCTATATGTAGGACTCAAACATAAAGATTTCTATAATTTTTTATTGACTTGAGTGTTGAAATGTTAACATGCACTGCATCCTTCATAATGCAATGCGCAACTCACTAGTATTCTTCAAAGCCATATTCTCAGTTCGATTTAGTTTAAAGATTTTAAGAAGATCGGTCCGATTTATATTTTAAAATTTTGCTTATGTATTGGACGCAGGGGTGTAGCCTTTTGAAGGAATGGGATAACATTGGCTACCTTACCTTGATCAATTGTTATTTAATTTGAATGATTAAGTGAATCCTTATGTCTAACTAAGTACCCTAATAATTAATATGATTAGCTACCCCAAACAAATCTTTTTGTAAAAGAGTAATAGAAACAAAAACAAGTAAAAAAATTAGCACTCGATAACTCGATTATTCATTTTATTTTGACAGTTTCAATCTCTAAAACAACTATAGTTTAAGCAATAAAATTTATCTAGACAAGAGCGAAACGAAATGGATGAAGATTTCTTGCAAATAGCTTATTTGTCTAAACAAGTCTATTATTTAATTAAACAAATTGATAATGACATGTATGATATATTTTTCCACACAAGCGCTGCCATGACAATATTACATCTACAAAATTGACTTCAAAATGGAATGGGGGACTAAAACTCAAGAAAAACAAAAATTGGGTGACTAAACAATTGCTTTTGAAAACAGGGACCAAAACTTCATAGTTTTAAAAATAGGGAAACCAAAGTACATTTAAGATCATCCATATTGGTAAGGTTTTTGTTAGAACTATTAGAATAACCACTATGTTCTTTACGCAGCGGAAGTGCTTATTAAGAATAAGCTATTTTATGCAAGATGAAACGAAACGATAGAAAAATGAAAAAACAGAGGAAGAGAAAAACTCTATGTAATTTTTTATTTACACTTGTGTCACACGCTTATATTTACATAGTAAGAGTGAGTATATATACAACAAGATGTTGTAACAAACTCTTCTAACAACCTAACTGCCTTGGTTAACACGATAACCAAGTTTGTTACTAGACTCAGCTTCTGAACATCATCAGAAGCTACTGGACCCAGCTTCTGAAAACCATCAGAGGCTATACTTCAGAACCAGTACGTCAGGAGCTGATCAACAGTACTTCAGAAGCTCCTCCTTCAGACGTTGTCTTCAGACGCACTCTTCACTTCAGACGCACTCTTCAGACGCTGTCTTCAGACGCAGAGTCACAGTTATTGATTAATATTCTAATACTCCCCCTTAATCATAACTGCTGACTTATTAAGAACACCTAATCTCTTTCTCAAGAATTCAAATCTATCAAGCTTCACTGCTTTCATAAAACCATCAGCAAGTTGCAATTCTGTTGGGCAGTAGTGCAGTTCAATCATTCCATTAGTCACCTGCTCCCTGATGAAATGGAATCTGGTCTCAATGTGTTTGCTTCTGCCATGTGATATTGGATTCTTCGCAAGACTTATGGCTGATTTGTTGTCAATTTTCAGTGTTAAAGGCTTCATCACTTCACACTTAAGTTCCTTCATCACTGAATCCAGCCAAAGTGCTTGACACGCAGCAAAGGTTCCAGCTATGTACTCTGCTTCACATGATGAGAGTGCAGTGACTGGTTGCTTCTTGGTACACCATGAAATTGTAGCATCATTGAATTTGAACACATATCCTGAAGTGCTTCTCCTATCAATTAGATCTCCACACCAATCACTATCAGAATATCCTATGAGCTCATTCACTTCACTTTGAGCTCCATAAGGAAATAGCAGAGCAAAATCTATGGTGCCCTTTATGTATCTGAGAATCCTCTTTGCAGCTATCAGATGAGATTTCCTTGGATCATGCATGAATATGCTAATCACACTCACTGAGTAGCATATATCTGGCCTGCTGTTACATAGATACCTCAGGGATCCCACAATTTGTCTGAACTTTGTAGAGTTCACCTTTTCTTCTTCAGTGCACTCATCCAGCTTTGAGTTTGTTTCTGATGGATTTGAAACTGTATTGCAGTCTTTCATTTCAAATTTATCAAGCAATTCACCAATGTACTTTTTCTGATACATCACTATACCAGTTTTCACTTTCACAAATTCCATTCCTAAGAAGAATGAAAGTTCACCCAGATCAGTCATTTCAAACTCCAGCTTCAGTTTCTCTTTAACCTTCTCAATTTCTGAAACTGAGCTGCCAGTGATGAGTAAGTCATCAACATATAGACAGATTATCACGGTTCCTCCATCAGAAAGCTTCTGGACATAAACACCAAACTCAACTGAACATTTATCAAAGCCTATTTGGGTTAAAACGTGATCAATCTTCTTGTTCCATGCTCTAGGAGCCTGTTTTAATCCATATAGGGCCTTGTGCAGTTTATACACCATATCTTCTTTCCCAGCAATTTCAAAACCTGGTGGTTGTGATACATACACTATCTCTTCCAGTGGCCCATTTAAAAATGCTGACTTTACATCTAAATGGTAGAGTAACCACTCATTCTTACAAGCAATAGCAATGACCAGCCTCACCGTTTCAATTCTAGCGACTGGAGCAAACACTTCATTGTAGTCTATGCCTTGCTTCTGAAGAAAACCCCTAGCCACCAATCTTGCTTTGTGCTTAGAGACTTGTCCGTCAGGGTTCAATTTCACTTTGAATACCCATTTGACATCAATTTTCCTTTTTTTGTCTGGCAAGTCAACTAGCTCCCAGGTTTGATTCTTCTCAATTGACTGCAGTTCTTCAACCATAGCTCTTTTCCATACATCAGTTTTCAATGCTTCTTTGTAATTGACTGGTTCAGCATCTGCTAATAATGCAAAATGAATGAGATCACCTTCATCATTCACTGCATTATCAGATGTGACTTCACAATCAGTCAACCTGGCAGGTGCATTTCTGTTCCTTTGAGGTCTTGTTGGTACTATGATTTCCTCTTGATCATCTGCAGTAACTCTGTGATCACCTTCACCTTCTGATTCATCACTTGAATCAGGGTATATGTAGCTTTGATGGGTTTCACTGTTGTACTCAGGTTCATTTTCCCATTTCCACTTCTCAGCTTCATTCACTATCACATCTCTGCTGAAATGAACCTTCTGAGTCACAGGATTGTACAGTTTGTATGCACCAGTGGGATGATACCCAATGAGTATCATGATTTTACTTTTATCTTCTAGCTTGCTTCTTCTAGCATCTGGTACATGCTTATAACACAAGGAACCAAACACTTTTAAGTGTTTAACACTGGGCTTTCTTCCACACCAAGCTTCTTCTGGCACCTTCAGATTCAGCTTCTTAGTAGGACATTTGTTCAGGATGTAAGCAGCAGTAGTTACTGCTTCACCCCAAAATTTGTGTGGTAAATTCTTCTGCTTAAGCATGCTTCTGGTCATGTTTAGCAGAGTCCTGTTCCTTCTTTCTGCCAACCCATTATGCTGAGGGGTATATGGAGCAGTTACTTCATGAACAACTCCTTGACTTGTGCAGAAAGCTTCAAATTCCTTTGATGTATATTCCCCTCCACCATCTGTCCTCAAAATCTTAATAGATTTATCACTTTCCTTTTCTACTAAGATTTTGAATCTTCTGAATGTTTCTAAAGCTTCACTCTTAAGCTTAATAGTAAACAGCCAGATCATTCTTGTGAATTCATTAATAAAGGTAATGAAGTACTTACTACCACCAAGAGAAGGTACTTCAAATGGACCACAAATATCTGAATGAACAACTTGCAATGCTTCTCTTGCTCTTTTAGGTGCATCAGATATAAATGGCAATCTACTTTGCTTGCTCTTCACACATATTTCACATATGGATTTCTTGACATTCAGTTTTGGTAAACCATTCACTAAATCTTTAGAACTCAACTCACTCAGACTTCTAAAGTTGAGGTGCCCATACCTCAAATGCCATAATGCTTCAGCATCCTCAGTAACAGTTGCAGACATACACATCATCTTGTCACTTGATATGTTGCATCTGTAAGTTCTGTTCTTTGACAAAGTAGATTTTAACACCAGATTCTTCTTTGGATCAAACAGTTTCAAGGATTCACCCTCCATTGAAACTGAGAATCCTTTCTCCACTAATTGGCCTATGCTCATCAGATTACACTTCATATCTGGAACATAGAACACATCTTCAATTATGACTTTACCACCAATATTGCTCCTCATCACTATGTTACCACTACCTTCTGATGCAAGCTTCCTGTTATCAGCCAATTTGATACTAGTTTTCTTGCTTGCATCAAAATTTGTTAACCATTCTCTATGAGCTGTCATATGATTAGAACACCCAGAGTCAAGGTACCAGTCTTCACCTCTCATCCTATCTTCACATGTAGCAGCCATTAACAACACTGCATCAGGGTCACCTCCATGAGCAATATTAGCTTCTTCTATATTCTGATCTTTCTTGAACCAACACTCATCAGCAAAATGTCCAAACTTATCACAATTATAACACTTAACCTTACTCTTATCAAAATCCTTCTTCTTGTTCTGATTTTTCCCAAAACCTCCTCCTTTAGAAGACTCAGTTTTGTTATCAGTCTTGGATTTTGAACTGTTTGACCAGTTTGGTTTGCCTTTCCCTTTCTTGAAATTCTTGCGATTTCCTTCTTTCTTTGTTGTTTGAGCTTGAAGAGCTTGCTGAACTGATCTTTCTGAACTTCTATCAATTACCAACAGTTCATGTGCTTCCAGAGAACTCTGCAATTCTTCAATCTTCATAGTTTTCACATCCTTTGCTTCTTGGATTGCTACTACTATGAAATCAAACTTTTGGCTTAAAGATCTTAACACCTTTTCAACTACCATCTGATCAGAGATGTTTTCACCACAGTTCTTCATCAAATTCACGATTTCATTCATCTTTGAGAAGTAATCACTTACCTTCTGGTCTTCTTCCATCTGCATCATTTCATACTTCCTTCTATATGATTGCAGCTTGACCTGTTTCACCTTTTCTCCCCCATTGTGATAATTCTCAAGAATATCCCATGCTTCCTTTGATCTTGTTGCTTTGGCTATCTTCTCAAAGTGTTGATTATCAACATTCTGTTGAATGTAGAACAGAGCCTTGTAATCTTTCTTTTTGTTTTCTTTGAATGCAGCTCTCTGCACATCAGTAGCATTTGCAGGAGGTTCTTCAAAACCATTCTGAACAAGATCACTCAAATCTTGCGCGCCAAACAACGATCTCATCAAAGCGCTCCATCGTTCCCAATTCTTGCTATCAAGAATCAAGATATTTGATCCAAAACCGTTTGTGTTCATCTTGCTAAATCTCAGAAACGGAGAAATCAATGCACACACCTCACTCTGTGTTTCCCGATGATGATTCCCCTCACTTTCACTCGTGTTTCCCTAAGATTCAACCCAGGCTCTCGATGCCAATTGTTAGAACTGATAGAACAATCTCTATGTTCTTTACGCAGCGGAAGTGCTTATTAAGAATAAGCTATTTTATGCAAGATGAAACGAAACGATAGAAAAATGAAAAAACAAAGGAAGAGAAAAACTCTATGTAATTTTTTATTTACACTTGTGTCACACGCTTATATTTACATAGTAAGAGTGAGTATATATACAACAAGATGTTGTAACAAACTCTTCTAACAACCTAACTGCCTTGGTTAACACGCTAACCAAGTTTGTTACTAGACTCAGCTTCTGAACATCATCAGAAGCTACTGGACCCAACTTCTGAAAACCATCAGAGGCTATACTTCAGAACCAGTACGTCAGGAGCTGATCAACAGTACTTCAGAAGCTCCTCCTTCAGACGCTGTCTTCAGACGCACTCTTCACTTCAGACGCACTCTTCAGACGCTGTCTTCAGACGCAGAGTCACAGTTATTGATTAATATTCTAATAGTTTTTACCATTTAAGACCTGATATTTAATAGATATTTTCCATGTGATTTTTTTTTTTGAGGTCTCTTAAGACCCAAAGTCTCACTTAAGACCCCCAATCTTAAATGAATCCCACATTACTTTTTCTTAAAATAATCAATAACATTGTACTTTCTTTTCAATTTCAATTTACCTTGTTTTTTTTTAATGTTATTTATTATTTATGACGGTTGTTTATTTTTTTGGTAGATAGATGAAATGACAAAACTATCATAAACTCACACACACAAGTGGAGGTACCGAGGTTCGAACCCTAGTTATGACATCCAACTAACAATTTCGATATTTTGCCAGTTGAGCTAGAACTTTTGGATACCATTGCTTTTTTTACCGTTGGATTTTCATTGTTTTGTGTACGCATATATATTGAAACTTCTTATCCTATTTACTCATAATTAAATCAGTCTATTGTTATATTATTTTGAATAATGGATCCAAAACAAAATAATTTCTACAATTTCATGTCTAATTAGTTTATGAGCAAATTAGTTATTATTTTAATTATGTAATTTTAGATTTTAGAAAATTAGTTATTGTTTTAATTATGTAATTTTATCATCATTTTAAATAATTTGTAATTTTTAATATTTGGCAATATTATTATTAATTATTTTTCAAACTTCAATCATTTTTCCATTTTTTAATAAACTACGGTTGATATAAATTTTGTAACTTTACATTTTAATCAATTTAATATTATGAAATAGATAATAGTGTTTTAAATAAATAGTTATTAGTGGGACTCATTTAGACCTTTTGTTAGAGGGTCTTTATTAGAGTGGTTGAGTACCTATTAGATACTATTATTAAAAAATAATAAAAATGTGATGTGTCCATGTGAGACCCATTTAAGCCAAAAATGTATTACTAGTCTATTTATTACATAGTCTATTATGAAGTGGCTCAGATGAGGAGATTAGGTTAGGGTAGAGGTGCAGAGATTAGGAGATTAGGTAAGGGTGGAGATTCATAGATGGTGATGGAGGAGGATACCTTTTGCTTGGAAGAAGGGTTATTTAGTGAAGTGGTGTTTTTTGTTGGATAATATTATTTTGTAGGATTTTGTATTGGACACTTGACTTCAAAACATGATCTAGAACATAATTATTCATCAAGAGGAGTCTATAATCTATTGACCTATGAAGGGCATATGTCCATTCACCTTTCACGGGCATCATTTAAAATAAAAGTTGTGTTATTTGAACATCTAATTACATGACAACCAAAATTTTACAAAGAAAATGATGGATTGACAAAAAACCAAAGCAACAGAGAGAAAGTAAAAATAAAATGTGAGTATGAGAGAGAAAGTTGTAACAAAAATTATTAAAAATTGATTGTTTAAATATCATTTCTCTTAAAATAAATCTATTCCACTCAAAGTTTCTCTTTTTGTGTGGCAGCTTTTGCATTTCTTGTATTTTTGCAATTATATCTGAATTTTGTTGTCATTGTTGTTTAGTATCCCTGCTAATGATCTATTATGTATTCTTGATTGCTCTACAATATGTGTAAGTTTAGATATTGAGGCTGCAGTGAGCAATTAATTGTGCAGAAATTTTGTTATTATACTGTTTAGGTAATTTTATTTGTTACTTATCAAAAGAATATTTTTTAGGCTAGTTTGATTGCTATAAGGTGGTGAGTCCTTAGAATGGTGATATTAAGTTTGAGATATAACTCATTGCCACATTATTAATTAGACTAGGCCAAGTTTTCACAGTTTTGACGGGAATTTGTTAGACAATGCTAAAGATCTAGTCAGGAAGATGCTAACAAGTGATCCAAAGAAGAGGATTACTTCTACCCAAATCCCTGGTAATAGACTACTCTTTCTATTTTGTCTCAGTCCTCAAATAACTTCAATCACAGTAGTTCTTCTTTTAATAAATGGTTTAGGGACCTACAGATTCATTAAACATTTATTTATTTGTTTAGCACCTTAATTTCCCTCCTTTGAGTTTTTGTTTCAAATGTTGCAAGACTCTTTATTCTTTATCTGCTTCTGCTCTCCCAGGTACCACTGTAATACATATAATCAGATTGTGATAAACTAAATAAATTTTCATCATTCATTTGCATTGTCACTTTGTTGTCTAACTTATATTTCACTTGGTCTTACTATGGTTATTGATCTGTTTGGTAAGAACACCCACGGATGAGAGAAGGTGGAGAGGCCTCTGATAATCGCGCAAGAGAGATGATCCCTGTCCCCTGAAGAAGGCGCGGTGGCAAACAAAGAGTTTTTTTTTATTTTTTTTTATTTTTATCATAAGCTAATATATATTATTAGAAATAGTGTTGGTTAGTTAGATTTTGTCAAAAGATAGTTAGTTTGTTAATCCTCAGATATTCTACGTATAGAGAATATGATGTAATCATTTACTATCCTTTCCAATCTAATTTAATATGAAATTTAAGAATTTTTTTTTATATCAAAGCTCTCAAACTTATTTCTCATATATATGAGATGAATCATCTTTATTTTATTTTTTTTGAACATGCAAAAATGGAATATATATATTAACAACCAAAGCGTCGCACCTTTCGCACAAGATGTGCCAAAAGAACGACCAAAGTTACAAAAGGAAATCAATCAACAACAATTACATTAGCTTATACCCAAACAATTTAAAGGACTGGATGTACTCTTTTGCCCGTCTTGGCGTGGCACGTCTTGTGCTATGCTAATTTCGGTGCTGTTTTAGTAATATAATTCATTTTTGTCTCTTCAAAAAAAAAAAATTTAAAGGGCTAGCTAACCAATTATTAACCCCTAACACATTTACAGCCTTAGCTGTTTTCAGCCACCAGTAAGAATGAACTTGAACCTTTTCAACCATCTGAGCAATAGAACTTTCAGTGTTGTTAAAATGTCTATTATTACGTTCAGACCACAACACCGAAATACACAAAAGCCACAAAAGTTGCATAAAGGAACGCTTAGAAGCCGTCACTCCTGCTAAATAAGAGAATTGTACAAAATGATCAGCAATGTCAAACGGATCAGCCCCAGCAATCCTAATCCAAGCACGAACCCGAAGCCATAACTCTCCGAATATGGGGCAAGAAACAAATAAATGAATCATCTTTATTTGATCATGTGATTTCTAACATGGTAGGGCTTGATTTCTCACATTATACTATATTGGTAGGTGTTGGTTGGATTTCTAAACTTACTGAAAAAGAATTTTCATTTATCGAAGTTGTCATTATATTGAGTCACGATCAACTCGCTCTCTTAAGACGTTTTGTGGCACTCTTCAAAGTTGCTCAAAACATATTATCAACCACACTGCTTTTTGGATGGGTGCTTCCCCAAGTAAAGGCATAAGCTGTAGCCGACAATCACTAGCATCGTAGAAAACCGTTCGAGAATTACACATGGTACTAAGACCACTCATCTTCATATATCAATATGGTATTTCAACCACTCAAATACGATGTTATCACCATCCTAACATATAACTTCTTCAATGGAAGAAAATATCAAAAGGGATTATACCTCTAAGATGATTCTTAATTCTGAAAGGACGTTATTTCTGAAAAGGGACCGTGATCTTTAAAATACTCTTTTTTCGAAGAGACATAGATTATCGATGGGCTATGCTCTTAAGACCGACCATTCTTAATCCCGAAGAAACATTTTACCGAAAAAGACAACAATCTTAAGAACACTTTTAATTTCGAAGGGACAAAAAAGGAGATGAAGAGAAGAAAGTCTCATCAACACAAGTCAAAGAGGGAGAGAGTAGAACATGATTCAAAGTTTCATAATATTTTTCGGTGTGTTGAATGAACTATGTACTGAATTCTCTATTTATTGAAAAAATTTGCAACTGTGTTAAACTTTAGGAACAACTGAAATTTCGAATACTAGAATATAATCAAATTTCGAAGACTTACTTTGGAACAAATAATTGATATATTAGATTAATACAAAAATATCTTACGAGTAGCAAAATATATCATATTGAATACAAAAATATATTATTAAATACAAAAATATATTAGATTGCATACCAATTAAGTCCAAAATATTTCTAAATTGAGCCACATACTTCCTAAAAAAAATCGAGTCAATTATACACGTTTATAGAAACCAATTAAGGATCTTTGTGGAAAAACATCCAAAAATTTGTTCACCTTACATATCTGTGTTTTTTTAAGGGTCCGTATACATCAGTGGTGTTTTTTTTTTTTTTTTAAGGAATCAGTGGTGTTATTATTATTTTTAATTTTTGAAATAAATATTGGTACATTTATTTACATGCTTGCGCCACATAATCAGTGCAATGATTTGTAATGGAAATTATTTACGTTCTACTCATTTCATAAAGTGCTAAGATTTTATAAAAGTTTGTGCATTTATTGCATTGGAAATTAAAGTCTTTAATTTTTTTAAGAGTAATTTCTTTACTATGAATCACAAACATGGGTTGTTACACTAGCAAGCCAGAGGTGGACAAGTTTGCTCCCCATCGTGGATGACGATACTACCTATCGGTACATCACTGTTTCAGCATCTTCCAATCAGATTCAGATCACTACAACACCACCAAAACTAGACTCACTTGTTTCACCAGTGACACAGCTACCATCAAAATCAGACTCACTTGTTTCACAAGTGACAACACCACCAAATCCAGAACCCTCACCCACAAACCAAAATGTGAAAACCGTGCAGAAAACTCACAAAACCATATTAGAAAAACCCTACGAAGATATAAAAAAGTTGTACACTTTTGGTAAAGAATTGAGTAGAGGGAAATTTGGGATTACTTATTTCTGCACTGAGAATTCCACTGGCCGAAATTATGCATGCAGGTCTATATTAAAGCGGAAGCTTGTTTCGAAAGCGGATAAAGAAGATATTAAAAGAGAGATTCAGATTCTGCAGCATTTGTCTGGTCAACCAAATATTGTGGAATTCAAAGGTGCTTATGAGGATAGGTTATCTATTCACCTTGTGCTAGAACATTGTGCTTTCGGGGAACTATTTGATAGAATCATTGCTCAGCCACAAGGTTATTCAGAGAGAGTTTTTGCATCCTTATGCAGGTGTATTGTTAATGTTGTGCACACTTGTCATTGCATGGGTGTTATGCACCGCGACTTAAATCCGGAGAATTTCTTGTTCTCTACCAAGGCTAAAGCCGTAACACTCAAGGCTGTTGATTTTAGATTCTCTGTCTTCATTGAAGAAGGTGCAGTTTTGGTTGCATTGCTTGTATTTGTTTATGTGCAATTTTATCGGTATTTAGTTTTGTTTGCGACTAATATTTTTTACTATTCCTGATAATATTCAATTATGTGGTAATTGATTGTTCTCAAAACTTTCTAATTTTATATATTGAGGATGCTTTCAAGGTTGATCATTCATACATAGTGTTTTCTATAAATTTTTCAGGAAAGATTTATAATGATATGGTAGGCAGTGGTTGCTATGTTGCTCCTGAGGTACTGCTTCGTAGTTATGGAAAAGAAATAGACATTTGGAGTGCAGGCATCATATTGTATATTCTACTTAGTGGTGGACCGCCTTTTTCACCTGGTGAGATCAACTTGTAATTTCAAAATGTGGTATATGTTTATAGTTTATGGTTATGTTTCTGATTGAAAAATTAACACTTCTATATGATAGGGTTAATTTTCTTTGCAGAAACTGATAAGGGACTATTGAATGCCATATTGGAGGGTGAACTTGACTTAGTGAGTGAGCCATGGCCATCAATATCAGACAGTGCTAAAGATCTAGTCAAGAAGATGCTAACACCAGATCCAAAGAAGAGAATTACTTCTAAACAAGTCCTTGGTACTAGACTACTGTTTCTAATTTGGCTCAATCGTACAATAACTTCAATTGTAGTAGTTCTTCTTTTAACAAGGTTAAAGCACCATTGTTATTTGTACAAAGTAACCAATGTTATTTAATTAATTCATTTATTTTTCAAATGTAGCAAGATTCTCTATTCTACGTGATTCTACTTTCCCAAGCATTGTAGTATATACTGGGTATGTTTGTTATAGATTTAACAAAAGTGATTTTTACTTTGTACTTCTAAAAACAAATAATATAAGTTATTTCGAATTCATTTATTATAGATTAAAATACAAAAAGATATGTCTCAAAATTGATTTTTATGAGAAGCTATTCAAGCTTTTTTTTTTCTTTCTAAATTTGATTATCCTAAAAAAGTTGTAGCAAGATAATGAAATACTTAAATGACTTTTTAAGAGAAGTTGTTTGAACCAATTTCTCATTTGAAGCTTTCATTAAAAAATCTTTGTTAAAAATATTATAACGAAAATATGCGACACTATCAAAATCATTTTTGAAAGTAGCTATAACAAACAGGCACACAACAAAACTGTTATCGACTAAATAAATTCTCATCTGTCATTTGTATTTTCACATTGTTGTCTAACTTTTCTGTTACACATGGCCTGACTATGGTTA
The DNA here is from genome assembly GCA_958299785.1 of Medicago lupulina. NCBI lineage: Eukaryota > Viridiplantae > Streptophyta > Magnoliopsida > Fabales > Fabaceae > Medicago > Medicago lupulina. The sequence goes on along the minus strand of OY283143.1, from coordinate 1,290,012 downwards.
ATAATTTGTTTCGCAAGAACACACATGGATGAGAGACGGTGGGGAGGCCTCTGATAAACCGATTGACATTGCAGTTCTATCTAGAATGAAACAATTTAGAGCAATAAATACGTTCACGAAACTTGGGTTGAAGGTATGGCATCAAACATGGTAACACATCGAATGCTTAGATGGTGTGGTAGAGTGTTTTGTTTTCCATCATGTGCATGAATACTCTGAACATTCTATGAGTTACATATACCGGCTTATCTTTTTGGATATTTTTCTCCATTACCAACTTAGTGGAAATTTCTCTAGGTTATGACTGAAAATCTAGAGGAAGAGGTTAAAGGTCTCAAGGAAGCGTTTGAAAATATGGACACTGATCGTAGTGGCACCATCACCTATGAAGAATTGAAGACAAGCTTGGCTCGAATTGGATCAAAACTGTCCGAGGCTGAAGTGAAGCAACTTATGGAAGCCGTAAGTAGTTATAAATCCATAACAAAAGCATGACTAGTTGAATGGATGACTCGTATCATAAACTTAACAGTAATTGTGTTATCATGTATAATGTTTCTCAGGCTGACGATGATGGAAAAGGGTCGATTGATTATCTTGAATTCATATCGGCTACAATGCATAGGTACAGGCTTGAGCGAGATGAACATATTCACAAGGCATTTCAGTATTTTGATAAGGACAATAGTGGGTGAGTATTGCAAATTTGGTACTATATTAGTATATGAATGGTATCAGTAACATTTCTTTCCCCTTCTCTATTGAGAGTATACGATATCAATAACATTTCTGTACTAGTTTACTTTACATATCCACCATAATAAAAGAGTTTAGTTTATAAATTCCTAATCTCAGGGGAACACTTGGATGATTTAGAGAGTTAATTAATAAACTCTGAAAAGTTAAACATCAGATGATTTACAGAGTTAATTAATTAACTCTGAAAAGTTTAACAGTGGCTTAGCTTGTTAAAATATTAAATTATGGCTGAGGATTGACCGTTTTCTTCTCTGATTTCACGGATAGGCATATTACTAGAGAGGAATTGGAGACTGCCTTGACAAAGCATGGAATAGGTGACGAAGCAAAAATAAAGGAAATAATTTCTGAGGTGTATACAGATAATGTAAGTTACTCCTATATTAATCAGGAAAATCTATTACGGGTTATCAATGTTATCGCTGATGATTCTTAAACTAACAGGATGGGAAAATAAACTATGAGGAATTCTGTGCAATGATGAAAAGTGTAATGCCACACCAGGGACCACTATTTTAAATCTACTGAATGGATTCAATTTCACATGCTCAAGTGATTCATCGTGAAAGCCAATTGATCGAGAGACTTAATGTTTTTGGCAAGTACGCCATTACCTCCCAGAATAGGCAAGACATTTCGTGCGTGTGGTACTAAAAATAGATTGATTGAAGCATTGGTATGCATTTCTTTGTACATTCAATTTCAGGCTGTCACATTTTCCAAGTGTCTTAAGCCTGAATTTTGATGTTAGAAAACTGACTTATGATATCATAGAGTTTTGCTTTCATTTATGGTAGAGGAAAGAATATTCATAGGAGGAATCTGAGTTCCTTAACCTGTACGAGGAATTAAATACTCCAATATATAGTTCCCATATTTGATTTTTGTGCAAGATCAGTAGTTTTCGTTTTTTTCTTCTTTGTAAGTTGTGCACAAAACAAACATGAAATGCAATGATCATAAAGTTTTTTATTCGGAAATGTCTAACATGGATATGGTCTCCATTTGGATCACTACTAATAATATTTGAATATATTAGTAGTGATCCAAATGGAGACCATACAAAATTATTAAGAGTAAATTACACTCCCCTCCCCTCAAAGATGCTTGAAATACACTCTCCTCCCCTCTTATGTTAAAATATACAATTTCCTCCCTTGAAAAATAAAATTTACACTCCCCTCCCTTATAAGATGCTTGAATTACAACCCCCTCCCTTGATAATTAAATATACATTACACTTTAATCTATTTTAACATAAATAAATATTTTTATGATATATATTAATTTTAAGAGTAAATTACACTCCCCTCTCCTCAAAGATGCTTGAAATACACTCCCCTCCCCTCTTATGTTAAAATATACAATTTCCTCCCTTGAAAAATAAAATTTACACTCCCCTCCCTTATAAGATGCTTGAATTACAACCCCCTCCCTTGATAATTAAATATACATTACACTTTAATCTATTTTAACATAAATAAATATTTTTATGATATATATTAATTTTAAACCACCTTTAAGAAAAATTAATTCATTTCTTTATAATTTAAATGTTAATGATAATTAAATTTAAATATTTTGCTATTGATTTTATAATTTAGAGTTTAAAATTAACTTTTAAATAACCATGGTTTATTGTCGTTAGTAATTTTTCACATATTTTAATTTTATTTTGGCTTGTTTCATATTTTATAATAGGGTTTAAAACTACATGTTAATGAAATTGTGAATAAAAAATAGCAAAAAAATATGTATTCAATTTTTTATTATGTTAAAATAGACCTGCAATACTGTTATTTTCGAAGTGTATTAGATTATTATTTTTTTACTAGATTATTAAAAATAAAAAAATATATATTGAGGGAGTAAAGTGTAGATTTTAACATAAGAGGGGAGGGGAATGTAATTCAAGCTTTTCTTAGGGGAGGGAAATGTATTTTTCTCTAATATGTTTTGAATAAGAGGGGAGGGGAATGTATATTTTAACATAAGAGGGGAGGGGAGTGTAATTCAAGCATCTTTGAGGGGAGGGGAGTGTAACTGTCAATCTTTAATTATGTGATGCGATTATTCAGCAACCAATACGTCTGTTTTCTTTGAACTGATAATGAACTACATTAACTTGGTGCCTTGTTGATTTTAATGACATGAAAGAAAATATGAGAAAGGATTGGCCATCTTTTTGTAATTAACTAAAAGAACAAAACTAGTGTCGGGTGAAAACGCAACCTTTGCTATTCTAAGTTGTATAAGTTAATTGTTCCGGATTAGACCGGTGCCTATCTAAATTGACATCTGCACCACAAGCTCATGTCGCCTTTCAATTGAAATGAAATCAGTGTGCAACGTTGTGCTTGTTCAATTTGTTGTATGAGAATCCTCAATTTGTATTTGCATTTGTTGTATTTGCAACGCCTCTCAGATATACTTAATCTCTTTTGGAAGAGTTTCACATCTATTAAATCCCTTTGCGAAGAATTTCAATTATATTTGATCCCTTTCACTATAATTTCAATTTATTCAATCCCTTTCGGGATAATTTCAATCATATTTCCCTTTCGAGAGAATTTCAACTTATTCAATCCCATTTTAAAATTCAATTTGTTGGGATATGGGTATAAATGGGGGTATGAAGTCAAATTTTCTGAAATCGAAATTGTTCACACAAAAATAGGGCCACCCGCACCCCATAGGCCTAACCTACATGCAGAGTTACTGACCACCGGTGTTTAAAAGCCCAGTGCTACTAACACCAAACATAAGCAATCATTGACGTAATTTATGATATTTAGCTAGACTTAAATATGATTTTCGTCCTTGTAATTTGGATTAGTTTTAGTTTTTTTCCTTGCAAAAAAAAAAAAAAATTGAAAAATATCCCTGCAAATTTTTTTTATATGAAAAAGGTTTGTGACCCCACCAAAACACTGAAGTGGCATGGCTATGCACACGTGACAGTTGCTGATTGTGCAAGTTTTGCCACATGGCGCTGACATGGCCGACCACATAGTATTAAAATTTAAAAAAAATCTGGAAATTGATTTTCAAAATTTTAAAATCTGAAAATAATTCCGATTATATAATTTTTAAAAATATAACTTTTTGAAATATGAAAAAAAATGGAAAATTGAATAATTTTTACGAAAATTTTAATTTTAAAAAAATTATTTCATTTTTTTCGAAAATTTATTTCCAGATTTTATAACTTTCAAAAAAATTATTTTTTTTTTGAAAATTATAAATAAAAGTAATTTCAGAAAATTATTTTAATATTTTTAAATTTATTTTCAAAAAATTTAATTTTTTTTTTATATTTTAAAATTTTAAAAAACATTTTTTAAAATTAAATATTATGTGGCATGCCACGTGGCAAAAGTTGCACAATCAACAACTGTCACGTAGCAAAAACCATGCCACTTCAGCGTTTTGGTGGGATCAGTGACCTTTTTCAAACAATTTTTTTTTTGCAGGGATGTTTTTCAAATTTTTATTGTGCAGGGACGAAAATCATATTTAAGCCTTTTATCTAAATTTATGTTATTCTAACTCTTTTATTTTTCTTCATTAAGTGGACATCTTTTGGAGAAAGTGATAAAGTGAAAAGTTTATTAATTCTTGAAGGAAGACCCAATTCAGCCCCTTACAATTTTCTCGTGGATCAATTTAGTTAATAACAAAAGATAAACTCAAACTAATCTAGTTTTTTCATCTCATGAAATTTTTTAGTCCGTAACTCATCGTTTTAGAGAAATTAATTTGTTTCCAATATAAAAATGTCGGAGACTAATTTGAATTTATTTTTTATCAGGGATTATACTGATCTACAAGAAAGTTATGATTAATTGATTAGAGTCTTCTCACTGTTAATTTGTACATCTATTGTAACAATCTAAATTGCTTGAGTAAAGATATATAGCAATGAAACTATTGAGTTCATATTATTAAACTAGGATAAACTCAATTCAAGCATACCTTCTTTTATATAGTAGATAGTAGATCCTAAATTATTTTTTATTATGATTTCAAGTAAGATTTGAACCATGTGCCATAAAACTACCTCAAAATATTACTACACTTCTTACACATATTTATGAAAAAAAATGGAAAGAACATATTTTTAACTTTTGTCAGGGATATTTATAGATTACTTTTATTTACAAGTTCTAGATCAATTAGCGAAAATATTCCTTAAAAAAAATTAGCAAAAATTTCAAAACTAATAGGTTGACGGAGTTCAAACTTTGTCTCATCAACTTTTTATCCCTCCTAGTGTGAATTTAGGATATGACTATTGTCATTTTAACTATTTAAAGAAAAACTAGCATACTTTAATAAAACATTGGGTGTGTTGGATATAATAAATGGCAAATACTTGACAAAACATAACGATATAAGACAACACATCATAAGAGATATCATCACAAACTTTTACGACATTGAACAATTTTTTGTCTTATATAATATTTAAAGACAAAAAAAAAACTATTTTAGTATTTTTGACAACTTGTAACAAAAAATTGTCGTGATATAATAAAAGATTTAGGGACAAAATTTTCAATTTTTATCACATCTCTTACCTCTATAGTATCTCTAAAACAGTTTTACAACAAAACCAATACAATCAAATTTATTATGTTCTATCCCATAATTTTTAAAATATCAAACACACCCAATAAATAATCTTTTGATCAACCATCCATCAATTCAACCGATAAGGAATTTGAGTAAGTGGCTACCAATTTGATATCTTGTATTGATAAAAATCAGGTGAAGGTGATGATAATCCACTTTATAAGTGGGACGTATCTCCAATAAAGATTACATTACATGGTAACAAAAAAAAAAATTGGATTCTTTTTGAAAAAACTTCGAAAAATGAATTCACCTTTATATAAGTGATGTTATTATTTTTCTTTTTATAAAAATAACATTTATATTTTTACACATAAATAAATCACATGAATAAACACAATGATCTGTAATCAACCAAACCAAAGAAAATAATTTCCATTATTTCAATCCTCTCTTTCAGCTCCTCTGTCTTTTCTTAACCGCGTTCCAATTCCAATCATCTTTCAATCCAAATCACAATAATGGGTTGTCACGGCAGCAAGGAGAAGAAACATGCCAAAGATGAGTTTCCTGCCCGTCAGAGATCACCTGCCCGTCCCGCTGCCCGTCCCACTGCACCTCCCTCCCGTCCCGCCGGTGTAGATAGTAATTTTCGTTACATCAATGGTCCACCTCAGGTTCAACAGTCTTCAACAACAGTAACAGTACCACCATCATCAAATCCAAAACCCTCTGCCACCACCACTGCTCAGAAACCAGTGCAGCAGAAGGTTGACACAACAATCTTAGGTAAACCCTATGAAGACATAAAGAAATTTTACACTTTAGGTAAAGAATTGGGTCGAGGACAATTTGGGATTACTTATTTTTGTACTGAGAATTCAACCGGTTTAAATTACGCGTGTAAATCTATATTAAAGAGAAAGCTTGTGTCGAAAGCGGATAGAGAAGATATTAAAAGAGAGATTCAGATTCTGCAACATTTATCTGGTCAACCCAATATTGTTGAGTTTAAAGGTGCTTTTGAGGATAGATTTTCTGTGCATCTTGTGATGGAACTTTGTGCTGGTGGTGAGTTGTTTGATAGGATTATTGCTCAAGGTCATTATTCAGAGAGAGCTGCTGCTTCTATTTGTAGGGATGTTGTTAAAGTTGTGCACATTTGTCATTTTATGGGTGTTTTGCATCGCGATTTGAAGCCTGAGAATTTCTTGCTTTCTAGTAAGGATGATGGGGCAGCACTTAAGGCTACTGATTTTGGACTTTCTGTCTTTATTGAAGAAGGTGCTGCAGCTTTTGCATTGCTTGTATATTTATGCAAATTCATTATTGTTGTTTACTATCCTTGCCAATGTTTAAATTATGTGATATTTGATTGCTCTCAAAACTTTCTAAGTTTGCTTATTTTATTTGCTTCCGGTTAGTGTTAGGTAATTTAGTTTGATTGGTATCTGATGGCGAACCCTTAGGACGGTGACTTTAAGTTTGAGTTATTAACTCATTAACACTTTTTTTTTTTTTTAAAGCTAAATTAGCCCATCCAAATTAGCATTGGGGAGAATCGAACCTGAGACCTTGAGGAGGAGCACACTCCCAGGTCCCAAGTCAATACCACCAGGCTAACCCAAGTGGGTTAACTCATTAACACATTGTTAGGCTAGGCCAAGTTTTCAGAATTCCATCCTTAAGTATAACTTGATCTTTAACATGAGTGGAGAGGTTTGAAAGTTACAAATGCTCCACACTCAGCGGATCACGAGTTGCTAGTTTTTTTTTAATCAATACAAGCTCGCAGTGACTATTGAATATGGAACAAACAATTCCATACTTATGAATTGTTGTTGTAGCCTTGTAGGATTAATTTTTAATGTAGATATCTGATTTGTCCATCGAAAAGATATGATACTTGACTTCCTAACGAAGGTTGTATTTTGTTTGGTTTTGAGCAAATAGTAAATCAGATAAGTTGGGTTTTATTTCATTTTCAGTAGGTCGAATTTAAGCGTATTGTATTGTCAAGACAATTCTCATTATAGCGCTATCTTGAATTCTGATTGTGTTTGACTATTGTGGTAGTTTCAAAGCAATTACATGTTGCTTCCTGGTATGGTCTTTGCTTTAATGATCGATAATTCATACATAGTGTTTGCTGTAATTTATTTCAGGAAAGGTTTACCGTGATATGGTAGGCAGTGCTTACTATGTTGCTCCTGAGGTACTTCGTCGTAATTATGGAAAGGAAATAGACATTTGGAGTGCAGGGATCATATTGTATATTCTGCTTAGTGGTGTACCACCCTTTTGGGCTGGTAAGATCAACTTGTAATTTCAAATGTGATATATTTATAGCTTTTGGTTGAGTTTCTCTTTGAAAAATTAACACTTTTATGGTGGGGTTAATTTTCTTTGCAGAAACTGAAAAGGGAATATTTAATGCTATATTGGAAGGTGAACTCGACTTTGTTAGTGAACCATGGCCATCAATATCAGACAGTGCCAAAGATCTAGTCCGGAAGATGCTGACACCAGATCCAAAGAAGAGAATCACTTCTACAGAAGTCCTTGGTACTAGACTACTGTTTCTATTATGGCTCAATCATCAAATAACTTAAATCGCAGTAGTTCTTCTTTTAGTCAAGTTAAAGCACCATTTTTATTTATTTAATTTTCCAGTATCAGTTTAGCATCTAAATTGCCCTCTGAGTTTTTGTTTTAAATGTTGTAAGAATCTTTATTCTTTATCTGCCTCTGCTATTCCAAGTATTGCAATACATACTATCAGATTGTCATCAACTCAATAAGTCCTCATCAGTGATTTGCATTTTCACTTTGTTGTCTAACTTTTCTATCACACATGGCCTGACTATGATTAATGATTTGTTTGGCAAGAACACCCGTGGATGAGAGAAGGTGGAGAAGCCTCTGATAAACCGATTGATAGTGCAGTTCTGTCTAGAATGAAACAATTCAGGGCAATGAACAAATTCAAGAAACTTGCATTGAAGGTATGACAACAAACTTGAGTCAGAAGCAACTGTGTTCTGTGTCCTCTTTTGTCGGTCGTTGTTAATGTTGAAGATTGCACATTTCTCTTTTGGTTGCTGCACATTTGTTTACTCATTCTAGAATGTGTCTATAGAATTGGTATTATGGAAATTGCTTGTTTGTTTTGTCTTGTATATGAGCCTCGTTTGCTTTCACTCAAGTCACCATCTCACTAGGTGGGTTTAGCTACATGGATCAAGTGCCACTATTAAGCTGTATAAATGCCAACAAATTCATTTGTGTTGGTTTTTTGTAAGGTTTTCTTTTGTAAAAACATGCGCTGAAGGTTAACAAATTCAGATTAGTCTACTGTGTTGACATAAAACAGAAAAACTAGCATATTGAACCCTAAACTTTATGGATACTCCTGTCATTTTGGAAGCTTAGATGGTTGTAGAGTGTTTTATTTTTCATCATATGCATGAGTACCCTGAACATTCTATGAGTTTCATATTCTGTCTTATCTTTTCTGGATATTTTTCTCCATTAACTTGGTGGAAATTTCTCTAGGTTATGGCTGAAAATTTATCAGAAGAAGAGATTAAAGGTCTCAAGGCAATGTTTGCAAACATGGACACTGATAGTAGTGGCACAATCACTTATGAAGAACTGAAGACAGGCTTGGCTCGAATTGGATCAAGACTGTCTGAGGCTGAAGTGAAACAACTTATGGAAGCTGTAAGTAGTTACAAATCTGTACCAAAGCATAACTAGTTGAATGCATGACTCAAATCCTAAACTTAACAGAAACTGTGTTATTGTGTATAACGTTTCTCAGGCTGATGTTGATGGAAATGGGTCGATTGACTATCTTGAATTCATATCGGCTACAATGCATAGGCACAGACTTGAGCGGGATGAACATCTTTACAAAGCATTCCAGTATTTTGATAAGGACAATAGTGGGTGAGTATTGCAAGATCTATATTGTTACCCATATGTCAAACAAAAAAAATCCAAACCATTTTGTGTTTGAACAACTACATAATGACTTTTTCTTTAGAATCACACATCTTTTTAAAATTTTCACTGTTTGTTCACCTGCCATTATTGTAGTTGAGTTCGTCAATGAAAGTTGATGATAAACTCTCTGAGAATTTCATTTTCATGTTATTTTTAATCTCTAAGTCAATGTTGGAGATTACCATCACATTTGAACAAACTTGACGGGACATTTTGGCTCGATGGCCTTGTCTATGACATGCACATTGATACTGGCACACTCTGGCCTTGTTAATTTTTTCCTTACCCCTTCACCATGGGGAGTATATGATATCAATAACATTTCTGTACTAAACTGGATTAGTTTGCTTTATATATCCACCATAATTAAAACTTCACTTTATGAATTCCTAACCTCGGGCACTTAGGAATATTTAAAGAGTGAATTACTCAATCAATTCTGAGAAGTTAAACAGTAGCTTAACTTGTTAAAATTATAAGATTTATGGCTGAGATTGACCATTTGCTTTTGTAAATTCTCGGGCAGGCATATTACTAGAGAAGAATTGGAGACTGCCATGACAAAGCATGGAATGGGTGATGAAGCAACAATAAAGGAAATCATTTCTGAGGTGGATACAGATAATGTAAGTTACTCCTAAATAAATCAAGAAAACTCTGTTACGGATTATCGATGTTTTTGCTAATAATTCTTAAACAAACAGGATGGGAGAATAAACTATGAGGAATTCTGTGCAATGATGAGAAGTGGAATGCCACATCAGGGACCACTATTTTAAATCCACTGAATGGAGTCAATTTCACATGTTCATGTGATTCATTGTGAAAGCCAATTGATCAAGAGACTTAACGTTGCTGGCAAGTACTGTTATCTCCCAGAATATGCAAGACACTTCTTCATGGATTGGTGAATACCTGGAGGTTCTTTGCAATCCCAATTTTCGTAGCAAGGTTGTTTCCGTGCGTGTGGTACTAAAAATAGATTGATTGAAGTATTGTTATGCAGTTCTCTATACATTTTAGTTTCAGGCTGTCACATTTTCCAAGTGTCTTGAGCCTGAATTTTTATGTTAAAATGCTTTCAGAGTTATGCTCTTATTTATGGTAGAGGAAAGAATAATCACGGGAGGAATATGATTTCCTTAACCCGTATGAGGAAGTAAAAACTCATATAGTCCCCATAATGTATTGATAATCTATTGTGCTTGTGCTAGAATAATAGTTTTCCTTTTCCTCCTCTTCCTATTAACAAGAGTCTTTCTTTGTAAGTTTCACCTTATTTGGAAACAAGACGTATGGCTGAGATTATATATCATCAGGAAATTCCATGCATGACATCAAAATCTGGCTCGAAAAGTCAGTGCTTCTTTTGCACATCATAGAGGGGACCTAATCAAAAGATATTAATCCTTTTATATTTTCATAATTTATTTACAAGTTCAGACTTACATGTTATCACTTTGTAGATATTCAAAGCAATTAAACTGGTTATACTCCCTAAGAATATTAATCCTGATTCTAATGAGGTTAGTTTAATTAATAAGATTTAATTAATAAGATGGTATCCAAGGTTTTAGCTTTGTTAACCCTGACAATAATTATATTAAGAAACAATTTAAGTTACTGATCCACGTGAGGTTGTTTCTTTTATACTGTGTATTATGCAGCCCAATATATGTGTGCACGTGTGCACACCCTTTTTATTTTTTATACATAATATCTGTATACTCTTTTATCAAGACATAATGCTTATTAAATATCTTTATAGCCGACTTCAGAGCTCTTACACCAAATACGTTTCTCTCAAGAATACTAAAATAGTTTTTGTTAGGTAATGATATTCTGTTTCTATTGCTTTTTGGCAATTCAATGGAAGTAGTTTTTGAACACAGTCTAAACTTTAATTATGTGATTTGATTATTCAGCAACCAATATGTCTGTTTTCTTTGAACTGATGATGACCTGCATTGACTTGGTGCCCTGTTGATTTAATTTACATGAACAGAAAATATAAGAAACTTTTGCAAGGATTGGCCATTTTTTTTGATTAACCAACGGTGACAACTAAAGTACCCATGGAAGAGTGATGAGTAATTTACCTCAACGAAATGAACATTCACCTTTTTAGGTGGTATCCATGAACTATGTTGACTCCACTAATAAATTGTTCATTTTCATTGGTTGGTGGGTAAATTACCCACCATTTTTCAAAAATAATCTAGAAAAAACCTTAACGAAAACAACAGAAGTGTCCGTTGAAAACGTAACCTTTGATGTTCTAAGTTTCATATAATATTTGTTCCGGACTAGACCAAGGCCTACCCAAACTGGACATCTGCAACAGAAGCTCAGATCCGAACTGACGCGCCTTTCAATTGAAATGGTAATTAAGTATATAATAGTATATATGTGAATTGTGCCTCGGATGCTCCAATGATATGCTGTTAATTAAGGTAACAACCTTACTCAGACTTTCATAACAAGACAATGCAACTGTTAATAAAACATGGCGAGTTGTCATTACCAGTAGCAGAGCTCTGGGTGGGTAATGGAAAAAATAAAGACAACAAGCAAATATGTTAATGGAAAAACTTCATTAATCTCATGTTTGTAATAAAACTTCATACACATGAAAAGGCAACCTCTTGAAATTTTCACTATTCTAAATTCTCAAGTTAATGGAAAAAGTATATGGCCCGGAATACAATGAATATGAGAGAGAAGGGCACGTGCATATGTTAATGCATGTTTTCTTTCTATTTTTCTTTTACAAAACTGAAACAATGATATTAATCAAAATCCAAAACACACCACCGAAAAAAAAATCAAAATCCAAAACCAAGACAAATTGGATGAGAATGCATTTCAAAAAACTTATCGACTGCAATTCTATTGCAGATTTCAATGAAACAAAAAGTGACGATGCGTGCAATGATAATTATCTTGATGAAATTAATGACAGTCGAAACCGTTAGTGCGCAAAAAGGATACCATGCTGATCATATTGATGATGAATCCAATGTAACATGTGAAAGATAGTCCAACAGGTAACATTGAGACAAGAAATACAAGAAAATCAAAAGACAAGTGACATGTTACTTGCTCCACAATCCAACAAGGTTGAAGTCAAAATGCGACAAGGGAATGAAATTAGGATCTGTACGCGTATAACAGAATAGAAAGCCACAGATGACAGCTTTCTGACCAAAACAAGTTAGAAGGATAATGGAATCTGAATCCCTTGAAAAAATTAGCAGAAGCAAGACATGTGACATTTGGATAACATGAAGAGCATGCTATATTTGCATTCGTGCACAACACATGTGCTTCTCTTCCATCTACATTTGTTATGTTAATATGATCCATAACAATGTTGGTGCAGGCAATTTTGTGAGCACATGGTTAAGTGTGATTGCATACTGACCAACCGAGGTTCCGTGTATATTACTGAAAGTAACATCACTCACATTCACTGTGTTGTATTTTTATACTAATTGTTATATTTCAAAAGTTATAATTTTTCATACTTTGTTTCATACTAATATTATGTCTTAATTGGTCAATGAGTGAGTTAAATGCAAAAGTGTATATGCCTATATTATTCCATTCCATCAGCTTTGTAATATGGTTTTAATTTGTAACTGAATGGAATTAAATTGCAACGGATTGATCTTAATTGGTGCAACGGATCAATTTGGCATAGAGATAAGGCATATATATAAAAGCATATTGACTACTTTTTGGCTGATTAGTATTGAAGAAAAACAATTAGAATTCTCCCTTCCATGCTTTTAGACATATACATAACCAATAAAAAATCAATTTTCATCAAACTATAATACACATCTTGGGTTTCATCTTCCTGATTAAATTATATTCTTGCTAGTTCTGTATCCTTGATTACCATCAAGAAGAGTCTGCTAAATCCTGGGGGGTTAGCGTATTATACGCGGAAAATCCTTGAGGACAGTGCGTTCAGCACGTCTCAGACTTTCTCACTAATCTTGTTTTGCAGGTATTTGTAGCAGCTATAACAACAATCTCAAGGATTTTCTCTTTCATGGCTGCTCGGAAAAATATAGTGCAAAACAAAGCTGCAATGAAAAGGTACGATAACAAAGAGTCTAATCACAATGACTATAAAATAGGTTTTTTCCATGATTTTTTTAACCCCAATTTTAAAAGAAGTGGTACGTCTTGCGTTAGTGGAAAGTCAAGTCTTGAAATGAGAAATGACTATCCTCCGAAAGCTAAAGTCAATTTGGCTGAAGCTAAAGGAGATGATATATTTGTTGCAGTCATTTCTCATGTCAAAATTATGACCAATGTGAGTAAATGGGTTGTAGACTCTGGTACTACCAGACATATTTGTGTAAACAGAGATGCTTTCACCTCCTACACTATTGCAGGGGATGATGAAAAAATTGTTTATGTCAATGATTCAAAAACTGCAATAGTTTCAGGAAAAGGAAAGGTTCTTTTAAAACTCACATCGGGAAAGACCTTGGCTCTCACTAACGTACTTCATGTACCTAGTATAAGTACAAATTTAATTTCTGTGCCTTTGTTGGTAAAGAATGGGGTTAATGTGTCATTTGAATCTAACAAGATTGTAATGACAAAGAAAAATAAATTTGTGGGAAAAGGCTATTCTGATCAAGGACTCTTTGTACTTGATATTTCTAAAATTATGAATTATAAAGCCTCTTCTTTTGCTTACTTGATTGATTCATATGATATATGGCATGCTAGATTAGGACATGTTAATTCTTCTTATGTTAATAAATTGCAAGGTCTTGGCATGATTACTTTAAATGATAAGCAATCTGGTAAATGTGATATTTGCTTAGAATCAAAATTGACTAAAAAGAAATGTATGTCTGTGCAACGTGAGTCTGATCTTCTTAGTTTAATTCATACTGATTTAGGAGATTTAAAGCAAACTATGTCTAGAGGAGGTAATAAATATTATATAACTTTTATAGATGATTTTTCTCGATACACCAAAGTTTATTTGTTGAAACATAAAGATGAAGCGTTTGATAAGTTTCTTTTATACAAAGCTGAGGTAGAAAATCAATTGAGTAGAAAAATCAAAAGGGTTAGATCTGATAGAGGTGGAGAGTATATTTCTTTTAATGATTTTTGTGAAAAAGAAGGTATAATTCATGAAGTAACTCCACCTTATTCTCCTGAATCAAATGGAGTGGCAGAAAGAAAAAATAGGACTTTAAAAGAAATGATGAATGCTATGCTTGTTAGTTCTTCTGCACCAGACAACCTTTGGGGTGAAGCTTTGTTAACTGCATGTTTTTTACAAAATAGAATTCCACATAGATTTACCGGAAAAACACCCTATGAATTGTGGAAAGGTTATAAGCCGAGTTTTAAATATTTAAAAGTGTGGGGGTGTTTAGCTAAAGTTATGTTGCCTGATCCTAAGAAAAGGAAAATAGGTTCTAAAACCTCTGATTGTTTATTTATTGGTTATGCTGAACATAGTGCTGCATATAGATTTCTTGTTCTCAAAAGTGATGTGCTTTCTTGTAACACTATTGTTGAAACTAAAAATGTGGAATTTTTGGAAAATATTTTTCCTTTGAAAGTTGAAAGTGTTAGTGATAAACCTTCTTTAAATAAAGAAGATGTAGATTCATATGATGAATTAAGAAGAAGTAAAAGACAAAGAAAAGAGACATCCTTCGGAAGTGATTTTTATACATATCTTGTTGAAAATGAACCTCAAACCTTTTATGAAGCAATTTCTTCCTCTGATGCAAAATTTTGGAAAGAAGCTATTAAAATTGAAATGGATTCTATTTCTAAAAATCATACATGGATTTTGGTTGACTTACCTAAAGGAGCAAAACCAATTGGTTGCAAATGGATTTTTAAGAAAAAATATTTTCCTGATGGTTCTATTGAAAAATACAAAGCTAGATTAGTAGCAAAAGGATTTTCTCAAAAACAAAATATTGATTATTTTGATACGTTTGCTCCTGTGACCAGAATCTCATCAATTCGTGTTTTAATAGCTCTTGCTTCTATTTATAAACTTGTTATTCATCAAATGGATGTAAAAACAGCATTTTTGAATGGTGATTTAGAGGAAGAAATTTATATGTCACAACCCGAAGGATGTGTAGTTTCTGGTCAAGAAAATAAAGTTTGTAAACTTCTTAAATCATTGTATGGTTTAAAACAGGCACCAAAACAATGGCATGAAAAATTTAATCAAGTTTTGATTAGTGATGGATTTTCATCAATTGAAGTTGATAAATGTGTTTATACTAAATGTGTGAACAATGAATGTGTGATTATAAGTTTATATGTTGATGACATGCTCATTTTTGGTACTTGTATTGATATTGTGATTAGAACCAAGTCTTTTCTTGCTTCTAAATTTGATATGAAAGACATGGGTGAAGCAAGCGTAATTTTGGGAGTTAAAATCATAAGGAAGAATGATAGTATAATACTATCTCAAGAACATTATGTTGAGAAACTTCTAAGAAAGTTTGGTCATTATGACTCTAAGTCAGTGAGTACCCCTTA
This sequence comes from Medicago lupulina, assembly GCA_958299785.1. Lineage (NCBI taxonomy): Eukaryota > Viridiplantae > Streptophyta > Magnoliopsida > Fabales > Fabaceae > Medicago > Medicago lupulina. The sequence goes on along the minus strand of OY283143.1, from coordinate 1,274,115 downwards.
TGATTCTAACTCTCAGTTGAAGAAAAATAAAGGTGATCCTGTTGATCAAACTCAATATGCCCAAATTATTGGGAGCTTACTGCATTTGATGAATTTTTCTCGTCCTGATATTGCATATGCAGTAGGTAGATTGAGTAGATATACACATAATCCTAATCAGGATCATTGGGAGGCACTTGCTAGAGTAATGAAATATTTAAGAGGTACCATGAATTATGGTATTGAGTATAGTGGATTTCCCGCTGTGTTAGAAGGATACAGCGATGCTAACTGGATCTCTGATTCAGATGAGACAAAATCTACTAGTGGTTATATATTTACACTTGGTGGAGGTGCGGTTGTATGGAGATCATCCAAACAATCCATAATTGCTAGATCAACTATGGAATCAGAATTCATAGCTCTAGAATTGGCTGGTAGTGAGGCTGAGTGGTTAAGAAATCTCTTAGCTAATATTCCTTTAGGAATAAAACCAACTCCATCAGTGTCAATGCATTGTGATTGTAAATCAGCAATAGTCGTGGCAAAGAATAAATCGTTCAATGGTAAGAATAGACATATTCAATTGAGACATAATGTGGTAAAACAGCTGTTAAAAAATGGAGCAATATCGATCGATTATGTGAGGTCAGAAGTGAACTTAGCTGATCCTTTGACAAAACCCCTGGGGAGGAAAATAATTTGTGACACATCGAGGGGAATGGGACTTAAAGCCATTCGAAATTAATAAGTGATGGGAACCCAACCTTTGTGATTGGAGATCCCATGAATAAGGTTCATATGGGTAAGAACAAGTCACTTATTAGTTCTGCTAGCACCAAAAATTAGTTAATTGATTTTTGTTTTATCCCTTTCCTATGGTGTGAGTGAGAAGTGCTAGACACTGCATTACTGAGAGGATAAGCATTTGTAGCTTTTAATGAATTTCATATCCCTTATGGGTGGTGTATGAATTGCAGCATATACTTGATGAAATCACCTATGTGAGTGTCAAGTGGGGCCGCTTGTATGAGATCTTGGCGAAATCTCTGGAGCACTCATGAAATAACCAGGCACGCGCACGGCCTATTAGCGCACCACAGCGCCAATGGCAAGAATTGTGGGGGTGTGATGCGAGTGGTAGACCGCTAACATACATAAGTGTCTTTGGTTCATATAGCTTGCTACACCAATTTCACTGTGTGTTAAGTACTATCATTCTAGCACTGGTTCATATAGCTTGCTACACCAGTTTGATGCATTACATCCAAGATGTAAACCCAGAAAGTGTGTTTTAAACTAATTTTTGAACTTTTGAAATATGTGGGGGATTGTTGTATTTTTATACTAATTGTTATATTTCAAAAGTTATAATTTTTCATACTTTGTTTCATACTAATATTATGTCTTAATTGGTCAATGAGTGAGTTAAATGCAAAAGTGTATATGCCTATATTATTCCATTCCATCAGCTTTGTAATATGGTTTTAATTTGTAACTGAATGGAATTAAATTGCAACGGATTGATCTTAATTGGTGCAACGGATCAATTTGGCATAGAGATAAGGCATATATATAAAAGCATATTGACTACTTTTTGGCTGATTAGTATTGAAGAAAAACAATTAGAATTCTCCCTTCCATGCTTTTAGACATATACATAACCAATAAAAAATCAATTTTCATCAAACTATAATACACATCTTGGGTTTCATCTTCCTGATTAAATTATATTCTTGCTAGTTCTGTATCCTTGATTACCATCAAGAAGAGTCTGCTAAATCCTGGGGGGTTAGCGTATTATACGCGGAAAATCCTTGAGGACAGTGCGTTCAGCACGTCTCAGACTTTCTCACTAATCTTGTTTTGCAGGTATTTGTAGCAGCTATAACAACACACTGCACTCTCAATGTTACGAGGGTCATAGTCTTGATCAATAATCACAGAATTCTTGACTTCAATTAGTATAACATCTGTGAATGTGTTCCTCGCATACCCAGCTCCTCCCTAATTCAAACGACAAAACATATTCATTATTCTTGAAATATTTTGAATTCAGGACTAACTCAACTCTAAAAAAATATTTTTAAGAAAAAGAACTCTATCAATTATAATCATTTTTTCACATCATCACATATAATATTAGACTTTATCAATATTATATTATAATCTAATCACTACAATCGTCTATAACATCTATCCTTACCTTAAACAGTGATGCTATTTCCAGCGAGGAAATTCATCACGAAGGGATCACGAAAGTATGGCAGCCATTGATTTTGATTCTTTATAGCAAAACATGGGTTGATGGAAAATAAAAGACATGGCCCACAATGTTATTTTAAACCATCGTGAGCTTCTTTGTCGGGAAGTATAGCATTTTCCTACCTTAAATGCCTTGATTCTAGCTCCATTTGTAGTTTTTGTGAAAGTGCAATTTTTCACGTGAATCTCTTCAACTTTAGCAAATTCTCCCTTTTTTCCGAGGCTACCGACGCTAGATTCACCAAACCCATAAAGTTTAATGTCAATCAAAATATAACATAAACAGTGTGAAAATTATTAAACTCTAAATATTAATTTAACTTCAATTGACCTGATGCCATGGCCAGGACCACAAAAAACACCGTTATATTGACGAAACTTGAGCCGGAGTTAATGGCAATGCAATCATCTCCTACAAAATTAATGAACAATAATTAAGAAACATCACGATTAATGAAAAATAATTAATTAACTTCACGATGTAAATCAAAAGAAATTAAGCTAATCCAATTTTAATTATAACTTTATGATCAACCTGTCGTTGATATAAAAAATACATTAGTAATGAGTAGAATAAAAAATATAATGCATTTATATTGTAAAATGATAATAAAATTATCAAAATTATTTAACAAAGAAAGTACAATCAAAATGATCAAAAAAGAATATAAATCTAGAAGTAAAGTTATTTTATTATAATTATTATAATGACCTGTTTGAATGGTTGAATTATTACTATTATTGAATGGTTAATCACTTACTTATATAACGCATTTATATTGTACAACAATAATAAAAATAAAATTTAATTATTTTACCAAGAAAGTACAATCAAAATGAGATAGATGAATATAAATCTAGAGTTAAAGTTTTTGTATTATAATAACCCGTTTGAATGGTTGAATTTTCGATGTTGATGTTGGATGAATTGGAAATATCAATTCCATCGATGTTTGGACTAGTTCCTAGTGCAATTATATGAAGATCGGAGAGTTTAGCATGATCACATGAATTGATACTGATATGATTCTTTGGACTATTCATGTGAGTCAAGTAGCTGAGTCTTAGACCATTGCACCTATGAAATTGAAGAGCCTGCATATACATATTATCAAGTAATTATATACACACTTAATGTAGTTAAAATAATTAACATATATACACCAAAATTCAAATATTAACTATATGATAAATGTCGAAACTGCAAAGTCAGACGTCATGACTCGGGTTCGAACCCAGGACCTCACAGTTGTGTGTGAGTTTAATTTCAGTAGATTGTCACTTCATCTAAGACCAAAAACTACATATCATATTTATCAACTTACAGTTGGTCTATACATTTCTTGACCTTTACGACCGTACGCCTGCCACCATGGAGAACCTTTGCCATCAATATTTCCTCCTCCGTTTATAACAAGACCATCTATTTGTGAAAATTGGATCCATGATTTATGGTTACTATCTTTCCATTTCCAACTCTCAATGTCTTTCGGATCAATGATATTTTCATTAAGCTATCAACACAAAAAATATGTTATACATATCAAACACAATAATGTGACCGTTAAGGTAATAAAAGGTAAAAAACCAAATATACTAAAAAAAGAAAAGACATTAATATTTTAGTAAAATATCAAAATATTTTGAGCCATTAATTTTCTAATTATTGCAACAAAAAAATGCTATTTTTAAATAGAGGGATAAAATGTCATCTTTTTTTTTTTTTGGGATGAAAAATGTCTTTCTTTTTATACAAGAAATGTCATATATTCGAGTATTGTGCGTGCCTGAACTGTAATAGTCTTAGATTTGCAAGAACCTTGAAACAACAAAGGCTGTAACATAAATGTTTTGCCTTTAGGTATTAGAGACATTTACATTAGAATTATTTGTTTCCTTTCTAAGTATTTAGCTCATTTACTATTGCCCATTTATTATTGCTGTTATTGACCATATATATAGGTCACGTTCCCTCTGTATCAATAACAATTATAATTTCATGAATACCAGATTTTTTCCTTCATCAGACCAAGTTTTGTAATATGGCATCAGACGAAACCGAGGTTATCCCTTCCGCCGCCACATTTCTTCTTCAACCTTTCTCCGATCATCAAACACGATGAGCGAATCAAATTCCGATTCCGATCGTGATGTTAATCCGACCGGATCCAAAACCATCAAAGATCCATCGCAAGATCCACGAAGTCCGTTCTTCCTTCATCCTAGCGAAAATCCCGATGCGGTGTTCAGTGGCGGAGCCACATATAACACTATGTGGGCTTGTACCCCCACAAAGTTTTCCATAGCATCCTAATTTCATGCATATATACACTAATGTATAGACTAATAATATATACACTAATATATACCATGTCCAATTACGTTACATATATACACTAATATAAATATTATTTACTTATTATATTTACTAAAAAAAGTTTTTATCAACCTTCCATACAGATGTTATGGAACCTATTAAACAAAAACGTTTGGCTGTATATTTCAATATCTTCTTTTATGTTGGTGTCATTTTCCTTAATAATTAATATATGATAATAATGTAATTATATATTATGAAAAACTTACGAGGTTTTGAATCAAAATGGGTTATCAACCTTTCTATTAAAATTACAAAAACAAATTTTGTTTTTTATTAGTCATATTAATTTTTAAATGTGTCTTTAGTTAGTTAATTTAATCCTTAAATATATTTTTCGCTAATCAATTTGGTCTATACAATGAATAATAAAAAACCATTTGAAGAAGTGTTTATAGTTTTGATAAATTTCAAATATTTTAGTGAAAACATATCATAAATTTAGAGATCAAAATGACTATTCTAAATCGATATCAATCTCTAAATTAGTATTGTACATCGGCGTTTAAATTGTTCAAGATGATCCTGCTAAAAATTAGAATAGGGTGACCATGTTACAAATTTATATATACATTGCCCCCACTATTCAACATTTCTGGCTCCGCCACTGGCGGTGTTGGTATCTACTCCTCTCACCGATCACAACTATCACAACTGGAGTCGAGCAATGAAACGTGCTCTATCTTCCAAGAACAAAATCAGGTTCATCAACGGTACTCTCCCTAAACCTTCTTATCTTGATTCCACATATGATCTTTGGGATAGATGCAACAACATGGTGCTTTCTTGGATCACCAGAACCTTATCTCCCCATATTTTTCAAAGTACAATTTGCATTGAGTCTGCATTTGAACTTTGGAAAGATCTTGAGGACCGATTCTCAAAAGGAAATTAGAGACTTAGGTATGATCAGTGTTGGAGTGCCCACGGTTGTACCACACACGGCATCAAATGCTTTTATAAAAGCCTTTGCAATGGCAAACATATATTAAACAGTGTTAGATTTGAAATATAGTGTTATTTTTTAACCAATTACATTGTCTGAAATTTAAAACATAGTCAAGGGAAACAAAGACTAGCAGCAACACAGTGAAACAAAAAAATCAATTAAGAAAGACCTAATTTTTGTTAGTTTTTTTTCCTTCAACACAATTCAATTTGCAAATAGTTGTAGCCGTAGAATACTCTTTCAAAAATTAAATAAATAAGTATTAACCAAAAAAAAAGATATATATATATATATATATATATATATAATTGTTCTAATTGCAAAACCCCATATGGTCTCATGTTCCGTTTATTACTATTATTTCGGCAAACGTTTTTCTAGGTCTAGGCTTTCATTGAAACATGATGTGCAAGAATAAATTAAAGGGCATGATTGAAGCGGTCGGAAGCGTAGCCTAGCAAGCGCTAAACTTAGATTGAAAAGAACAAGTTTGCAAGCGACAAATTTGTGAAAATAGGGTTCAGAAATCCACCCGAAATTGAGAAAACTTTCTAAAATATTATTGAATGAATAAAAGTTTTTCTTAGGCTACAACTGTTGAGCTTAACTAAGGAAATAATAAACCCAAATGAACCGAAAATAAAAAGCTGAAACAAAAACAAACAAATATTAAAATTCGGCTGAAATAATAAAATTATAAGGAAACCCTCCTACATCAATAATAAAAAGCAAAAGTCAACGATTTCAATTCCATACAATATAAATAAAGAATTTTGACTAATCAAATTATAGGTACTAAAGCTTTCCACCTTGTATCCATGTTCCTTAAATTAAAAACATATGAAAATTTGATGTTTGAGTAGCAATAGAAAAGGTAGACGGTCACAACATAATCTCATGAATAAAAATATGAAAATAGTAAAAATTACTTACAGTTGAATCATCAGTTTGGCCATCACCCTTGGCACCATAGTCGAGAACATTATAGTTTAAGAGCAACAGCATCCTTAGTGGCACAGTAGTTAAGAACATATAAAGTAATGCTAAGTGAAGCGAAAACAAACATTACAAATAAACTCTTCATATTGTATGATATTGGAGTGTAAGACAAGGGTTCTATATATATAGACTTTGTTGGAGTGTCAAATATAATTAGAAATACAATCTTTTATCTGATTGCAGTTAGAAATATAATATTGATGATATTTTTTTGGTAGAAATATATTGAGTATATTTATTACTGAAATATAATATTTTTTGTTATTGCAATTAGAAATATAAAACTCATTACTTATCCCTAACTAAAAAACTCGTTACTAACTTGTAGTCTTTCCCCTTCAAAAAACACATGTGATGATAAATTGGATAAGCATGAATGAAAGCCAAATGTTGCATTTTTTGTTTTGTTTATGTCCAAATGAAGTTAAAATGATAATTGAACAACATATAAACTTAAACCAAGTAAAGCGAAAACAATCAGAACAACATATAGACACTTCATATTGTATGATATTGAAGTGTAATGTATAGTTGTGAAGTAAAAAGGGGAGAAAGGATTACAATATATAGACTTTTGTTGGAGTGTCAAATATTGAGGAAAAATATAATTATAAATATAATCTTTTTTTTTAGGGAGAAATATAATCTTTTTTGTGATTGCAATTAGAAATATAATATTAATTATATTTATTATTGAAATATAATACTTTTTATTGCAATTGAAAATATAATCTTGACGATATTTGATACTCAAATATAATTTTTTTTATTGCAATTAGAAATATAATATTCATTACTAACTTAATTGTAGTATGTTCTTAGCTGAGTTGGTAGAGACAATACATAATATATACAAGGTTTAGGGTTCGAACCTTGGTTACTATAAAAAAAAAAACAAAAAAAAAACTTAGTATAGTCCCCGTGAACGTTAAAAAAACTTGTAGTATTTCCATTAGAATATATCTCTTTGGATTACATAGAGTGTTTTTTTTAAATACATAATTAAAAATAATATAGAAATCAAATAAACTGTAATTCTGTAAAAAAGTATGAATTTGTCACAAGGGCAGTTTTGTAATTTAAATATTTGATAAAGATTAAAACCTACTAAAAAATAATGGTACAAGGGAATATTATTAATTAATGATATTTATAACTGTATGATGAGACATATAGTAGGATGTCCTCGTGAGCTTAGCTCAGTTGGTAAGGTCAATGCATAATATATTCAAGGTCTAGGGGTTCAAATCTCGGCCATCACACAAAAAATACATACAGTAGGATGTTAATATTAATTTCATTATTCTAAAATCTCATGTTAATGGAAAAAGTCTATACTGCCCGGAATACAATGAAAAAAGTGCATGTTTTCTATTTTTGTTTTTTAAAACTTAAAGAATGATAGAGAAATATTAACCGGTGCTCCAGGCATAGCATGATTAAGGATACTATAAAAAGAAAATTATTTAATAGTTATTGTATTGAAAATTTTGTAATTAATTTATAAAAAGTTAAAAAAGTTTCTTTTTTTATTAATGACTTTCTTCTTTGGTATCGGTGTTGGGACACTGTCTAACATAACCCATAATAATGATATTAATCAAATTCAATATAAAAAGTGCCTTGCATTGACATCAATGTCATTTGCCTCTCTCCATTAAGACTTTTCTTAATTCAAGCAACAAAAAAAAAAATGAACTCTTTAGTGTTAGGAATATAGTATAACTGGCATGAATCTTAGTAGAGCATTGTTCTGATTTTTCATTGTCAACTTGTCATCATAGGAAACATGTGAAAAGGACTGAAAACTTTTATTGTAGATCAGAATAATATTCTCATAAGATATAAACGGATATGTCACCATATATATTCATACAAAACCGTATTTCAATCTGACAGGACCGATGAAGATGCTGAAGGGGAGAATTTATTCATTCAACATCCAATTGCATGGAACAATGTAAGATCACAATTCTCATATTACGCATACTAGTTTTCCATAACACTTTATCTGTTTTAACAGTCTCTAAATATAAACGACATATTTGGATAGACTTATATGAACTTTTCTTCTGTAATAAGTAATTGTAAGACTGTTTGGCAGAGCTTATGACATGTCCATAAGCTGTTTTTAGCTTACTCTCACATGCTCTCACTCATGAACCCCAAAATTCAGCTTAATAGACCCTTCATGCAAAATCCAAAGGGAGAAAGCACTCTAATCTTTCATTCTATTGCACTCTATCCTTCTACATTTGGATACCAATCTTTTTCTTCTACTGCAAGTTACATGTGATTCCATACGTACGACCTTATTATTACAATCACCCTACAAAATCTTATGATTGTTAACCCTTTGAGGAAAGGGTTACCACCTAATGTATTTGGTGGTCATGTTGAAAACTCAACAGAAATTGTGGTCCTATGTATAATGTTTCTCAGGGTGATGTTGATTGAAATGGGTCAGATTTGAGCGGGATGAACATCTATTGTTCATGTGCAAGATTAGTAGTTTTTCATTTTTTGTTTCCTCCTCTTCATAGTAACAAGAGCTATTCTTTGTAAGTTGTTCTCATGTTCTGGTGCACCAGCTTTTACACCTTATTTGGAAGCAAGGCATACATGATTTTGGTGATACATCTTGACCATATATAAAGAAGATACATGATTTTGGAGTGACTTTTTCATTTTCAATTATAAGTATGTTCATAATTTAGCACAATAATAAGAGCGAATTGACAAGCGGAAGCGCTGGTATATATAGAGACTTGAAGTAAATTTCTCCAACAATAATGCTCTATAAATTGTGCAGTATATTTTTCAAGAGACTAGTTGGGCAAATCAAATTGTCAATATAAAATATATGTATATTTTTTTTTATCAAATAAATTTATTTCATAATAAAATAAGCATATCACATGTAATATATGAGATAACAATCTTTCAAAATTTAAAAATAAAATAAATTATTGAAAGATATTGTCAAGAATTATGTAGGGAAAGATGTGTACTTGGTTTGTGATTCAAGACTTGTATAGAAATCTTGTCCAGTAAGAAAAAAGAAAATCATAGTTAAATATTTGACAATGCATAATATATGCAAAAAAAGTTTAAATGTCTTCGTGAGCTTAGCTCAGTTAATTTGAACAATACATAATATATGTAAGGTATGTGGTTCGAACTCCGACCACCACCAAAAAAAATAAAAGTTCAAATGTATTTGGGTGAGATTTTTTGAGATCCGATCCATCAAACCCGACCCTTTTTTTACAGCAGCTCTTTTATGTTGCCCATTTCCTTGACATAAGGTACTTTCGCTAGTATTTTTTTTTTCCATTTAGGTTTTGGTTTCTTTCATACCATCCATTCCTTTTATTTCAAAAAAAAATAAAAAATGGTGCTCCTTAATGTGTTAGATCACATTTACAAATTTTTTTTGCATTTTCAACCAAAAAATAAGTTTATTTACGAGCAAAACTAGTTACACCTTAAAATGATTGGAATACTTGTTAATTGAACATGTTCACCCGTCTCTTTCGATTTTAACACGTGATTTCTGAACACGCTCGCCCATCTTTTTCTCTTGTACGTTTCTCCTACCAAGTTATGCGAATTTTGATTAGTCTTCCAAAACCTTGTTTTCCTCACGTTTCTAGAAAAACCATTAAATTGAAACTTACTGTGATTCTTCCAAAACCTTGATATACTCTCTTTTGCTTCTACAAACACGTTTCTGTAACATATTTTCAAGCTTGCTTCTCATACTCTTTTTTATGTGATTAGAAAAAATGGGAATTTTTTGTGATAGTGATGGGAAAATTCAACTGTAAATCGAAGAAAATAAAGTGGCAAATTAATGTAAAAACTAGGAAGAGATCATTTCATCTAAAAAAAGGTGAGCAGAGGTAGGTTGATTTACTTGGAATTTTTTGCAGGCCCTTAAAAATACTACTTAATTAATTATTTTTTTTTTTTGTCGAGATTTAATTAAATTATTTATCAGATACGATCAATATCGCTAAAGAAAGATGTTTGTTCAATGATTTGCAAGAGTATTACGACAACATGGCCAACAAGGGCGTGAGCATGATTTGCGAGATATAAACACAAGACTTATTTTTCTTTCATTTTTCCAACAATTTATGTATTTTTAACAACGCTATCCATACATCCCCTAAAAAAAACAACGCGTTCTATACTTATGTTTTTTTTTGTACAATACTTATGTTTTACCTTATGTAATGATATCATTATAAAAGTACCCTGTTAAATGATAATTAATTTTTTTTATTCATAACACGACCAATAATAGTTTATATATAAATTTTGCAACATGAATAAATAAAATGACGATAGGTATTGAAAATTCACAAATGCAAATAGAGAAGTTGGGTTTAATTCTTATCTATGAAAATAATATGTTAAAGAGTTGTTTTTGGGGGATGTTAAAGAGAGAAGTACTTTGGTGTCATAGACCTTTGATGTCATTGGTTCATTTAGATGAGATAGAATGATGATTTAATCATGTTAAAGAGTACTATAGTGTATTTAATGTTTCTATTATTTTTCTTTGATTCCGTTTAGATAGCAGGCAGGTGCATCTATAGCAGTCTGATTTATTTCCACATCAATACATTACTAGTAGGCCAGCTTAAGGAACGAAGGTGATTTCATTTCATTTGGCATTTTGTTGCAAAATAGTCATTCATTTTGGACAAAAATGGTAGTACTGCACCTTATCCATTTTAAAGTTCCACGTGCCCTCAGATTATTTCATCTCTCAAACTCAAAGGAACAAGATATTATTTCTTGACCCACAAGAGTGGGGATTCCGATGGGGTGGGGTTGAGGGCATTCATTTTTGTCAATTTTGTTCACATGTATGTCTGTTGAAGGTGGATATTTATAATAAATATAATGTTTAAAATTTAATATGAAAGATATTATTATGCAGGTTAAATTACACATTTGATCTTTTAATTTATTTTTTAATAATGATTTGATCATTTATTTATTTTTTGTAATTTTGTTCCATTTGCATAATGAATTTTCAAATTTAAAATTTACTATTCATATGTTAACATGGTTGAAGGGCATAGATTTGACAACTGAAAATTCATAAGAATATAAAATTATAGATTTGAGATTTGAAAACTCATATGAATTAAAATGGCACGAAAGAACAAAAGATAAAAAAAAAAACATAATTGTTATCAAAAATTAAATTAATTGGCCATGTTAATAAATTTGTCAAGTATTTATTTATTATTATTTTTTTTGAAAATTTAGTATCCGATCTAAGGACCGATTAATCTGAAAGGGTCAATCCCACCACTCACTTGCGGGACCCTGCATAGACTTGCCCACCGAAATTGACACCAGTGGAAATCGAATCTTACCTTGAGAGGAGCACACTCCAAGAAATTTATTATATCATCAACACATTTTTTTTTCAATTTTACATACAGACACATCATATATCACGAATAAACGAGTCAAAATCAAATCATACAAAGGGTAGAATAACTACAATGCGATGCAATGCTCAAATTGGATGATCACAATCAAGAAATCAAAATCCCATCATTGATGAAAATCAAAATTAAAAAAATTGTTGTTGGTCAGACAATTGTACAATTTTTCATGTAAAAATTGGATCGATCACACAAACACGAACCGTCAAATTGATGAGCAAAAGTATATGTCTCATTAGATAAGCTACAAGAAAACCCTAATCAAGATATGTCATCATACCACACTTGTTCGAATAAAAGGCAATCGAACAATAAGTCCTTAAACGACTCTGACGTCACTTCACAACCGTTCAAACAAAGAGAGAATCACCATATAAAATACCATGATGAAATAAAGCAAATGATTTATTATACAATGAAAAAGATACATCAAACATAATAATAAATAAGGAAAAAGAGACAGATACTCTTGTTTAATGGACCACTTGTTCAGTGGATTCCTTTCTTCACTTAGCTTTATCTTGATAAGTACTTCTTATCATTTTTTTTGTCAAGTAGTCTAGTTATTAGAGAAATTCATTTTAAAGGTGAATAAGTGAGGTGTCTGGGGTTCGAACGTCACCCCCTACATAAAATATACATTGTTCCCTATCAAGTGAGCTAAGCTCATGGGGACATCAGTACTTCTTATCTATCACCAACTATTGTTATTGTTTTTTCTTATATTATACCCCCAATTATTTTAGTCCGCAAATGTTTGCTTAACCTCCTAAACAGCTTTCAATCAAATGAATATAAATATAAATTTAAAATCATGCATTTAGTATAGTGTATCATTAGAAATTGTTAATTATTTGAAATTTTTAGTAAAAAATAATAATAATTTAATTTGAAAACTGTTGAAGAAATATCCCATCTTCCTTTTCCATCTTTTTAGTCTTTAGTCTTCATCATAAACATGGTATTCACATAATTCAATAAAAGAAAGAATTTGAAATTTATTCTTTGAGCAATTTAATAATTAATCAAGTCTTTATCCTCAGTGCTAGCTATCATAATGTTAGTGTTTGTACTTTGCACTAAATTATAGTTCGCACATGGTGTGTATTACTATTACTACTATTAGTGTATATAAAAGAACAAAGCTTTGATGAGCACGAATATCATAAACATTGTCACTATGCCATCCATGGACCACACCACATCACATGAAATACCATATTACATAATCAACATGCCCAACACTGAGCTAGCATACTAATATTAATTAAATAAAGTAAAAACAAAGTTACATCTCAAAGAAGATTAAAAATTAAAAGCATCTAAGTTCTCCAATCCCCATGACCATGAGCACCACAACCTGCCAAGGCTCAACCCTAGCATTGTGTTCATGGCTCCTTAAACCAACCAACACTTTTATTTCTGCATAATATCTTACACAACATTTCCATTACCATGAAATTCATTCAAGGCTCTTCATGGTGCTGCTTGTTGGAAACACTGCATTGCTTTCTGATCTCACCCTTTGTTCCAGTAAGAGGATTGTTTTCTGAAAGCAATGTAATAGCTCTAGAAAACTCCTTGAAGAAATACTCTTGGCTCTTGGCCATTTTCTTCACATAAGGCTTAGTCCTCTTGTCATGTGCTAATTGATGATCCACAATCAAAAGACCCTTGTTGTCCAAGATATTTCTGTAGTAGTTGTTATCTAGAATCATCGGCGTGCCACGGTCGTTTCTCACGTACTGCACGGCCTTAGGGTCAGGGATTGAATCAGGGCACTTCTTAAGCATGTGTGGAATGTGTTCTGGGTTCAAAGCTGGATCAACTTCGGGGTACAAACGGTGCACCAATTTTGTACAATGAGTTCTACCAACACTGTGTGCTCCTGTTTAACAAAATAATTGTTAACGTCCCACATTAAATGAAATATATTATGCCATGGAAAATCTTCATTACACAAGTCAATTTTGTACTCTACTCAAATTTAACAATAATAAAGCACTTTAAATCTTATAATTGCGCCGAGTGTCAGCGATTCAAATTGCCTGATGGATCTGGATCCCTTGCACGGTACAGCAAACTAAATAACCATTTGATCTGAATGTGGTATATACACGTGGATTCAGATTCAAGGGTCATTCAAGATGTTGCACCGTGGAACGGATCTAAACTACAATTTGGCTTTATTATTAGAATCTGATGACTCATGAGGACCCCACATTTTGGCTTTATCTATCTGATGAGGAATGAGTACATTATTTTATTAGATATGATGTAAAAATGAAGATTTCCATTTTAATAAAATGAGAACATATGATCATGTTTATGAATTAATTAATGAAGAAGGTGTTTAGTATGGTATTATACCAAGCAAAGCAACAACTCCAGGAGTGTCAATTCCCATGGCACCAAATTTGTCAAGAACAGCAGAAATGGACTCATTGTGGTCAGGAAGGTACTCCTCCAACAGATCCACTCTACTTTTTCTACCATCCCTTCTTCCTGTTTTCAGAGGAATATAAGGACCTCCTAGCTGCAAAATATTAATTCAACACAAATTAATCTTAGAGCCTTGCATCAATTATAACTTCTCATTTGCTCAACAAATAATGGATAAATTAAACTATTACTATAATTTATTTAAAAAATAAGTTCAGTCCTCAAACAAAAGTCAAAACAAATTTGGACTAGATCTAAGCCTCCAACTACTCTCTTCAATTTAGTAATATGCAAAAATAACATAGCAAAATTAATAGTTTTGTTTATTTAGTTTTATGTACAATAATTTGTCCATGTATAACCCAATTTGATACATGCACATAATTAGTAACTGCACAACCTTGTCCTTAAAAAAACATGTTTACTTTAAAAAGCATTCCAAATTAAGATAAACAAAGTCAGAAACAAAAGCATTCCAAATTAAGATAAACAAAGTCAGAAACAAAACAAAAAGAGAAAAGAGTGGAAACTATACCGAAACAATGCCTTCTCTAGCAGAAAGAACAAGGATATCAGAACAGGAAACAACACCAGGACACTCTCTTTCAACAGCTTCTTTGATGGTATCAATGTACCTAAAATTCCTCAAACCAAAGCTTCTGTCGTGTTCTTGCTCAGACAAGCTTCTTCTTGTAGATGTCAGCAACAAAGAAGCATCACAACTCTATAACACAAGTAAGAGAGGAAAAAAAACATTTTAAAAACCATTAAAAAAAAAAAACAAAACATTGTACATAAATAGCATAACATAAAGGTAGTTATTGTTACCTGAACAGCACAGTCATGGAAAATGTTTCTGAGCCAAGAGAAAGCAGTGTTCTTGTGACGTTTGTAAAGAAGTTTGACTTGTTCTTTGATGATTTCTTCAGCTTGAGGACATGCTTCTTTGTAGTAATTCATAACAAGGCCATTATCTTCTGCAGAAGAAACGATGAAGAAGAGTTGTGGAGAAAAGGACAAAAGAGCTAAAAAGAGGAAAGCTTTGTTTGGAGACATAGTGAAGTGGAGTGTTGTGAAGTTCACTGAACTACTTGCTTCTGCTTAAATAACCAAATAGCTAAATAAATGTCCTAATAAAATATATTATAAAGTAGACTAATACTACTATCAAATACGTTAAGTAAATTTTAAATATGATTTGTAAGTAAATTTTAATTATGATTTGTATTTTCGAGGTTGACAAATTTGATGATATTCACCCACCCGTTGAGGATCGGAGTGCATTGTTACAAATTTGGGATGGAAGTTACCTTTAAATCTTATGCTTTTAATTTTCACTATTTTTGTGTTAATCGTCATATTCTTATTAATATGGGATTAGATCATTAGACAAAGAAAGTCCGGTAAAAAATTGTTTTTTCTAAAATAAAAATGTTTTTAAGTGGTTTGTGAGACTTAATTCAACCAAAATTGCTGATATTATTAAATTATAGATAGATATTTTTATCTAAATTTCGACCTCAATCTCGTATTTGTATCATCTTCTATCGGTACATTTGTAATTGTGAATTTCAAATAATGTTTATCGTTTCATCTACATATCCAAACCAATGATTTTGAATCTTGTTAACAAATGTTTCAAAAAACATAAAACAATACAAACTTTATTTTAGAATTTGTATGCTAATGTTTTTTTAAATAGATAAGATGTCAAAGTCATATGGGGTTCGAATCTCAATTATAATGTTCAGTCTAACGATTTTGATATTTTTATCAATTGAGTAAGACTTATGACACTGTATCGTAATGTTTTTAATTAAGAGTACAATTTTTTTGGGAAATTAATTTAAGAGTATAACTTGTCCATCCAAGTTTTATAAATTTGACGTCCGAAATGTGAAGTTCATAAACCAGGGGAAATAAGGTTGAAAAGTCAAAACGGTTGCTTGTTTGTGTGAATTGATGGATGGCAATAAATGGATAGTACCTACGTGGCAAAGGCAATGAACAACACGGCCGAAAGAAGCAGTCTGCAGCGTAGCGTGGCTGGCTGTCCTGCTCAAACTCATTTTTAGTTTAGGGCCCACATTAATGACCATGACCTTGAAAATCATTCTTTTTTTTTTTTAATGGAATGACCTTGAAAATCATTAATTAGTCTTGAAGTTTTCTGAAAAAACAATTATTTTTACTCCTTTCAACTATCTTTTTTACTCCATAAAAGATAAATCAGTAAATAACCAAGTAGATTGGGCTTCAGTGGCAAGGAGCTCTTTCCAACAACGTTTGGCCAGTGCGCATGCTTCTACGCACGAGTCGAATTAGTCAATCACCTTTGATAGGTCAGAAATTGATGCGAAAACAAAAAAAAAATTAGTAAATAAATTATGTGTTTAGTGTGTACATAGTAGGTTATTCTAAGTAGGAATTAGTTAAGGAAAATAAAAATAGAAAATTTTGTATTAAAAAGAGTATCTTTTATACTTTTAAGAGTTGAACTATTCAAGTTTTAAGAATTTTATATTATTTTAGTCACTTTAATTAATGTTTCATGAACACTAGTTAGCATTTTTATTAGTTTATTATAAATTAAATACATAGATTTTTATCAACTCATTTATCTTTTATAAAAATATTTAAAAAAAATATACTAAAAACTGATAATTAATGATCTTGATCAATAATGTGATAACTGAAACTCAATACACACTTATCGTATGATCTTTCTGACAATTTAGATATTTTCTGATATAGTATATGTGTTGTCGACTCACAATCAAAAATTTGTAAAACTATTTTCTCAACTAATTTAATCTTGAAGAGCATAACTAAATAGTCTCATGTTTTCTCATCTCTTTGTTCCTTATCTCCGTTCTTCATGTTTTATAATATCTTGATCTTGATTATTTTCATATCATAAATAATTTGTTTTTCTCATCTTTTCACAATTTTTTAAAAATATAACAATTTCAGCGGTTTAACCAATTGAATCTAACAAGTTCATTGATTAATTTGATCCATGTTATAGTTAAATTTAGGGCCAGACCTTGGGGTGTGCAAGGAGTTCAATGGAATCGGGTCTTCCTAAAAAAAAAAGTATAGGCTAGTAGTGCTACTAAGTGTTAGGTGGCTTTTTTTTGAGAGGGTGGTTTGAGGTTCCTCATGTACGTGATTTTCATCTTTGGATGTACCGCATATAACACCTTGTATTTATCTTTTAAAAAATTTAAATAGAACATTGTTCTCTTAAAAAAAAATACATTTTTATTTTACTAGAGGCCTCTTTTCAATTCGAGAACCGAGCCTCTTGATTCGTAGAAACGGTCATGCTTAAGTTGAATCATATTGAATTTGGTTGAACAATGTTTGAACAATGCAGCTCAACGGTTAGAAGATTATCCATGATACGCTATCAAAACAAAAGTGTCCATATAATTTTGTCAATCTGGACGTAAATTTTGGAAACATTGCTTGAAAAGAAGTACATTCAATTCAATAATTGAGGTACCACATGCTCATGACTGCTGAGTGCTCAGGAAGGAAAATGCACAGAGCTTCAACTTCAACTGGACAAAAGAGGCATGTGCCCATTTCACTTTCCAAGGAGGAGGCAGTCCTTTTCAATATTACTTAACTTAATATTCTAAAGTGTGTTGATTAATTGTACTATTAAATTAGCATTACCCGTGACATTAATTAATTAACTAAGAGACTCTTCAATCTTCATCAATAAAAAAATCTAATTAAGCGACTGGGTTAAGCAGGAAATGGATAAAAAATAACAACTAAAGTTAACCCCCAAACTTGATTGCAATCTTTCTAATATATAAAATGTCTAGTTGGTAAATAAAAAATTGAGAGAGAACAATTTATCTTGTGTGCCCCATATATTAATTTATAAAATGAACCACCGGTAAACAACCGTGAAAATAGGTAAAACATCAAAGTTGGTTTAACATATGTTGTTTTTAAAAATTGTCATCAAATTAAAATTTGTTTGCTAAATCAAATTGATTCTCTATGACCTGAAAAGTTGTGCCGAATAGAATTCAAAATTATATTTTTATTTGAAACTCTCCTGAATGTAATTCAACATTTCAGCTTATATCTTTTCTTTTAGAAGAAGAAAAAAAACATTTCAGCTCATTCAATCCACTCAAATTGATTTTCATTAATTTTAATTTTATTTATTTATTTGGTACAATTTTTTGTTAATTTTTATGTGACACTTAGTAAATAACAAAGTCATAAATAAATTATCAAATATCCAATTTTTTATTATTATTTATTATTAGCGTTATTGCTCCCTCGAGTCCTTGAAAATAATTGTAGTGGGTGGGTGAAGGTGAAGCTGAGCGTAGCTTGGTGGCTTGGTCATCTAAGCCGTTGTGTTGTGACCACCGACAGGAGTATGAGTCATCGCTCATAATCGGCATAAATGTCAAATCCACATATATTATTACGTCACATATATTTTTAATTTGTATTTTGTTTACTTTTTATCTTTCATAATTTATACTACTATAAATTCTAAAACTATATAAACAAAATTTAAAAACATTGTATCTGACATAAAAGTTTTGATGATCAAGAATCATTTTACTATACAAGTTAAGGAATGATATTTGAAGAACACTGTAATTTTGACATTAAAATGAATTAATTTATGCTAGGGAATGATATTTTTAGAAGTTGTTTTTAGTTATTTTGAAAATGTGGATGATTTCACACTTCAGAAAGTTGTTTTTAGTTATACTGAAAAGTAATTATACTGGAAAAAACCTACATTTTCAGAAGACCGTTAATGCGTGATTAGTTGGATAAAATAAACCTTTTTACAGCTATAAAATAAAACAAACCAGAGGGCAGAAGAGGCAGATACTAGTCGTTTTATTAGGAAGATAAAGGTTAGCTAAAAGGGGCCTAAGTCTAGGGTGAAAGACCAATTTCGTACTTCAATTATTTTTCCATTCATATATAACACTTGCAAGCTTTCCAATTACGGTTTTGCACCAAATGATGCCAATGGAAAGGTTATTATTCATAAAGAAGTAAAATTTGTCAATCCACACAACTCAGTGGTTGCAGTGAAAGGGAGTAAGCCAAAAACGACCTACAGATTCTTCGATAAGATGGAATTTCAATTCATGGGAAAAGTGCAACAGCAACACCACAAAGGTAAAGGCTGAGCAAATAGAACAACCCAAAGTGGGAAATTTGTCAAATCAGCTACATCTTAGTACAACAGCTTTCCAATTGTATTTCATAGACATTAATTGGATACTAACATACCAATGGATTAATGAATCACTGGAGTGCATCTAATAAATAAGATTATTCCTTTTCCATCCTGAGTTTCTCGCGCACCCTGTTCGGATTCTAAAATCTGAAATGTTTTAACATGTTTTCGAAGTTTTTACGGGGTATTAATGTTGTACGAATTCTATAATCCGAACTTCATAGGGCGCGCGAGAAATCAAACAGGGTGGGGAAAAAAAGGTGTCATATAATAAAGACGATCAGACATGTAAATTATGAGTTCAGGAAAACCCTTCATGGCAATCAGGGTAAGTGGCATCAATTATGGGCTCACCAGTGGTATAAGCACCATCAAATGGGCTTCATTCATTGTATCCCAAACTACAACCCGAGAGCAACTTCACTGGTTCCATGTTGTAAAAGTTCCCGGTGTACAAGTTTTCCTTCCACAATTTTTGGATGAACAATATTATAAATTCCAAAACATAATGTAATATCATCCTGTGATGTGAAACAACAATAACATATCAATAACAACCAATAGTATGCACCACTTAATGTAATATCATCCAGTTTGCGACCTCTCCCATCGGCAATATTTACCAGTCTGATCAAAGGTTGAACTGGAATTTATGAACTTCGGACATGTAGACTCAGCACTTGAAAGGTTCAACAGTTAGAATCCTTGCATTGCATATATTAACATTCCTAGTGACGTTCACATTAATTGCATGCTGAAACCAATTCTTAACCTCAAATGCCAACCATTTGTTATCTCTGGATCTGTTTGCATCTCACATCTGCAACAACGTGGCGAATGTGTGGAGCATACCATTTTACTCTTTCAACATGCTCAATAGTAACCTCCCAACAATATCCTGAAAGAATAACAATGTCTGACTATTCAATAATTACTTTAGAAATTAGATCTTCGTGGTTGCAGTGAGACAGGGTCAAAGATGTGCAATTCACTAATTTTTAAAAGGGTTAAATATGTTTTTGGTCCCTATAAATATATCAACTTTTCGTTTTAGTCCCTCTAAAATTTTCCTTCAACTTTTAGTCCCTATAAAAATTTTATCTTTACTTTTGGTCCCTCTTTTAAAGTAAACTCATATGTAGAATTCATATTTTTGAATAAAATTTTGCAGAAAAATTCATAATATTATAAGAATCTCTCCCAAAAAAATTTAGAATTTTTTAACAAAATATGAATTTAATATGAATTTTTATATTTTTGAAGGTTAAAAATTCATATTTAATTTATGTTTTGTTAAAAAATTCTAATTTTTTTTGGGAATTATTTTTACAATTAACTTAAAAATAGGGACCAAAAGTAGTCATTGAAAATTTTATAGGGACTAAAGTTGAAGGAAAATTTTAGAGGGACTAAAACGAAAAGTTAGTATATTTATAGGGACCAAAAACATATTTAACCCTTATTAAAATCAGAGAAGAAAATATGCTACCTTCAGATCTAGCAATTTCATATATTGACTTTGATACATGATCTGTCCAGTGACACTCCTCTGAATCCTTTGCATTCCCATGAACATGTAATATTCCACCTTCTTTCCTGCAATATTGATTCAATGAACATGAATGAGGCGAAATCTGAGAAAAATTCAGCTAGTACTAATAAACAAATAGAACTTTTTCCATTTTCCCATCTGGAACAAATGCTTAGTATATCAACTCAGATTTGGAAGATTTAATTACCATCAACAGAAGTAAAACAATCATAAAGTTGGCTAGCAATCAGTGATGTACGCAGATTTCAGGATCAATACAATCAATGTCAGTAGAATAACACAACTTAAGTCGGACAAGCCAGTTTAAAAATGCTTTTATAAAAAAAAAAAAAAAAATACGTGGTAACAAATATGAAAGGTTGTCTCCAGTTTAACTCTAAAAGTGGCAATACTTTCAAGAGAAGAAATAAAAATAAGTTCAAGAACTTGGTGGCAATTATTTCAATGTCGATCATCAGGGATGCTTGGCTTTTGAGAGCAAAAGCAAAGAAGAATTTTATGGACAACAATACGGCAAACAATAATATATTATTATGGGCGTGGAAGCAAGATGTTACCATCAATTAGAATTAATCAATTTATAGATTCTCATGATGGCTAAATGCTGACAACAAAGAAACACCAGTTAAGTCTGTTGAATTGCAACTTGTAAGGTATGTATCAGTATCTCAGTTACCTTAAAGCCCTCACAGCTGTGACCCAGCTGCATTCACTAGATGGAAGGAGACCAAGACAGACTCTATCAGCCACACCCTGAAAATGAAAATATCAACATAATCAGTGAAGTAACGTCCTACTGCATATTTCAATGGGTGCTAATAATTGATATGACTGTAGGTATCATATGTACGTATATAGTAAGCATGCAAAATGACTTATGAAAAAGCAACCAACAAAGTAAAAAGTTCGCCGGTCACACGTTTCTTTCCCTTTATTTATTATTTAACCAAAAGCAAAGGGATAAAACAAGTACTTATCACTTAATCTTCTTTTTCTCCAAACAAGATAAATAATACATCCCTCACTCAAATTCCTTTGTACACTTTTATACCTCACTTTTCTTCCATTATTCATAAATTGGCCAGGTTGAATTTAAAACTGATGGGGTGTCTAAAGGAAACCAAGTTACCACTAAGTGTGATGATAAATGAATCTTTGGCTCCTCCAAGAAACAAGTGTGATAAGGCTTAATTATGACAAACAAGTATAACATGGTATTTAGATGGACAGTGAACCCAACTCTCAATTGGTGACTCAGCCATTTTCCTCCCACGATACTTCAAAATCAATAGGCGATACCAGCTGATTAATAAAAGCAAATTTCTCCTTGCTAAGGACTGGATTTTTAAATTAACCACAATTGAAAGGAAGCAAACATACAAGTACAAATACAATGCATCAGTATACCTTAGGAGCTGTATTTCGATTATCTCCTTCAATCACGATACAACGCTCAGCAACAGAATTTGATTGTAGATTATGTCGGAGTGCTTCTATGGCATGGGGATTCCACTCACAGGCATATACAAGTTTTGCATGGGCCCTGCTTAAGATCATGCAGAAACAACATCAATAAATAGAGATTAATATCGATAACATTAAAAATAAAAAAATAAAAACCTCAAAAGCAAGAAAAACTGAAACAATTGATACTAGGAAAAAAATCCAATTCTTAATCTCAGTTTCATTTCAATAATTTCAGGAGTAAGTCCCATTCTCGTCACCAAATGTTGATATTCAGATCAGAATGTATTTCGAAAAAGTAAATAACCAGATAATATTGGCTAAAGTGTCCAAAGATAATGAAACCAGATCTTTCCACACAGCACGCCATAATTTTGTCTCGGCAATACTCGAAATTTTAAAATAGTATAATATAATTGAAGATTAGGTATAATGCACATGCATGTTCAAACAGGCAAAATACCTGACAAGAAAAGGCAGCACAAAGTATCCAATGCCCGCAAACAGATCTACTATAACCTCATCTTTGCAATCCATCTGGGCCATTCGGAGCTTCTCAGAAAGATTACCCCATGAGAACATGCATTTTGTAGCATCAAAAGAATAGTGTATTCCATTTTCTCGATGATTAACCCAACCATCATCTCCAACAAGAATCTCTAATGTACTATCTCTTGTACCAGTTGCAGCAACCGGGCCCTATAATAAACCAGCTAACTTGTGTTATATATCAATGTCTTCACTGCAAAGCTATTGCAGGCATAATTAAAACAGCATAATGTTCAATAACCCAAAGCTCCATCCCAATAATAAAGCATTACAGGTAATTACAAGAATAAAAATTCCTTCCAAAGATCAACCACTGCACATCATTCCTAGTTTGCATATTAAAAGAACAAAAAATTATCATCTGGTACTTTTAACCTTCATAGTTCATCTAGACACTGATTACTCTTATGTTGGAAAAAATATTCTAAAACTAGATTTCATTCATAATTGGTAATTTAAGCATTTCATATATTTACCAAATATCATTATTAGATATTCTCTAATCTTTCATGTAAATGTTATATGTGATGCATCTTCAATAAGAAAAAAATAAAAAATATCATTTATGTATCAGGGAAAAAATGTAAATTAGTATGATGAAACTATGGCAGGGATGGAAAGCACAAAAGCAAATTTGTTTTATTATGCATATATGTGTATGTATCAAGGAAAAAAAGTAAATTAGTATGATGAAACTATGGCAGGGATGGAAAGCACAAAAGCAAATTTGTTTTAATACGCATATATGTATATATGATTACTTGGCGAGCAAGACGATGAGCCTTAAGTGATTTGGCAACAATTAGCCAGAGCTCTTCTGGAATAGAGTCCCACAAAGAGTTCTTGAATGAAGTAGCTGGAAGTATAATAATATCACCAATCCGATCCCACCTGGAAAACACTAAAGATTACTACAAAACACACCACTAAAGGGATTTCATACAAGAACAAGAATCCTAAATGAATGGAAAACAAGCACAAAGTTGAAAAGTAGGCCCCTTAGAAGCAATCATAATAAAAAATACCTTGCTGGCAATTCCTCTAGAAGCCCAGACGGTAGGCCTTTTTCCTCAATCAAAGACGTTACTCCTTCACTCATTACTTTCAAAGGAGACATTGCAGCTTTTTTTGTTTCAACAACTTTATCTTCCAGCAGAACGGCACCATATTCATGGAGAAGAGTCAGGGCTTCAGAGCAGGATAACTTATTTAACAAGTATCCAGCTTGTGTAAGTGGTTTGGAAAGTGGGGTTTCATTTTCCGGAACAATTGGATCTCCTGAATGTTGACTCCTTTCATGAAATACAGCAAAAAGCTCTTGATGGACAGGAAAACAGATATGTACTCCACCCTCTTCAGAGTATGCTTTCCTCCCTAAGTCTAACCATCCAAATTTCTTCAATATATCCTTACCCTGTTTTGCATATTTCTTCTCTAGTTGCAGAACACAGTGCAATGGAATCGTCGGACTTTGACCATTGATGTGAATCACGTTATCATTGAAATATAAACTTTCATTTTCAGATATATTTGGCAGATGTTCAAGTTGGGGTCCTTGAGAATTTTCAACCGTATTCCCTTTCATCCCTCCATTTTGGTCAACTATATGCTGTTTTTTATTTTTGACAGGCATAAAATCGTCATGTGAATGCATTAAATGGAGCAGGCTGACTTTTGCTGGCTCACTGAATTTCGTTCCAAATGCATAGCATGATGCACCACCCCCAACTATAACAAGATCATCACCGACAACATTGGCTGTACTACGCACAAATAAATCTTTTCCTACAGAATTAAGGGTAACATATTTCCATATATGAAGCTTCAAATCAAGTAACGCCAACTCTTGACAATGTTGTGTTACTGGACAACCACCAAGAACTCCAACATAATTCTTATAGACAAAAATTGAGTGGGAGAACCTGGCATGTGGATTCCTTCCAGCTGTTATTTCTTTCTTCCACTGGCTCATCTGAACATCAAAGCTATACAAATCCCCAAGTGCTTTACCACCATCATATCCACCAAACACAAAAAGCCGAGAATCAGAAGCTATCATTGCATGAGAGTGACGTGCATATGGCCAGTCCCCAGAAACTGGAATTTCTTTCCAATGTAAATTAACTGTGTCAAGACTATAAAAGGAGGAAAAGATAATATCATTATCAAGTCCTCCAAATACATAAATGTTTGAACCCATCACAGCTGCAGCATGCCGATGCCTGTGCAACATAAAAATATTAAACTTAACTGTGAACATAAAATTGCTGAATCAATCACAGAAAATAACATCACTGCACCCTATCACAGAGTTACAATATACAGTTCAAAAGTTGTATGCACATAAATAAACATAATGTTAACCTAACTAGCTGAGTACGTAAAATGTCTTAAAAATATATATACACACACACAAAATCAAAAACTATTAAACAACTTCTTCCCCTACTGTATAATCACTTGAAAAATGGCTTTCATTGAACTGGTGCAAGCTATAACAAAAGAACATTGCAAAGTATTACCTGGGAGGAAAGACACTTCCACCACATTGCAGTAGCTTCCAACAATTCTTAGTTGTATCAAAGCTCCATGCATCGTTCAGAATTTTATCAGGACCAGTCCGACCTCCAATCACAAACATCAAATCTCCAACCAAGGAAGCTGTATGGCCTAACCGCGGAGATGGACAAGCACACCCAGAGGTGCCAATCGTTTCAAGATTGAAAGAATAAGGATCAAGCAGCAATAAGTCATTTCTTCTAGCATGTCTCCCCAGCCCACCAAAGCCACCAAATACAATGACTTTCTTGTGGTCAGCATTATCCAAAGCACAAGCAGAGTGACCCCAGAGGAAAAGTTTTTCCACCGGTTCACCAACAATTTCAATATGGGCAATTGGCAGATTAAAACCACGAGAACCCACAAACCCTGCCAACCATTCAAAGATTCAGACTTTTTTGATTGATATTAAAAGGAAAGTTGTCCTGCAATCAGATGCATATGGATATATATCAGTACTGATTGATTTTAATTTTATTGACTCAGGCATATTCATTCTAAAAGTGACACTGACATCCTGACATGACACGGTCACACTGAAAATGTAAAAAAAGCATAGCCAATTGACACCGATACATATATATATTTATTTATTATAATTAAGTAAAATATGAATATTAAGTATAAAAGTTCTATATTGAGAATCAAAATGTATATGTCCATCTAAATTGAGCAATTTGCTTCATTACAAAAATTATCAAAAATAAGATACGATAGTCTTTCAGCCTCATTCATATCTACTGCCGAAAAGCTAAAAATATTGCAATCAAAATTAATGTCTTTAACCCCCTCATTAATCATCATTGCTTTGACACATCTTTATCCTCGGTTGATGTTTCTGACGTGTCCAATGAGTGTCTATGGTGCGTAGAAGAAAAGAATAAAAAAAAATTCCACTATTTGTATGAGCTGTTGGACAAGTGTCGAATGAGCATCTTACACCGCGTGTCGGACACAAGGGCACGTCTAATCCCAGAGGTGTGTGTTTTTGATAACTTGAGAGTGAGACTATACATTATAATCAGCCAATTCGTGTGCAACATAATGCTTTAATGTCACAGTCTATACTATTGTAGCGCAAATAAACAATTAAATGACATTAATTTTCTAGTGCGATCATAACAAGTTAATGCACATGATTCAGATCTTCAGTTAAACCTACATGTTCGAGAACTTCATGTTATGTTCTCGTTTTGCTCCTCTTCGATTAAAGTAATTGTCAATTTGTTAATTGAGTAGTCTATATAGTTCAAAATTAAATTAACTTATATCTTACAGTTGAAAAATCTTGACCAAAGAAGAATACCTGATTCATTTCCGGGTGCATTCCCATTTGTTAACTGAGATTCATGATCAAGTTGAAGATTATCACAAACAAGCTCTACACCATTCGTCTGCGACAAACGGTTACTATTATCATTAACCATTGATCCATTGTTCTGCAACAATCTAAGAAACCTATCAGTTCTACTCCAATTCGCTTCCATTTTTTCATTTGCAACTTGAACAAGATACTTCACATACTCAGGGGTAACCATAATCTTCTGCGTATCACCCAACGGAACTTCCATGCGAATCGAACAACGAATCGCAATGATAACACGTTTGTTCGCATTTGTAATACCAGATTCTCTGAAACCAGAAGATATCGCAAGTGCGACGAGTGATTGAGCAGAAGAAAGATCTTTGCATTCAATCGCAATAATTAACGGTTCAAATCTGAAAACGAGTTCGGAAATCGGTGATTGAGTTGAGTGAGTTGAATCGGAGGGAAAAAGGAGGGAAATGATGGAGTCAGGATTTGCGGTGTGGTGAGAAACGAAGAGCCACGTGCCACCTTTAGCTTTTTTCTTTGTTTGGGGAGATGGAATTGGAGAGAGGGGTTGAGAGAGGATGGAAATTCTACCGGAGCAGGAACTTGTGGTGAAGTAATTAGGGTTTTGATTGAGAGTGTTTATGAGAGGGATTATTGGTGTGTCTAATGAACCTTTTGGTGATTTATCTGATTCTGTTGAGTTCAATGAAGCTAATGTTGCTGATTTTCTCTTTTCGAATTCCATTGTTTCAAAACCCTGCAAAAACCCTCTGAACTGAACTCAAGTGAAAAATAGAGAAGCGAAGAAGAAGAGGGTAGTGCTTCAAATATCGGACTCGGGTCATGGGTTGTTTAAAGTTCGGTTAGCTAAGCCCAACGCATTACTGCTAGAAAATTGCTCTTTAGGCACCTTGAATTACTAATTCGCTTGAAGCGTTGTTAACTTCCATTCATAAGTGAACAATAATTAACTACCATAGAGGGCATTTTTGGTCGTTTTAGATTTTTTTTTGGAGCAAATATTAGGTGTTTAAAGAGCAATTTTTGACTGTTATGCTAAGATGGTTTCTTTTTCCACCGTAATGGTTTCTCACACTCCCTACGAATTTCAGGTTATATAATTCGAAAAGTACAAACACATTCAAGTATATAATATTTCTTCCAAAGCCAATGTCTCCAAATTTAGGTTCAGATAGCTCTCCAATTTGGACATAATTATATGGACAATTTTGTTTTGATAACGTTATATGGACAATTTTCTAAACCGTAGAGCAACGTTGTTCTTATAATTTTATTAGAATATTGGTTATTAGAAATTACAGGAAAGCATTATAAATATTTTGTCTAAATTTTATTTTAACAAAGTGAGGGTCACTTGAGTTGAAAATAAAAAACGAGGCTCACTATAGTGATATTGTAGTAGTTAATTCAAGTTAGTTGTGTGACTAACTTTGTAACAAACTCCCACTTCAAAAAAAAAAAAACTTTGTGACAAACTAGCGTGTATCCAATACTTGTATAGATAACTTGTTGAACAAGCAATTATGTGTGAGTGTGCATTCAATATAAAAATGAAAAATCAGAATTTCCTCCATCTAACTTTCACCAAGAGTTTCTTTAGCTTGATCCAATTGAGTGAATGTAAGCTCAATACAATCTTGAATGCACCGTGTTCTAACAAATATGATAGCTACTTACCTATTGAGCCTATAAAGCTTAACAAATTTCAAATATGCATGCAATAATGCTATTTAACTTTGACAAAGTGAAATGATTTTGTTTGTGAGACAGTATAAATAGCCTCTACTAGCATCTTCCTATACTTCCCATTCTTCTTCTTCTTCTTCTTCTCATGCTCCCCACTCTTAGTTTAAACAACTTCCTTCTCAAGCATCATAACAACCTCATCAATATTCTCAAGAGTTATAAGCTCAAGAGCAAAATCAATAATCTTCCTTCTAACATCATACCTACGAGTCGTCGAAAGCGCCCTAAGCACGTCCATAACCATATCAACCATAATTTCCCTATTAAGCTCATTCAAACGATCAAGCACAATGAGTTTCAGATTGCTATCACTCTTAAAAGAAAGTAACAACCGACAATAAGTAGTAGCAGCAACTTTGATCGCATTAGGTGTAGAACTAACCAAAACAAGTGTACCAGCACATTCATAAACAACAGTAGTAGAATTTGCACTCAACAACGATATAATAATCTTCATATATTTCCACTTATTTTCACAATTCTCATTCCATTTATAAACTTTCTTAATCACTTCCAAAACAAGCATTTGAAGTTGTTCTTCTTCATCCCAATCAATAATGTTATCTATATTAGAAAAAATATATTTGATAGCACGATCCTCAGCAAAAGAAAACAGCATAAGAAAAGCATTACGCTTACATGAAGGATCTTGTTCAGCTTCGAGAAACTTCTCAACAATCTCCGGTGCGTTTATGAGTATCTGTTCTCCTTGAGGAAGCTTGTAAACAGACATAACTGCGAGTACAGCGTTGCGACGAACAAAAGGGGTGATGGTGTTCAAGATTCAACATAATGGAAGGGATGAACGATTCGAGGATCTCGTATTCATTGATACGGCAAAGGAAACGGAGAGTTACACCGCGAATGAATTCAATAGGGGATTGAAGATTGTGACGGAGATTTTGACAGATTAAGATCATTACAGGGAGAAGGCGACCGCGTGAATCCCTTTTGTTGATGATTTCGAGGTAGAGAAGGATGAGTTTCTGAATGGTGTGATTGTCGCAAGTGAGAGTGTAGCGGATGACGATGATGAAAAGTTGAGGAATGGTTTCGCCGTTGATGAGAAACGCGAGTGCTTTTTTTTGTGCTTCGATCTTTGATGTGTAATGGATTCCTTCGAGAGATTCTATGATCTCGGAGGCGAGTGCTGGTGTGCATTTGTCGAAGTGCACTAACAGACTGCATGAATTTTCCATTTTTTTAGGGTTTTAGATCTGTGTGTTTGTGTTAAGACTATGAAGATTGAAGAAATTTAGGTGATTGAAATGAATCCTTCCTTTGATGGGTCTTCTTTGCTCTAAAAGCCATTCACAATCCTCGTCCCTATTTACTAAACACACCCCACCCCACCCCACCCCACCCCACACACACGAAAATCATTATTATTTCAAATTTACCCTTCTTAGATCACGGACACATGAAATGTGTGCATGAGCATGAATTCTAAACAAATCTCTCTCTCCCTCTCCCTCTCCCTCCTTAGTGTTTTTTTCACCTTCAGTTGATATTTAAGCACGGTGTGTGCTCAGCTACTTAACTGTGCCACAATTAAAGATCTAGAGAGAAAAACATTTCTTTTGAAAGTGATTCTGGTCCTATTAATTCAGGCAGAAACCATAATATTGCTATTCACTATGATTGCAACACCTCCACAAATGATAACCACAATTTCTTAGTAAAACCTCCATATTTCAATGGAGATGCTACTCAGTTTTGATGGTGGAAAAGCAAGATGTATTGTTACATCAATGGTGTTGATGATGAATTGTGGGACATAATTGAAC
Source organism: Medicago lupulina (assembly GCA_958299785.1). Lineage (NCBI taxonomy): Eukaryota > Viridiplantae > Streptophyta > Magnoliopsida > Fabales > Fabaceae > Medicago > Medicago lupulina. The sequence continues at coordinate 1,243,398 of OY283143.1, read as the reverse complement.
ATGATATCACATTTAGTGTTGATACAAATGGAACAGTGACAAATAGGAAAAACCTGTCAGCTACTAAATTGTCACAAAATATGTGTTTCAATAGACAATTCTATCATCCATTGATTATATTCACACAATTTCGGTAAGAAATAGGCATGTCAATGAGGCGGTGTGGAAACAAGTTTTACCTTATTCGTCCCCATATCCTACTTTCAAATACTTGCTCGTTACCCTACTCATGTCCAACGAGTTAAGATCCTCTCTATTTTGGATCTTTTTCATTATTCCATTGGAAGAGATAAAGATATAATGAAACTTGATAATAATAATAATTAATGATAATAGGACAATCTCCATTTATTGGTAGGATACACAACCTTTTTTTGTTGTCCGCTCTTTCTAAATGACAATCTCCATTTATTTTTATAAATGGAGTGATCCTTACTCATGTCCAACGAAGATAAGAAATTGATTATCATCTTCGTTCTCGACGGATTTGAGCATCCCTGCTATATCTCCATCCAACAGTGGATATTTTTTTAATAAAAACTCAAAAGAAATATTTTTCAGGCCCGAATTCAATATATATATTTTTTTACAATGTTGTAAATATAATGCATTAATTATCAATATTTTTCAAGGAAGAATCAAATCAACGTTCTTTGGATCTATTAAACAATGGAGGACATTGATTATCGATTTTAAATTTAGATAATTAATTTAATATATATAATATAATGAGGTTTTTCAATATCAATTACCTAAATATATATTATCAATATAAACTAATTTTACACATGTACAAATACTAAGGTGTTTTCATATCAATTAACGAGTGCATGCATAAGTTTTTTTTAGGAAAGTACATGTATAAGTTTTGATGGACTAATCAATATCGCGTTTGTTCTGAATTTAAAGAGACTTTTTAAATAGACGGTAGAATTAAACCTTTAAAATAGTCGATCATTAGATTAGATATAAAATTAAAAAAAACATCTAAATCAAATTTTTAACTCAATTCCTTTTTCCTAATCACTTTTGTTTTTACATTTATTTTGGGTCTCTTATTCATTTTATCAATTACTATTTTTGTTTTTGTTTTTAATAAACCATTAAACAAAAGCTTATAACTTGCATGATTCCCTAAAAAAAAAAGCTTATAACTTGCATGATAAAACTCCAACAACCATGTTGGCCTAGTAACCTTGAACCAACGCCTCACATACGATATGAGACGTTGGCAGCATGCACTTGTACGTCGCATGGGTCACATTCTACTTGACACTCATTCCTTTCTTTTGAGGTCCTACAAAAGAAAAATTGCCCTCCTTTCAAACTCTCAAACCATATTATTGTCGATATTCAATTTTCTCCTTAAAAAAATTGATATTCAATTCTTTTGTATTATTTTGTGATTCTAACTCAAAAAGTGAGGAGTCAAAAATAAGAAAAGGAAAAAGTCACATTTCAAATAGCGCAAGCACCCTATTGACCAACGGCTAGTTCTCTCCAATCAGATATGTTAAATCTAACGGCTCTATTTGTCTTACCATATACTATATTTTAAACCTGCCTGAAAATATAGCCGTTACACGAAACACCATCTCTTTCATTTCTCAATCTTTAAGAATCTCTCAATTCAATTCTTAGGGTTACATTACATTCTTTTAACTCTGTCTTCT